>VDFB02252616.1:73520357-73841319 GCA_007258455.2 Sequoia sempervirens
AAAAATCAGGATCTCTGAGAAAGTGTAAACTAATATTGTGGGATCAACCTGCATTGAATGATGTGTAAACCTGACAGTTAGCATAACCAAAAATGTTTGAAATTTTGTGACCCTTTCAAAAATAACATCCTTGGCATGATTTTTTTTTCCAACCATTTGGGTTGAAATCCCAAGGAAAAATCCAATCCTTTGGGTTGGTTTTTCCCAATGGAGCTCATTAGGTGAGCTCCAAATTTGGAGAGCACCAAATTTGGTGCTCACAAAATTTATTACATTGCCAAAAAATAAAATTCCTTTCCTTTGTGTCTCTCTCTGCTACTTTGATAAGGATTTTATTTTACATTTTATGATCGATGATGGATAGTTGAGGTTATGACTTTCACTCCCTCTCTATCTCCTTCCTTCTTAACCAATACTTACCATATTCTCTCTCAACCCTCTTAAGGTCTCTCCCACCATCTCTACCTTTCCTTACCTTATTAGGGTTTAAGGTTTGAGGGTTGACAGATTATATTTTAAGGTATAGGGTTGAGGGTTTAGGGTTTAAGGTATAGTGTTGAGGGATTAGGGTTGAGGGATTAATATATAGAAGGTAAAGGGTTTATGGTTGAGGGTTAAGGATTTATGGGTTGAGGGTTGAGGGATTAAGGATTTAATTTTTGATGGTTTAAGGATTGAGATTTGAGGGACTAAGGTTTAAGGTATAGGGTTGAGCGATTAGGGTTGAGGGTTTAATATGTAGGGTAGAGGGAAGGTTGAGGGTTGAGGGTTTAAGGATTGAGGCTTGATGGTTGAGGGTTGAGTTCTTAGGGTTTAAGGGTTGAGGATTGAGGGTTTAGGTATAGGGATTAGGTTTGAGAGTTGAGGAATTAGGGTTTAAGGGTTGAGGGTTGAGGGATTAGGGTTTAAGGTATAGGGTTGAGGAATTAGGGTTGAGGGTTTAATGTGTAGGGTATAGAGTTAAGGTTTTAGGTTTAAAGCGTTGAGGTTTTTAGGTTTAATGGTTCAAGGTTTGATAGTTTAAGGTACCTAGAGGGTTGAGGGTTGACTGTTGAGGGACTGCAGTTGAAGGTATAGAGTTGAGGGATTAGGGTTCAAGGTTTAATGTATAGGGTAGATGGTTGAGGGTTGAGGGATGTGGGATTAGGATTTAAGGGTTGATTGTTTAAGGTTTGAGGGTTGATGGTTGAGGGTTTAAGGGTTGAGTGTTGATGGATTAGGGTTTAAGGTATAGAGTTGAAATATTAGGGTTGATGGTTTAATGTATAATGTAGAGGGTAGAGAGTAGAGGGTTTAGGTTTTGATGGTTTAAGGGTTAAGGCTTGAGGGTTAAGCATTTAAGGGTTGACGATTTAAGGGTTGAGGGTTGAGGGTTGAGGTATTAGGGTTTGAGGGTTGATGGATTAAGGTTTAAGGTATAGGGTTGAGGGATTAGGGTTGAGGGTTTAATGTATAGGGTTGACGGTTGAGGGTTGAGGATTGGGGGTTTAAGTGTTGAGGGTTGAAGGATTAGGGTTTAAGAATTGAGGACTGAGGTATTAGGGTTTAAGGTATAGGGTTTAGGGATTAGGGTTAAGAGTTGAAAATTGAGGGTTTAATGTTTAAGGGTTGGGGCTTGAAGGTTTAAGGGTTGAGGGTTGAGAATTTAGGGATAGGGATTAGGGTTTAGGGTTTAATATATAGGGTAGAGTGTTGGAGGTTGAGGGATTAGGGTTTAATGGTTGATGGTTTAAGGGTTGAGGGTTACACGTTGAGGGTTTAAGGGTTGAGGGTGAGGGTTGATGGAATAGGGTTTAAGGGTTGATACTTTAAGGGTTCAAAGTTTATGGATTAAGGTGTAAGATATAGGGTAAACATACTAGGGTTGAGGGTTTAATGTATAGGGTAGAGGGCTGAGGGTTAAGGGTTTGAGGGTTTAAATGTTTAGGGTTTAAGCATTGAGGCTTGAGGCTTGAGGGTTTAAGGGTTCAAGGGTTAAGGAATTAGGGTTTAGGGTTGAGGGTTTAAGGGTTAGGGTTTAAGGTATAGGGTTGAGGGATTAGGGTCAAGGGTTGAGGGTTGAGGGTTTAAGGGTTGAGGCTTCAGTATTGAGTGTTCAAGGATTGAGAGTTGATGGTTTAGGGATATGGATTAGGTTTTAGGGTTGATGAATTAGGGTTTAAGGGTTGAGGGTTGACAAATTAAGGTTTAAGTTTTGATGTTTGATGGATTAGATTTGATAATTTAATGTATAGATTATATGGTTGAGGGTTGAGAGTTTAAAGTTTGAGTGTTGAGAGATTAAGAGTGTAAGGGTCAAGGGATAAGGGATTAGGTTTTAAGGTTTGAGGGTTAAGGGTTGAGGGTTTGGGGATTAAGGTTTAAGGTATAGGGTTGAGCGATTAGGGTTGAGGGTTTAATGTATAGGATAGAGGGTTGACATTTGACAGTTTAAGGGTTGAGAGATTAAGGTTTAATGGTTGACGGATTGGGTTTTAAGGTTTATGGTTGAGGTTTTAATGTATAGGGTAGATGGTTGAGAGTTGAGGGTTTAAGGGTTTAGATTTTAAGGGATGATTCTTGAGGATTGAGGGTTTAAGGGTTGATTTTTTTGGGTTTAGGGATAGGAATTACATTTGAGGGTTGAGGTATTAGAGTTTAAGGCTTGAGGGTTAAGGGATTAAGGTTTAAGGTAAAGGGTTGAGGGATTAAGGTTGAGGGTTTAATGTATAGTGTAGAGGGTTGAGGGTTGAGGGTTTAAAGGTTTAACATTTAAGGTTTTAAGGTTTGAAGGTTTAGGATTTAAGGTATAGGGTTGAGGGTTGAGTATTTAGGGATAAGGATTAGGATTGACGGTTTAATATATAGGGTAGAGGGTAGATGGGAGAGGGTAGAGGGTTAAAGGGTTTAGGGTTTAAAGCTTGAGGCTTGAGGGTTAAGAGTTTAAGGGTTGATGGTTTAGGGATATGGATTAGGGTTGAGGCTTGAGGCTTGAGGGATTACGGTTTAAGGTATACAGTTGAGGGTTTAATGTATAGGGTAGAGGGTTGAATGGTTTTATGATTGTGGGCTCAAGGGTTGAGGGTTGATGGACTAGGGTTTAATGGTTGATGGCTTAAGGGTTGAGGGTTGAGGGATTAATGTTTAAGGTTTAGGGTTGAGGCTTGAGGCTTGAGGGTTTAAGGTTTTAAAGGTTTAATGTTTAAGGGTTTAGGCTTGAGGGTTGAGTGTTTAAGGGTTGAGGGTTGAGAGTTTAGGGATAGGGATTAGGTTTGAGGGTTGACAAATCAGGTTTAAAGGTTTGAGGGTTGAGGGATTAATGTTTAAGGTTTGAGGGTTGAGGGTTGAGGGATTAGGGTTGAGGGATTAATGTATATATTATAGGGTTGAGGCTTATGGTTTTAAGGGTTGAGAATTGAGGGATTAAGGCTTTAAGGTTTAAGGGTATAACAATTGAGTATTGGGGGATGAGGGTTTAAGGTATAGGGTTGAGGGTTTGAGTTTTTAAGGGTTGAGGGTTGAGGGATTAAGGTTTAATGTATAGGGTTGAAGGATTAGTGTTGATGGTTTAATGTATAGGGTAGATGGTGGAGGGTTGAGGGTTGAGGGTTTAAGGGTTTAAGGTTTGAGGAAATAAGATTTTAGGGTTGAGGGACTGCATTTTAAGGTATAGGGTTGAGGGATTAGTGTTGAGGGTTTTATGTATAAGGTAGAGCATAGAGGGTAGAGGGTAGAGGGTTGAGGGTTTAAGGGTTTAAGGTTTAAGGGTTGAGGGTTTAGGGTTGATGGTTGAGGGTTGAGGATTTAGGGGTTGAGGGTTTAGGGATTAAGGGTTTAAAGTTGAGATTTGAGGGTTTGTGGTTTTAGGTATAGGGCTGAGGATTTAATGTATAAGGTAGAGGGTAGATGGTTAAGGGTTGAGGGTTTAAGGGTTTAAGGGTCTAAGGGTTGAGGGTTGAGAGTTTAAGGGTTGAGGGTCTAGGGTTTAGGGTTTAAGGGTTGAGGGTTTAGGGATAGGGATTAGGTTTGAGGGTTGAAGGATTAGGGTTTGAGGGTTGAGGTTTGAGGGATTAAGGTTAAAGGTATAGGATTTAGGGAGTAGGGTTGAGGGTTTGAGGGTTTGATGGTTAAGGGAAGAGTGATTAAGGTTTAAGGTATAGGGTTGAGGGATTAGGGTTGAAGGTTTAATGTATAGGGTAGAGGGTTGAGGATTGAGGGTTAAGGTTTTAAGGGTTTAAGGTTTGAGGCATAAAGGTTTAAGGGTTGAGGGATTGGGGTTTAAGGTATAGGGATGATGGATTAGGGTTGAGGGTTTTAATGTATAGGGTAGATGGTAGATGGTTGAGGGTTTAAGGGTTGATGCTTGTGGGTTCATGGTTGAGGGTTGAAGGTTTAAGGTTTGAGGGTTGAGAGATTAAGGATTTAAGGGTTGAGATTTGAGGGATTATGGTTTAAGGTATAGGGTTGAGGGATTAGGGTTGAGGGTCTAAAGTTTACTATATAGGTTTGAGGTTTGAGGCCTAAATATATGAAATATGGTGCATATCTAATGGATTGGTGTGAGAGGGTAACCTACTCTTATCCACTTTACAAGCTACAAATTGTATTGCAATATTAGATTGAATAAAAAAAAATTAGGGATTATTTTTTATTCTACTCATAATGTATATATCTTGTAGAGCTCGTGAGTTCATATTTCCACTTTCTAATGTATATTTAAGCTAGGGCAACTAAACATAAGCTAAAAAATGGGACTAAAGTATCTATGGAAAGCATTTATGTAATGTCTTCATCCTTGTATCTATATCCTTAACTCATATGAAATTTTTTTACCACTAAATTAATATATCTCCATCATGTTTGCATTTATATATATCCATCTTAGACTCAAACTCACATGTACACTAATTGGTTGAGTGGAACCAAAGAATGATTGCACCATAGGGTAGTGCACTTTCATAATATGGTAGTGAACCTACACCACAAGGGAGTGCATATACACCATTGGGTAGTGAACCTACACCACAATGGAGTGCATATGCACCATAGGATAGTGTTCTTGTGCCACAAGGCATTAAACCTATGCCAAATATGGAAGATCAAGCCCAAATTTGATAATGCCACTCTCGGTGTACTTGTACCATTAGGAAATGTAGGTGCACTAGTAGTTTGATCACTTGCGCCATGGATTAGGGACAAGGTTTTATCTTTAGTTACAATGCAAGTGTGCTAGGGAAGGGTTCAAATTAACCAAAACTAAGAGAAAGTGTATTTTTTAATAAACTGCCTATCTTCTCATGATATTTGACTACACTTTTTATTGCTACCCTTGGTTAAAAAGTATTTTTTCATTCTTTTAGAGATTTCAATCATTAAAAAAAGTTTTTAGTCGACAGGAAAAACATAAAATGCATGTAGTGTAATGTTGCAAGGTGTTGTAATTTTTCTTATGTTTTTCACATGACCAAATTAACTATTCCAACATGTCCGGATGGGTAGGTTAATGCTAAGTAAGGTCCTATTTTGCATGCCAACATGTCGAAACGTTGTGGGCTACATTACACTGGTGATTTATCTTAAGAGAGAAATGTTCGAAAGGGAAGAAAACTTTGACGAGATTTTTCTTGAAAACTGTAGCACTTAGAAAAATTCTATATAAAGGTATAAGATCACATAGGGCCCCTCTACAATAAATTCTCTTAGTTTTTCATATCTCGAATCTATTTCCTTGTGTTGAAAAGGTTTTAGTTGATGTAAAAAGCATCAAATGCATGCAGTGTAAAGTTGCAAGGTGGTGTAACTTTTTTTCTATTCATCATGTGACCAATCCAATAGTTAAAAAATATCCAGATGGGTAGGTTTTATGCTAGGAAAGGTCTTGTTTCAAACCTGAGCATGGTGAGATGTTTCAAACTACATTGCACCAACAGTTTCTCTGAAGAAACAAAAATGCAAAAGGGCAATAAAATTTGATGAGTTGTTACTCAAAAACTATGGCACTTAGAAAAAAATTGTATAAAGGCACAAGATCACATAGGTCCCCTTTAAAATAACCTCTCTCAAATTTTTATATCTCTAATCCATTTACTCGGGGTGACGATTTTTTAGTTGATGGAAAAAACATCAAATGCATGTAGTGTAAAGTTGCAAGATGGTGTAAATTTTTTTATGTTTGTCATGTGACCAAATTGATAGTTCCAACACATTTGTATTGGTAGTTTTATGCTAGGCAAGGTATTTTTTCACACTCTCACATGTTGAAGCGTTCTGGGTTGCATTGCACCAATGATTTCTCTTAAGAGGCCAAAGTGTGAAAGGGTAACAAGCTTTGAAAAGAACTTTCTCAAAAACTATAACACTTAGAAGCATTTCCTATGAAAGTACAAGATCACATAGGTATCCTCTACAATAACCTCTATCTATTTTTCATATCTCCAATCCATTTTCCCATGGTGACAAGTTTTTTAATTGATGGAAACAGTGTCAAATGCATGCAATGTAAAGTTGCAAGGCAGTGTACTCTTCATTTTATTAATTGTGTGAAAAAAATGAGTTCCAAAATGTATGAATTGGTAGTTTTATGCTATGATAGGTTTTTTCTTGCACCTCGACCTGCCAAAATGTTCCGATCTACACTGCATTGATGATTTATCTTAAGAGATGAAAGTGCGAAAGGGCATCAAAGTTTGATGAGCTCTTTCTCAAACACCATAGTACTTAGAAACATTTTTTCTAATGGTAGAAGATCACATAGCACCCCTCTACAACAAAACATATATTCTTTTTCATATCACCAATCCATTTTCCTATGGTGATGAGTTTTTAGTTAATGGAAAAAGTGTCAAATGCATGTAGTGTAAAGTTACAAGGTGGTGTAATTTTCATTTTTTTCATCGTTCAACCAAATAGACAGTTCCAACACATATATATAGGTAGGTTTATGCTAGGAAAGGTCCTTTTTGGTACCTCAACATGATGAAAAGTAATAGGCTACATTGCAATGTTGATTTCTCTTAAGAGACCAGAGTGCAAATGGGCATAAAATTTGATGAGCTCTTTCTTGAGAATCATAGCATTTAGAAACATTATATCTTGAGGTATATCATCATGTAGGGACCCTCTACAGTAACCTCTCTTAGTTTTTATATCTCCAATGCATTTTCCCATGGTGATGAGTTTTGAGTTCATGGAAAAAGTGTCAAATACATGTTGTTAGAACTATAAAAATCTTATGTTTTTACATGTTGATTTTACTCATAATTTTCCTGATTGGTCCTACCGTGTGTATATTTCACCCATATTTTTCCCATATAGCCCCATAAATTCCACTAAGTCTTGAATAGTTCACATCAGGATTCATATCAGCACAAGGAAACGAGTGTCTCCTGATCCATTTTGCATTTTCTACTGATAAACATCTGTGTTGCCTATCAGCAAGATGTTTCTACTGTCACAACGATTAAAATTCATTTACTGTTCTATTCGGCGATAGAAAAAGATCATATCAGCATAATTTATACCATCAGTATGATGTCTTAGCGAGCTCATTATGTCTCGCCGACCGGCTTGAATGAGGATATATCGGCATGAGTTGCAGCATCGATATAATGTCATGGTGAACTCTTGGAGTCTCAACGAATAGCGTATGAGGATTCACTTCGGCCAGACTATGCAATATCAGAGTAAGGTCTCAGTGAGTGACCTTCGGTCTCACTGATAAAGTAAAATGGTGACTCTATCAGCGTGAGGAATGTCTTTGTCTGGGTGATCAAAGACAGGCTCAGGGTGTTTCGGTGAAACATAATGTGCTTTGTGAGACATCTCCCTGATATCGTAAAGTCACAACGCCATGCCAAAGGTAAAGGAACTCTCAGGGAAACATAAAGTGATCTACATGACATCTCCCCAACTCAGATATGTCATGGCAAAAGCAAACCACGGGACGATTGACGACTAAATTGCCT
Source organism: Sequoia sempervirens (assembly GCA_007258455.2). Classification (NCBI taxonomy): domain Eukaryota; kingdom Viridiplantae; phylum Streptophyta; class Pinopsida; order Cupressales; family Cupressaceae; genus Sequoia; species Sequoia sempervirens. The sequence continues at coordinate 73,528,301 of VDFB02252616.1, forward strand.
TCGACATACTTATGGGGCTGTCTTAGCGACTATTCCATTGGCGATTAACAAAAATTAAAACACTATGGATGACATGTGAATTTCTAAAATACTGTTGCAAGCCGACATGAAATTTGCCCGAATACTATGATTGGTGAACATGAATTTGAAGCGATATGTTTCCTGATGATGGTGTATAAATATGCACTCTCGATTGTAATTGAGACATTAGACATTAGATCAGATCTTAGATGGATACAGTAGATTAGGAATGGACACAGTAGAGTAAAGTTCTCATTCCAGAGACTATGTTGCATGTTTTCAAATGGCAATTTCAATGAAATTTAGCTGGTGTGGTAGTTTATTTCTGGTATCAATTATCTATTGAATTTATTGAAAAGTATTGCTAAGCTGTCTCCAATTTGATTCTTTCTGGTTGTTTAAATTGATATAACAAGCTTATTTTTAGTTTATTAGTGCACATTTGTTGTATCTGTGTGGTTAATTAACTTGTTCTCTCAAGAAGGGATTAAATCCTTTTAGTTGATCACAGTAATCAGGGAGATTCATCTAGATTATTAAAGTAGAGCTTAGTAGTCATAATCCTACATGTTTATACAAGTTGTAAACATAACATATGGCAGCAATTTGATTTTTTGCCAGCATAATTTGCCCAGTTCTGTTTCATTTGGCTCCACATACCCAATAAGGCACTGGTCTCTACAATTTCATCATTTTGATTCATTCATTTCCTTTACATCTGTTAATTGAGAATTTTAGGATTTAGATCAAAATATTTCTATTTGTATCAAGTTTGAATTCATTTGTTCACTCCCATCTACCATTGTGGACAAATCATTACAAGAAGGAAAACCATAAGTCAAGTCTGCCTCATTCAGATAGGTATACCCACCTAGGTTTAGTAGCACCTGAAGAGTAGAAGGTTTAATTCATTTGACCTTGTTTGTTACCCTAAAATTTACCAAGAGATTGGTAGCCTCTTGAGGTTTTTTGCCTACGTTTTTGAGAGCTAACAAATTGGCGACTCTGCTAGGGATTACATCAGAAAATTTGGTTGAAGACCATCATATAGAGTCAGTGAAGGAAAAGATTTGTAATTTGACAATTTTCTGCTAGGAGAGGATTAGAAAGAATTATTTTCCTACTTTTGGAAAAGTAGGTGGTGACTCAAAAAAATTGATGAAGAATGGAATTTGTGTGTGGAATGAAAGAATATTTTGAGAAGTAGTAGTTGACAAGAGGAATTAAAGAATTGAAAAAGAAAGGACTGTAATTGGACAAGAATGAATACATAAATGCAGGCAGGCATTGGACTCCTCAAATGCCTGATAGTACAAGTGGAAATTTTCACAATGGAGGCAATTCATATCATGCACAACATAATATATACTTAGCATGGCCACCTCATGGTCAACAGTATGTGCCATATTATCATACACAATGCAATGGTCCACCATACTAGCATCAGTACCCACCTAGCACCTCCCCTCATCAATACACAATAATGATCAGATAGTTTGATTTGGCAGGGATCCAATTATCCCCTTATCCAATGGATAGTATTTTGAGAGGTCTTATTCCAAAGTTTACTGGGAGTGATGCAGTCACTGCTGAAGAGCATCTAAGAAGTTTCAATGCTTTCATCCAAGATTTGGATGTGCCATATGAAGATTTACACATGAGGCTATTCATGATATCACTTATTGAAGACACTAGGGATTGGTTTAATAGCCTACTAGCAGCTTCTATTAATTCTCTCCAAGGATTTCAAGATCAATTCCTCAAGCAATATGGGAATCTAGGAGCACCAGATGCCGCTCTTCATGAATTAATACACATTCAGAAAGATCAAAATGATACAATTTATGACTTTAATCGGATATTCAATAAGTTGCAGAATAAAATACCTTTTGGATCAAAGTTGTCAGATTCTATAGCACTGAGTAATTACTTGAATGCATTTGATCCTAAAACAGGGTATGAATTGAGAAATAGATTCGCAAGAGATTTGGCTGAAGAACAGAAGATGGCACTGACATTTGAAAACAATAGGAGGGCTGTTGGGATAGTCAGTAAAAGAGACAATCCTAAGGTTCCTCAACAAAGTAACAATTATCAGTACAGATAGGAGAATACTTACAGAAATGAGAGGGTGAGGTTGCATGACATGCCTTATAATATAGACTGGAAGGATGGAAAACCTATAACAGCTAGGCTTGGAATCAAGGAGGCTTTTGATCCATTGACAAAGAAGGGAATGTATATGGTAAGTAACAATTATTTTTGTGAAGTTTGTGATATGCTACATTCCTCAGATTATTGTGTTGTAGCCTAGAGAATGCAAGAAGAGGGAATTTTGATGGGAAATAGTGGAGAAGATCACACAGTATATTTTACTTCAAATACTTTTCACCATGTTGAGGAAGACGAAGGTGCAAGGCATCTCTCTTGCACAACAAATTGTGACAGGGAAAGCAGTGCATGTTGTGAGGAATCCAATGAATATTGAGATTATGATGTTGAACATGATGATTTTGATCTGCAGTCAAGGGATTCTTCTACCTCTTATGAAGATCAGGATGAAGAGGCAATGGGGAATATTGATTCATCTGATAGTAGGTATACAATACCTCTAGCTGTAGTTGAAAGCTATGAAGACACATTTGATGAAGAAGAGATTTGTACATTTGAAAATGGTTTCCAAACTTTTTCAAACCCATTGTATGATGAAGAGTTAAAAGAGGATCAGATGATATTTTGCAAAGGTATGTCCAAGAATGAACTTCAGGTATTTTCAAATCCGCTTTATGATAGAGAGGAGCTAATTTTAGACAAGCAAAATGATGGAATAAATGACTGCATTGATAATGTTTCTGATTTCTCATTCTCTGATGGTCTTGGATTTCTTTTTAATGATGACAAAAGTGAAGAATATAATTGTAGTGATGAAAATGTTGAGACTTGTTCACTCAATGGTGAGCAAATTTTAGATTTGTTAACTCCTAAATACCAGGGCTATGCACATGAAGGTGATCTTGAAGTTTTGTGTCCAACTTACATTTGTTTTGACAGTGAAAGATCTTTGTGTAAAGATTCTTATGACTCCCTGTGCATTTCTTGGAATGATGGTGAAACCTTTGGTGTTGATCAAAAGTCTATGTCCATTCAGGATGAGGTATGTGATTTTGAAATTTCTAATTCATGTGAAGAAAATGTTTATTTGCATGCCAAGGATGATAGAATTCCAGCTTTGGTTGGTTAACATTTGCATGATATTGAGGATATGAGTCATGATCTAGTGTTGTCTCCGAATAGAGATACTGAAGAGGTGCAAAAAGTTTTAGATTCGTTTGTTTCAGAAAATGTTGGTCTGACAAAATTTTTTGATTCTCAAAAGAACCACTTTGATGGTCAATTTTCAATACAGCTGGGAGGGTGTTTCATAATACATAACAGTGAGAAAGATATTGAGGAATTTTGCATTGAATATATTTGTGTTTTGTATGTTGAAAATAATAGGGGTCTATCCCATGATGATGAAGAATTTGAAATATAGGATGGTGTAGGGAATTTGGGCCAAGCTGAGCATAATGATTCTCTAAAAACTTTCAGTGCCAGGAAAGATTGCATGAATGTCTTCAAGAAAAATCTGATGAACTCAAGACAAAACTAGGTATTTGATAGGGGAAAGTATGGTTTGAGTTCTAGATTGCTCAGAATAGGTAAAGCAACACAGAGGATTAAGGGTCTCCAGTGCATGGACAACTCTTGCTTATCCTTTTTAAAATTATTTTCCATGCATAGTAGTTTAGGGATTTGGTTCACTTCCATCTTGCATTCATTTTGCATTTATTCCTTCATGCTTGATTTCCATTTCCATTCTTCCCACTGCTCATCATTTTGTGTCTGGTCTACTCACCCAAAGATCTGGATCCTTGCAATGATCTCACTATCATTCATCCCTAGATGGAGCCACTATTAGAACTGTAAAAATTTGATGTTTTTACATGTTGATTTTACTCATAATTTTCCTAATTGGTCCTACCGTGTGCATATTTCAGCCATATTTTTCCCATATAGCCCCATAAATTCCATTGAGTCTTGAATAGTTCACATTAGGGTTCATATTGGCATAAGGAAACTAGGGTCTCCCGATCCATTCTGTGTTGCCTATTGGCAAGACGTTTCTACTGTCACAATGATCAAAATTCATTTATTGTTCTATTCAATGAGATATTCACATTGTTTTGGCGATAGAAAAAGATCATATCGACATAAGTTATACCGTCGGTATGATGTCTTAGTGAGCTCATTATGTCTTACCGACCGACTTGAATGAGGATATATCGACATGAGTTGTGGCATCAATATAATGTCATGGCGAACTCTTGGAGTCTCACTAAACAACGTATAAGGATTCACTTCGACCGAACTGTGCGATATCGGAGTAAAGTCTCAGCGAGTGACCTTCGGTCTTGCCGATAAAGCAAAATGGTGACTCTGTCATGAGGAATGTCTTTGTCTGGGCAATCAAAGGCGGGCTTGGGGTGTTTTGGTGAAACATAATGTGCTATGTGAGATGTCTCCCCAATATCATAAAGTCACAGCGACACGCAAAAGGTAAAGGAACTCTCAGGGAAACATAAAGTGATCTACACGACATCTCCCTGACTCAGATATGTCATGGTGAAAGAAAACCACATGATGATTGATGATTGAATTTCCTTTGGCATACTTACGGGGCTGTCTCAATGACTATTCCATTAGTGATTAACAAAAATTAAAACACTGTGGCCGCCATGTGAATTTCTAAAATACCGTTGCAGGCTAACATGAAATTTTCCTGAATACTACAATTGGCCGAGATGAATTTGAACCGATATTTTTCCTGATGCTGGTGTATAGATATGCACTCCCGATTGTAATTAAGACATCAAACATTAGATTAGATCTTAGATGGATACAGTAGATTAGGAATGGACACAGTAGAGTAAATTTCTCATTCCAAAGACTATGTTGCATATTTTCAAATGGCGATTTCAATGAAATTTAGCTGGTGTGGTAGTTTATTTTTGGTGTCAATTGTCTGTTGAATTTATTGAAAATTATTGCTAAGCTATCTCTAGGTTGATTCTTTCTGGTTGTTTAAATTGATATAACAAGCTTATTTTCAGTTTATCAGTGCACATTTGCTGTATCTATGTGGTTAATTAATTGGTTCTCTCAAGAAGGGATTAAATCCTTTTAGTTGATCACAGTAATTAGGGAGATTCATTTGGATTATTAAAGTAGAGCTTAGTAGTCATAATCCTGCATGTTTATACAAGTTGTAAACAGAACATATGCCAACAATTTGATTTTCTTCCAGAATAAGTTGCCCACTTCTATTTCATTTGACTCCGCATACCCAATAAGGCATTGGTCTCTGCAATTTCATCATTTTGATTCATTCATTTCCTTTACATCTATTAATTGAGCATTTTAGGATTTAGATCAGAAGATTTCTATTTGTATCAAGTTTGAATTCATTTGTTCACTCCCATCTGCCATTGTGGACAAATCATTACAAGAAGGATAATCATAAGTCAAGTCTTCCTCATTCAAATAGGTATACCTGCCTAGGTTTAGCAACACCTAAAGAGTAGAAGGTTTAATTCATTTGACCTTTTCTGTTACCCTAAAAAGTACTAAGAGATTGGCAGCCTCTTGAGGTTTTTCGCTTGCATTTTTGAGAGCTAACACATGCAGTGTAAAGTTGCAAGGTGGTGTAATTTTCATTTTGTGTGTTATGCAACCAAACTGATAGTTTTAAAACATCTAGATGGGTAGGTTTATGCTAGGTAAGGTCATTTTTTTCACCCCAACATGCCATAACATTTTGGGGTATATTGCATTGACAATTTATTTTACGATACCATTTGAAGCACGAAAGGACAACAAACTGTGATAAGCTATTTCTCAAAAATTGAAACATTTAGAAAAATTGTGTTTAAAGGTATAAGATCAAAAAAGGTCCCTTGTAAAATAACCTCTCTTTATTTTGCATATCTCCAATCCATTTTCCTATGGTGATGAATTTTCAAGTGATGGAAAAAACATCAAATACATGCAGTGTAAAGTTCCATAGTGTAATTTTTCTTATGTTCATCATGTAACCAAACCAATAGTCCCAACATGTCTGGATGGGTAGGTTTATTTTAGGAAAGGTCATGTTTCACACCCCAGCATGCCAAAATGTTTCGAGCTACATTGCATCGATGATTTCTCTCAAGGGAACAAAGTGTGAAAGGACATCAAACTTTGACAAACTCTTTCTCAAAAACCATAACACTTAGAAAATTTTTGTATAAAGGGATATGATGAAATAGGTCCCCTCTACAATAACCTCTCTCAGTTTTCCATATCTCTAATCCATTTTCTTCCAGTGACAAGTTTTAAATTGATGGAAAAAGCATCAAATGCATGTAGTATAAAGTTGGAAGGTGTTGTAATTTTTGTTGTATTCATTAAACAATCAAATCAACTATTCCAACACATATGGATGGGTAGGTTTATGCTAGGAAGGGACCTATTTTGCACTTCAACATGCTGGAGCATTCTAGACTACATTGCATTGGTGATTTCTCTTGAGACCAAATTGCAAAAGGGAAAGAAACTTTGAGGATCTCTTTCTCAAAAATCATAGCACTTAGAAACCTTCCATCTAAATTTATAGGATCATGTAGGGCCCCTCTACAATAAACACTCTCAATTTTTCATATCTCCTATAGTGTAGAAAAAAGTAACCCCTTTTCACACTTAACTTGAAAATGAATAATTAATAATAAAATGGACTTAATGGTGCCTTATTTAGGGTGTTGTAAAGTGTATCTTTATACTTTCACACTAATATAGGGCTTCATTGATTAATTGAGGTTAATTGGACCCTTAAATTCAAATCCAAGCCTAATTAATTATAGATTTTGAGGGATAAAACCTAACACTCTTAAATAATATTACAAAACATTTAATTTTACAAGGAATGTGTCCTAGTTTAGTGACCAAGGACCCATTTTCCACCTAGAAAATGGGTCCTCACTAGGTACTAGGACCCCCTTTTGACATAACATTTCATATTTCCCAAAGTATGCCCTAGCTAATTATGCTAGGACCCATTCACCCTATGGCGAATGGGTCCTCACTGAACCCTACGACCCCCCTTTGGGATATGTTTTTGGTGGTATTTTGATTATTTCAAATTATAGATATGATGTCAGCTTATGTTATTTGAATTTTAGAAATTAAGAGTAAATTAAGTATAAATATAAGGTAATTTCACATAGTTTCACCTAAGAATTTTTATGCTTGGGCATCCTAATAGAAAATTTATGAGTTCAAGAGTTCAAAAGAGCATTCAAGGGCAGATTATATAAGATTATTGCAGCAATCAAGATGTCAATTATCATGTCAAAGTCATGCATGTTGTTGAGCTAATGTGTTGGTGTAACATTGGTTATCAAGTTCAAGTATTCAAAGCCATTATTTTATGTCAAGTTCATGATCAAAATTTACACTCATTGAGGCCATTTGATGCTAAGTTTTAGATGGGTATGTGTGGGATCATGATGGGCCAAAAAGTGGTGATATGATGGGTATGTGTAGGGTATTTGGTTGATGACCTTTTTTTACCTAAAATTGATGAAACAAAAAGGGTTTTTAAAGGAGATTCTCGGCTTTCCACCAATATAATTTATTCTTTACTTTGAATTTAATAAATAATTATTATTCATTTTCTATTTGAATTACGACTAAAGTCTTGATTGATAGGCTGATTGAAAAACATCTATAGCTTTTAAACGGTATCATATTTTTTGAATCCGAAACATGTGTCACATTCTATGCTTTGTATACTATAAGATTAAAAAAAATTAAATTTCATGAAGATTTTACCAAGTTAAGGTGGTTAGATCTACGAGTTTTTTATATTTTTTTAAAATTTTATTAAAAAATTCATAATTAATTATTTAATTTGAAAAAAATTACAAAAAAAAGGCATCACATAGAGACATGAGTCCTCTACTTATATTTAAAATCTTATAAAAAAATATTATCATTTTATTGTGGTTAGGGTGGTCAGATAGACACCTACTTCTTATTTTTTTCCTGAAATTTAAGTACTACATTGAAATTTCAAAATTTCACCAAATAGATTTAAAAAAAGAAAAAAACCTAGTAGTTTAGAAACTATATTCAATTTGCTACAAATTGTATTCTTACATATTTTTGAAATAATATAGAGAACTTATTCAAATTTTTACGTCAAGTTGCCTAACTAATTTTTTTGAATTTTTTGCCACTAAAGGGCCTATTTTTTCCATGATGATCTTGCACATACCCAGATTTGCAATCTAAGGTTTCAACAATGTTTGGTGAGTTGTTACATATTCTTTTTCATTCATCATTCCTTTTGTGCATTGTTTCATTTCAAGGTTTAATTACCAAAATGGGGTTTGACCAAGGAAAACCCCTATTCCTTAACAATCAACATTTTTCTCCTCTTTGATTTGTGATTGTAGATTTTAGGTTTGAAACATAGGGAAATAGAGGGTTTACCATCAAGGAAAATGGATCAAGGTAATAAACCACTAATTATTTTACTAGGAAACATTAAATTATGAGTGTCAAAACATGTAAATAACAATTAGAAACTAACTCTAACTGTAGACACCTAAAAATGGTTTGGAGAATCTAATTAATTAAATACGACTTATTTGATTAATTAATCTTAAATTCATCTACTTAGTAAATAAATAGAAATATTTATTTATATTAAGTTCATTATTAATTCTTCTATTTTATCATATTATTTCCCTCTTAATTAAATAACAAAATTAAATACTTTGTTTTATTTAATTATTATCATTATTATTTCTTCTATTCTTTATCTATTAATTCTATCTTAAATTAAATACACATCTTCAATGATTTGTGTTATTTAATTACCTCATCACATTTCTTCTTAATTAAATAAAGATATCCTAGAATCTTTAATTTAATTATCATATTCCTTTTATTTTAATTTAATAAACAACTTCTATAGTTTATTTTATTAAATTATTTATTCCTCTTTTGCTGAATTTAAATAAACCAAAAATATTTAAATAAATGCATAAATCATATCCCTCTATTCACTCACCAATAAAATTAGATTTTTCAAATCTAATTAATTCAACTGTCATTCACGGGAAGAGCCTCAAGGACAAACCTGTAGGAAATCCTCTCAATCTTCTGCCTCAAATCTTTCCTCTCATCTTGCCTAGTGTTTTCATGGGGAGGAACAATCCTTCATGATCAGCTCCACCTTCTCATCTCATACCATTCAATTCTCCAGATTGAATCTCAACCTCTGTTATGTTACCCCTTCACAAATGTGTGTCATGAAATCTATAAATATAGGTTTCTGATTACAGGAAAAGGATCCTAATTTGTGCAATCTTACTCTGTAGGTATTCTAGGCGAACAAGCATTCAAGCAATCCAGTTTTAGGATCAATCCATCAAGCATTCAACATTTATAGTCATGGCTGCCATTACAGTAGATTTGCATATTTAAATCATATAGAAATAGAATTAGCTTAATTCTCATTCTTTAAGTGTCATTTCAACAATCTATTAGCTTATTTAAATCTGAGAGAAAAGTAGATTAGAGAAATCTTTAAAGTTAGAGAGCAATAGGATAGATTTCTTAAGGTTCTTGCATTTAAATTAGCTTAAATCTCTTGAATCTTAGATACAATGACTTATTTAGAAGTGTAGATAGATGCATACTTAATTTGTTTATCTCATTCTTACACTTCCATATTGGTGCCCACTGTGGGGCCTAACCCCATATTCTACAAAAAATTTGTGAAAAGTGTCTTATAGGTATCGGCATGTTTTTTTTAGCGGAATCGAGTTTTTTTATAGCGTGCCGACTGGATTTTGTAGCGCATCGGAGTAAAACTATAGCGCACCACACAACTATTTTAGCACCTCAACCCTCTGTTTTAGTACCTCAACACAATTCTGTAGCACCTCAACCCTCTATTTTAGCACCTCAGAGCTCTGTTTTAGCGCCTTAGATTTAGTGTTTTGATAGTCAATCTTAAAATGGCCATATCTTGGTCATACAGATGTCTTTTTCGATGCTTTTTTTTTAAATGGGGTAAAATTTCATAAGCTATGTAATGGTATAGGTATTTATCACTTTTTGTAGAGTTAAAATTTTCAATTTTACATTTAAAGTCAAATCACATTGTAACTTGGTCTAAGGTTTAGGGTTTTCTTGCTTAATCATTCATCTAACCCTTATATCTTCTTATTTCTTGATCTCATCTAACATTTGGAGCATTTACATAGGTTTTAAGAAGAAAATGGAGCATTGAAGTGAAAGAAAGAGCATTTGATATTCATTGTAATAATGTTTTCGAACACTCATGGGAAAATAACCCATCATATATTTTGTTTCATTCCTACTTTAGGACCAAATAGCATCGATAAAAATGTATCTTTTTATCTAGATCCGACGCATCCGCGGCTAGATTTTGTTCTTTAATCTCTTTTTGGTTAAAATTTATCAATCCTAGGATAGAAAACGGGTTAAAATTTATCAATCCTAGGATAGCAAATGGATAAAAATTGATCAATCCTAGGATAGAAACTTCATTATTACTTATGGGTTTAAAATCGAACATCATGCTTCTTATGGAGCAATATCTCCATATAGATTAGATAATTTGTCTTTTGGGTTTTAAAAAGTGAACAACTTCTTTACTGTGATTGGGTAATAGGTTTATGCTCTCCCCTTGACTAGGTGCATCAGAATACCAAACTCACTTTTACTTTGCCCATTTTCAAGCTTTCATTAAAACCTTTAGACAAGCCTGTTGTAGTGGGAAAAAGTACTCACCCTACGGGAACGACCTGAGTGGGTACAGCCAAAAGCCATGGCATTCCAACCCACTTAAAAATTTATGTGAATTTGGGGAAACCCTCTTTCAACGGAAGTGTGCAAGATAACCATCCCCAAAATCTTTGTTCTAAAGATTGGGAAGTCTCTCGAGGGAGTTTATCCATTTGTCGCTCTGAACGGAAACCCTATCAAAGAACCTAGAAATAGAAGCACACTTGTCAGTTCCCAAACATTGTAATACTCGACGGTGTAGGGGCGGGGAAGAATCTACCCTCAAGCACTCACCATATAATTGCCAAGGACTATTTGCTTAGGGGATCCAGTATCCACTTTTGTCACTCTGAGTACGCACCTGGAAAAGACAAAAACATGAGCGCCCTCTAGGGGGTGACATGGTTGTGTGAGTTGACGCAATTCCAAGCTATGGGCCATTTGAGTATATAACGATGACCTTTTGTCTCTAGGAGTGAGTCTATCTGAATTGTCTTATCTATTATAAACCAATGAAAATCAAGAAGAACCATGTTTGGTTCTTGAACATACACTCTTTGTTTAAGAATTTAGGATTTAATCAACAACAGTTCTATTTTTTCTTGCTATGTTTTCTTGTCATTAAAATAGATAAGATCATCCCAAAATTGAAACTCAAACCACCATGGCTGAAATAGAGGAGGATCAATTGAATGCTTTAGCTTATCAACTAAAGAACCTTCAACAACAAATCATGGAAACAACCACAAAGAGATATTTGTTGCCAAACATTTGTTCTTATCCTCTTGACCAAACAATGAACATGTGACCTTCTTCACCAACAACTCCATCATCCAAGTTCAATATCTTTGAATTTTTCCAAAATTTCAATAAGCCCAAATCTCAGTCCTTAAATACAAATGATATTGAACAATCTTATCATGTCATGCATTTATCTCCATCCACCATAAGCCAAAATGAACCTCAAGATTCTTTCACTCAAGTTAACAATTCCATCCAATCATCCTCTTCTATCATATCTTCTACATCCAATGATTCATGTCAAACTCTCACTCCAAAGCATGCTAGCATAGACTCCCCTATACATCAAGATCAAAATATTCTTTCCACTCCATCCAATGATTCCACAATCACACAAAGTCTTCCCATCTTTTATCAAGATCCCATTTCTTAAGAATCTTTTGACGATCCCCTCCTTTCACTTTTCATCCAAAATAATTCACATCCATCTCAAGAGACAAGTATCCTTCCAAGTTCTTTTTCCACGTCATCTAATCAATCCATACCATATCATGATTCTATTGCATCACAAGATCATGATAGTTCTTCCATCCTATCTAATGATTTATTACCAATTGACGATCAAGACACGCTTTCTACAAAATCTAATGATTCCTTTCCTCATCAAGATCAAGATGTACTTCGATTCAAGGATACCCTTTCATCCCATGAAGATGTTTATCCTTCTTATGATCAAGATATTCCTTTCATACCACTTCATGATCCTTTTCCAAGTCAAGATAGAAACACCTCATCATCCCCATGTCAAGATTCTATCGCACCTATTCAAGCTATCCATGAACCCCACACCTATAAATTAGGATCCTCCACCTTTATCCATTCTGGTTTGCATCCAACACCTATCCTTTCATCCATATCATATCCTCCCCAAAATGAACTTGCATCTTGTTTCACAAACAATACATGTCCCATTGGTAAACAAATGTATTAAAGTATGAACTACAAAGGCAAAGGATTAGGCATTCATGAAAAAGGTATCCTAAAACCCCTTTCTATTCAAAAAAACCCATATCACCATGGCCTTGGTTATACACCTAAGTGTCCTAGTGCATCAAACCTACCATCTATCCTAGGTCCTCATCCTAGTCCATCAAAATTTCCATCTATCCTAGGTCCATATCCTATTCCTCAAGAAAAAAAAAGGCACACATCCTTGATGCCCTTTCAAAATTCTACCCACATTAACTCATCCATAATACCTCCATACCATTCATCTCAATCCACCCCTCCCATTGCTCTTGGAAGCAATTTGGGTGCCAAATATCAGAAGCTTCTATATCAAAATCCACATGTATCAAAGGATCAACATGTCTCCTTGAAGAGACATGCAAAAATAAAAGAAAACTTGATCCAAAATCAAAGGAAAAATCAAAAAGGCCACAAAGGCCCATCAAAGCAAAAAGGAAATTTTCAAAGACCACAAAGGTCCATAAATCAAAAGAAAAATTCAAAAGGCCACAAAGGCCCATCAAAGAAAAAAGGAAATTTTCAAAGACCACAAAGGTCCATAAATGAAAAATTTTCAAGGCCACAAAGGCCCACTAAGCAAATATCAAAGTCAAAAATCATGTGGATTCCTAAAAGTCTCATAGAAGCAATAAAATCAAAATTGGCATCCAAATTTTCTTATCCAAAAGCTTCCTCCAATCTTCCATATAATAACCTATCACTTTCCAAATCCATTCTTCCTCCATCACTCCACCATCCTTCAAGGTGTGTGCCAATGTTGAGCTTGTCATCCTTTCCATCTATCCATTATCCAACATTCATCCCCCATCATTCCCCTTTAATCCAAACCTTTGCATAAATCCTTAGTCTCTTCCATCATACCATTAATCTACCAGCATTTATGAGTCTAATTCCCATTGCCATGGTTAATTAAAGGGACAATTGGTTGTGAAACTCAATGTTAAAGTCCTTCCTCCATTTCCCTATCATCCATATCCTATCTTACATATTCCTCTTGCACTCTACACTTAGGGGCAAGTCTCATCCATCTTATCATTCATGGTCATTATCCTTTCTACGCTCATTCCTTACATTTCCACTTTTGATATTGATAAGGTTAAGAATCTTCTTGAACATCATATATGCTTATCCTATATGCTTTATCCATATCTTTCGTACCATATCTTTTATCTCATCCATATTCCATCATTCTTACTAGATACATCCTTTCTTTTCATCCTTGGTTTTGATGAGGAATGGGGGCAAAGCACTTGGTCCTTGTGTATATATCTTGTCTAGTTGATCTTGATCATCCCATTCATTATTGTTATCCTTGCACTATTCCATTCCATATCTCCTAGCTTATCAAAATCCATGTCATCATGTCCCTTTGCAACCTTGAATCTTATCATGCAAATCATATTTGAGCCTAGTTGTAAAACATTATCCAATCCTCATATCTTTTGTCAATCAATCATCAAAAATCATCAATCTTTTTGTACTTAGAGGATATCAGTTATCCTAAGTACTTATCATCATCATGCCTTATGGAATCAATCATTCTTGGCATATTAATCAATCAACTATTGTCATCTTTCAACAAGAGATATGTTGCTTGTGTGACATGTTTTGTAGTGACTTTCATTTTGATCTATCATTTATCCATGGTTACATTACCTCTATTGTGGTTCATCTTGTTCCTTCAATCGGTCATACCATCTCATTCCAAATCAAATATCTTGAAAATCCAAAAAAAAAATCCAAAAATCCTAAAAACATCATAAAATCAAAATTCAAAAACATCAGAAAATCCATCAAAAATCAAAAGAAAATCAAAAAATCAAAAAATCCATGTGAAAACATTCATAAAATCGAAAACACAAAAATAGAGTCTACATCAGTCAAAAAAATGGAGTCTATGTCAGTCAAACTATGTGGTATCTGCATGTATAACGTAGGCAAGGCTAATTTTGATCAGCCCCTGAGGCCCCTGGGATAGGTCTTTAGGTTAGGTCTTTGGTCGAACATCTGAGAATATCATACACACTTCAGCACACACAACTTCAATATGGATGATCTAATCTGAATAATGATTTGAAAATACTTTAAAGTAGAATTTGAATTGTTGTACTTTTCTTTTTATCATTTGCTTATTATTTCTTTGGAGCTACTCGATGATGTATTTAACTAGAGAATTAAGGAAGGAGAATGATACTTTTCTTTGTTTGTTGTTTGTGAGTTAGTCATTATTATTTTGTGAATTCTCACAGTAAGTGCTCTACCAAGTATCATGGATGACATTCCAATTCACTTAAGAAAATGGTTAATTCTTGTTTGTTTACGCAAGAAATGCTCAGGTCATCTCAGTTTAATTATACCTCGATGATTGTGTTCACTTGCAATATCAAAAATCATGAAAGAAGTACTCAGGTCATCATTGGTCTATCTCATATCATTGATGCTTGTAATTTCTTTCAACATTTTTAAAAGCGCAGTGATGATACAAAGCAAAATCAAAAGATTGTTAAAATGACACTTAGAATTGCATGGTTAAAATAGATTGCATCCATATTAGTCTTGCATATGCATTTATAGATTGTTTCAAAAGCTACCAAATTTCAATCTCAAAAGCTACATGTATTCCCTTTCTACATCATATCACCATCTCTTCAATATTTCTTAGGATATCATCTCTTTCTAAATCATTTTCTTTCATTTCAGTCATCTCAAATTCCATCCAATCTTAATCTATTAACAAATCATTTAATCACATCCTTGGTTTTGTTCCCAACCTTATTACAAGCCTTTATACAATCATCATCATCATCATCATCATTGGGATGTATCCTTCCCTATCATTTTGTGTTGTTTCGGGATGTATCCTTCCCTCATCAACAACACTCTTATCATCATCATCAATCAATCTTGGCTTGCAACTTGACCGGGGCAACATCACGTTTATCCTTGAATCCATTTGTGCTTACTTACTTTTCATCTTCTCCTTTCATTATCTCTTCCTCATCCCATCTCCTATTCTATTCATCATTTTGCATCATCAAGTCCCAGTACATTAATCGATCTTATACTGGGGCATATCAATCAACCAGTGAAGTCAAATCACAAATCAACAATCTTATCAAATCAATCAACATCAATCAATAAGTCTATCAATCAATCAAATCTAATCAGCTTTGTTCAAATCTTGTGATCATCAATCTATCATTCAACTTCGCCTATCATGAGGTTAATCAATCAATCAATCAATCATTGAACCTCACCTATCATGAGGTTAATCATTCAATCAATCAATCATTGAACCTCGCCTATCATGGGGTTCATCAATCATCAATCTATCATTGATCCTCACCTATCATGAGGTCAATTATCAATCAATCTATCATTGAATCTCACCTATCATGAGATCAATAATCTTCTAATCTATCAGGATCAACAATCAGCTGACGTGATCATCAATCATCATCATAATCAACTGGAGGAATCAATATTTCTTTATCAGGAGATAAATCATTTCTCTATCATCAAATCATCATCATAATCAATCATCAAATCCAAAATTTATCAATTTATCTCCCGTGGGGGCATATATCACTATCATTTCAAAATTCAACATTTGGGGCAAATCAGGGGCATATCTTAAAACTTTTCATCAATACTGGTAGCTGAGGCAAAATTTTCTTTGAAGCAAGGCTTAAACACATCACTTCAAAGAGGGGCAAAATGTAGACACCTAAAAATGGTCTAGAGAATCTAATTAATTAAATACGACTTATTTAATTAATTAATCTTAAATTCATCTACAAAGTAAATAAATAGAAATATTTATTTATATTAAGTTCATTATTAATTCTTCTATTTTATCATATTATTTCCCTCTTAATTAAATAGACAAAATTAAATACTTTGTTTTATTTAATTATTATCATTATTATTTCTTCTATACTTTATGTATTAATTCTATCTTAAATTAAATACGCAGCTTCAATAATTTGTGTTATTTAATTACCTCATCACATTTCTTCTTAATTAAATAAAGATATCCTAGAATCTTTAATTTAATTATCATATTCCTTTTATTTTAATTTAATAAAAAACTTCTATAGTTTTTTTTATTAAATTATTTATTCCTCTTTTGCTGAATTTAAATAAACCAAAAATATTTAAATAAATGCATAAATCATATCCCTTTATTCACTCACCAATAAAATTAGATTTTTCAAATCTAATTAATTCAACTATCATTCACGGGAAGAGCCTCGGGGACAAACCTGCAAGAAATCCTCTCAATCTTCTGCCTCAAATATTTCCTCTCATCTTGCCTGGTGTTTTCATGGGGAGGAACAACCCTCCATGATCAGCTCCACCTTCTCATCTCATACCATTCAATTCTCCAGATTGAATCTCAACCTCTGTTGTGTTACCCCTTCACAAATGTGTGTCGTGAAATCTATAAATATAGGTTTTTGATAACAGGAAAAGGATCCTAATTTGTGCAATCTTACTCTACAGGTATTCCAGGCGAACAAGCATTCAAGTAATCCAGTTTTAGGATCAATCCATCAAGCATTCATCCAGCATTCATCAAGCATTCAACATTTACAGTCATGGCTGCCATTACAGTAGATTTGCATATTTAAATCATATAGAAATAGAATTAGCTTAATTCTCATTCTTTAAGTGTCATTTCAACAATCTATTAGCTTATTTAAATCTGAGAGCAAAGTAGATTAGATAAATCTTTAAAGTTAGAGAGCAATAGGATAGATTTCTAAAGGTTCCTGCATTTAAATTAGCTTAAATCTCTTGAATCTTAGATACAATGTCTTATTTAGAAGTGTAGATGCATACTTAATTTGTTTATCTCATTCTTACACTTCCACTAACTATTATAGAAACTATGAGGGGAGTTTTGAGAGCTCAAAATGATGTGTACCTTGATGCAAGAAGGCTATTTTTAGGGCACAAAGGACTCATTCACCTTTAGAAGGCGAATGGGTCCCTGTCAGGGTTTTTGAAGCCGAGATTTGGGTTATTTTCCTTGATGTCTACACTCTCAGATCCCAGTTAGTCAACTCCCAAAAAACTATAATAAATTATTTAGCTTCAATTCTATCTTCTTGCACTATGAAGGTCAACTTTGCAACTTGACAACTTTTGTAATTTTTCTCTAAACTTCTTCTCCACTTGATTTTCAAGCTATAAATCTGTAAACACACACTCAAGAGGAGAAAATCTTGTTGATTTTTAGTGAATAGGGGTTTTCCTAAGTCAAACCCCATTTAGTTAATTAAAAAAAATGATGAGATAATGAAATTCAAGCATGAAACATGAAATATGTAATTGATGATATCTTGGATATTGATTTGGAATGCAAATCTACAATCTAACATGAACTGGCCATGAAGAATATAGATCTTTATCTCAAATAGATGTGAAACAATGCTTGCAAGATGGATCTTCAATGCTACATCAAATATCTTAGCTCAACAACATGCTTGAATGCACTATGCCTTAGACATGATGAAATGATCTTAAATTGCTGCAATAAAACCTTGATAATCTACCTTGAAATGCCTTTGAATTGCTCTTTTAAACTCTTGTGAAATAAAATTTTCTATAATGCATGAATGCTTGGATGTCTAGGATAAAACTATGTGAATTAACCCCTTATTTATACTAAATCTAGAGATTAACCTCAAAATTCAAATAATTCAAGCTAAAACTAGATTTGTAAATGAATATTATCAAAATACTACCAAAATCAAATTCAAAAAGGGGGTACTTACTAAGGGAGGACCCATTCGCGAATGGGTCTTGGCACAAGTTTCTAGTACCTTGCCTTTGGGGGGTGAAATAACATCAAAATCTCATGTTAAATATGCAAAGAAAGGGGGGTCCTATAGAGGGAGGATCCATTCACAACCTAGGGGGAATGGGTCCTAGCACCATTTTCTAGGACCTCAAATTTTCCAAATTAAATGCTTTAAAATTTGAATGCTGGGTGTCAGGATGGATCCTTAGAAGGTGTCATAAATAAGGCTTAAATTTGAATTAAAGGGGCTAATTAACTCTAATTAACCACCATTAATTAATGAGATCCTAGAAAAGTGTGAAAGTGTGTTACAATAGTTTACAACATATTAACAAGGTACAAATTAAGTACATTTTATTAAAAGGGGCCCAAGATCAATGTGAATGTGTACAACGCATTGCATCACTAAACCTAGGAAAAATTAGGTTAATTCAATGAAAATTATTCCCAAATTAAGTCAGGAAAAAAGGATACTTTTTCCATCAATGCATTTTTCCCCCAGTTTAGTGAGAGGATGACCCCATAATTAAACTCACACTAAAGTAGACATTTAAGATGCTTAATTATGTTGTAATAACAAAGATGCATAATCATATCCTATTAAAGGCCCAAAAAATAAAGAAAAATGAAAGTATTAAGCACAATCGTTTCAATGCTATGTGGAATGGGATTGTTTGTCCATAACATGTGCTACTCACTTTGGGGTAGTGGAACCTTAGTTTTTCCACTAGGTGAGTTGTACCAATATGTCTATGGTCACTCCAGGGTAGTGGAACCTTAGTCTCTCCATTAGGTGAGTTGTCCCAATATGTGTATTCTCACTCTAGGGTAGTGGAACCTTAGTCTATCCACTAGGTGAGTTGTCCCAACAAGGTGGTTTAGTAAGGCATGCCAATGTGAATTAGCTTCTGACCATACAATGAGAAATTCATGCCAGTGTGTTGACTTCTGATTATATTAACCATACCAAAAATATCCTCATGATAACTTCAATAAGGCACCACAATGTAATACTTTTTGTAAATTCTTTTGAATGTATGTAAAATTTTGTTAAAGGGGATTTTACTTTGTTTGTGTAAGGTCTTATTCTTAGGGAACATTGTGCCTAATGCCTCCAATAGAGGACAAGTCAAGGATATCAGATCACTACTTATGGGAAGCCTCATTCACATCATACTACAAAGGGAGATCATATGCTTAGAAATATCACACTCAAGTCGAGGACATCAAATCCAATGACACCACCAAGTAAAGGACATGTCACAAGAAAAAAGAAAATTGTGCCATAAAATATGCCAAAAGATGTCATTAATATATGCCCTCACTTTAAAGTAGTTGCTACACCATCATTGTGCTCACAATTGCTCTAAAGTAGCCAAAGTTTTGTCCTAAGACATGAGACCTTTCCTTGAAAAACCTTATGCCAAGTCATATGTTTCCAAAATAAGCTGCATCATGAAATAGGAAGAAAGATTTTCCCCCACAAATACATAAGGGATCTATGGATTCAGGGTCAGTATGTCTTTGCTACAATGTTGTTTAAGAGCTCAAAACTATCATCATTCCCCAAATACTCATAGGATTAGAAGAATGACACAAAGAGAGCGAAAGCAAAGAAAATTCCTTTTGGTTCAACATAGAAGAGACCTGAATATCTCGATGCTTTGCATCATCCCCCAAAGGAAAACACAAGGCAAATGAAAAAGATGAGATAAAAGCTTTTGGGTCAACATAGAAGAGACCTAAATGTCTCAATGCTTTGTGTCATCCCCAAAAGGAAAACAAAAGAAAAATGAAATTATTATGACATATAGAAGAATGAAAGGTACATATAGAGGAATGCAGAAAAAGAGAGGGATACATCAAACACAACATCATGGGGAATCATATTGTGCACATGCAATCACATAAAGAAAAATGAAAAAACAAAAAACTAGTAAGGCACATGTGATTCAACCTAAAGCAAGTCATCTGCATCCCAATATTGGTCGGTATAAACAGAAGGTGGAAAACTAGAAAAAGGGACAAGATAAAATTTTAAACTAGGGGAAGCACTAGGTTCAACACTCTTTTTAGGAGATTTTTCATTTAAGCTCGTACAAGAAGAAAACAATGTATTCAACTCATCATGCATTTGTTCATCAATCTTTGCAATATCAATGTCAACATCTAGATTAATCACAATGGGAGGTTGAATTACAATGTCTGTGGAATGTTCTTATTCATGTTGTGGTGAGGATATAGAGTCATCATCCATTTCTTTAGGTAAATTCATATTTTGATTTTCTATGTTGTTTTCTTCTTTTGTTTGTAATCTACAAGTGATAGCACATCATTTGTCCCTATTTTCTCTAGAATTTTGATTGAATTTCATTCTACTTTCAATTTGTGTTTGTGTAAGAGCGGGTTTTTCAATCATAGGTGTCTTCTCTTCCTTGGAAGGAATAGCAAAAAAAATAGGAGGTTGTTCAACCACTTTCTCTTTAACTTTGTAAACTTTTTTGACTCTAGCAGGGATAGTGATATTTTTGTGTTATCTCGCAGTCTCTTGTAGGAAATAGTAGGATTTATTTTCTATCGATTGTTCTTGGATGTTCAGAAGGGATTTTCTTTCAATCATTGATTCATCAAGGATAATAAGTGTTACAGTCATAGGTTGAGGCATGTTTTGAAGTGATAATTCTGCTAATTTCTTTGCCTTGCAATTTTGATATGATTTAAAAAATAAATCCTCACAAGGCTTGATAGGTTCCATATGCTCAGGAAAAAAGAAATCTAATGAGAAATTCCCTCAGGCTAAGGCAATATTAAATCCACCTTGATGCACAATAAAGATGTCATTTCCAAATGGAAACTTTATAAATTTATGCACAACTGAAGGGACAACATTCATGGAGTGAAGCCATGGATAGCCTAGCTTCACACAAAATTGGTCTGATTGTAGAATGATGGAGAATAATACATTTAGCGTTTTTGGTCCAACTTTTAAAGGGAGATCTATCAAGCCTATCGTAGGGCAAGTAAACCCATTATGTGTCTTGATCCATGCTTTCGGTTTGCAATATGTATCTTGATATAGTTCATGCACATATACAAATTCTTCAATGATCACATTCTCTCCATAGACATGATCAATCAATATCCCATTAGTGGGCTTGTCATTGATTTAGCTAGCTATGTAAAGAAGACTAGCAGGTGCACACTTGAGTATTGTCATTTTGTGAGAAAGCAATATCAATAGGATTTTTAGTTGATCCCTTACAAGGTCTAGTTTCGATAAATGCTACAACAATATTCATGGGATATTGTTCAATAGTATCCATATTATCATCATCCATGTCAACATTTATCACATCATTCTTAGTTTCACTAGATTTGACAAATGAAATAATGTGCTTAGGCATGGGATTTGTAAAGATTTGCAAATTCTGATGAGGAGGAGCTACACACTTATTACCTTGATCATTCACACCTCTTATTTGAAGGGTATTAGGTAAAGGAGTGAACTTTCTCTCCCACTCCCTGAAACAAGTCATTTTTATAGCTTAACCACTTGATTATTAGTTTTTTGACCTTTTTGAGGGGATTTTAGTTGTAAAAGGCCCTTATTATATTTCTTGAAAGGTTGATATCCATTTTGAGTTGTAGATTCAGATTTCTTAGTAGAAATAGGGGGATTTTTCACATTACGACCCTAAGTCAAATTTTGATAATCATGAAGGGATATACATAACTATGTGAAGGATGGAAATCTGAACATTTCAAGTTTCCTTTGGATTTTATCTTGTAAGTTGGAAATAAAAATTCGTTGAAGGTCGATGTCAAGAATCTTAATGTTTACTTGTGATAAAGTGTTTTTTATCTTGCTATGAAATCAATCACTTTCTCATCCTCTCTTTGTTTGCATGTCATCAAATCAGCAAGGGTCATCTTGGGACTCATGTGAATATGGAAGTGGTTGTAAAATGCATCAATGAGTTTATTGAATGAATAGATTGAATTGTTTAGAAAAGAAGAGAACCACTCTAAAGTGGTATCCTTCAAGGACCTAGGGAATAACTTAGCCAAAAGTTTATCCTCAAAGATGAAATCACTACACAAGGCTATGAAAGTGGAAACATGGCTGACAAGATCTCCTTTCCCATCATATTTCTCAAATTAGGGAACTTCTATACCTTGTGGCATTTGTGCTCTTAATATGTTGAAGGATAATGGGTTAGATTTCATGTATTGTAAGGGTTGATTGTTGTTGTTTTGTTGTAATGTTGCAACTTGTTGTTGGATGGATGTCATAGTTTGCAAAAGTGAGTTTAGGAGAGGGTCATTTTGGTTTTAAGGTTGAGGGGAATAAGGTAGTGTAGTGTATGTATGTAGAGGACCAGTGAATTGCAAGTTGGTGAAGGTTGATTGTTGAGGATTTATTGTGTTAGAATGGACAAGAATAGAGGTATTTCCTATTATAATACCTATGGAAGTGTAAATAGTGCTAGTAGGTATGATTGTTATGGTTGGGTGAATGGTTATGGTAGGCTGAAATGTTGTAGGTTGAAGGGTTGTTGTAGGTTGAAAGGTTGTTGTGGGTTGAAGGGTTGTTGTGGGTTGTGTACTAGTGTATGTAGGAATGGACATTGGTATCATGGAGGATGGAATTATAATTCCACCTTGGATTAGAGTAGACCCCAAATATTGAGTGGAAGTGGGGATGGTGTTGTTAACAAGAGGAACACTATTGGTAGGAGATGAAGTCATGGGAAATGTAGTATGCAAACTATGAGCCATGGATGGTTTACTATCAACACTATCAGAAAGAGATTTAGGAAACCAAATATCCATGACGAGTGAGATATCATGGGATGACATGAGCTTTGAACTACGTCTTACAATAGTATTTCTAATAGGACACAAAGTTGTAAAGCTCATACAAGTTTTACAACCCCAGTGTGAAAACCCTAAAATAGAAAAGGGGCAATGCAATTACCTAGAATGAAATGAATTTTTTTAGATTCTAAGCAATGCAATTTACTAATTATACAATGCAACAAATTAAAGATGAAATATTTGAATGCAATTTTGAACTTTGACAATGCACTAAATGAAGGAATTTAAGTTATATGCAATGAATTTGATGAAACAACAAATCAGAAAATTGAAACAAGAAAGTAACAACAAAAAATAGAAGCCTAAAACTGAGATTTTAATTTCTATTAAATGAAAATGAAGATCTAATAGGTACTCATTCACTATTAAGGGCGAATGGGTCCTGGTTAGGTACTTTTGAGATGTTTTTGCTGATTTCAAAGTGATTTTTATTGCTTTTTCAAATGCCAAAGAGTTCAGGTTTGACCCAATTAGGGAATCATTCACGAGTAAAAGTGAATGGGTCCTTGATTAGGGTTTTTAAATTATTTTTGAATGATTTTCAAGCTTTCAATAATGTCCTTTAGTTCCAAGTTTGAGATAGTAAGTTTCAGTTTTAGATTTTTGAAAAATGTATTGTGAAAATGCAATGAAATAATTTATACAAAGACCTAATTTGAAATACAATTTTGTTTTTATTTTCAAATAAAATATTATGAGATCTAAATGATATGCACAGTGACTTATTTGTTTTTGTATTTTTCAGATTTAGAGAGATGGAAAATAATGAAAATCTAAACCTTAAATGAGATGCAAGTTTTAAATGCAAAACAAGAAACCCTAAATGTGATCTAATTCAATGAAAATGAGATGCTATTAAATGTAAGATCTAACCTAGGATGCAATTAAAGAATTCAAAACTAGAAAATCGCAATATTCAATGAGTCGAGTTCACCAAAATGAAACATAGGGAAATAGAGGGTTTTCCACCAAGGTAAATGGATCAAGGTGATAAAACACTAATTTTCACCATGAAACATTCAATTATGATGGTCAAAACATGTAAATAAAAATAAAAAGCTACCCTTAATTGTTATAGCAACTATGAGGGAATTTTTGAGAGATCAAAATAATGTGTACCTTGATACAAGAAGGTTGTTTTTAGGGCACAAATGACTCATCCACCTTTCCTAGAGAATGGGTCCCTATTAGGGTTTCTAAAACTAAGATGTTGGTTATTTTCCTTGATGTCTGCATTCTTAGATCCTAGGTTATTAGCTCTTGAAAACCTATAATAAATTTTGTAGCTTCAATTTTGTCTTCTTGCACTATGAAGGTCAACTTTGCAACTTGACAACTCTTGTAATTTTTCTCTAAACTTCTTCTCCACTTGATTTTCAAATTTAAAATCTAGAAATAGACACTCAAGAGGAGAAAAAACCTATTGATTTTTAGTGAATAGGGTTTTCCCTAAGTCAAACTCTATTTAGGTAATTAAACCAAATGATGAAATAATGAAATTGAAGCATGAAACATCAAATATGTAATTGATGATACCTTGGATGTTGTTTTCGAATGTAACTATGAAATATAACATAAAGTGGCCATGAAGAATGTAGATATTGATCTCAAATAGATGTGAAAAAATGCTTGCAAGATGGATCTTCAATGCTACATCAACTATCTTAGCTGAATAACATGCTTGAATGCACTATGCCCTAGACATGATGAAATGATCTTAAATTGCTGCAATAAAACCTTGATAATCTACCTTGAAATTCCTTTGAATTGCTCTTGTAAAGTTTTGTGAACTCAAATTTTCTATAATGCATGAATGCTTGGAAGTATAGGATGAAACTATGTGAACTAACCCCTTATTTATATGAAATCTAGATATTAACCCTGAAATTCAAATAATTCAAGTCGACACTAGATTTGTAAATGAATATTATTAAAATTCCACTAGAATCAAATTCAAAAAGGGGGTACTTATTGAGAGAGGACCCATTTTCCACCTAGGGCGAATGGGTCTTGGCAAAATTTTCTAGGACCTTGCCTTTGGGGGGTGAAATAACATCAAAAACCCATGTTAAATATGTAAAGAAAGGGGGTCCTATAGAGGGAGGACCCATTCGCCACCTAGGGTGAATGGGTCCTAGCACCACTTTCTAGGACCTCAAAATTTTCAAATTAAATGTTTTACAATTTGAATGCATTGGGTGTCGGGATGGATCCTCAAAAATTGTCATAAATAAGGCTTAATTTTGAATTAAAGGGCTAATTAACTCTAATTAACCATAATTAATTAATGAGACCCTAGAAAGGTGTGAAAGTGTGTTACAACACTTTACAACACTTTAACAAGGTACAAATTAAGTACATTTTATTAAAAAGGGCCCAAGATGAATGTGAATATGTACAACACATTGCAACACTAAACCTAGGAAAAATTAGGTTTATTCAATGACAATTATTCCCAAATAAAGTTAGGAAAAAGGGCTATTTTTTTTTCGCTACAAGGCTGCAGATCAAGTGGAGAGTGAAATAGGAGAAAGTTGCAAAGTTGTTAAAGTTGTCAACTTTCTTGCAATATCATGAAAATTAAGCTACAAAATTTTTTGTTGGGTTTCTGACACACATTGATTAGTATTTGGAACTGCATACATTGAAGAACAAAACCTAGAAATTGATTTTCCAGAACCCCAGTGAGGACCCATTCGCCACTGGGCGAATGAGTCCTTAGTGAGGCCTGAAAAAACACTTTTTGCAACAGGTACACAACATTTGACCCTCTTAAAACATGCCTTTTGACTGTTATATTGGTTAGGTTTGATTTCTGATATTCATTTAGGCATTATAACCCTTATAATTGAGTGAAATAAAATGTCAAAATTAGGTGTACCCATTTTATAATCTCATTTGTGGTGCGCCTCTTTTTGTTTATGTCAATTTGGTGAACTCAACATCTTCTTTGGTATTATATTTTGATGATTTTGGAGCCTATTTTCATCTTATATTAGATATTTCATTCACATGCATTCATTTGCATTGGATTAGATCTCATTTACAGTGTTCAGTTTGCATTCAAATTTGCATCACATCTAGGGTTTTAGGATTACATTGTTTGCATTCTTTAAATCTTAAAAATACAAAAAAATAAATCATCTTGCATATCATTTACTTACATTAGAGGGTATGTGTAGGATCATCCTGGAAAAAATAGGCCCTTAAGTGACGAAAAATTTAGAAAAATTAGAGTTAGACAACTTGACGTAAAAATTTGAATATGTTATTAATATTATTTCAAAAATGAATAGAATTTGTAGCTAATTGAATTTAGTTTCTAAACTACTAGGTTTATTTTTTTAAAAAAAATCTATTTGGTGA
Organism: Sequoia sempervirens; assembly: GCA_007258455.2. Taxonomy (NCBI): domain Eukaryota; kingdom Viridiplantae; phylum Streptophyta; class Pinopsida; order Cupressales; family Cupressaceae; genus Sequoia; species Sequoia sempervirens. Next base: position 73,555,044 of record VDFB02252616.1, read on the forward strand.
AAGTTTGAAATTTCAATGCAATAGTACTTAAATTTCAAGGAAAAAATTAGTAGGTGTCTGTCTGACCACCCTAACCACAATAAAATGATAATATTTTTTTATAATATTTTAGATATAAGAAAAGGACTCATGTCCCTATGTGATGCATATTTTTTTGTAATTTCTTTCCAAGTAAATAATCATTTATAATTTTTTTATTACAACTTTTAAAAAATATAAAAACTCGTATGTCTTACCACCTTAACTTGGTCAAAACTTTATGAAATTCACTTTTTTTTTTAATATTATAGTATGCAAAGCATAAAATGTGACACATGTTTTAGATTCAAAAAATGTGATACCATTTGAAAGCTATAGATGTTTTTCAATCAACCTATCAATCAGAATTTTGGTTGTAATTCAAATAGAAAATGAATAATAATTATTTATTAAATTCAAATTAAAACTTAATTTATATTGTTGGAAAGCTGAGAATCTCCTTTAAAAACCCTTTTCATTTCATCAATTTTGGGTTAAAAAAAAAGTCGTCAGCCACATACCCTACACATACCCATCATATCATCACTTTTTGGCCCATCATTATCCTACACATACCCTAGAAAATAAAAATAAAATTGCATATCAAACTAGGTGTTTTAGGCCATCATTTTGTCACACTTTCAACTTGCATTTCACATTGCATTTACAAAAAAATAAACTTGAAACTTACTATAGTAGACCTGAATTTGAAAATCATTAGAAAAGACTAGAAAATATGTAAAAATTAGTTTCAAAACCCTAATATAGGGGTATGTGTAGGATCATGATGGGCCAAAAGTGGAGATATGATAGGTATGTATAGGGTATGTGGCTGACAAATTATTTTTTACCCAAAATTGATGAAACAAAAAGGGTTTTTAAAGGAGATTCTCAGCTTTCCACCAAAATAAATTATGCTTTACTTTGAGTTTAATCAATTATTATTATTTATTTTCTATTTGAATTACGGCTAAAGTCTTGATTGATAGGCTAACTGAAAAACATCTATAGCTTTCAAATGATATCGCATTTTTTTAATATGAAACATGCATCACATTCTATACTTCACGTACTATAAGATTAAAAAATGAAAAAATGAATTTCATGAAGTTTGGAGCAAGTTAAGGTGATCAAACATACAAGTTTTTATATTTTTTAAAAGTTACAATAAAAATTATAATTGATTATTTACTTGGAAAAAAATTACAAAAATATGCATCACATCAGACATGATTCCTCTACTTATATCTAAAATATTTTAAAAAATATTATCATTTATTGTGGTTAGGGTGGTCAAATAGACACCTACTTATTTTTTCCTAAAATTAAGGACTCTCATTAAAATTTCAAATTTTAAAATTTTTAAATAATGAGTAGTTTAGAAACTACATTCAATTTTCTACAGATTCTATTCTTACATAATTTTCAAATAATATAGTTAACTTATTCAAATTTTTACGTCAAGTTTCATAACTCTAATTTTTCTAAATTTTTTGCCACTGAAGGGCCTATTTTTCCATAATGATCCTACACATACCCATAAGACCCATTTGCCGTAGGGAAAATGAGTCCCTGATTAGGTCTTGATTTGTATTTTTGGAAATTAAAAACTTCATTTCTATGGTTCTGTTTGTTGCTTTCATATTTCAATTACAGTTTCCTGATTTTTTGTTTAATTCATTTCATTAGATCTAGCTTAATTTTCTTCATTTAGTACATTGTGTGATTTCAAAATTGCATTTACAACATTTCATTTTTATATTGTTGCATAGTATACTAAAAAAATTAACTTGTTTCAAGTATAAAAATTTGAAAATGGACAAGTATTTTAGCAATGTGTGTAAGTCTTTGTTCTCCTTGGTTGATGTTTCAAGTTGTATTCTTGGTAATGATCCTAATTCTATTGAACCTACTCATGCTCACCCAACTCCTAATGAGTGCTCTCATGAATTTGATATCATTGGAGAAGATGATGCTAGCATGCATAAGTTCATAAATAATTGGCTTAATAATCTGGAAATAATGCATCTTTCTATCCTTCCATGAAACAACCAACACAACTTGAGATGTTTGGTCTCTTACATCCTGAATTTGGGTCACAAACTAAGCCTAAAATTTCATCAATGAGTGAACCTATCTCCTCTAATCAGTTGCATATTCATTCATCTAATGTTAACAAAGTGACCAACACTCCTATAAACCTTGAAGATACTTATGGCCAAGGCTTTAAGATCTTAACCAACCATGGATGTGATATAGCTAATGAGCATGAAATTCATAAACTTTTAGAGAAAAATCCTATTGAGCAAACCAAAGGAATTGGATATAAAGATCCTCCTCCCGACCTAAGTGTCCTCATTTCTAGAGAACAACCAATGCCTTAGAAGAATGATAGGATTATCTTAGGCCTTCCTTCTCAATATCCACCTTAACAAGTCAATGAATCAAGCAAGCAAAAAAAACCTTACAAACTAAACAAAATTACCATTCTTACATACTCAAACAAAAATTGAATGAAAGATGGAACACCTCCTTAAAAAAGGTTTGATTAGATTTCCACCTCCTATTAAAAGCAGCATACCTAAGAAAAACATGAATTATTGTGCATATCATAGAACTCATGGGCATCTTATTAATGAGTGTCATTCATTAAAATTGATATTGAGTTATTTTTACTTTGATGATGATGATTGTTACCAAGTGGTTGCATAGAATGTCCTTTCACTCCTTGCAATGTAATAGTTGTATGATCTTAATATTCTCACTATTACATGTTATACATTTAATGAAAATCATTCTCATTACCTATCTTGGCTCATCCTTGTCTTGCACTTAGTGGGGGCAAGGAGTTAGATAGCCTTGTCCTAGTTTTGGAATTTGATGGTGTCCCTTTGTCTAGTTGTTCACCTTTTGTATATACTGACCAAGATTGGGATGTGGATGACCTGCTCTAGGTTGACTCGCATGTGCCTTACTAGTCCTTTGCATTGAACTTTTATTTTTATGTTTCTTTATGTGATTGCATGTGCGTAATGTGATCACCCATACTATTTCATTTCATGTATCCCTCTCTCTTTTTGTGAATTCCTCTATATGTACCTACATTATTTTATATTTCTTAAAATTTTATCATTTTTCACTTGTCTTATGTTTTCCTTTTGGGGATGACACAAGGCATTGAGACATTTAGGTCTCTTTCGTGTAGGGCACCTAGTCATCATCATGCATAAAAAGGATCAAATATTTTGTTTTTGGTCTTGAGTAGTGGTTTTGATTAAATAAGATCTATTTATACCATGTGTAATCTATTTTTCATGTTTTTGAGTGATTTTGTAATAGGTTGTGCAAAGTTATCATTTTTGCTAAAAATGTTGTAAAAAGTTGCTAAGCAACATTGCATTTTGGGTCTAATTGAGAAGTTGGACAGTTGGGGAGTTAAAATTCAGTTGGAGTTGATTTGTTATGCTTGAGAATGGTTTAAAATCACTTGTGTACATTGTGAAAGAGGTTGGTGATGTAATTTAGAAATTTGAATAAAAAAGACTCCATTTTCCCTACATTTTGAAGCTTAATTTGCTGCTACAACAACTTGTATGTTTTGGTACGGCCTAGAAGTGATTATTTATGAACTAGGATTGGTGATGCATTAAATATTATTTCATTTTCATGTATTCTTATCAAATTTTATTGGGTTTTGAGCATTTTAGAGAATTTTTTGCTAAAACTGCTTTGAAACCCTTGTTTAACTACCTTAAAGGCAAGAAAAATGCAAACCCCACCATTCCAATAGTGAAATCTCATGAAACTTGGTAGAATGGATGGGGTTACAGTTTTTTTGGTGTCTAAAATATTGCAGGATCAGGGGAAGGCGTTATGAGCAAGTTTGGGTGATGCTCTATGCTGAAAACTACATGTTTTGGGAAAAGAATGTGCATAGGAGTTAGGGTTTAGAAAAAAACAATTGAAAAATTATTGGTGATGATTGAAAATGTTAGGGAATACCTAATTTAACATTTCTAGGCCATTGGTATAAATATTTTTGGTATGGGTTTTGAGAACCTTGTTGGGAGTCATTCAAACAAGCCTAATTAGGCCTATTTCAAGGCGTAGCAACAATTTGTTTGGCCCTTGTGTTCCAAAGTAACCCCACTTGAAATTTAAATATGTTTTAAAAGAGGAAAATGGGTACTCAAATATGTAATTTATTTATATTTATGAGGTGTGGTTTGAAAATTATGCTTGAAAAACCTAGTTTATTGTGTTATAAGGCATAAAGGTGATTTGCGAAGGAAATCTTCTTGTTTGATGTGTTTAGGTCATTGAATTGGAAAATTTTTTGAATTATGATTGTTTGGGAAGATTCTACCTTGCTCTGCATCAAATTGGTATCAGAGCATAGGTATGATTTGAACAAGGGAGAGAAAGTGTGAAACAAGAAGTAAAGTGTGAAGTGAGAAAAGAACAAGATGTCTCCAAAAGGGAAAACCATTGCTAGAGAAATGAATGAGTTGAAGGAAAAGCATGCTAGAGAGATGAGAGAGTTGAAAGAGAGGCTTGCTGCTCTAGAAACAAGTTAGAAAAGAGGTATGGTGATGGGTGGTGAGAGTGAATCCGAAGAAGAAGAAGAGACTGCAGAAGAAGAGGAAAAAGAATTGGATCATGATGATCAGATGATGGCTAAGTTGCTGAGAGCAGTCAAGGATGATATACCCAAGGTGAAGATTGATGTACCCAAGTATTGAGGTAATTTGAATGATGAAGAAATTTTGGATTGGATTGCATCGTTTGATAATTACTTTAAGTGTGAGGATGTGCCTGAAGAACAAAGGGTGAATATTGCGAAAAAAACATTGAAGGGTCATGCTTTGTTATGGTGGGATTATGAGCAATCTGAAAGGAGAAAGATGGGTAAGTCAAAAATTGTTTCTTGGGATAGAATTGTAGCTAGAATTAAGAGTAAGTTTTTACCATTTGATTATGCAATTCAAATGTTTAGGGTATGTGCAGGATCATCATGGAAAAAACAAGCCCTTAAGTGGCAAAAAATTCAGAAAAATCAGAGTTAGGCAACTTGACGTAAAAATTTGAATAATTTATCTATATTATTTCAAAAATATTTAAGAATAGAATCTATAGCAAATTGAATGTAGTTTCTAAACTACTAGATTTGTTTTTTTTTTTAAAATCTATTTGGTGAAAATTTGAAATTTCAATGCAAGTCCTTAAATTTAGGGGAAAAATAAGAAGTAGGAGTTTGTGACCCTAACCATAATAAAATATTAATATTTTTCTATAATATTTTAGATATAAGTAGAGGACTCGTGTCCCGATGTGATGCATATTTTTTGTAATTTTTTTCCAAGTAAATAATTAATTATGAATTTTTTACAACTTTTAAAAAATATAAAAACTCGTATGTCTGACCACTTTAACTTGGTCAAAACTTCATGAAATTCATTTTTTTCTTTTGTTTTAATCATATATTATGTGAAGCATAGAATGTGATGCATGTTTTGGATTCAAAAAATGTGACACCATTTGAAAGATATAGATGTTTTTCATTCCTCCTATCAACCAGAACTTTAATTATAATTCAAATAGAAAATGAATAATAATTACTTATTAAATTAAAAGTAAAGCATAATTTATATTGGTGGAAAGCTGAGAATCTCCCTTTAAATTTTTTTTCATTTCATCAATTTTGGGTAAAAAAAAGTTGTCAGCCACATACCCATCATATTGCCACTTTTTGGCACATCACGATCTTGCACATACCCTTTAAGAAACTTCAAGGTTTGAAACAAAAAAAAAAATGGTGCCAAAGCTTATACTGAAGAATTTTATAAGTTGAGTATTGTAGTGTCAATTTTGAAATATGTTCTATGTACTTCTCTTGCACTCTTAGGGTATTTCACCTAAAAGTCGAGAGAGAACCCTAAAATTGAGGTGGTTCACTCAAACTAAGGAATGTATGATGTGATTATGACAAAATATAATGATTTAAATGTAGCTAAGTGGGACTCATTTGCCACTAAATGGATCACTAGTGGGACTCATTTGCCACTAATGACGAATAAGTCCTCTTACTGGTAAAATGACTTGAAACTGCTTTGCAGCTGTCGGGAATCGGATTTTGAAAAAATCAACTTTTCTAGCCTATAAGTGGGACTCATTCACCACTAATGGAAAATAAATCCTCCTCCAAAAAATTTCAAAATCAAGAGTCAAGCCTATGGGTCTAGATCTGCACTTGTCTTCTTATCTGGTTGACAGAGTCGAATCTATAGAAAATGGGTTGTAGGTTGTCTCCAAGTTTGAATTAGGGTTTGGTTGACCTGAAACACTTTGAATACTTGTTGACCACATTTCAACACCTATTTCCTTGACAAATATATCTACAAAACCTGAAAAAACACATGCCAAGAGGAGGAAAATGCTTAAGTGTTAGAGTATAGGGATTTTCCTTTGTCAAATCTCACTTTGGTAATCAAACCTTTGATAAAGAAATGAAATGAAATGAAGAAGGAAATGATGAATAAAAACATGCAAGTGTCCTAAAATCACCAAAACCTTATTGTTGAAGTTTGAAGATATGTCAATGGCTGCTTCAAGATGCTTGATGATTGCTTGATTGAATGATGCTTGAATGTAATTGAATGCTTGAATGAACTAGTGAATGAATTAGTTAATGAGATGAATGGGGGTTGAAAATGGATGGAAATACACTTATTTATACACACTTATGCCCTAATTACCTAATAATACAATATCACATACCGACATAAGGTATTTTTGAATAAAAACCCAAAGGAAATTTTAAATTATTTTGAATTTGGAGCCAAGAGGGACTCATTCACCACCCATGGTGAATGGGTTCCACTTTAGGCTTGCAAGTGGGTGTCAGGAATTAAGTTGCATTTGATATTTTTTTGTCAAGTTTACATTAAAAAATACACTTAATTATGACTTGTAAGTGCATAAAGGGGTCATATAAAGCATAAAAAAAGGTGTAAATAGTGATAACAAACCTAGAAAAGCATGAAAGCTTGTTACAAGACTTTACAAAACTTTAAAATATGACTTGATAAAGGATAACATTTTGATTTTTAAATGAATTATAATGAGAAGAGTCTAGAAAAGTGTAGAAATATGTTATAGTAGTTCACAACACCTTCAAAAGACATTATAATTTGAATATTTTAGACCTAATGTGAATGCTTAAGTTACATTGCAACATTAAATCAAAGCAAGATAAGTCAAAAATCATAGGAAAAATATCTAAATAACCATGAAAATGTCAATGATACATTTTTGTATGGTACAAGTATAAGGGCAGGTCACATGGAGGATGAAGTGGAGAAGGTTGGTAGATATATGAGTGGATTGAGATTCAACATTTAAGATGAGTTAACCTTGAAAAATCTAGGAATGGTTGAGCAGTGTTATCAAATGGCAATAAGGGCTGAAGAAAAACTTAAATGAAGGCAAGAAAAAAAAATTAGGGGAAGAGGCAATAATAATAGAGGAAGAGTTTCATTCTATACTCCAAGACAATCATATGAAAGTCAAGAAGAATCAAGCAGAACACAAGAACATTTTGTTGATGCAAGAGGTGGATTTAGAGGTGGTAGATCAGACTTTAGAGGTAGATTTGGAGGCCAAGGAAGAGGTTCAAAAGGATTCATGGGAAGGTGCTATCAATGCAACAAATTTGGACACCAAGCATGGTAGTGCAATGAAATTCAAGCTTCTAGTTTACATAGAGGTGAAAGAAGAACACAATTGGTGCAAGAAGAAGATATTGAGAGTGTAAACTCTCCATCACACCATGGTGATCTTGAAGTTGGAGAATCACTAATGGTAAGAAGAAAACTCATCAAAGCATCAAAGGAGAAGGATTAATCACAAAGGACACTATTCAAAACCACTTTGCAAGTGCATGGGTAAGGTTTGTAAAATTGTGAGCGATTCAAGAAGCACAAATAACATGGTTTCTAATGATATAGCTGAGAAACTTTATTTCCCTAGAGTATCACATGATACTCCTTATAACATTTTTTGGTTGAATGAGGGTCAATTTGTTTTGGTTAATGAACAAGCTTTGTCATGTTTTTGAGTCATTTTGTAATAGGTTCTACAAAGTTGTCATTTTTGCTAAAAAGTTGTAAAAAGTTGTTAAGCAACTTTGCATTTTGGGTCTAATTGAGATGTTGGACGGTTGGGGAGTTAAAATTTAGTTGGAGTCAATTGGATATTCTTGGGAATGGTTTAAAATAACTTGTGTACATTGAGAAAGAGATTGAGTGATGTAATTTTGAAATTTGAATAAAAAATACTCCATTTTTCTTGCATTTTGAAGCTTAATTTTCTACTAAAACTTGTATGTTTTGGTACTGCTTGGGAGTGATTATTTATGCATTGAGATTGATGAGGCATTAAATCTTATTACATTTGCATTTAGTCTCATCATTTTTTATTGGGTTTTGAGCATTTTAAAGCAATTTTTCTAAAATTGGTTTGAAACCCTTATTTAACTACCTTGAAGGAAAGAAAAATGTAAAACCTACCATTGGTTATGTGTAGGATCATCATGGAAAAAATAGGCCCTTAAGTGGCGATGAAAATTCAGAAAAATGAGAGTTGGGCAAGATGATGTAAAAATTTGAATAAGTTATCTATATTATTTCAAAAATATGTAAGAATAGAATTTGTAGAAAATTGAATGTAGTTTCTAAACTACTAGGTTTATTTTTTTTTTAAAAATCTATTTGGTGAAAATTTGAAATTTCAATGCAGTACTTAAATTTTGGGGAAAAAATAAGAAGTAGGTGTCTATTTGACCACCCTAACCACAATAAAATAATAATATTTTAGAAATAAGTAGAGGAATCATGTCCCAATGTGATGCATATTTTTTTGTAATTTTTTTCCAAGTAAATAATTAATTATGATTTTTTTATTACAACTTTTAAAAAATATAAAAAATTGTATGTTTAGCCACCTTAACTTGGTCAAATCTTCATAATTTTTTTTTTTAATCCTATAGTATGCAAAGCATAGATTTTGACGCATGTTTTGGATTCAAAAAATGTGATACCATTTGAAAGCTATAGATGTTTTTTAATCAACTTATCAATTAGGACTTTAGTCATAATTCAAATAATAATTATTTATTAAATTCAAAGTAAAACATAGTTTATATTGGTAGAAAGTTGATAATCTCTTTTAAAAACTCTTTTCATTTAATTAATTTTGGGTAAAAAAAAAGTCGTCAACCACATACCCTACAGATACACATCATATCACCACTTTTTGGCCCATCATGATCATGCACATACTCCATTCCACCATTGAAATCTCATGAAACTTGGTGGAATGGATGGATTTAGAGTTTTTTTGGTGTCTACAATGTTGCAAGAGCAAGGTGTTATGAGCAAGTTTGGGTGATGCACTGGGCTAAAAGCTACATGTTTTGGGCAAAGAATGTGCATAGGAGTTAGGGTTTGGAAAAAAGCTCTTGGGAAATTGTTGGTGATGATTGAAAATGTTAGGGAAAATATTATTTAACATGTCTAGGCCATTGGTATTAATATTTTGGGTGTAGGTTTTGAAAACCTTGTTGGGAGTCATTCAAACAAGCCTAATTAGGCCTATTTCAAGGCGTAGCAATAATTTTTTTGGCCCTTGTGTTCCAAAGTAACCCCACTTACAACTAAAGTACGATTTAAAAGAGGATAATGGGTACTCAAATTTGTAATTTATTTTTGGGTAGGAGTGTGGTTTGAAAATTATGCTTGAAAAACCTAGTTTGTTGTGCTATAAGGCATAAAGGTGATTTGTGAAGGAAATCTTCTTGTTTGATGTATTTATGACATTGAATTGGTAAAGTTGTTGAATTGTGATTATTTAGACACCTTCTACCCTACTTTTCATCACTCTTCCATGTTGACCTAAAGGATTTTTCTTTGTTTTCGCTCTCTTTGTGTCATTCTTCTAGTTCTATGAGTATTTGGGGAATGGCAATGTTTCCACGCTTTATGACAATATTGTAGCAAAGATATACTAACCATGGATCCATATATACCTTTCATATTTTTTGGGGCAACCCTTCCTTCCTTTTTCATGATGTAGGTCTATTTTAGGAACATATGACTTGGCATAGGGCTTTTTGAGTAAGCTCTCATGTCGTCGGATGGAATATTGGCTACTTTAAAGAAATTGCTCAGAAAAGGGTGTTAGCAATTGCTTTAAAGTGGGGGCATACATTGATGATATCTTTTGACATTTTTCATATTTCATGGTGTGGTTATTTTTTTCTTGTGATGCATCCTTTTCTTGGTAGTGTCATTGGGTTTGATGTCCTCCAAGAGTGTGATATTTCTCAGCATATGACTTTCTCTTAGTGTCTTGATGTGATGTGAGGCATCCCCTATTTTTCAATCTATTACTCTTGATTTTTCCTCTCTTGGAGACATTAGGCATGATGATCCCTAAGAAGAAGAACTTAAACACACAAAGCAAACTCCCTTTGAACAAAATTTTTTACTAAAAATTAATGTTCATAAGTGTTTTTCATAACACAACTTGCTAACCTTATGAAGCTCGAATGTAACCCTATTTCAAGGCCACCTAGCATAACACACCTTGCTTTCATGTGCATCCTTTCCATGTGCATGGGTGCTTAGCATAACGTAGCTTGTTAAGCACAAACAAGAATGTAAGTGGCATCCTATAAGGGTTATCAGAGGGATGGCTTTGGTATGGTAAGCATAGTGAGATCCAACAGACATGCATGACTTTCCAACAAAGCCACCTTCTTGTAGACATACTCACCTAGTGGATAGCCTAAGGTTCCACTACCCTAGAGTGAGTGCAAAATTGATAGTCTAGATGTGTTCCACATCATGTTGGATGGTCTAGGATTGATCCCTTCTTGGTATTTGATAGTGTATGATTGTGTATACATAAGTTTCTTGAGTGTGTACTTTAGCATGAGTTTGACATGGCATCATACTCTCACTAAAGTGGGGGAAAAATGTATTGTAGAAAAAAAAACCCCTTTTCACACTTAATTTGGGAATGAATAATTAATAATAAAATGGACTTAATGGTGCCTTATTTAGGGTGTTGTAAAGTGCATCTTTACACGTTCACACTAATCTATGGCTTTATTAATTAATTGAGGTTAATTGAGGTTGATTGGCCCCTTAAATTCAAATTCGAGTCTAATTAATTATAGATTCCAAGGGATAAAACCCAACACTCTTAAATAATATTACAAAACACTTAATTTTACAAGGAATATGTCCTAGGTTAGTGACCTAGGACCCATTTGTCACTTGGAAAATGGGTCCTCACTAGGTCCTAGGACCCCCTTTTGACATAGCATTTCATATTTCTTGAAGTGTGGCCTAGTTAAGTATTCTAGGACCCATTTGACCTGTGGTGAATGGGTCCTCACTTAACCCTAGGACCCCCCCTTGGGATATGCTTTTGGCAGTATTTTGATGATTTGAAATCCTAGATCTAATGTTAGCTTGTGTTATTTGAATTTTAGGAATTAAGAGTAAGTTAAGTATAAATATAAGATAATTTCACATAGTTTCACCTAATAATTTTTATGCAAGCATCCTAATAGAAATTTTATGATTTCAAGAGTTCACAAGAGCATTCATGAAGGCATTCAAGGGCAGATTATAGAAGATTATTGCAACAATCAAGATATCGATCATCATGTCAAAGTCATGCATGTTGTTGAGCTAATGTGTTTATGTAGCATTGTTGATCAAGTTCAAGTATGCAAAGCCATTATCTTATGTCAAGTTCATGATCAAAATCTATACTCATTGAGGTGATTTGATGCTAAGTTTAAAAAAATCTAAGGTTTTAACAAGGTTTGGTGAGTTTTTACATATTGTTGTTCATTCATCATTCCTTTTATGCATTATTTCATTTCAAGGTTTAATTACCAAAATGGGGTTTGACCAAGGAAAACCCCTATTCCCTAACAATCAACATTTTTCTCCTCTTTGATTTGTGATTGTAGATTTTATATTGAAGATCAAGTGGAGAGAAAAATTGGAGAAAGTTGCAAAGTTGTCAAAGTTGTCACCTTTCTTGCAAGATCATTTAAGCTAAGCTACATAATTTATTTTCAATTTTTCAATAGTCTCCAACTAGGATCTAGAAGTGCATACATTGAAGAAAAAAACCCAAAAATTGATTTTCCAGAACCCTAGCCAAGACCCATTCACCAGTATAGGAATGAGTCCTCAGTGAGGCTCGAAAAAACACTTTTTACAACAGGTACACAACATTTGACCCTCTTAAAACTACCTTTTGATTACTATATTGGTTTAAAGGTTTTATTTTGGATATTCATTTAGGCATTATAACCCTCATAATTGAGTGGAACAAAAATTCAAAATTAGGTGTACCCATTTGTTAATTGCATTTGTGGCACATCTCTTTTTCTTTATTTCATCCCAAATCCATTTTCTCGTGGTGACGATTTTTTCAGTTGTTGGAAGAAGTGTCAAATGCATGCAATGTAAAGTTGCAAGGTGGTGTAATTTTGTTATACTATCATGTGACCAAACCAATAGTTATAACATGTCCAGATGGGTAGTTGTATGCTAGGCAAGGTCATGTTGCACGTGCCCAACATGGTAGAATGTTTCAAGTTAAATTGTACCAGTGATTTCTCTTAAGAGACTAGAGTGTGAAAAGGCAACAAAATTTGACGAGTTATTACTCAGAAACTATAGCACTTAGAAATTTTTTGTCTAAAGGTATAGGTTCATGTAGAAATCGTCTAAAATAACCTCTCTTAATTTTTCATATCTCCAATCCATTTTCCCATTGTGACAAGTTTTCAATTGATGGAAAAAGCATCAAATGCATGTAGTGTACAATTGCAAGTTGGTGTAATTTTTTCTATATTCATCATGTGACCAAACGGATAGTTCCAACATGTTCAGATGGGTAGGTTAATGCTAGGAAAGGTCCTATTTCACACCCCAACATGTTAGAATGTTTCAGGCTACGTTGTACCAGTGTTTCTCTTAAGAGACAAAAGTGTGAAAGAGCAGTTCTAAAACCTTGAAAAGCTCTTACTAAGAAATTGTGGAACTTGGAGATTTTTCATTTGAAGGTATGTGATCATATTAGGTCTGGATCAACAATAACCTATTTCAGTTTTTAATATCTCCAAGCCATTTGGCTATGGTGAATGTTTTTCTACTACCCCAAAAATTGTCAGATGGATGTAGTGTAAAGTTGAAAGGTAGGCTGATTTTTGTTTTGTGCTTCATGGGGCCAAACTGTTAGCTCCAACACATCTAGGTGGGCATGCATATGATTTTTTCTTGCACCCCAAGTCTTCCAAACATTCTCAACTACATTTTTCCAAACATTTCAAAAAGTGATAGTGGTAGACAATCACTAAATTAGATTAGCACAAAGGATAGGAGGAAGGGAAAGTTTCATTGCTCACATTGTAAGAAAGAGCCATTTTTTATGAAAGGTGTTGGAAACAATGCATTATGTTGACTCCTAATGAGAATGATAAAGATAAAAGTGTCATTTACATGGAAAAGGGCATAGAAACCAATGAATACTCCTCTAATATTGATGGAAACCTATCTTGCGCCACACTTAAGAAGGGAGCTTAAAAATTTCTTTTGATAACTCTAATGTAGTGGAAGAGCTCACTCAATTGTTTCATGCAAAGGTAAAAGTGAATGGTGGAGGCTCAATGCTTTATTTGAATCATGATTTTAATCAAATATTTCTTCTTCTAAGGTAGTTAGTGAGTTGGGATTCGACGTTATGAACCTATGTTCCTTGGGATGGTTACAACATGGATTTGATATGAAATGTACAATATGATATAGTCATAAACCTTGAAAATGAATAAGGAACACAATTAAAAAGGAAAGAGTGAATCTTACACAGTGTGAATGCCATGAGACAACACTATGGACTCAAAGGGAAAAGATGGAAAATGCATGAATAAAGTACAAGGGGCAGTCATCAGAAAGTTTAAAAGCACAAGCAAGTGACAAAGTATGATTTTAATATTTTCTACAGACCAAGTGGAGGGAAGTGATCATGTGGAAGAGAATTTAAAGATAGTCAACAATGTCACTCTACCATATTGTTCCTTGTTGACAATCATAGGATTTAAGTTGTGACTTCATGTCAATAAAGTCTCAATGAAATGATAGTGACATCATAGTCCTAATGAAATTACAATGTAATGAAAAAAATTGACCCCCTTCTTGGAGATATGACAATTTCTCATTTAATATGAACCTATTTTAGCACCCTTGTATTAGTTACCCTTTAAATCATCATTAATAGGCCCCTAAGACACATTATTTTAGATCTCAAGGCTTATTTTAGTTAAAAACCTGACAAAATCATCTAAAACATAAAAAAAATCCCAAAATCCACCCTAAAAATCTATGGTGGGACTCATTCGCCACCTTAGGTGAATGATTCCCCCTAGGTGGGACCAATTCACCACCATGGGTGAATGAGCCCCATTTGGGGATTTTTAGGATTTGAGCAAGAAAATCACCTTTTTAATTCAAATTTTTGATTGATGCCAGCTTTTGAGATCTGAATAATGGTACATTAGGTGTTAATTCCTATATAAGAAATCTCCTAAGTCATTTTTTCATCTAAGAAAGCATTTTCAAGAGAAATTTCAAGATCCAAAAATTGAAAGTCTTCAATAATTCTTTCACAAGAGTATACTAGTTTCGAAAGAAAGAAAAGTTGAAGTCTTGGAGCAGTATTAAAGTGTTTTTGAAGGTCTTCAAGCTCACTTTCATTCAAGATCTAGCATTGTCAAGGGTTGATCATGGTTGTCTATAGTGAATCATGATGGGTTCTAGGTTGGGGAGATGCAACTAGCCATCAATCCAAGCCTAATGACTTGTTTCCTAAGTGATTCCATCCTCCATTATCACTCTACATTCAACCTAAGGAAGGTACAAGCATTATTGAGGCTCATTTGGGCGATTAGAGATCTCTCAAAGTGTGTCACTCATTTTTATATTTCATTCATGCACCTCATTCTTATACATTAGAATAGGGTTGCATTGCATTTCAAACTTCCTAATCTTAGACACACTTAAGGTTAGGGCTTACATTCCTTTTTACATGCATATTTCATTGTTTTTATCAAGGTTTAATTACCAAACTAGGGGCTTTCCTGAGGCAAACCCCCAATAAGAAAATCAAGTCTATAAATTCTATTTTGCAAGTCATTTCATAGATTTGGATTCGAAAATCAGTTTGGAAGAAAAGAGATGTTGAAGAACATAGACCTGAAATTTGAATTCTTGAAAAAGCGAAATGAGATTGATTTTCTAGAAGTGGTGAATGACTCCCTCTATAGGTGTTTTTCTAGATTTTTATAAATTCATATACCCTTTTTCTAGAAACTCGTTCTTGTGCAAAAAAAATGATCTAGGAGTGATTCACCCATATTGGCATATGAGTCCCAATAGGTCAAAATTTCATATTTTTTAGTTTTTAGAGCTCATTCAAGTCTGCTTTAGATTTCTAGGTGCACACATTCCATCCTACAGTTGTTTGTTCTATTTTATTTGCATTTCTAGGTCATTTAGTGAAGTATTGTATCATATTAGGGTTAAGCATTTCATATTGCACTATGCTATAGAAAATTAGACCCTCTTGAGAGAAGAGACAATTTCATGCCTAATTGGACCCAATTTTGAATCATTTATCATTCAAAACGACATTTATAGGCCCCTAAGACCCATTATTTTTTATCTAGAGGACTGTTTTACCTAAGAAATCACTTAAATCTTGACAAACAACATTCAATTCTTCCATATCCCGAAAATCCACCTTCAAAAATTAGTAGTGGTACCCATTTGCCACCCTGGGAGAATGAGTTCCCTACGGTGGGACCCATTCATGAAGGGTGGCAAATGAGTCCCTTTTGAGGGAAATTTCAATTTTGAGTGGGAATTCAATTAATTCAACTTAATTTTTTGGTGAATTTCGGCCTCTTGGGTCTAAATAACGGGAAATTTAGGCGTTGCTTATAAATACTCATTTTTAGTCATTTCACAATTTTTTTTTCAAAATTCAAGTCTTCTACAACAAGTTTAATTAGTAAAGTTAAAGTTTTAGGGCAGCAAAGTAGGATTTTTGCAAGTTTTGAAGCTCACTTTTTGGATCAAAGTTCAACATTGGAAAGAGTTGATGATGGATGCCTATGGTGAATCATGGAGAAATCTAGGTTGAGGAGATGCAACTAGCCATAAAATCACACCTAAAGACTTGTTTTCAAAGTGATTACATCTTCCATTGCTTCTCTATCTTCAGATTAAGGTTTACTTTTCTTTTACAGTCCATTTGCATGTCATTTTATCTCCATTTTTGATGTTTTGTGAGATTTCTAGGGTTGAGATCTTGCATCATTCAAATCACATTTGCATTTCTTATTCTTGCACAATAGAGTCTAGGGTTTTTGACATACTTCATATTTTCCTAGTCTTTAGCACATCTAAGGCTAGGATTTTATGCATATTTTTATTCATTCAAGGTTTGATTACCCAACTTTGGGTTTGACCAAGGAAAACCCCCATTAGACAAACAATTTTAAGCTATCTTGCAAGAATTTTTCAAGATCCTGATTCGGGTTTCCATCAGAAAGTGTTGTACAAGTGTCAAGATGTAGAATAGAAAATTGAAATCATAGAAATTTGAAAGTGGACTAATTTTCCATGCATGGAAAATGAGTCCTTCCTAAGGTGCCATTTTTAGTTAGATGCAGATCCAAACACCTAGTTAGTAGAAAACAACTCCTACGCAGAAAAAACCTGACCTGGGGATGATTCAACCCAAAATCAGGTTTTGTTAGATTTCGAGATTACTTTCTAGGCTTCTTTAGCTTAGACTCTAGTACACATATTTTGAGATTTTTCTTTTTGTTTAGTTTAGTTTACATTTTCATTCATTATTTCAAGCTTTTTGCAAACATCATTGTGTTTTCATATATTGCATAATTCTTAGGTTTTGCATTCATGATTAGTCAAATATTTCATTTATTTACACTTAGATCAATCCATTTAGTCTAAATAGCATCACACATTTCCTAATTTGAGTGAACCACCTAGAATTTTGAGTGGGGTTTATCTCTCTTTTTAGGTGAAACATCCCAAGAGTGCAAGAGTAGTCCAAAAATCCTAACCAAAAATATATGGTTCATGCACTTCATTTGTCTTTCCAAGCCCTAGCTTGGTGGTGAACCCTTCATTAGTTTACAATCATCCCCTAGGACAACCCTATTGCAAGATCTCTTTCTCCTCTGAATTGAGATCTCTAGGGTTATCTTTGAATGAAATTGGAAAGTGGGTATGCTCCATATCCTAAACCATACAAAAGAAATCCTAACCCCTTTCCTTCTATTTCAGAAAGTAATATTTATTTTCAATGAAGTCTTGGTAGTTATGAATCACAGTGACAATGAGAAAAGAGATAGCAACAATGGACAAGGTTTCTATGGCATGATAAAAATAATAGAAGGTCATGACAATGTCTAGATGAGATGGAAATATTTAAGAAGATAATATAATCATTAATTTGAGGGAATTTACCTCGAACTAGGGTAAACCCACAAAACTAGTTTACAATTCTAGTGAGGAAGAAAATTACAAAAAAATTCCCCATGAAAAAAAATTTGGTTTTTCTGGGTTTGAATGAACATTTGGTTCGAGCAAACCAAAAGTGGGTACACTAGAACCCCTCTTCGAGTGAACCCATTAAATTTTGGGCCCCACGTTTCTTAGGAAAACAAGAAAAAGAAAGATTTGTGGAAAGGGGGTTGACCCAAACCATGGTTTGAGCAAACCCTAGTTTGAGTGAACCTCCAAGGGAGGTTCACTTGAACCCCTATTTTCCCCCTTCTCACCCTCTGGCATAAAAAATATCCAAAATTTTTCCCTTCGAAGCTCGAGTTGAGGATGAAAATGGAGGAGACTTCACAAACCCAATTGGATGATTGTAGTCATTAGAACAAGCTATCCAATAAATATAATTTTAATATGTTTTGGTTTTATTATATATTTGTTTTTTAATTTTGATTAACATAGGTTTTTCACCAAAAAATAAGCTCTTTGTTATGCACATGTGGAAAAATAGTAGATTATAAAAAAAAAATTGAAAAATATCAATGCACTAGATATTGATGTCCTTGATCTAACAAAAAAAAAAAAAAAATTCAATATATACAAAAAAAGTTATGTTGTATACGGTCTGCCTATGTCTAAATTGTAATTGGTTTGACTTCGAAACTTGATTAACGAGAAAATAATCAATGAAATGCTATGAAACAGATTCCATGCACTAGATATCATAACTACACATATAAACCAAAAAAAAAAAGAATTTTATCCTTCATGGAACAAAAGTTACATTGTATATGGTGAGAATCACTCCTTAAAAGTGGCGTTTATTGAAAAAAACTAGTTTTTGAAGGAGATGAAAAAAGAAGTGAATACTGATTCCAATTTTTTTGAAAAAAATATATTTAGAATCTTCAGACAAAATGTCACAAATCACTATTTTGCATCATCTTCAAATTCCTCATGGTTCAGCCACTATAGGTGCCTAAAAGTGAAGATTTAGCTAGAAAAAATCAGTTCAGTGTCTAGCTTGGCCAAAAATTATAAACCATTATTATGGGATCACCCACTAGGATTAAGTTTGTATAGTCATACAAGAAAAGGAAATAGGCAAAAATGCATAGAGTTTCAATGAATAGTAGTGAGGGTGTTGAGTAGGGGCTTGGTGGTGTGGAAAGTCTAATGGATGTTGTCCCAATATCACAGTCACTATGAGATTCATAGTGGCATCAAGAAATGTGATAGTGAGTAGCCTAAAAGATAAAATAGAGGGAATTAATGGCTATTCAAGGTTGACAAAGCTAGCACAATCAAAAGGTCCTATGATGGATCTTAAACTAAAGGAAAATGAGGTTGTAGCTAGGTGGTGAAAGACACTAATGGAGACTCCAAATGAAAAATTCAGTCACATTAAGACTATCTATAATGAGAAAATTAGTCATATGCACTCCACTGCCATGTAATATACTTTGGGGAACACAATTGTAGTTCATGACTTGATGCAATATATCTAAAGTGTAAAAGTGGAGTGAATTACCCATACAAAAACTATGCACCAATCTTACCAAACTTAAGCATTTTAATGTAAGTGCAACAAAATATAGGAATGAAGTATAGATTGAATTAACCTATACTTATCTTTTCCATTCGACTTCTATGCTTTGAATGAATTCAAACACAATTATCTACCCTTAATTAATTATCTCAAAATCAATTTGGGTATAAAATAATAAATAAAAGTCTCTATATTTAACCCATTTGTGTAATTAAATTTAAAATCATATCTTTATTACATTTCAATTGAAATATAACTAGTGATAAATTTTTCTTTGACTTAGTGATACAACTAATGAGACAACTTGCATGATTTTGAAAAATATATACTTATAGGTTTCCCCCTCTTTTATTCACACCTATAATTATAATTCACAATGTACATCTATCCAATTAGATAGATTGGTTGATTTTCAATTTGGTACTAAGTTTGTATGATGGTTTATGAGTATCTGATGGTATGAGTACTATATATGCATGCATGTGAGTTTTAGGCTTATATGAATGCATATTTTGTGATTTGAACTACAAGACTTCAATTTTTCTAGGTCTGACAATATTTCCCTTGATTGAGGCATGGTTGTAGGATTTTAAATGTTTTTTACTTGGTTAACTTTATAGGATTTTCATTTGTGTTTGTTATGGAAGATGAAGAGATGGGGGAGCTTTTCATACCTTACCGAGTATGCAGTTAGAAGTGTTATAAAATCTATGGAAAGTACCATGAGAAAGAGCACTTTGACGGGTCTGTCTCTTTCTTAAAAGCTATTCTTGGAGACTTTGAAAAAAAACTAGTAAGTTTTATGCTTGTACTCCTACAATCTTTTTCATTTTTTTAAAATTACACATACACTATTTACAAGTTGTGAAAATAGATTGTGTAATGTGTTTCATGCAGTACATTCCCCCTGCATTTTTTTCACAACTCATAGATGGAAAAGTCAATCATATGGTGTTGCAAGGCCCAAGTGGGCAGGAGCGAGAGGCAGAGTTAATGAGTACAAACAATGAACTAAACTTTTGACATGGTTGGAAAGAATTTATCAATTATCATAGGCTACAATAGGATACTTTGTTGTGTTCAACTAAATAGTAAAGTATTACTTAGAGGCTCATATTTATGGAAAATCTAGGTGTGAAAATTTTTAGTGCTCTTCATTTTGAAAATCCAAACATTGTTTTAAATAGCAAATTCCCTTCTAACAAAATGTGCAGTTTAAATCAATCAATAGGCACTAAATTGCTAATTGATTTGGTTTCTAATGAGGAAAATAAGCATGATTCTAAAGTGGTGGGTGAAAATCAAAGAAGAAAAAGGAAATCTACTTTTCTTGGTAAGGAAAAAGTTTTTTCCAAAGATATAGAGCTTGTTAAATTTGTAAGCTCCATAACAAACTCATGGAGCTGGCATTTGAATTATATTTTTATAAGAAAATTGGTATTACCAATAAAGTAAATTTTATTGCAGGGAAGGACATGGCAATGGATTATGCTACTCCTTCCAAATCAAATAAGCCCTTTTTCTCAATGGTTATTAAATTGTGGAATATAAGTGAAATATACTATCTAGTGAGGTCAAATTCTCTACTTTCTTTAGTTATATATATTTTCAAATTTAAATTAGGAGTAGAGAGCCTATAAAGAGGTAGTTAAGAGGTGAACACTATGCAATGTACTCAATTTCTTTTATTACTTCATTTTTTGGATAGATCTCTCATGGTCTAATATGGACATCTATATTTTTGTGAGTTGTATATAATTTGATAAGTGTGGTAAAATAAGATTTTCATTAATCAAAAATACATAAGGCTATACAATGATATATGTAGATAAAAATATATAATATATCCAATAAAGTTATATAGGCTTAGTACAAAAAATCCATATGGATATAAAATTCCATATATTAATAGTACACAACATATGTTAAATAATGTCATGTAGGCATACAAAAAATGACCCTAATACATAGTCATTTCCCTCTAGGGGAAGGAAATAGATCACACGCTGCTTTCGACTATTAGCTGGATGGAGATGCAAGTGATGTTGTTTCCTTTCGAATGCACTCAATCATCACACTCTCTTCACTTCTCTGGAGTTTCAACTAATACAATAAGAAGTTTAGACGTAAATATTTATAAATTGAATTGTGGAATGGCATATAATAGAAAATCACTTACCACAAACAAATAATCATCATTATCATTGACAACAATAGCATGTTGATGATATGGCATGACAAGAATCTTTAGTAGGTATCAAGATAATAATTAAACTACATACACTCGTATGATTAAAATTTTAATAATAGACCAATAAAATTCCAAAAATACTAATTTGTTGCATACCTAAGTTGTCAAAGGATTAGAACCTACTACTATTTCTCCAACTACATGGTCCATCATGCCACAAACATTAGAATGGTTGTTTGATGTTAGAATCTAAAAATGAAACAAAAATTATGAAGTTACCAATTACTAAAACTACCTTACATTGTTTTACAACACCATTAAATAGTAAAGGTTACTTGAGTGAAAGTTGTTTGAGGATGAGAATAGTGAGGCATCAATGTTGAAGGTCCACCAACAAACTATTTGACATGAAAAGTGTTAAATTATGAGACAATCATTCATATAAGGTTAAACTATTCACATACAATAATAACTTATTTAATACTGGTTACATACATGTGGACTCAATGGTGCAAACATATAGGGGTTTGGGGGAAGGGATCACATAACATCAACACTCCAACCCTAAATTTTTAGCATATTCATTTTACTAATCTAGTTATTCTTGCATTTTTGAATAAAATTTAATAAACAAAATTAAATGGACTTGATAAAATTTACTTGAGTATTAATGTTGAATGTTTGACTCAACAAGGCATCTATCATGACCATTTTCTTTGTAGTTGATGTATCCTATGTAGTTGCATCTCGAGCACTCTCACCATCATACATGCAAATAACATCATGAGAGTGAAAAAAGTGGCTTGGAAATATAGGCCTAGATGATTGGCCCACATCAAGCTCTACTAGAGGCCTCACACACTATACAAGGCTTTGAGTAATCAAGCTAATTAAGTCCAACATATCCACATCGACACTTTCCTTCACAATGGAAGGAACGTTGGCATGCTCCACCACAAATTTAGCCAAGGGTCTTAGTGCCAGTTGTGGATTACATCATGCACCTAGTCTATCATGTGTGGATCCCCCACATATACCCTAAAAGTTTAAATACTCAAATAATTTGGAATCTTATTGAGGAAATACTCACAATAGAGTTTCCTCAAAAAATATTGCGGACCTCATAGTTATTGCATGTAGGTTGGTCAAAAACCATCTACCACCACTCCCAAAACTTATTTTTAATTAATTCATGGTGGCACCAATGTATGGGGAACCTCTTGCATGCAAGTGATAAAGGTGCATTGGTTTTTGGGCTTATGAAAAGGGCACAAAAATACGATTTGCTAATTTTTTCTTTCTTCACTTGTGTATAGGAAAGTCCACTTGCATAAAATTATTTTAATTCCTCCTTGTTATTTGACCAAAAAATAAATTTTTAACTCACTACTCCTACATGAGATGTAATCAAGTTTAGGGATTTGAAAATGCCTCTCCTATAAGGGTGGATTGCAACATGTTCATTTGATCTTGCAATCAATTATTGAAGCTCTTTTTTGTTGTTTTCTATTTGAGTTAAAATATTTTATTAAGTTCTTATAGGATCTCTACGAATTGAGGAATGGGTTTGATTTTCTTCTTGTTCAAGAGGGTTTTAATGAGGAGATAATTGTGAATTATCAATATTTGGAGGTGGAGATTAATTTCCAAGAAATTAAAACAAAGTTTAATCAAAAAACCTATTTCGATCTACAATTTAATTTAAATTTGAAACTAAAATAACAGAGATACATACCTCTTCCATCTTTGTGACATCTTTGTACCATCCTCACGAAGAATCACAAGCTGGCAGTACAAAAAAGATCTCCTTTTAGTAGGTGTGGGTTGCAAAGGTGAAAAACTACAAAATAAATCATGGGGAAGGCAGTGTTGGGAATGTAAAAATCTGATGTTTTTACATGTGTTTTCACTAATAGATTTCCAGATTTGGTCTTACTATATGCATATTTCACCCATTTTTGCCATATTGTCCCATTGAATTTGTTGGGTTATGCATATTTTACATTCTGGTCCATATTGGCATAGGTTCATTCCCATCTCCCCGATCAATTATGCTTTTTCTGCTTAGATGAGTTTATCTTGTTTATCAGCAAGACTCATTTAATGTCACATCGATTGAAGTTTGTGTGCAAGTGGCATTCAGCAGGACCTTTGTTTTGTCAAGGCGATTGGAATTTGTCTATTGGCGGTTATCTGCATTGCATCCATGTTGTTTCGGCAACCGTGGAGGCTCCTATCGGCATATGTTATGGCTATCAGGATAGGGTCTCACCAAATTTAACATGTCTCCCCGACTTGTGCTTGGAACAGTTTATCGGCGGGAGGAAAATTTTCAGTCTAATGTCTTGCTGAAGTTATGATGTCTCGGCAATAGGTGCACTTCAGGTTCCCTTTGGTGTATGTTGAGATTTGCGGCAGGAGGTCTTAGTGAAGTGAGACTGTCTCATCGACAATGCAAAAGGTTTTCTTCTAGGTAGCTTTTGATGGGAGATAAAACTATCAGTACATGGTCTCCCTGAAATCTTGAAGCTACAGCGACAGTAAGTCAAATGAAATGTACAATTTGGCAGGAGACTTCTTATGTCTTAGCGAGGATGAGTAGGACAAAACATGTTGTGCGGTGTGACTCTTTGGCTTTCGATGTATGGTCATGGCGAAAGGGTTGGGTTTTTCTGACAATACTCAATGTGGATTCCTCTCGGTGCATGAATGGTCTATTGACATAGGATATGGTTCCTTTTGGCGATATATATATGCTCAGGATATGATATTAGTGTAGGTCAGGATTATTGATATGAGGTCTCGGTGAGTGACCTCCAGTCTCGCCAATGGAACATCAAAGGCCTTTGTTGGTGTAACAATTGGAGTATCACAGTGGCTCGAAATGAATAAGGATCTTTGGTGAAGCAAGGCCTAATCTATGAGACGTCTCTCTAAGATCGTGTGGTCATAGCAATAATGATTAAAACAAAATGTGCACGTTGGTGTGAGATTCTCTTGTGTCATGGCGACAGGTTTAAACCATGGGGCTTTCAACAGAACATGGTATAGTCTGCATGACATCTCTCCGACCCAGATGAGATATGGTGCATGTGAACACAGTGGACATAGGATGGTAACAAGTGAATTTCCTCTAGAAAAATGATATATTGTGTCTCGCCGATTGTTCACAGCTGAATAATAGAAATAAAACATCAGGGCCGACATGAATGTGTTTGGATGACAGTTGATTGCCAGCTTGATTGGAGCCCGATTTTTATGTTGGAACAACATGAGTTCTCAATTTGATATTTTCTCCAAATGCTTGTGTATAAATAGGCATTTTGCAATTTGTAATAGGGACGAGTTATCAGTTATTCGATACAGTAGGAAAATTGTATGGATACAAAATAGTAAATTTATCAAATCAGAGACTATGGTGCATGTTCTAAAATAGAGGTATTTATGAGTGTCAATTGATATTGCTGCACATGTCTAACATCAATTATCTGTTGAATTTAATAAAAAGAATTGCTAAGTTGTCTCCAAGATGGATTCTTTTTTATTGTTTAAATTAATATGACAAGTTTGTATTCAGTTTATCAGTGCACATTTGCTGCACTTGTGTGATTGATTGATTGGTTCTTTCAAGTAAAGACTAAATCCTTTTAGTTAATCACAATAATTAGAGAGATTCAATTGGATTATTCAAGTAGATTTTAGTAGTCACATTCTTGCATGTTTATAGAAGTTGTAAACATAATATATGCTAGATAATTTGAATCTTCTCAGAGAAGTGTGGCTCATCTTGATCTCATTTGACTCTGTATACCCAATAAGGCACTGGTCTCTCCAACTTCATTATTTGAATTCATTCAATCTCTTTTATTATTCAATTAAGCATTCTAGGATTTAGATCAGAAGATAGCTATCAAGTTTGGTTTCATTTGTTCACTGTTATCTGCCATTATGGACAACGCATTTCAAGAAAGATAATCACAATTTAAGTCTGCACTATTTAGAAAGGTACACCCACCCAGGTTTGCGACACCTAAAGAGTAGAAGGTTGAGTTCTCTTGACCTTTTCTATTA
Organism: Sequoia sempervirens; assembly: GCA_007258455.2. Lineage (NCBI taxonomy): Eukaryota > Viridiplantae > Streptophyta > Pinopsida > Cupressales > Cupressaceae > Sequoia > Sequoia sempervirens. The sequence goes on from VDFB02252616.1 coordinate 73,580,548, forward strand.
CCCTAAACCGTATCAGGAGGTTGGAAACCTCTTGAGGCATTCAGCCTGCATTTTTGAGAGCTAACAATTTGGCGACTCTACTGGGGAAATAGTAAAAATCAAGGCCTTAAACATAGAGTTAGAAATCTTGCACAGACTCCACTGGGAATAAGAAACATTAAATATTTTCTCACTTTTGACAAAAGTGAGTGGCGACTCTAACATAATTTTTTACAGTTGTTCATCATGAATGGAAGAAGATCTCAATTCAGGGGAGGTCATTCTGGAGCTCCCACTGGCAGTAGTAAGTGGACACACAAAATTGACAAGGTTGATAAGGGAAAAGGGATAAATGAGGACATGTGCATGACTGGCAAAGACAAAACATCAAGAGCACATTGTGAAACATATGATATATGGAGAGATAATTCAAGTACAGAACTTTGTACTCTCGAAGATCAAAGAAATCCTTTCTTTTCTCTTGATCCCCAGAAAAGAGCTGAGTTTGAAGATGCATGTGAGGCTGAATGAATCAGAATTCAACATGGATATGATCAATAGATGGAAGATAACCAAAATTACTCTATTAATCATGAGCTTTCTGATGAGGTGAAGGCACAATTGAAACTACAAGAAAGGAAGATAAAAGATTTGGAGGCTAAATTACAGAAAGCCCAAGTTACTGATCAGACGGTTGGTGGCCCAAATTATGTTCCACCTCACAAGCAGGGTGATCATGGCACAGGGTCCTCCAATCAGCAAAATGCTCCTCACAATCAGATAGGGAATCAACACAAGTAGCCAAATCATCCACATCGCATTCCTGTGTAGCATATAGGTATGTATCCACCTCTTGGTCAACATTATATCCCACCTCATAATGCACAGTATAATAATCACATGCCTCAGTATCAGCATCTGCCTATGCCTCCCCCTCACTAGCATGCAACCATGATCAGACAGTTTGATTTAACTAGTTTTCAGTTGTATCCTTACCCTATGGATGGCAGTTGGAGGAATATGGTGCCCAAATTTACAGGGAGTAATGCAATCATAGCTAAAGAACATTTAAGGAGTTTTAATATTTTTGTCCAAGACATAGATATGCCTTATGAAGATTTACACATGAAGTTGTTCATGATGTCACTTCTTGAAGATGCTAGGGATTGGTTCAATAGCTTGCTAGCATATTCAATTAATTCTTTCCAGACATTTCAAGACAAACTCTCAGAGCAATATGGGAATCAAAATGCTCCAAATGCAGCTCTTCATGAATTAATGAGAATTCAAAAAAATCAGAATGATTCAATTTATGACTTCAACTAAAAATTTAACAAGTTGCATACAAAAGTACCTCCTAGATCAAGGTTGCTAGATTCTGTTGCATTGAGTGTTTATTTAAACACATTTGATCCCAAGATTGGGTATGAACTGAGAAGTAGATCTCCAAGAGATTTAGCTGAAGCACAAAAAAATGCATTGACTATTGAAAATAATAGGAAGGCTACTGGTATAACTAATAAAAGAGACAACCCGAGGCCTCCTCAACAAAATAATTATTAGTACAGACAGGAGAATACATATAGGAATGAAAACATAAATGAAAGGCCAAAGTTGCATGACATGCCTTATAATACAGACTGGAAGGATGGGAAACCTGTCGTAGCTAGGCCCAGAAATAAAGAAACTCCAGATCCATTGAGCATGAAAGGGATTTACATGGTGAGTAATAATTACTTTTGTGAAGTTTGTAATCAGCCACATTCTCCAGACTATTGTGTTGTAGCTCAAAGGATGCATGAAGAGGGAATGTTGATGGAGAATGATGGAGAAGATTACAAGGTGTATTTGACTTCAAATGTTTTTCACCACATTGAGGAAAGAAATTCATCTTCAGAGGATGAAGGCTATGAATATGATGTATCCAATCATAAGTATAATGTCCACATGGCTAAACAATAGATCTTTTATGATTTTGATGAGGATTACACATAGCCACATTCTGTTGAAGTGCTTCTTCAGTGTAATGTTAGAAGAGTCACTAAAGATGAAATAGAAAGGATCATTGTTGCTGTAGTTGAGGAAGCATGAAGTAAATACTGGTTGAGAAATAGAAAAGAAAATGAGCCAAATGGGGTTCCTGGGGGAATTTTTTATAAAAGATCAAAAGACAACACATAAAATTGAAAAAAGGCTAGGAAACAAGCAGCATGATAAAATTGAACAGAAACCAAGCCAAAAGGAGGAAGTAAAGGAATTAAATAAAGAAATGCAGATGCTTGACCAGTCCAATAAAAAAGAAAAAGAGGAAAGCAAAAGAGAAGCACCATAATTAAAGAAGACTGTCACGGTGGAGAGCTCGTCTTTTGATTTCACTCAGGCATTGTCCCAAGTAAAAATGTATGTTCCACTACTTGAGATGATGAAAATTAAAGAATATAGGGATACTGTTGTTCAATTGATAACGAATAGAGAACATGTGAATGCTGAAAAAAAAAACTGTTAAAGCAGTCAATAGTCAGGAGAAAATAAATAATTTTGAAGTCTGCTTGAGTGATATTTTATCAACTCCTCCTCAAGTTGATCCCTTCTTTACTATGTTGCTTATTAATAACAAATTGCTAAGGAACTACATGATAGATTTTGGTGCTGCTATAAATATCATGCCAGTCGAAGTAATGAAGCAGCTGGGCATGTGGGTTGATACATGTGAAGGGAACTGCTATGCAATGGATAATAGACCAGTACCTGTGGTTGGCATTATAAAGGGTGTTGAAGTCAAACTGGCTACTTATCCACAAGTGGCTTATAATATAGAAATAACAGTCATTGATACTCCTTAATTTGGGATGCTTTTGTCAAGGCAATGGACTAAAGCTATAGGTGGAAATGTTCAATTTGATTTATCTTATGCTACAATACCAGTGAATGGTTAGGAAGTCAATTTGTATAGAGAGCCAAGAATGAACTAACTTGTTGATTATGTGCCTCAAGACCAAATCAATTTTTTTTGTGATGTTGATCTTGGAAGTTTTAAGATTGAACCAACTTAGCTAGAATTAACTAATAGTGATCCAATTGAAAAACATGCTGCACAAAATTGCAATGGTGTCTGGAAGATGTGTTTTGATGGAGCCTGTAGCCAAGAAGGTAATGAAGCTGGGATTGTATTTGTTTCATCTAGAGGTATTACTTTTAAATATTCTTTTATGTTAGCATTTGAATGTACAAACAATGTGGCAGAGTATGAAGCTTTATTGACAGTCTTGAACATAGCTGTGAAACACAAGATTAAGATGCTGGCTATTTTGGGTGATTCTAAGTTGTTTCACAAATCAAATCGAAATATGCAACAAAACACAAAAGATTAAAACAGTATAGGAATGTTGTATGGGATACCATTGAATTATTTGATGCATTTTCAATTGAGTGGATTGACATATCAAAGAACATAATGGCTTATTTTTTAGCAAATGTGGCATTGAAAAGAGATGATATCACATTGGCCAGGGTATCATAGATTGAGTTCAAGATAAGGCATGTTGTTCCTGATAACATTTATAGTTGGTAGGTCTTCAATGATGATACTGAACTTTTGAAATTCCTCAATTGTATAGATCAGTATGAAGCCCAGGAGATTGATTTCAATGCCTTTATTGAGGAAGTAAATGGGAAGAAAACTATGTTTGGCAGGGAGATTTTGCAACTCAAAAAAAATAAGCTGCCCAAGGGTCTGGTGGCATTGGAGAGGTTGTATGATGGAAATGATAGATCTCTAATGAAACAAACACCAGTCAAAGAGAAGATATTGAAGAAGTCGACTTAGGGACTGAGATAGCACCACGAAAGGTATTCATTGGAAATAAGATCAGTCTTACAATTAGAAGAATGCTGATAGAGTTGCTCAGAAAATACAAGCATATTTTTGCTTGGTCGTATGAAGATCTAAAAGCATACAGGGAAGATTTATTTTAGCATGAAATACCACTGAAGCCAGAAACCAAGCCTTTCAGACAAAAGTAAAGACCTATAAATCTAACACTGGAGCCTAAGATGCAGGAAGAATTGACAAAGCTCGGAGATGGAGGAATTATCAAACCAATTAGACATTCAATGTGGGTTTCAAATCTAGTTCCTGTGAGAAAGAAGAATGGTGATATTAGATTGTGTGTGGACTTCAGGAATTTAAATATGGCATCTCTCAAGGATAATTAATCTCTACCCAACATGGAAGCAATATTGCATAAGGTGACAGGCTATGAGCTGTTATCTATGATAGATGGGTTTTTTGGATACAATCAAGTCAAAGTCAAGGAATCTGAGCAATACAAGACAACATTCACTACTCCTTGGGGAGCATATGTATACATAAAAATGCCAATTGGTCTCACTAATGCTGGAGCAACTTTCCAAAGAGCCATGGACGTAACATTCACTGATTTGATAAATGTTATCATGGTGGTGTACTAGGATGACTTGACTGCTTATTCGAGGAAGGATGAAGATCATGTGCAACATCTTGAAAAGGTATTTATTAAAGCTTTTCAATATGGTATTAGTTTAAATCTAAAGAAATGCCATTTTGTAGTCATAGAGGGTAAGCTCTTGGGGCATATTGTTTCAAAAGAAGGAATTAGAATAGATCTTGAGAGGGTGGAAGCTATTGATAAAATTCCTATTCCCAAAACTGTCAAGGCAATACAATCATTCTTTGGATAAATCAATTTTGTTAGAAGATTTGTCTCTAATTTTGCTGAGATCATCAAGCCCATATCTAAAATGCTGAAGAAAGGACAAAGAATGGACTAGACTACTAAAGCTTTAGATGTTTTCATGTCTATCAAAAAGGCTATCATAGAGGCTCCTGTTCTTAAATCTTAGATTTTACAAGGCCCTTTCAAATTTCTTCATTTGCTTCAATGCATACTATTGCTGTTGTTATGTTATAGAAAAATGAAGGTGGTTATGAACAACCTATGTCTTTCTTTAGTAAATCATTATAGGGGTTTGAATTGAAGTATGACATAATGGAAAAATAAGCTTTTGCATTGGTAAAGGCCACAAAAGCATTCAGACCATATCTTGTGGAGCAAAGGTGATTGTTTATGTCCCTCATGCTGTTGTCAAAGACATTTAAACACAATTAGAAGTTACAGGGGAAAATGTAGATTGATCAACAAGATTCAAGAATTTGACATGGAAATACAAATTACTAAGCTGGTAAGAGGCCAAGGCTTGGCTAGGCTAATGGCTTAATCAAATATTGAGGCAAGTCAAGTTTGTAATATAGAAGAAGGGACTGCAATTGCAAGCATTGAGCACACTCCTTGGTATATTGATGTTATGCATTATCTTAAATACATGAAGTGTCCAGATGGATTGAGTGACATCCAAAAGAGAACTTTGAAGTTGTAGACATCCAAATATGTTTTTATGGATGGTGATTTGTTTTAAAAAAATAGGGATGGCATATTGTTGTTATGTTTGGATGAGTCACAGGCTAAGCATGTTTTGAAGGAAATGCATGAAGGAGTTTATGGAGGTTATTATTCAGCAAAGACAACTACACACAAAATTCTCAGGGCTGGGTATTATTGGCCAAAGGTTTTTAATGATTCCTTTACACATGTGATAAAATGTGAGGCTTGCCAAAAGTTTTCTAGAAAATTGAAGTATTAGGGTGTTTTGCCACTTCGACCTTTGCAAGCTGATGCCCCTTTTGATCAAGGGGGAATTGATTTCATTGGAGAGATACAGGAGAAGTCAAGTGGAGGACATAGGTGGATATTAGTTGCCACTGATTATTTTACAAAATGGGTGGAGGCAATCCCAACTAAGCAGGCTACAAGTAAAGTTGTAACTAATTTCTTGATAGACAACATTATCACCAGATTTGGTACACCATTAAGGATAATCATAGATAATGGGATGTGCTTCAGGTCAGATGAATTCAAAAGCTTTTGTGATAAGTATGCCATTACTATTTCTTATGCAGCTCCTTATCATCCAAAAGCTAATGGTCAAGCAGAGTCCAGCAATAAGAGCCTCTTGAAGATTATAAAGAGGATGCTGGGACAAAACAAGAAGGCTTGGGATTCAAAGTTAAAACTGGCTATGTAGGCTGATAGGATCACTGTGAAAAAGGTAATTGGAAAATCTCCATTTGAATTAGTGTATGGAGCACGGGTTAGGATGCCTCTGCAAAATTTATTACCAGTCTATAAGTTTATCTTATAGAAAGATTTGGAAGTTTTTGAGCCCATGGAAGACAGAATGGAGCAACTTGTTGAATTGGATGAATTAAGGAGAGAGGCCCAAAGTCAAAACGTGAAGCTACAGGCACATATGAAGTATCTATTTGACAAGAAGGCAAAGAACATAAAATTTGAAGAAAATGATTTGGTGTTGATGTGGAATGCAAGGTGTTAGGAGAAAGGCAAGCATGGTAAATTTGAAGCTCTTTGGCTGGGACCTTTTGTTGTTGTTGGAAAGAAGGGTGAAGACTCATATTTTCTAAAGAACATGGTTGGTGAAGATCAGGAATTTCCTGTTCATGGGAAATTCTTGAAGCTTTTCTTCTCTTGAGCAATACAGAGGAGTAAGGGTTGCTAGTGCATGGACAGCTCTTGTGTATCCTCTTAAAAATTATTTTCCATGCATAATAGTTTTATGTTTTCATCCACCTCCATTTCACTCTCATTTCCCATTCACCTCCATCTTGCATTCACTTTGCATTCACTCCCACTTCGCATTCATTTCCATTACCATTCATTCCATTTCTGCTCAATGGCTCATCATTTTGTGTCTGGTATGCTCACCAAAGATTCTGGATCCTTGCAATGATCTGACTTTCATTCATCCCCAGATGGAGCCACTATTGGGACTATAAAAATTTGATGTTTTTACGTGTGTTTTCACTCATAGATTTCCAGATTTGGTCTTACCGTATGCATATTTCACCCATTTTTTCCATATTGTCCCATTGAATCCATTAGGTTATGCATATTTTAAATTTTGGTCCATATTGACATAGGTTCATTCCTATCTCCCTGATCAATTATGCATTTTTTGCTTGCATGAGTATGTGTTGTCTATCTGCAAGACTCATTTAATGTCACATCGATTGAAGTTTGTTTTCAGGTGGAGTTCGACAGGACCTTTGTTTTGTCAGGGCAATTGGCATTTGTCTGTTGGCAGTTATCGGCATTGCATCCATGTTGTTTTGCCAATCGTGGAGGCTCCTATCGGCATATGTTATGGCTATTAGGATAGGGTCTCATCGAATTTAACATGTCTCCCTGACTTGTGCTTGGAATGGTTTATCGGCGAGAGGAAAATGTTTGGTCTAACGTCTTGTCGAAGTTATGATGTCTTGGTGATAGGTGCACTTCGGGTTCCCTTCGGTGTATGTTGAGATTTGCGGCAGGAGGTCTTAGCGAAGTGAGACTGTCTCACCGACAATGCAAAAGGTTTTCTTCTAGGTAGATTTTGATGGGAGATAAAACTATCGGTACATGGTCTCCCCGATATCTTGAAGCTACAGTGACAGTAAGTCAAATGAAATGTACAATTCGACAGGAGACTTCTTATGTCTTAGTGAGGATGAGTAGGACAGAACATGCTGCACAGTGTGACTCTTTGGCTTTCGGTGTATGGTAATGGTGAAAGGGTCAGGTTCTACCGACAATAATCAATGTGGATTCCTCTTGGTGCGTGAATGGTCTGTCAGCGTAGGATCTAGTTCCTTTTGGCGATATATATATGCTCGGGATGAGATATCGACATGGGTCAGGATTATCAATATGAGGTCTCGGCGAGTGACCTCTGGTCTCACTGATTGAACATCAAAGGCCTTTGTCGGTGTAACAATTAGAGTATCACAACGACTCGAAATGAATAAGGATCTTCGGTGAAGCAAGACCTAATCTATGAGACGTCTCTCTGAGATCGTGTGGTCACAGCGATAATGATTAAAATGAAATGTGCACGTCGGTGTGAGATTCTCTTGTGTCACGGTGACAGGTTTAAACCATGGGGCTTTTGACAGAACATGATACAGTCTGCGTGACATCTCTCCGACTCGGATGAGATACGGCGAATGCGAACATAGTGGACACGGGATGGTAACGAGTGAATTGTCTTCAGCAAAATGATATATTGTGTCTCGCCTACTATTCACAGCTGAATAACAAAAATAAAACATCGGGGCCGACATGAATGTGCTTGGATGACAGTTGATTGCCAACTCGATTGGAGCCCGATTTTTACACTGGGCCGACATGAGTTCTCAATTTGATATTTTCTCCAAATGCTTGTGTATAAATAGGCATTTTGCAATTTGTAATAGGGATGAGTTATCAGTTATTCGATATAGTAGGAAAATTGTATGGATACAGAATAGTAAATTTATCAAATCAGAGGCTATGGTGCATGTTCTAAAATGGAGGTATTTATGAGTGTCAATTGATGCTGCTGCACATGTCTGACATCAGTTATCTATTGAATTTAATAAAAGAATTGCTAAGTTGTCTCCAAGATGGATTCTTTTTTATTGTTTAAATTGATATGATAAGTTTGTATTCAGTTTATCAGTGCACATTTGTTGCACTTGTGTGATCGATTGATTGGTTCTTTCAAGTAAAGACTAAATCCTTTTAGTTAATCACAGTAATTAGAGAGATTCAATTGGATTATCCAAGTAGAGCTTAGTAGTCACATTCTTGCATGTTTATAGAAGTTGTAAACATAATATATGCCAGATAATTTGAATCTTTTCAAAGAAGTGTGGCTCATCTTGATCTCATTTGACTCCATATACCCAATAAGGCACTGGTCTCTATAATTTCATTATTTGAATTCATTCAATCTCTTTTATCAATCAATTAAGCATTCTAGGATTTAGATCAGAAGATAGCTATCAAGTTTGGTTTCATTTGTTCACTGTTATCTGCCATTGTGGAAAGCATTTCAAGAAAGATAATCACAAGTTAAGTCCGCACTATTTAGAAAGGTACACCCAACCAGGTTTGCGGCACCTAAAGAGTAGAAGGTTGAGTTCTCTTGACCTTGTCTATTACCCTAAAGCATATCAAGAGATTGGCAACCTCTTTAGGCATTTAGCCTACGTTTGTGAGAGGTAACAAGCACAAAATGAGTTTTTTGACATTTATTTTTTAAAAAACTTACATTTACATTTGGTGAGCATGAAATTTGGTGCTTGCCAAATAGGCTTTTTCATATTCTTTTCCAATTTGGCACCTTCTTCGTGTCACAACTTGGACCTGCACTTACCCCTATAACAATCTAAGTAACATCTAGATCTTGAAGAATTTAATCCATCATCAACGAACCAAATACAATATGATCCAAAAGCATTGCATACGCTTATCTTGTAATATATGGTTTCTCACAATTGTATTTACATTCTTGAGAGGAATATAATTTATTTCAATCATATTGTTGGTCTCTAATATTATTATACTTCCATGAGGACTTTAGATTTTAGGTGGCTATTTTGAGAGCCATATCTTACATAAACAAAATAACTATTTAGTAAGTAAAATAACTCTTTAAGTAGATAAAAATATCTCTTCAAAGAAAAATAAAGTAAACAATGTAAATAAAACAAAATAATTCTTTTTATTTTTTCTTGTTCTATTGATGATATGTTTAGTGAAGATCTTAGTGATAATTATTTATCTTCTCATGATGATTTTAATAACTATTTTCTTAATAATGATCTAGTTTATGATGCACTTTATTTTAGAGCACAATAATAATCATTTAGCATAAATAAAGATGTGTTCTTATATTTTAGATAATTTTTATATTTATAGTATGAGAACATGCATTTGATGATATGGTCGAGAGAAATAATGGCTTAATTCATATCATGATTATTTTATATCATTCCATTATTTTACATGTTCTTTCATAAAGTATTTTATTTTTCCCTAGAACATATTCTTCTCACAATTCTTTCCTTTCACTTTTTGGTGACCATTCATTTAGGGATCCCATGGATTTTTATATGCATTGTGATGATATATAACTACCTTTTAATATTCACAAAACTATCATTTATATACTTTGATATTTTCCTATGATATATTTTTGGGCAATTGTGGGGTGTCATCTTATACATCTCATATTGAACAAGCATATAGTTTAGACATGTATCATGAGGAAATTAGAATATTCAATGAGCTATATAAATGATTTGTAAGTCTCAAATAAAGAATTACACTAATAAGATATTAATAATCTTTTGGGATATGACACTTTTTCTTATACTTTACTAAATGGATTTATGACACTTTATTTTATAAGGTATGATTGTACAAGTGATCTATTAGTTTATATACAATAATTCAAAGCTATATTATTATACTATTTTCATGAGGACACATTCCTTGCCAGATTATTTTGAAGAAACACAAATGATTATGCACCTACATGATTTTCTTCTACACCTGAAACTTCTATCACTTCTTTTATGGATTTAGCAAATACTTTAATAAATCACTTTCAATAAAAAGATAGAAAACAACCAACAAATTGTACGCTTCTAATTCTTAGGCTAAATGTCCTTTAATGATACATCCAACAAATTATACTCTTCTAATTCTTAAAGTAAGCATCATTTAATACATGAAACAAAACCCTTGACACTTACAAAACTGACACCATCTAAACAGAAAGAACTGACATTTATATACCGAGGAAATAATAAGATGAGCAAAAATAAATATAAATATAATATTTTTAATAAAAAAGACCATTCTAATCTAGTTTTCCCACATTGGAGTTTCCAAGCTTAATAACTACTGCTTAATTTGATTATGGACTAACCTTATCATAAAGTTCTTTTTTTCAGTGATGAATAATTATATTTAAAAGCTCTCCTAGCACACCATAGCTGCCTACTCTAGGTTTTCCAATCACCAAAACATTGTATAATGAAACTTTGAATTGCTGAAGAGGGATAGATTTTATCCACTTTACAAAGAAATTTCGTCTGAGTTGCCGTGCGGGTACCGTAAAGAAAGGGTTGAAAGTCCCATGATAGCGAGACGGCAGCCATTGAAATTCAAGGAATTTCCGGCTGCTCGCAGTCTGTCACCGTCAAGCCTGCGCAACATTCGCCTTTGAAAGGGCGGTGCAAAAGATTGAATAGAATACTCAAATCTGTGCGGAATGAGCATGAAATAGTTGTTTCACAGAGTCCGTGGCCATTTAGTCCATGGAAAGTTTAAAAAACAACAGTACTGCTACACAGCGTTTTCCTTGCGCGCACACAGATAACCATGAAGATCTATTCAAAGATACACAACGATTTCCTCCGCTGGCTTGGGCCCCCGTCGACCAGGACGTTCCCTTGTATTACAACAATTATACAATTTTTATATTTCGACTATGAGAATTTGTATGATTAAATTTTATGCTAGTTGTATTGTGAAGTATAAGATTGTATATATGGTATGTTTTGTTGATTGTCTTTTGTCTTTTTTTAATCTTGTTGATAAGATGGTAAGCGAGTCATTTTCTTTGACTATTGGATTTAGTATGAGCAAATTTTAGGTTAGTTGTGGTGTAGAGTATAAAATTGTATATTTGGTATGTTTTGTTGGTTGTCTTGTATTTATTTTAATCTTATTGATAAGATGGTAAGCGTTGTCATATAATTTGACTAATATGAGATTTAGTATGAGTAAATTTTATGTTAGTTGTAGTGTAGAGTATAAAATTGTATATTTGATATGTTTTGTTTGTTGTTTTGTATTTATTTTAATCTTGTTGATAATATGGTAAGTCTTGTCAAAAAATTTGACTATGAGACTTAGCATGAGTAAAATTTACATTAGTTGTACCATAGAATATAAAATTATATATTTGGTATGTTTTGTTTGCTGACTTGTATTTAGTTTAATCTTGTTGATACGTGTAGAGTATTATTATTTTTTGCATTTAGTTTATTATTATATTATTTTATATGTATTTAATTAGAATAAGTTTATTTAGTTAGTTGTATTAACCAATTACATGCCTATATTTTATACATTTATATTTTATGATTTACTTAGTTACTGAGTCAATTAACTATGTGTGTATGTCTTGTGTGCTTGATTGTCACTTATCTAATCCTATTTAAGCTATACTCCTTTTATTAGTAATTAGCTCCATTAGTTAGGCATGTCTGGTGTAAGCTCCATGTATTATGGGTGTTAAGCCTTAGTTAGATACCACATTTTATGCATTGCCTTGGGTAGTGAAATGAAATATTTAGTAACATTAACTTATCCATCTAGATGTGATGGGATTGCTATTTTAGTGTCATGAGGTGTAGAATGTAAAATGACACTCTTAACACTCTTACATTAAACTAATATCACACAAAAATCAAGATGCATGTGCAACATAATAATGCCATTATTGAAATTAAATATCAAACATAGATGTGTTCATATTGTTGGTTAGATGGCATGAGATGTAAAATATTAAATATCACTCTCAACACCCTTAGACTAAAGGAAATTGAAGAACATTGTCACAATTTTTTTTCCACCTTGAGAAAAGCATCAAGAGTTGGAGAAATTGAGAGAAGATTTTGTAGATTAAGGTTCCAAATATTAACTATAAAATTAGATATAGCATTCCTAGATGTAATTATTTGAAAAGAGCTTAAATCAATGTTTGGAATTTTTTCAATCTTAGGGCCCTTAAGAGACTATCAAAACGATTTAATCTAGAAGGAACAAGATGCATATGTAATGAAATGACACCTATAATAGCACTAACTAGCCAACCCATTTTTTTTGGGATATTTAGTTTGATGCCACAAGGTGTGAAAAATAAAATTATATATTTGGTATAATTTGTTTGTTGTTTTCTATTTAATTTAATCTTGTTCATAAGTGTGAAGTATTGTTTTTTTCTGCATTTATTTTATTACTACATTGCTTTGTATGTATTTAGTTAGAATAAGTTTATTTAGCTAGTTTTATTAATAAAATACATGCTTATATTTTATATGTTTAATTGTCACTTATTTAGTTAGTGAGTAAATTAGTTATGTGCAAGAATCTTGTGTACTTTTTTGTCAATTATCCAATACTCCTTTTATTAGTAGTTATCTCCATCAATTAGGCATGCCTAGTTTAAGTTAGCTCTGTGTATTATGGGTTTTGAGACTTAGTTTGTTGCCACATTTTATGCATTTCCTTGGTCTAATGGGTAGCGAAGTGAAATCTTTAGTAGCATTAGTTTATTTTTCTAGATGTGATGACATTGTTGTTTTAGTGTTATGACATGTAGAATGTAAACATAACTCTTAATGCTCTATAAGAGAGGAGGATTGACCACGTTCAAGGCCCCAGCTCATGGAGGGCCAAGAGTGGAAGGCTTCCCTAACTTACTTTAGCTTAACAAGATGTTGGGAAATGTAGGACAAGAATGATGAGGACTATAATGTCCTTTGATCACCCTACAGACCTAAAATGCAAGATGGGGCTAAGAAAGCCAGCTTTCAGGTTCAACACTACACCTCAAGAAGCTCTCTATCTGAGGATAAAAGCATAGTCTTGGGACAATAGTGCAACGCACTGGCATCTCTCAAGTACATTGGTGTTTGTATGACCAAACAACTTTAGAGACTAGGTCAAACCAAAGAAAACAAGCTAAAAGCTTAGCTAACTAATACTAAAGGGCTAAAATAACATGATCAAGTAAACAAAATACTCTCTAATTTGATAAAGTAAAAATGTGAGAGTTAAGGTGGTAAGAAGGATCTCACAAAGAAACTCATTCGCTAGCTAGCTCCTTGAAAGCATGTTCACCTACACACAAAAAGGAGGAAAATGTTGGGTGGCTGTATAGGGGCTGACCTTAGTCAAACACTTGTTTAGGTGTTTCCACCTCCACGGATAACCAAGAAAGCAAGATAAACAAAGTAATGCAATAAAGAACACTAAAGCACTACAAAACAATAAATGTGCTTACTTTATCAAGTAATAGAGGAGAGGAATGGGAAGCTTACCACCTCAACCAAAAGCACTCAAGGCTGATGGCAGAGATATTGAGAGTACTTGAGCCTCTACTATAATGGTGTGGTCCCAAACTTGCTCTACTAAAGTGGTGGAGTGAAGTTGTTGCTAGAATGCGGTGTAAGATTGCTGCTAGAATGCTTGAAGAGAATGCAAGAGCATGAAGAAGTTGGTTTGAATGTTTGGAAGAAGTTCAATTGAATGCTTAGAGGATGAAATGCTTGTTGAAGGAGTGAATTTGAAGAGGAGATGAAGAAAATGGTCATATTCAGGTTGGTCAGTCGAAGAGGGCATTACAACTTGACCACTAATGAGAAGTGTAACACCTTTGTAGGTTCAATCATAGGAATCTACTAGGGATGTAAGCACACTACATGGATGTCTACATGTTGCATGGGTGTCCTCAACAAAAATTCCCCCATCAACACTCAAAATAGGCACCAAGTGGGATGCAAGCAGTAGGCTTAGGTGTAATTAAGCCTTTGAACTTGGTTTTCTAAAGTGGAAGATGGAAAAAAGGGGAATTTGCATAAGGGGTGCAAATTCACTCTTATACATTTTTCCCCCACTTTAGTGAGCATGAGTACTGATGAGTGCTTCAGTAAACTAGATCAAGGAAGGAGTAAGGTTAGAAATGTATTCTTGAACTATCAAGGAAGTGGACCATGATCTAATGAACTTGAAGGTACATGGCAAGCAAAGGACTTCATAGCTTCTCGAAACTATGAAGCTGAAGAAAGAAAGAATCTTGCAGACCTATGGACCTGCAAGGAGGCAACCCCCAAGATTTCTCACATGAAGGAAGCACCTTACAGGCCTGCAGACTTGCAAGGAAGGTGTCCCCCAAGAACTCTCACATGAAGGATACCTAAGAAGCATCCCCCAAGATCTCTCACATGGAGGAAGTGAAAGAAGTTCCCTACAGACCCACAAACCTATGGGGAAGGTATCCTTCAAGATCTCTCACATGAAGAATACTAGAGAAAGCACCGTACAGACCTGTAGACTTGTAGGGAAGGTAATCCCCAAGATCTCTCACATGGAGGAAACCCAAGAAAGTTCCCTACAGACCCATAGACCTGTAGGGAAGGTAACCCCCAAGATCTCTCACATGGAGGAAACCCAAGAAAGTACCCCAAAAGGCTACAAACCTACAAGGAAGCCACCCCTGAGATCTATCACATGGAGGAAGATCAAAGGAAGAACCCTACATGCTCTTAGTCCTATAGATAGGTAGCCCCCAAGATCTCTCACATGGAGGAAACCTAGGAAAGAAAACACTACACAGTCAGGAGGTGGCCACATAGGTAGGTAAGTGGATAGTCACATAGATCATTGATCAATTTGGAAGACTTTCAAAGGGGTCCCTTAGGGACCCAACATGAAGAGGGTGTCCACTCAAGGGATGCACAGTTCAAAAGTAGATGTTCTATTTCTTGAATCAATCCATCATCAAGGGATCTCCTCATAAAGGAAGAGAATGCCCCCACGTGAGGGTAAAGTTATAGCCATTCCACCTCGGGGGTAAAAATCTCAAGTTCTTTCAAAAGGATACCTAATTGTAAATGTTGTTTTCAAAAAGGAATGTTTGCAAGGATTTTCGAGAAAAGATTCATTGGCAACAAATGCATTTTTTGAAAATCAAAATGTTAAAGAAAGGCATTTTCACACATGAGAGGGAAAACTCAAGCAAAGAAGAGAGAAAGATAAAGAGAAAGAAAAATAGAAAAACACAAACTAAGGGAACAGGGGGATCTGGTTTAGCTGGGTCAGATTTGTCCATGCTCATATAAATAATAAATAACCATGGTGTAAGGAAAAATATCATCAATCCCCAAAAAAATCAGGAAGAATGCATGGGAAACAAAGTAAAAATGAAAAATTGGGTCAACATGGAAGAGAAGCCTAAATGCACCCAATGCTTTGCATCGTCCCCAATTTATCAAAAATCAAGCACAAACATGGAAGAATGACAATAAAAATAGGAGAAGGTTTATGACACAAGAAACACGCTTGTATCTAAGCACCAATAGGGGTGACATGGATCATTCAAGCACACATAGTACGACCATGGGGGAACACATCAAAAAACACACATAAACACGAGATCAAGAAGAGGCCTCCTCCTAACATAGATCAACCAAGAGGTCATTCATTTCCCACTCTAGGTCATCGTAGGGGAAGAAGGATGAGCCTATAGTGGTGGGATGTTAAGAGGAGGAGCATCTCCAGGTCCTCCTACAATAGGGGCTAAGGAAGAAGGACCCATAAGGTCTTCTTTGCTGAGCTCTTGTGGAGCTAGGGTTAGCGATTTCAAGAAGATCATTGACAAGGTTGGAACTTCATCCATAGACTTAAACATGCATCCTATAGGAGTGCCATGTTTAAATTCAATAGATGAGGCAGGATGTGCCTATGATTCACCACTAGGATCGTTGAATGACTTGGTAGCGGTGATGAACTTAGGGGAAGCTGAGATTAGTTATGTCAGTAGGACAAAATAAGTTAAAACAGGACCACCTTGTGAAGAAGGTAGGGTCCTCTTACATCCCTCATTACTAGAAGGACCACACTCCACCTTTTTCTTTGTTGGAGGAGATGAACTCCCCACAGACAATCCAAGAGGTGCAGAGGAAGAGGAGGAAAGAATTGTGGTGGATACAACCAAATTATTAACCATATACACAAGATTTGGGAAAGGTATTAACCATATACACGAGATTTGGGAAAGGTATTAACCATATCCATGAGATTTGGGAAAGGTTGGATATTAGCAAAGGAAGCCCCACTGAAGGAGCGATGAACAACTATACCCCGTTGGGGTTAGGTGCATTCACACTCACAGCGGAAGCTAAAAGCAACATGAGACCTAACTAAAGAGAGGAATAATGAAGGGAGGTGGATGAAACTAAAGGAAACCATAGATTAGGGGTCGTTGTCTCTTCCTCATTCCTTTGTGAGGTGACCTGCTTAGCCAAGAGAGCCTTTCACCAATGCTTGTGCTCATGTGCAAGGTGGTCTATGACTCTTTGAGTTAGAGGTTGAAGGCTACAAAGGAGTAGCAGGCTCCTACACAACCATGGGAACATCCACTATGGCTATCTCTGATGGAGGAATGGATTCTTGAATGGGAGCAAGAGGAATAGGTTGAGGAGCAATGGGAGGAGTTGGCTCAAGAGCCTCGATAGTAGTTCTCTTCCCATTCACTACTTTAGGAGTAGGAGTAGTAGGAGGCCATGGAGGTCAAGAAAAAGAGGACTCTCCATGGGAGACCTTCTTGTTGTTATACCAAACAGGTCTAGGATACATTAGTAGGATATGAAGTTTGAATACATAATGCTTAGGCTTTCACCAAGTGGGAACCATAGGATTCTCCCACAAGCATAGAATAGAATTTGATGGTACCACAATAAAATGAAAAGAAGCGTAAGACTGACTAGTGAAAGAGGAAGAAGAAGGATCTCACGACTACATCTCTTCTTCCTTCCTACATGCCTTAGCAACATCATTGTTATCTTTTGAACAATCCCTATGTGAAACAACATAAGGCAAGGGAGGGTATCTCACATTCAACCTTAGAATCCCTTTCTTATAATTCTAGTATATTCGGTGTAGGAGGTTCATCCTAGGTGTTAGAGGACCAACAACCATAGGCCAAGAGTAGTCCAAGGAGTAGCTACCACACACAACTAGTGGTCTATAACAAATGTTATGGATTATGTGTATGAAACCCCTATGGATAAATATTAAACATTTATGCATAACTAAGGCTACTGCATTTATCACCACCAACCAACGGATACCTAATTTCACCCTAAAGAGCTCAGACCTAGGGATAATGTCAAATAGGAGTTTCACATATTTAGGTCTAAACAAGACTGACAAGACAATACTACCCAAAGGGGCACGAAAATCCCATCATGTGTGGGGATGGTACTCATAGGTGCATCATACCCATCTTTATGTAAGAAGTTAATCAACATAATCCTTTCTGTTATTATGTTTACTTGTGACGTCAGATCAAAGAGAACACTTGCTATGATGCTTCCATTGATTTGTGCAAGAATATAGAGAGGAGATGGTTCGTTATTAAAACCCATTGGCAAGTCCTATGAAGTGAAGGTTATACTAGTACCACTATCCATAAGCTACATAGAGGAGATAGGTTGGTGTAGGAAGGAGGCCATTATGCACACTAGACAATACATTCACAGAGTCACTAAAGGTTAAAGGATAAGACAGTGACCTAATTAAGGTTTCATTATGCAACACCTTCAAAACCTTCCAACTATACCAACTAGGGGTCGTAGGTTGCGTTGTAAGGAAACAACCTCACAACACTCACACCTACAACACTCCTAGTGCAAGAATATAGAGAGGAGATGGTTCCTTATTAAAACCCATCGGCAAGTCCTGTGAAGTGAAGGTTATACTAGTACCACTATCCATAGGCTACATAGAGGGGATAGGTTGGTGTAGGAAGGAGGCCATTATGCACACTAGAAAATACATTCATAGATTCACTAAAGGTTAAAGGATAAGATAGTGACCTAATTAAGGTTTTGTTATGCAACACCTTCGAAACCTTCCAACTATACCAACTAGGGGTCGCAGGTTGGGTTGTAAGGAAACAACCTCACAACAATCGAACTTACAACACTCCTAGAGTATGAGGAAAGGAACTATCAGTATCACAAAAATGGAACTAGAATGGTTCACGTCAGGTTCACCAAAAATGTAAGAGAGGGGGACCGACCACATTGAAGGCCCTAGGTCACAGAGGGCCAAGAGTGGAAGGATGCCCTAACTTGCCTCAACTTAACAAGATGTTGGTGAATGTAGGATGAGAATGATGAGGAATATAATGTCCTTTGAACACCCTACAGAACTTCTATGACATAGATTTTAGGAACTTGAAATGCTAGGGGTTTCTTCCTAGGGTTTTCCAGCTAGAAAGAGAGAGATTTGGGCTCCTAAAATTCTTATGTACATTCAAATCAAGATGTGTGTAATGTGATATGATGTAAATTAAATGATCTAAATGCAATCGACTAATTAATATGATCTAAAATGAATGCTAAAGTGTAATTTACACTATGTTTTAAAACACATTGTGATATGCAAAAAACAATGAAAGATGAAGAAATTGAAAGAAATATGTAGAATAGAAGATACATAGTTAAATATAAGTGCACCTAAGTGTTGTGTGAGATTTTTGGAGTGTCTATAATGCTGATGAAATTTTCTAATTTTTCACAGTGGAACTCATTTTCCAAGGGTAGCGAATTAGTCGTCCTACTATTGAAAAAGTGTCGGGAGCTGATTTTTGGCAGTCGGGAGATGTAATATGATGAAATGCAGATTTTCAAATTTTAGGTGGGACTCATTCACCAAGGGTGGTGAATCAGTTCTCCCCAAGATTTCTATAAAATCAAGAGGCAACACTGCTACACCATATGTGGCAATGTCTGAAAGTTGGGTTGTCGGGGTCAATTATGCAAAAAATGGACATAAAACACTCAAAATGCTTGAAAATATGATTAGTTGACTTGAAGAGCCTAGTTGGCTTGATTTCCACTTTTCAACACCTTTAAACCTATTAAATCTGCAAAACAAAGCTGCAAATACACATGCACAAAGGGGAAAAATGTTGGGGGGTTAGTGAATAGGGGTTTTCCTTGGTCAAACCCCACTTTGGTAATCAAACCCAATAGAGATAAATAAAATGTAAAGGAAATTATAAATGAATAACATGAAAGTGTTACAAACTTACCAATGTCCTTGAGCATCCAAATCTGAAGTGATGCCAATGGCTGCTCCAAAGTGCTTGAAAGTGCTTGAATGACTTAGGAGATTGAACACTTGAATGAATGAGGAGGATGAATTGGAGATGAAAATCACTTATTCATACAAATCTTGTTCCTTACTATCCATTCATATCTCATCATAATGCGACATGAAGTGAATTTGAGTAAAATACATAAAGAAATTGAAATATTTTGAATTTAGGGCCAAGGGGGACTCATTCGCCACCCTTAGCGAATGGGTCCCACCTAGGACCTAAAACCAAGTGTTGGAAATAATGTTGTGTTTAATGTTGTTTTTCATAATAGGACCCAAAAATACACTTAATATAAGCATATGAAGGCATAAAGAGATAGAATAAATCATGAGAAGGGTGTAAATAGTGAAAATATGCCTAGAAAAGCATGAAATCTTGTTACAAGACTTTACGACACTTCAAGATATGGCTTGTTGATGAGTGAAAAGGTGGTTTTTACGTGAATTGCATTAAATGGAGTCTAGAAGAATGTAGAAATGTATTACAACACTTCACAACACCTTCACAAGACGTCATTCTTTGAATTTTAGCACCAAAATAAGTATGTTCAAGCCAAGATACATCATAAAATTAAAGCAACATAGTTCCAACACCATGAAACAAGACCTAAAAGGCCATGAAAATGAAAAGGGGCCATTTTCTGATGGCACATTTAGCCCCCACTTTAGTGAGAGGATGATCTTGCTTCCTCACACTAAAGTAGCCATGAACATTGAGAAGAGGGTTCAAATGCACTTATGTTTGCAAGATGGAATACAACAAGAAAGAGGGATGATCAAGCCCCCAAGATGGAGATCCCATCACAAACTGACCATAAGAATAGAGGGACACACAAGTGTTGAGATGAATTGAATGAAACTTTGATCGTCAATCAAACTAGTTGTGAAAAGAGATCTAGGCTGATTGTTTGAAAAAGAGAATGTGTACTCACTCTAGGGCCATGAAATTTTAGGTTGTCCATGGGGTGAGAATGCCCAACTATATACTCACTCTAGGCCCATGGAACTAGTTGTACATGGGGTGAGAAATTCCAAAAAGAAGTAAGATACATATGGTAGTTGGTATCCATTCATAAACACAAAAGTGGCTATGAGGAAAAGTCATGCCGCTAGGTGGGCTTCCTGCTCAACCATGCCAAAGCTATACCCGTTTGATAACTTTAACAAGGCACCACAAATCCAAATAAATAAAAAATTTGGTTTAAGTTTCCTAATAAAATAAAAATAGGATGGAAACATAGGCATGCAAGTTGTGTTATGCAAGTTGGCTGAATAAGAATTCAACATGTAAAAATGTTATGTGCAATATGTTCAAAGGAGTCTTGTTCAGTTCATGCAAGGTTAGTCACTTAGGGAACACTATGTTTAATGTCTCCAAGAGAGGACCAATCAAAGAATAGTATATCCACAACTTAGGGGATGTACTGTGTCACATAAAACCACCAAGAGGAATGCAATATGCTAAGAAAGATCACACTTATGAAGAACATCACACCTTATGTCATCCATAAAGTCATAAACACATCACGTAAATGAAAAGGGTTCACTAAGAACCAAAAATGCAAATGAAATAATGGTAATGTATGCCCCCCACTTTAAAGGAATTGCTACACATCATTCTATGAGAAATTACTTGAAAGTAGAGAAGAAGGAGAAGGAAAGACATGAGAGATAACTTGGAAAGCTCTATGCCAAGTCATATGTTTTGAAGTTGAGTTGTGTCATGTCAAGGAGGAAGGAAGAGCAAGGAAAGAAGGGAGTTGTCCCCCAAAAAAGAAAGCACACCAAATGCATAAGGTATCTATGGATATGGGGTTAGTATGGTCGTTGCTGCAATGTTTTTATGAAAGAGCTTGAACTGTCATCATTCCCTAAAGCACATAGAATT
This sequence comes from Sequoia sempervirens, assembly GCA_007258455.2. NCBI lineage: Eukaryota > Viridiplantae > Streptophyta > Pinopsida > Cupressales > Cupressaceae > Sequoia > Sequoia sempervirens. Next base: position 73,602,298 of record VDFB02252616.1, read on the forward strand.
GGAAGAATGACACAAAGAGAGCAAAAACAAAGGAAAAATGAAGTTCATTTTTAGTCAACATGGAAGATACATTGTGGTCTTGACGCTTTGCATCATCCCTAAAAGTAAAGCACAAGTGAAGAGACAAAAAAGAAAAGTGAAAAAGCTTTGGGTCAACATGAAGGAGACATTTTGGTCTCAATGCCTTGTGTCATCCCCAAAGAAAAACACATGAAAAGAAAAAGTAAAAAGGGAAGGAAAATGGGGTTTTGGGTTAACATGCAAGAGACATACGATATCTCAATGCTTTTTGTCATCCCCAAAGGAAAAAATAAAACAAAGGTGAAAAGTATAAGGCATGACAAATAGAAGAATAGAGATAACACATAGAAGAAGTGTACGAAGAGAAGAGAACATCAAATGCATGATACGAGGGAGCATGATACACACATAAAAAGAAAAAAGATAAAGATAAAGGGCTAGCTAGGAAAAGGAAAATAAACCATCTAACAAGTCATCCACCTCCCAATCATGTTCAATGCAATACGAAGGTAGTTCACTATCCAAAGGAGGAATCACAAGTGTTGAACTAGGGGTTGTACTAGGTTCTTCACTTGGTAGAGAGGATTTATCATTTAAGCTCATTGTAGAAAAAATAAAGAGTTTAAATCATTTTGTATTTCTTAGTCTATTTTAGAATCATCCCATCATCATTGTCATCATCAAGATTAATAATGATGGGAGGATGAAGGGTGATTTTTAAGGATGGATGTATCAAAAGTGTTGGTTGATGAATATGTTCATTTTGTTTTGATGGTGGGATAGGACTATTGTGTGGTTGCTCAGGAGAGGGAGGATGATCATTTATTACTTTTTTCAAGGGTATAGGTTGATTTTCTTTATTGATTGGTAGGCAAGATTGACGAGCAAGGAGATGAAGATGACGCCTTCATTCCATAGCACCATGGTTCTATTTAATTTGGTTTTGCAATTGTTGAGGTGTAAAAGTGAATTGAGTTGGTGTAGGTTTGTCTGCTTCTGAAGGGGAAAGAATAGAGGAAACTGATGAAAGGGATCAACCACTTTCTCTTTTTCTTTATATACTTGTTTGGTGCAAGGAGGTTGAATAGGCTTTGTGTTAGGTTCCCTTTGTCATTTGAATGATGGTGGGGAAGGGTCTAGAGGGATTTGTTCTGAAGTTGAGTTGGTTTTTTGATTGTCATGCTTAGGTGTAATCATGGTTTCATGTAAGATAAGAGGAGTGGAAGTGGACAAATATGTATTATGAAGAGATAATTCAATGATATTTTTAGCTTTAAACTTTTGATAAGTAATAAAAAAGAAGTCCTTTTGAGGGGTGATAGGTTCGATGGGTGTAGGAAAAAAGGCTTCTAATGAAAAGTTACCTTTGGAAGATAAAGGATTAAATCCACTATGGTGTATGGTGACTACCTTATTTCCATGTGGAAACTTTAAGCATTTATGAATGACTGATGGGACCACTTTCATTGAGTGAAGCCAAGGAAGGCCTAGCCACAAAAAATTTTTGTTGGATTGTGGAATAATAGAAAATATTACCTCCAAAGTCTTAGGTCCTATGTGTAAAGGTAGCACAATCAATCTAATCATAGGGCATGCAAAACCATGATGTGTTTTGATCCATGCAGTTGGTGGATTATAGTTATCTTGATATAGATCATGTAATACTAAAAATTATTCTATGATCACATTCTCACCACAAGCAGGATCTATTAATATCCCATTAGTAGGTTTATCATAGATTCTACCAAATATGTAGAGAGGACCATCAGGAAGCTTTTATAGTATGTCTTTAGAAGAAAAATTAATATTAAGAGATTGAGTGGTTTGGCCCTTGCTAGGGATAACATCTATCATAGCGATAAGTTTATCCATAGGACTAGCTTGAGGAATAGGATGAGATGTATCAGGTTATTCGTTGTGTGTATCAATAGTCATTACATCAGGCTTTGATGGTTCACTAGCCTTGACAAATGAGGTAGTGTGTTTAGGAATAGGGTTGGTGAATATTTGGAGATTTTGGTTAGGGGGTGTGATGGACTTATTTCCTTGATCATAACACCCATAATGGTCAATTATCTTGAATCAATGAGGTCTTGAACCAGATGTTTAAGATTCTTGCAATGTTTAGTGTTGTGGCCATTTTGACAATAAAAATGGAAATAAGCATTAGGCTTGAAGGTAGGAGGTAGGGGTTGATTATGATCAAGTGGTCAAATAGGTGGTAAGGTAAGCATGCATTTTTGGATGAGTTGGTTCACTGTCTGGTGGAGGGTGTTAGGTAAAGGGGTGAAATGTCTATTTGGATCACCATAATGATAAGGAATGACTGTTTTAGAGGCGACCATTGAATTTTGAAATTGGTTGCGATTTGGGTGAAGGAGGTGAACTAAATTGTAAGAATCCTTGGTTAGGTTTGTGGAAATTTTGTGTGTTGTTTTTGTGTTTATTGTTATTTCAAGTTTTGTCAATTCAGCTAGAAGTGTATTTTGACTCACAACTTGAAACCGAATTTTGATACTCACATAAGCTTGTATACAAATGCATGAATGAAGGGAATTTCATCATTGTAATCTTATCTTGAAGGTTAGTGTGCAAATTTAGAATAAAAATCTTCTGGAGATGTGCATCTAGAATTTGAACATCAACTTGAGCGTATAAGGACTGGTAACGAGAGATGAAATCGGTTACTTTTATGTCTGTGTTTTTTCTACATCGCATAAGGTCATCCATTGTATTTTTAGGTATCATGTGCACTTGAAAGTAATTAACAAAAGCTTCCACTAATTCATTAAATGAATAGATGAAATGATTAGGCAAGTTGGAAAACCATTCTAAGGTAATATCCTCCAAGGTCCTTCAAAAGAGTTTTGATAAAATTTTATCGTCAAGGACAAATAAGAACACAGGGTAGTAAATGCATTGTCATGGTTGATATGATCTCCTTTTCCTCCATATTTCTCAAACCTCAACATTTCTATTCCTTGTGGCATTGGGGTACATAATATTTCTAATGGAAATGGGATATTATGAACAAGATATGTGGTTAGAGTAGTTTGAGCTTGACTAATGGTGGCAAGTTGGTGTTGCATGGATGAAATGGTGTTAAGGAGTTGTGTCATAAAGGGATTAGGATAGTGGGGTTGAGATGGAAGGGAAAATAGGGATGGAGTGTAGGTGATGTTAGGAGAGGTGGAAGGAGGTTGCAATTCCACAAAGGAAGTAGGCATGCTAGTGCAAATCAGGAATGAAGTAGCTACATATTTGAATTGATGTAGTGTTGCATGGACTTGCAGATTGGTATAAGTTGGTGGGTATGTGCAGGACCATGATGGGCCAAAAAGTGGCAATATGATGGGTATGTGGCTGATGACTTTTTTTAACTCAAAATTGATGAAACGAAAAGGTTTTTTAAAGGAGATTCTCAGCTCTCCACTAATATAAATTATGCTTTACTTTGAATTTAATAAATAATTATTATTCATTTTCTATTTGAGTTACAATTAAAGTACTGATTGATGGGTTGATTGAAAAACATCTATAGCTTTCAAATGGTATCACATTTTTTGAATCCAAAACATGTGTCACATTCTATTCTTTGCATACTATAGGATTAAATATATATATATTGAATTTCATGAAGTTTTGACCAAGTTAAGGTGGTCAGAGATACACATTTTTATACTTTTTAAAAATTATAATAAAAAACTCAAAATTAATTATTTAGTTGGAAAATAATTACAAAAAAAAATGCATCACATCGAGACATGAAGCCTATACTTATAAATAAAATATTATAAAAAATATTATCATTTTATTGTGGTTAGGGTGATCAGACAAACACATACTTATTTTTTCCTTGAAATTTAAGTACTACTGCATTGAAATTTCTAATTTTTTCCAAATAGATTTAAAAAAAAAAAAAAACCTAGTAGTTTAGAAACTAAATTCAATTTTCTACAGATTCTATTCTTACATATTTTTGAAATAATATAAATAACTTATTCAAATTTTTATGTCAATTTTCCTAACTCTAATTTTTCTAAAAAAATTTCCACTTAAGGGCCTATTTTTTCCATGACGATCTTGCACATACCCTGGTATGGAAGCTATAGTTGAAGGAGGAACTTGATAAGATCCTTGGGTGATAGGAATGTTTGTTGATGGAGTATTGGAAGAGGCATGTTTATTTTAAATCTCATCTATTTTTTTAAGCACTTGCAAGCCATCATCACTTTCAATTAAGAGATGAAGGTTCTCAATAGCAGGTATAGCAGTGGTGGAAATCTTTTCAAGTGACAAGTCTTTTTGTAAATGTGCAAAGTCCTCATGAATGTTAATAACCTTTTCTTGCCGGAAGGACATGTTTTAATTGTCAACATACATAGGAAGGAAATGGGAAGGAATGGAAGTGGTATTGTTAGGGCCTAATGCACCATTGTCCATACCAGTAGTAGGAGCTCATGAGATCCCAAGGTCCACAACAAAAGTGCTATCATAGGATGCCATGAGTCTAGAAGTTCTTCTCACTAAATTATTATCAATGGGACACCAAACACTCATACAAGTGCCACAAAGGAGAGGTAGATGGAAATGGAAGCTAATCTAAGAATATAAAATGATAATAATAGAAAATATACTAATTGTAATAGAGATGTGAATACAAGAAATAGAAATGCAAGAAAATGCTAGTAACAATGCAAAATTAATGTCTAAAATATGCAGATGGATTGATTCTCCTTGGGTGGTGAATGAGTCCTAGGATGCCATTTTTTTTGTTTTTGAGAACTTTAAGGATGATTTAAATGTTTTTCAAAATGCAAATACAAACATAGAATGTAGAGTTTCAATTTTTTCAATAAAACTGAATGCAAGAATGAAAACTAAATGATTTTTTCACTAATGCAAAATGAAGGATCCTAGAATGCAATACCCAATCAATGTCCTAATTGAATGTCAATTTAAATGAAAACTAGGATGAAAGATATGAATGCAATCAGAAGTTTAAAAATGTTCAAAATTCAAGCTCACCAAAATGTGAGATAAATATTAGGAACCCAAAATGCTAGGGGTCTCTTCCTAGGGTTTTCCACCTAGAAAGAGAGAGATTTGGGCTCCTAAAATGCTTATGTACATTCAAATCAGGATGTGTGCAATGTTATATGATGTAAATGAAATGATATAAATGTAATTGAATGATTAAGATGATCTAAAATGAATGCTAAAGTGCAATTTAAGCTATGTTTGAAAATACATTCTGATATGCAAACAACTATGAAAGATGAAATTGAAAGAAATATGCAGAACAAAAGGTACAAGGTTAACTCTGAGTGCACTTGGGTGTTGTAAGATCTTTATAAAGTTTCTAGAATGTTGATGATTTTTATTTATTTTTCATAGTGGGACTCATTTTCCAGGGTACTATTGAAAACGTGTTGGGAGCTGATTTCTGGCAGTTGAGAGTTGGAATCTAAAAAAATATAGATTTTCATATTTTAGGTGGGACTCATTCACCAAGGGTGGTGAATCAGTTCTCCCCAAGATTTTTGGAAAATTAAGAGGCAACACTACTACACCAGATTTGGCAATGTTTCAATGTTGGGTTGTCAGGGCCAGTTCTGAAAAAAATAGATAGAAAACACTCAAAATACTAGAAAAGATGATGAGTTGAATTGAAGAGCCTAGTTGACTTTATTTCCACTTTTCAACACCTTTAAACCTATTAAATTTGCAAAACAAAGCTGGAAATACACATGCATAAAGGGGAAAAATGTTGGGGGGTTAGTGAATAGGAGTTTTCCTTGGTCAAACCCCACTTTGGTAATCAAACCCAATAGAGATAAATGAAATGTAATAAAAATGATAAATGAATAACATGAAAGTGTTACAAACTTGCCAATGTCCTTGAGCATCCAAATCTGAAGTGATATCAGTGGCTGCTCCAAAATTCTTGAAAGTGCTTGAATTGATGATGCAAAATGCTTGATTGCTTGAATGACTTAGGAGATTGAATGCTTGAATGAATGGGGAGGATGAAGTGGAGATTAAAATCACTTATTTATATAAATATTGTGCCTTACTATCCATTCATACCTCATCACAGGCCGAAATGAAGTGAATTTGAGTAAAAACTCAAAAGAAATTTTGAAATATTTTGAATTTAGGGCCAAGGGGGACTCATTTTCCAACCTTGGCCAATGGGTCCCACCTAGGACCTAAAACGAGGTGTCAGAAATAATGTTTTGTTTAATGTTGTTTGCCAGGATAAGACCCAAAAATACACTTAAAATAAGAATATGAGGGCATAAAGAGACAAAATAAAGCATGAGAAGGGTGTAAATAGTGAAAATATGCCTACAAAAGCATGAAATCTTGTTACAAGACTTTACAACACTTCAAAATAGGAATTGTTAATGAGTGAAAAGGTGGTTTTTAGGTGAATTGCATTAAATGGAGTCTATAAGAATGTAGAAATATCTTACAACACTTCACAACATGTTCACAAGACATCATTCTTTGAATTTTAGCACCAAAATAAGCATGTTCGAGCCAAGATACATCATAAAATTAAAGCAACATATTTCCAACACCATGAGACAAGACCTAAAAGGGCATGAAAATGATAAGGGGCCATTTTTCGACGACACACCTAAAATGCAAGATGGGGCTAGGCAAGCCAATTTTTGGGTTCAACATTGTGCCTTAGGAAGCTCTTTGTTTGAGGATGAAATTGCAGTCTTGGGATGATAGTGCAAGACGCTAGCATCTCTTAAGTGTGTTGGTGTCCATACAACTAGAAAAATTTGGAGACAAGGTGAAACCTAAGAAAAATAGCTAAAGACCCAACTAAGTACTACTAAAAGTCCAAAATAATCTGATCAAGTAAACACAATACTCTCTAATGTGATAAAGTAAAACTGTGAGAATTAAGGTGCTAAGAAGAATCTCACAAAGAAACTTGTATGCTAGCTAGTTGGCCTCGAAAGCATGTTCACCTACACACAAAGAGGAGGAAAATGTTGGGTGGCTGTATAGGGGCCTGCCTTAGTCAGATGCCCATTTAGGTGTTTCCACCTCCATGGATAGCTAATAAAGCAAGATAAAGAAAACAACATAATAAAGAACACTAAAGCACTACAAAATTGTAAATGTGCTTACTCTACCAAGTAATAGATGAGAGTGATGGGAAGCTTACAACCTCCACCAAAAGCACTCAAGGTTGATGGAGGATAGATTGAGAGTACTAGAGCCTCTATTGCAATGGTGTAGTCCCAAACTTACTCTACTGAAGTGGTGGAGTGAAGTTGTTGTTGCAATGAGGTGCAAGAGTGCTACTAGAATGTTTGAGGAGAATGCAAGAGTGTGAAGAAGCTAGTTTGAATGCTTGGAATAATTTCAACTAAATTATTAGAAGATGAAATACTTGTTGAAGGAGTAAATTTGAAGAGGAGATGGAGAAAACGGCCATATTCGTGTCGGTCAGCCGAAGAGGGTGTTACAACTTGACCACCAATGACATGTGTAACACCTCTATAGGTTCAACCATAGGAATCTTCCAAAGATGTAAGCACATTACATGGACATCTACACACCACGCAGGTGCCCTCAACACAAATTTCCCCACCGACACTCAAAACATGTGCCAAGTGGGATGCAAGCAACAGGTTTAGGTGTAATTAAGCCTATGAAATTGGTTTTCTAAGGTGGAAAAAGGGAAAAAGAGGAATTTGCATAAGGGGTGGAAATTCACTCTTATACACACTCTTACATTGAAGTAATATGTCCCAAAAAATAAAAATGCATGTGCAACATTATGATGTCATTATTAAAATTAAATATCACACATAGATGCATTAAAATTGTTGGTTAAATGGTATGAGATGTATAATATAAAATTCCACTTTCAACACTCTTACACTAAAGAAAATTGAAGCAATTTGTAACATGTTAATTTCCACCATGATAAAATAATCAAGAGTTGTGGAAATTGAGAGAATATTTTGTAGCTTAACTTGATTCTTAGCTAAAGGATTAGATAGAGCAAATTCCTAGATGTAATGTTTTGAAAAAAAACTTATATCAATATTTGGAACTTTCTCAATCTTAGGGCCCTTAAGAGACTATCAAAATGATGTAACCTAAAAGGACCAAGATGCATATGTACTGAAATGACACTTATAGTAGTACTAACTAGGGTATGTGTAGGATCATGATGGGCCAAAAAATGGTGATATGATGGTTATGTGTAGGGTATGTCGCTGACGATTTTTTTACCCAAAATTGATGAAACAAAAAGGGTTTTTAAGGGAGATTCTCAGCTTTCCACCAATATAAATTATGATTTACTTTGAATTTAATAAATAATTATTATTCATTTTCTATTTGAATTACGACTAAAGTCATGATTGATAGGTTGATTAAAAAATATTTATAGCTTTCAAATGGTATCACATTTTTTGAATCTGAAACATGTGTCACATTCTATGCTTCACATATTATAAGATTAAAAAAAAAAATCATGATGTTTTGACCAAGTTAAGGTGGTCAGAGATATGAGTTTTTATATTTTTAAAAGTTGCAATAAAAGATTCATAATTAATTATTTTCTTGGAAAAAAATGACAAAAAAATATACATCACATTAGGATATGAGTCCTCTACTTATATCTAAAATCTTATAAAAAAATATTATCATTTTATTATGGTTAGGGTTGTTAGACAGAGACCTATTTAATTTTTCCTTGAAATTTAAGTACTACTACATTCAAATTTCAAATTTTCACCTAATAATTTTTTTTTTGAAAATAAACCTAGTAGTTAGAAACTACATTCAATTTTCTATAGATTCTATTCTTACATATTTTTTAAATAATATAGATAACTTATTCAAATTTTTACATCAAGTTTCCTAACTCTAATTTTTCACCACTCAAGGGCTTGTTTTTTCCATGATGATCCTACACATATCCACTAGCCAACCCAATTTTTTTGGATTTTTTTAATTTGATACCACAAGGTGTGAAACATAAACTATCAATCTTACCACCATCACATTGTTTAGGGGGAAAATAGGGTTTACCAAAATGATTTGATCAAAACCACTAATTCTCACCCTAAAATATGTGATTTTATGTATGATATGATTCAAATAATAATAAAAAATCAATCCTAACTATTATAGCAACAATGAGGGAATTTTTGAGAGGCTATAATTATGTGTACCTTGCTGGAAGAAACATATTTTTAGGTCACAAAGGACTAATTCGTTTTTACTGGTAAATGGGTTCCTGTTAGGTTTTCTAAAACTAAGATCTAGGTTATATTCCTTGATGTCTACACTCTCAGGCCCTCAATGATCAGCTCCCAAAAATTTGGAACCAATTCTATAGCCTTATTTCCATGTTCTTGTAATGTGAATTATAATTTTTCAACTTGATAGGTTTGATAATTTTTCTTCAAAATTGTTCTTCACTTGATATTCAACCTAAATCCTACAAATACACATTCGAGAGGAGAAAAACTTGTTGATTATTAGTGAATAGGGGTTTTCCTAAGTCAAACCCCCTTTAGGTAATTAAAATGAATGATGAAACAATGAAATTCAAGGATGAAAATAAAACAATGAAATGTTGATACCTTGGAAGTTTTCTTGGAATGTAAATCTACAAACTAACATGAAGTGGCCATGAAGAATGTAGATCTTGATCTTGAATAAGATATGAAACAATGCTTGCAAATATATCCTCAATGTTACATCAACAATCTTATCTCAACAACATCTTTGAATTCTCTATGCTTTTGGCATGATGAAATGACCCTGAATTGTTGCAATAAAAATTCACTAATCTGCCTTTGAATGCCTTTCAAATGCTCTATAATTCTCTCATATTGTATTAGGATGCTCTCTTGAAATTATTAGATGAAAATATGTGAGTTAACCTTGTATTTATGCTAATTCTAAGAATTCACCCTCAAATTAAAATAATTTGAACAAGATGACATCAGATCGAGGATTGAAAATTATTACAATCTTGCCACAATTAAATTCAAAAAGGGGTGTGCTATGTGAGGAGGATCCATTTGCCACTAAAGATGAATGGTTCATAGCACAAAATTCTAGGAACATGCTTCAGGGGGATGAAATAACATTAAAAACCCATTTCAAAAATGCCAAGAAAGGGGTGTCCTATGTGGAGAGGACCCATTCACCACTAAAGGCGAATGGGTCCTAGCACCATTTTCTAGGACCATAAATTTTCCAAATTAAATGTCATGCAATATCATTATTGGTGTCGGGATAGATCCTTTGGAAAGTGTAATTAATAAGGCTTAAATATGAATTAAAGGGCCAATTAAGCTCTACTTAACCATAATTATTTAATAAAATTGAATCTAATGTTCTCGCAGGGGAAATCACTAAATTTATAGTTGCAATTTTTGTTTCTACTGGTAATGTTTCAAGAAATGGTTAAGGTGGTAGGGTTTAATAAATATGGGTATGAAGTTGCAAGTAGTAGTTAACTTGTATAGGCCTATGTAAAATAAGAAATTGGATGTATGTTTCGGGTTTCTAAATAGTTAGAAGTTTTTATATGTTGTTTGATCTAGCTTGCAAAACTGACTCTCTTTCCTTCTATGGAAATTTTTTATACACCTATTATCATTATAATTATAATATAATATATAGGATACAAATCCTTTTGTCTAAAAAAAAAAAAAAACCTAGATAAGTGTGAAAGTGTAATACAACACTTTATAACACCCTAAATAAGGTATAAATTAAGTACATTTTATTTAAAAGGGCTCTAAACTTAGTGTGAATGTGTGCAACACATTACAAACCTAAATCAAGGAATTATTAGGTTAATTTTATATCATTTATTCCCAAATTAAATGTGAAAAAGGGTTACTTTTTTCTATACTAAAAACATTAAGCAAAATTTAGGAATTTTATAATATTTTATTCATCACCACTAAAAATTATCAAGGATTGTGTGGGACCAAAAGAGGAATTTTTAGACTAACCTAGTTCCCAATTATAGTTTAGATAGAAAAATACTAGGCACTATAGTTTGAGATAAGTGTCACAACAAAGTTTAACACTTTTTTTATCTCAAGCATCTTAAGATACTTTGAGAAACTAATGTAGTCTATAAGGATTGAGATACATGGGTAGAGCAATTATATATTGATTATTGTTAACTAGTTCACATATATATTTTAACACTTTTAGTTTGGTTCTAGGAGGTGTAAGAAGATAAACTATATCTCTTAGCACCCTTAAATTAAATTAAACTTTAAGATTTTTGTCATATTTATTTCTTCATCACCATGATTTTTTATTTTTTTTTGGGATAAACTAAGAGAATAATTTATATATAATATTAATTCATGTAGTGACAGAGAATGTATCCCTTTACATTTTCTCATTTGTTTGGGCCCTCCTAGTTAAATTGGACTTAATTGTTCCTTAATTTAGTGTTCTAAAATGTATTTATTTACACTTTCACATTTACTTAGGTCTCTCTTAATTAATTGAGCTTAATTATGGGTATGTGCAAGATGATCATGGAAAAAATAGGCTCTTAAGTGGAGAAAAATTTAGAAAAATTAGAGTTAGGCAACTTGATGTAAAACTTTGAATAAGTTATCTATATTATTTCAAAATTATTTAAGAATAGAATCTGTAGCAAATTGAATTTAGTTTCTAAACTACTAGGTTTATTTTTATTTTTTAAAATCTATTTGGTGAAAATTTGATATTTTAATGCAGTAGTACTTAAATTTTAGGGAAAAAATAAGTAGGTATCTATCTGACCACCCTAACCAAAATAAAATGATATTATTTTTTTATAAGATTGTATATATAAGTATAGGACTCATGTCCCGATGTGATGCATATTTATTTTGTAATTTTTTTTTAAGAAAATAATTAATTATGATTTTTTTATTGCAACTTTTTAAAAATATAAAAACTTGTATGTCTAACCAGCTTAACTTGGTAAAAAATTCATGAAATTCAATTCATTTTTTTTAATCTTATAGTATTTGAAGAATATAATGTGACGCATGTTTTGGATTCAAAAAATGTGATATTGTTTGAAAGTTATAGATGTTTTTCAATTAGCCTACCAATTAGGAATTGAGTCATAATTCAAATAGAAAATGAATAATAATTATTCATTAAATTCAAAGAAAAGCACAATTTATATTGGTGGAAAGCTGAGAATCTCCTTTAAAAACACTTTTTGTTTCATCAATTTTGGGTTAAGAAAAGGTCGACAACCACATGCCTTACAAATACCCATCATATCGCCACTTTTTGGCCCATCATGATCCTACACATACTCTTATGCTTTAATTGTCCCTATAATTTATTTACAAGCCTAACATAGTACATTTTTCGAAGGGAAAACTAGACATTAATTAATGTCAATGCATAACACCCTACATAGATAATTGTGTGTTCTAGGAATTAGGGGTTGGGACCCATTCAACCATGGGTGAATGGGTCCTCGCTAAGCCTTGGAACCCATTTTAAAATATTTTTTTGGTGGTATTTTTGTGATCCTAAATTTAAATTTCAAAGGTGGGTTTGTAATGTTTGAATTTCAAAAATCAAGGATAAATGTCTATAAATACAAGATTATTTTATCAAATCAACTAGAAGATTTCAAGAGGAAAATTTAGAGAGCTTTTACAAGAGCCACGATTATTGTCAAGAGAATTCAAGGGAAAATTTATTTATCATTTGTTGAATCATTCAAGATTTGAAGCATTATGTTGAAGCTATGTTCATTTATGCATGTTTTTTGAGCTAACATTATGATGTAGGTTTCAAGATCTAATCCAAGCATTCAAGCCAAAGACTCAAAGAAATATTCAAGAATCAAGATCCACACCAAGATTTTATTCCTTCAAAGGTTCATCCAAGGGTTTGGTGAGTTACAACATTGAGTTGTTCATTCATCATTCCTTTCATGTTATTTCATTTCATTTGAATGTTTAATTACCAAAATGGGGTTTGACCAAATCAACTAGAATATTTGAAGAGAAATTTCACAAGAGTCAAGATTATTGTCAAGAGCATTCAAGGGAAGATTTATTCATCATTTGTTGTAGAATTCAAGATCTCAAGCATCATATCAAAGCTATGTTCATTGATGCATTTTTCAAAGCTAACATTGTGTTGTAGGTTTTAAGATCTAATCTAAGCATTCAAGTCAAAGATTCAAAGCAAGATTCAAGAATCAAGATCCACATCCATTGAAGTTGTTTCATGCATGATCGACATCAATACTCTAGTCCTTCAAAGGTTCACCCAAGGGTTTAGTGAGTTGCAACATTGAGTTTTTCATTAATCATTCCTTTCATGCTATTTCATTTCATTTCAAAGTTTAACTACGAAAATGGGATTTGACGAAGGAAAACCCCCATTCACTTTAAAAAAAAACAATTTTCCCCTCTCTTTGTGTGTTACAAATTTGTAGGTTGAAGTAAAGTTGAAGATCTCAAAAGTGAAAAATTGCAAATTTGCATTTTTTATCACCTTTGTTGTCATCTTACAAAAAATCAGATCCTAGATTTAATTTTGATTGCTCGACTGTGAAACCTAGAGAAGCTAGAAGTGTAGACACAGGAGCAAAGGACCCAAAATCCAGTTTTAGAAAGCTCAACAAAGAGGCCCATTCACCACTAGGAAAATGAGTCTTCAGATAGACTCCCAAAACATCATTTTGTAATAGGTAGACAAAATTTTCCCTTTAGATTCAATCTGCATGAAATAAACTATTTATGTTAGTATTATGTTTCATCTGCAAAATCCACTTTTTACATGTCACAAATGAGTGCATTTGGTATTTTTAATCATTCTCCCAAAACTCCTATTCAGTCATTTATGTCAAAAATTTATCTCAAGACACTTTGCAACCAACAGTTACACTTTGTAACTATTTTTGAGATAAGTTTTAAGTGTCCTCCCCTCATCTGATTTGCATGAAATAAACTGTGTCTATTATATTTGTGCTTAATCTACTTAGATATGGTCTTACATTTTAGTTTAGAGTTGATTAAATTCTATTTTATTTCCATCTCCCAAAAGTGGTGTTTATTCCACACAAACAAACATAAAGGAAATTAAAAGATTCCTTAAAGAATTCACTCACCTAAGGGTTGAAAGTGGATTTTAACTTGAGGGATCTCATTTCCTAAATGAAATAGAAGAATAGGTAGGTTCATTACACCCCATTTCCCCCTTTTTATTTATAGTAACTTTGGTGAAATTGTAGAGAAGGGGGATTCACTACTCATGAGCCTTTATTCTCAAGAGAATCCCAAGGGGTGAACTACCCTAAACTACCTCAAGGAACATAGAAAGATTTCAAGAATTAGAAAGAGTAGGTTGCAAAGTTTTATGGATAGACTGATGAGTTCTCATCCAAAGGATGGAATGGCATAACAAGGATGATAGCATAGTGCATTGGTGTACCAGAGGCACATTGGTGTCTCATATGGACCAGAAACCAATAATATCATAGAAATCAATAAAGCAACTACTAACAATCTAATTACTAAGAACTTCCAGAATGCAAGCAGGTAACAAGTTGTAATGGAACTAAAATGAAGTGAATTATGAATGATAAAGAAAGAGAATAAGAGATAAAAATTTCTCACAACAACCCATGAAATGAAGCCTCCAACAAAGAGAAGTATTCAAAACTTGCATACATAAGATTGAGGGAAAATTTTGGCACTGTATAGGGGTTTTCCTCATTCAAACAATCATTTGGTGTTCCCAGCTCCATGGACAGCTAAATAGATAAAGGAAGTGAAAAAAGTAAGAAAATATGAAGTGATAAAATCAATCCCTACTCAAGGAGGAGAACTTGTATCACGAGATAAAGATGCAATAGGTAGAGGATGTGAGAAATCCCAGGATGCTCGCAAGTATAAGGTAGGATAGATATCAGTTGCAAGGCTTAATGAAGACAAAGAGGGAGAGAGAGTTGCAAGAGCCAAGAGAGTTAGAGAGGGAAATGAGAGCATACAAGAGAGATGTTGTAATGAGTTGTGAAAGGAAGAGAGCAAGACCAAGATAAGAGGAAAAAGTAGGATTCAAAGCTAGAAAGATCCAAAGGAAGAAATGAATTGAAAAGATAGAATTTAAATAGAGAAGAGAAGCTTCCTGAGATATTACAAGGAATTTGAGGTTGTTACCATCAAAAAAAGGAGTTGACAAGTGGAAAACATGCTCATAAATGGTCATTTGAACATCAAAATGTCACATGACATGAGTGTGGTGCATAAGTGTCTGCATGGTGTGCTAGTGTCCAAACACATCAAACTACAAAATGAAAGGCATGAGAAAAGAAAAAGGTTTGATGCAAAGCTGACACACGAAGGATAGCTACTAAAAATGGGTTTTGAGCATCCTGAGAGTGGAATAGGTTGATGCAAAGGCTAAAATGAGCCTACACAAATACTAAAGGAGTGGACACTAAAGCAGATGCAAAAATGTACATGAAATTGTAAGGGGTGCAATTTTACAATATGACATTTTTCCTCCACTTTAGTAGGCATATGAATCTACAATAATATGCATGCTAAAGGAAATCTACTAAACATAAGTAACATTTTGGTGCCAAAAGGATACTATAGATGAAGCAACAAACCCTTTGAACAAAGGAATCATTCCCCTAGGCTAAAGACCTACCAAAAAACACATTAACAAGAAAGATCTGCAAAAGACGATAATGTTAAAACATAAAAATCCATTACATCAAGGGGTTAGGAACATACACACAAGCACACAACAAACTAAAGGATTTGAGTCATGAAAGTAAAAGAGACCTTGATGTAAAATATTGTCTTAGTATTATGTGTCATTCCCAAATAAAGAAATAACATATAGAAGAATTATAAAATGAAGAGGAGAAAGTAAGGATCATTTGCTTCAAGAGAAGAATGCACCCAAAAGTTAGAGAAGCAACCAATGTTGAAGAGAGAAAGAGAATATACCAATGATGAAGAAGATGCAGATCTTTGATCTGGTATGCACAATTTGAGAAGAGAATTTAGGAGTTAGAAAGGAATGAAAGTTCAAAGAGAGATGGCTCCACAACTGCTCGTTCTTGTGGAGATGAAAAAAATCATCAAAGATCCGCAAACCTATGGAAGGGTGAACAAAAAGAATCTATAGGTACTCTCTCCTATAGAGTTAAACAAAAAGATCCCATGGGATGCAAGTTCTTTATAGTTCCTCAAACTTGCAAAGAGGTCATCCCAGGTATTCTCTCTTGAGAGAAGCCCAATGTGAGAGGCTCCACAAAGTTTTATTGGTCCTTATTGATGCTAAATCCTACAAGGTTGATTGAAAAGCAACTTCAGAGGAACACCTGCAAAGTAACATGTTAATCCATAGACTAAACATGTTAGGAAATATTGATGCAAAGCATATCTATAGGTTCCCAATCCTACAAAGCAAGATTGATCAAATAAGCCTATGGATACTGCAAGCTACATTGTAGGATAGTCACAAAAAAGATAGGTCTAATTAGGATTCCCCTAGGCTATACACCAATGAATTCATTCCAGAGAAAAGATTTCAAAGGGGTTCCCTTGAGAACCCTTGAGAATCCTTTAAAATAAAAAAGGGTCCACTCAAGGGACACTTCATTTTAAAGACATGGAGAAGAGAGGGAGTCCCTTAAGGGGGACACACATCTCCAAAACAAGTTATCACTACCCCCAGCATATATGGGAGGAGAACTAAGTAAGATACTTAGAACATATAGGATAGAGATAGACCTTGATATCACTTGTGATTTGAAGAAGAGGTAGGTTCATCAACAAATAAATGAGTGATGGCACCTAAATTATGAATTTGATGTGTTTTATCCTTCAAGGCCTTACATTCACTAGTGGAATGTGTAGGCACTCAATGGTATGCATAGAAAGAATGTTTTGATTTATCATGCTTATGAAATTTCTTGTGTGTAGGAGGAGGAAGAGTAATTAAGTGAGATTTAAGAAGCATAAGAAAAATATGCTCTTTCTCAAACAAAGAATGATGAGTAGAAAGAAACCATTTCTCTTGTGGAGAAAATATCGTTTTCTCATAAGAAGAAGGCATGAAGACATTAGATAATGGCAGATGAATCGAGCCGAGAGAACGAGGTTGAGCATAAATCATGTCAGCATTCAACGATGGTTTCTATTTATACTATTCATTCAAGCAACCAAGCCCCAAATTATGCTTGTGAGGTGCATATTCTATAGGGACCTAAATGCCTCATTTGTTATGTCCACAACCTTTATGCCCATAGCCATATTTAGAGACAAGTTTAAAGCCAAGGCCATAACATGTTTACAAATCTTGAGGAGGAGGATCTTCATAGAGAGCATTATTCCAACTTGACAAGGATCATACTCCTCTATGGGATCACCATCAACCTTCTTGACAGGACTACCATCATTAGCCTCTTTAATAGAAGTGTGATAATCTTCCTCAGAAGGAGGATCCGCATTAAGGACATTACAACTATTGCTCACATTATCCTTTGATATAGAAGAATAATCATCTTTGGTAGTAGGTTTGGATGATATTATTGGAAGGTTTAAGTGGATCAGGTTGAATTTATATTCCTTCATTGTAAAGTATAAGGAACCCCAATCATCATTGATATATATATTCTTTTGAGAAGAGGTAGAAGGAGCAATCTTAATATTTCTTACTTCAAAAGGATCTTCTTTAGGGACATCTGCCTCAAGCATGTCCTTTGTAATAGGTACCATTGGAGTATACATCAACACATTGGAAGATACTAAAAGGATAAGAGTAAGCACAACTGAAGCCTGACCAATAGCTACCATCTCACACAAGTGTATGACATCTAGGTGAGCCCTAACTGTGACTACTTGATTGTTACAAATAAAATTAATAGATTTACGCAAGGTAGATGAGACTACAACCATAGCATGAATCTATAGGGTACCAAGAAGAAGGTTATATTGTAAATTTTCTAGCATAACATATACAAGGGTGGGTACAATAATGAGTCCTAACCTTAAAGGTTCAACTATTGTGCCTAAATTTTACTGACCAACATTATCAAACCCATAAATAACAAGAGAAGAACTAGCTAGAGAGGAAGAAGCAATATTAATCTTAAGCAATAGATCAATGCTACATACATTGAGAAACAAACCAACATCAACAAGAGTATGTCTCATACTTGTGAGATGAGGATTGTTAGTGTGGATTGATTACACTTAATCCATGATGAACAAAAGCATAATTTACCCAAATAAACCTACATCTAAAAAATAAGATCATTAAAATTGAAAAGTTTAAACTAAGCATTTAATTGAAGCTAAAAGTTACAAACTACAAAAATAGTTAAATTTCTACTCTAACCCATTTGAAACTTATCCTGTTTTGGAATTGGTGTTATGTTGATGTGGAACAATGACCCTTTCCCAATCTCGTGATTAGTGAGCCTATTTTAGTCAATTCTATGGAAGAGGATTGATGAAACCATTGTGATAAATGGATGAAAATCTAGTTCATGCTAATTTAATTGTGATGCAAGCTAAGTTAATATGATTTTATGCTAAAAAATAACTAATTGTGCAATTGCTAAGTTAGCCTAAGCTAATTCTGCTAAAAGATGGAAACCCTAATTGATGAACAAACTAAGATGGATGCATGGAATCCATTAGTGGATGATTTAAGCTATTATGCAATTAAAATTAAATTCAAAAAGCTAAAAGTGAGTGAAATATGAGTGTGGGTGCATATGAATTCAACAACATGAGTTTTCTCTGAAAAATAAGAATCCATTTGTCTCCAAACAATGACCTATTTATAGGAAAGAAAAAGAGAAATGGAGGGTTGAGATCAAAAAGATTAATCAATGGTCAAAGATGAAGGAGATGAGAGGCATGGATCATGGATTATTATCAACAGATGAGAATGCATGATGGGATTTAATTAAGGGCTCACACTTTCCTCAAAACAACACACTTTTTGACCTGCACACATAGGTCAAAGGTGACTTGTTCAAAAGGTTAAAGGTTAAAACTTGCTTAAGAAGCTAAGTAAAAATATACCTTTTTCAAATGGTGGAGGAAAAAGAATATTCTTTGGAATATTCATTTGGGTGAGGATAAAAGGCATTTTGCAAATTAAAATAAATTCTTAATTATGCAAAAAAGTGATAAGGAATATTCCATGGGAATACTCACCTTCTAGGGGAAAATTAGTTTAATTTCTAATTAAACAAGATTTAATTATGCAAATAGGGGATTTGGAGGAATAGAGTGATATTTATTAAATTAAATAATTTAATAAATGGGGGAGATAGATGAAATTATATTTAATTAAATAATTTAGGGTTATTTAATTATATAAGATGACTTAGGATATTAAATTAAATATTTTTATTTAATTAATTTAATGAGATGGAATGTTAGTGTGAAGAGGGATGAATTAACCCGATTAAATGAATGAGGCTAATAGCTAAAAATGATGCAATTAATTAAATAGATAGGCTAATTTAATCAATTTAAATGAAAAGAAGAAATATTTAGAGATGAATGATGTTAATAAACCTGTTTCAAGTGTATGATATCATTCAAGACATTTTTAAGTGTCTACATTTTCCCCCTCTTTGAAGAGAGGTACTTGCTGCTTTGCTTAAAGGAATAATGCTTTTTGGAAAAAAAATGTTGCTTAAATAAAAAAATTAAAAAAAATCTGATTTTTTCATATTCCCCAGTGTAAGGATAAAGTTGATTCCCAATCCCCTTGAGAAGTTGGGTGGATATTTTAAATTTTAGGTTGTGTAGTGTAGAAAAAAGTATCTCTTGATTGATATGGGAATAATTGATGATAAACTAGAGTTAACATCACCTTGATCTAGTCTTGTGAGGTGTTTTACACATCCACATTAGGTCTTGGGCCCTTGAAAATTACATAAAATGCATGTCTTGTAAAGGTGTTGTAAAGTGTTGTAAATGACTTTCACAATTTCTAGACTTTTATTAAGTATTTAAGTCTAATGGACCTATTTTTTCCCCTTAATTCAATATTGTAAAATATATTTAATTATATTTTCACATTAATCTACAAGGCTTGTAAATTAAGCATGATTTTAATCTAGTGTTGTAATGTGTTTTATACATTCACATTGGATGTTGTGCCTTTCTAGGTTATGTTGAACTTATTTTAATACTGTAAAGTGTATTTAATCACACTTTCACATTGAATTTTGTGTCCATAGCCCTAATTACCCTTTATATCATCAATAATAGGCCCCTATGACCCCATAGTATGCATCTTGAGGCTTATTTTGATAAAAACCTGACTATATCAACATAAAAACTAAAATTATTCACTCCCCAACATCCCAATTGGAAAAAGAGCCCTTGTGGGATCCATTCACCACTTTGGGCAAATGAGTCCAATCCAAGTGGGACTAAGTCGCCTAGCTTGGTGAATGAGTCCCATTTGGGCCATTTTTGAGGTTTGAGTAGGAAAAATTGAGTTTTAAGTTTAGTTTTCTTCCATGTCAGCCTTGGGGATCAAATTAATGAGCATTTCAGGTGGATTTCCTATATAAAAAATATTTTCAAACCCTAATTCATCATTCATTGTCCATCTCAAGTCAAGCAAGCTAGGGTTTTAGCATTTTAAGTTATCAAGATAATTTTCTAAGGCATTCAAGGGAAGATTATTAATCCATTGTTAAAGAAATTCAAGATCTATCATCATGATCTAAGTACTTTGAAGTCATCTCCTTATTGGCTAGGTCAAAATGTCCACAAAATGTCACATACAGTGCCATAAATTAGGGTTTTGGATTTAGACACCTAGAGGAGCAAAAAGAGCAGACTGGGAGCTTTAGATTCCACTTTTAGGTTCTCAAAAAATTCAAAGTGGACTTATACGCCATTAGTGGCATATGAGTCCCACTATACATTTTTTTATATTTTTTTGTATATTTGGATACTCATTTGGCTGAAATAGGCTTTGATACAGTTTTCTAGATTTGGGACTAATTCGCCTAGAATGGCATATGAGTCCTAGTAGGTCAAAAATTTAGAATAAAAAAAATTTCTAGTCTTCATTATAGTCTTCAACACATTTCGAGGTGAACACTTTTTTTTTTGCATTCCTATTCTATTTTACTTGCATTTCTATTTATCTTTTTAGGCCTTTTTTCATACCTCATGTTTTCAAACACTTTGCATTTTCCGAGTTTACACTTGGTGGTGAACCCATTTCTTATTTTCATTTATTTATAAGGATATCTTATAGTTATATTTCTCATATCATTTATTGGGTTGAGGTCTCTAAGGTACCCTTGAGTGTGGATATTGTGAAATTGGATCTCTTTCCTCATTATTCCATTTTTTGGACGAGGTGAAACATCCATTTTTAGAGTCCACATTTTGGTGAACCAAACTTTTGAACATAATAATTCTAATTTGGAGTCCATCAATATCCTAGAGCTTGCTTGCATTAACCTTGCATTAGGGTTTCCATTAGTTAATTGGCATCTAGGTTTTCTAAAATTTTGCATTAGTGAAAATACATATAGTTTATAATTTTGCATCTCAAATCATTACTTTTTTTTTAAATTATTCATTTGCATCTTAGGTCTACATCTTAAAAAATAGAAAACATACAAAATTAATCAAAAAAGTCTATAAATTCTAAAAAAAATCCCTACTGGGACTCATTCTACACCTTGGGTGAATCATTCCCTTTGGAGCCCTAAAACTACCTTTACATCACTAAAAACCCTATTTTTGCACTATTGTTTGCTACCATTGCCTATTTTTATTAGTTGGTTGAGTTTCTATTACATGCATTTCATTAGATCTAGCTTAAATTAGCTCATTTCATGCATTGCTCAATTTCAAAATTGTATTTCCAACATTTCATCTTTTAGGTTGTTGCATAATGTAATAAGCAAATTACCTTGTTTCATATCTAAAAATTGCATTTAAACATTTCACTTTATTTACCTTCTTATGTTAGCATGTGTGTTTCTATAATATCAAGTGGCTTGTATGATTCTATTTTCTCTACTCATGGACATAATCTAGGATAAAAAGTAAAACCTTTGATAAGCATGTTGCATGCCCTCTTAGTACCTACTAGATTTGTAAGAATGCCATATCACAAGAGGATGCAAGTGTATACAATCATAACAATCATCCTTGATCTTCTCCCAATATCTCTCCTATTAGTGATAGAGGTTTCTTGATGAAAGAAGATACAATCATAGAGATTCTTGATTGTCCCTCCCCTCTTCCCCCTTTGGAGGATATTAGAAAACAAGAAGATAAGATCATAGAAACATTTCTAAACATCACCTTACCTAGTATCCCTAACCATAACAATAAATTTTTTCCTTCTTCTAATATCCCTCCTCGATTCAAAGAGGATAGGTTGGTGTTAGAAGATATAACTATTAAGAGTCATGTGAATCTTGTCCCTCCCTTCCCTAATGCTCCTACCATTTGGGAAGATCTATTTGGTAAACATGAAAAATAATAGTTGTCCTTCTCTTGATGCCTCCCCTACTCGTCATAAGGCTGCTTTACAAAACTTAACCATGGATGAACATATTACAAGCTCTCCCACTAGGGTAAATAATATGGCATAGGGTATGTGAAGGATCATCATGGAAAAAATAGGCCCTTAAGTGTCAAAAAGATTAGAAAAATTAGAATTAGGAAACTTGACATAAAAATTTGAATAAGTTATCTATATTATTTCAAAATAGGTAAGAATTGAATCTGTAGCAAATTGAATTTAGTTTCTAAACTACTAGTTTTTTTTTTTTAAATCTATTTGGTGAAAATTTGAAATTTCAATGTAGTAGTACTCAAATTTCAGGGAAAAAATAAGGTGTCTATCTGACCACCCTAACCACAATAAAATGATGATATTTTCTTATAAGATTTTAGATATAAGTAGAGGACTCATGTCTAGATGTGATGCATATTTTTTTGTAGTATTTTTCCAAGAAAATAATTAATTATGATTTTTTTATTAAATCTTTTAAAAAATATTTAAAACTCGTATGTCTAACCACCTTAACTTGGTCAAAACTTCATGAAATTCATTTTATTCAATCCTATAGTATGTGAAACATAGAATGTGATGCATGTTTCAGATTCAAAAAATGTGATGCCATTTGAAAGTTATAAATGTTTTTCAATCAACCTATCAATCAGGACTTTAGTCATAATTCAAATAGAAAATGAATAATAATTATTTATTAAATTAAAATTAAAACATAATTTATATTGGTGGAATGTTGAGAATCTCCTTTAAAAACCCTTTTCATTTCATAAATTTTGGGTAAAAAAAAGTTGTCAGCCACATACCCTACACATACACATCATATCACCACTTTTTGGCCCATCATGATCCTGCACATAGCCCACAAGAGAATGAGCCTTAGAGAAAAATTACAATCAAATAGAGCCTTCCCCTCATCTCCCCACTATCGATAAACAAGAAAATCCAACCATTGATAACTCCCTTACTTGTGATGAAGTTATTTTGTAAGAACCAATCCTCGCATGCCAAGAACATTTGCTTTGCAGTTTTTCTAACAACTGTCCTCCTAGGGAGGATATCATGGTTCAAGAAAAGGATAAAAATGACAATAATAATATAGTGTCCTTAGAATAATATGATGAGACAACATTAGACTCTCCTTCAATAAGGGATGTTAATATTATTCAACCTCAACTCATCCTTTATCCACCTTCAAAAACCCTCCAACTCAAAACAAACCCAAACTTGTCCTTTACCCACAGGTAAGAACAATGTTTTGGAGTACCTGAGTCATAATACCATTGCTCATACATATAACACTAGAAAAAATCCACAACCACCACAACCAACCTCGACACCCTTACCTTTACCTAACCCCATCTTCCTAGGTGCTCCTCGTTTTCCTTCACAGAGTTGAAATGAGTATAATCTTGTTGAACAACTAAAAAATACTCCTGCTAAGATATCCTTATGTGACCTTACTCAAGCCTCCCCTCACTATCACAACATGATTCAAGCAGCCTTGTAATAAGTTCATGTCCCTTCTAATGTGCAACCAAATGACATAGCAGCTATGATTCAAGCAATAAAAGCTAACATTGTTTTCCACCAAAGTGAACTCCCCTCTTTGGAAAACTAGTAGAATTTGGAAAATAAATGACTACGTGAATAAAACTTTTATTCACATGACTTAAAATTTTAGTCATGTGACAAACACTAGTAGTATTTGGAAAATAAATGACTAATTTGGTCATCAGGTAAAATCACAACTAAATGACTAAATAAATGACTAATATCAGACAAATAAAAATGACTAAATAAATAACTAAATAAATTTTCTCATTATTAAAATCTTTGCCATGATTTTCATTTTAATAAACATACTCTAAAACCTTTGTTAAGACCTTATTTTCAATCATAGCCCACCAATTGAGAGCATTGTTACATAAAAAACATCATTTTCTAAATTACCTACCAATTGACCTCATGTACTACACATATGTCTGAAAAAATACACCAAAATTTTCTCTACTTGACCTTTCATACCTCTTTGCCATATATATTTAACATGTCAAAATGTTAATGAGATCAAGTTTCCACAATCCATATCAATTAATCTTGCATACATTTCTAGATTAGATTTTGTTATAGTTTTTTTCATCAACATTTCATATCACACTTTGTGAGCCATCATCAAGATGAAAGAGTTCAAGGAGAAAAGTATTTTGTTGCAGACCAATAACAACCTAAATAGGAAAACTAGAGGGGAAGGAGAAAGGAGGGAGAAGGGAAGGCTACACAAATTAAGATCAAAGAAGACAAGACAAATAATATTTAAAAATTAAGATAAATAAAGAACAATAGGGAGACAAAGAAGTAACAAATTAATGAAACCGATTAAAAGGAAGAAAAACGAGGAGATAGAAAATACAACACAACATAAGAAAAAGGGGGAAATAAAAGGGGGAAGAAAAGGCAATAGATAAGAAAAGAGAGGAAAAAAGAGAATAAAAACCAAGTTGAATAAATTTAAGCCAAATTCAAAATATTAAAATAAAGGATAAAAATTATAAAATTATAAAATTTAAATTTAAAAAGAATATTCAATAAGAAGAATTAAAGAATTGAAAAATTGCACTAGCATTTATGTTATAATTTAATTATAAAAAATTACACTATAACATAAATGTTAAGGAGAAGGAAAAATTAAAAGTCAAAATTTTCTCATTATTAAAATCTTTCCATAATTTTCATTTTAATAAAAAAACTCTAAAACCTACAGGCATAGCTCACTAAAGTATTGGAGTATTTTCAAGGTAGCCCGCTAAAATTTTCAATTTAATTAACCTACTATAAAACCTTCATCCCAATAAAATGGAGAAGTGAAAGTGAAAGTATCCCACCAAAATGGATAATAGATATTCTATGAACACTTGCATTCTTCATATGTGATAACAGATAATCTATGAACAGTAGATTGGAGGTGTTTGATGTCTCAAGTTGCAATGACTTGATGCATGAGTTCTGAATGCATGTGCTTGATGTCTCAGGTTGTAGTGATCTAAATGCCTAAGTCAGATCAAACCTTATTTAAATATGATCTTAACTACCTAAATACTTTTGATTCCCCTATTTTTATAGGAGAGGATCAAGTGATTCAACTTGAAAGGGAATCTGGCAGTCCTCCAAGAGAGGTAAATCCTGTTATGTATGCTTACATGGTATAATAAAAAACATTTTCTTCTCATAGCCTATGTTGAGTTTTGTATTTAATGTTGTATATTGGGATCACGGATTCCATGATGGTTGTAATTACTTAATTAGAGCTCTCTATTTATCATTCAAGTTATTGGGAAGTTTCCTCACATTGCAAATTACAAGGCTCTTAAATTTCCAATTGGTGTTAATGTGAAAGATCTTGTCAAATCTCAATTATAAATTTCTTGCATTGATGGTAAAGATAAGCATCTCTCAGGATTTTTTCTTTGTATTTTTTCACACTTTGAGTATTGAGAACCCAAAGTATGAATTCCAATAAGAAAAGAATAAAAATACATTAGGGTTTATAGACAATAAGTTAGGGCAACCAACCCATTGATTGTATCAATTTATAATATAATTTTAGAGAGGAGTGCTAGCACATCAAGGTCAAAAAAATTAATAGATCATGATAAGTGTACATTGATACAACTTCATCTATGTAATAATATTTCATCTATACATTGAATGGATACATAATGAGGGATGGGATATAATGACACCATGCCATTCTTGCTTGGAAAGTTTTTCACTTTTGAATGGAGTATAAGGCTAGGAGAAGTAGACCAGAACCAAAGCTATTGGAATCAAACTAATATATTTTTGATGAAATAATCTATCCAATAAGAGAAAATGAAAGATAATTCTAAAATAAACAATATTTAATTCATTTTTAATTTGTTGGATGACTAGGAATGGTGAAGCATATTGCATACCTTAGGACCTCAAGATTTAATGTTGGTTGTATATATGATTTCCTTGAGAATATCCATTTGTTTGACCTCTAGAGTATAATGATTCTTTCTTAGATACATTTTTCTCTAGTCAACTGATATAGACTGTAAAAATAGAGATATAGGTAAGAGAAAGTTTGAGGCAAAAACAGAAGATTGAAGAGTGAAGAGAAAAAAATTTGGTAACTTATAATAGAAAAGAGATATTGTATTGAATTGCATTACTTATCCTTTGTATGAACACTAAGTGATTAAAAAAATAAAGTTAAAATGAGAAGAATTGAAAATGAGAGGAGATTTGATCACTGAGAGAGAGACTGAACTAGGAACTTGATAAAAATACATATGATCCAAAGTTTTGATCAAGAAATCCTTGATACAAATAATTTGACTTGGATTTCATTCCTATTGTCCATCTATATAGTTTAAGAATAAATCTAAGGTTGTTGTGGTTTGTCATGGAATATGAAGTTTGGGATCAATGGTTATGGAATAGTACTATTAAAAATGAAGGAAATCCTTAATAATGTCACAACCACCCTTATGATCAACCATGTGTGATATTAAGACATTTTTATCACATTGAGGTAACTTGGTTCGAAGAAGAAACAATATTTAACACCACATAAGTCATCATTGCTTAAGCTTGCATAGATGAGCAACAAATGCTTGAGTGCAACTTATGATCCATTGTACTCAAAATAGGCCCTGTTAGAACTATAAAATTTTGAAAATTTTGTAGTTATTTATGCATATGAGTCAACAAAATAGTCCTCACCATAAGCATAATTTCCTCTCTTCATAATATTTTTTCCCATATTTTTCCATGTGGTTCCTAGTTTCCATTGAGTCATGCATATTTCACTACATAATCTGTATCGGTGAGAGAAGGACAGGGTCTCCCGGATCTATAATGTTTTCCATTGATGAATACTTATTGTAGACTATTAGCAAGACTTCAGAAAAATCACACCGATCAGAATTTATACTCAAGCACTTATTGGCAGAACACATCTATTGTCTTGGTGACAGAAAAGTCATATTGGCAAGAGAGTTGTTATCAGAATGAGTCATAGTGAACTCATATATGTCTCATGGACTAGCACATTGAGTGATGTATTGGCCAAACAAAATATTATCAAAGTAATATCTTAGCGAAAGCATTGTTTCTTGTCGATAAAGCGCAAAAGGATTCCATCAGAAGGCTATTGGGAGGAAGTCACGTAGTCTTTCCGACTCAAATGTCACACTGATAAAGATATGCATCAACAAGAGAAAGGTTCATCGGCATGAGTTTCACTAAAATATGAAAGTTACACCGATAAAATACTTCGAGGAGAGTCTCATAGAATAGAGTAATTTGGAGAAATGGGTTCGGTGAGACATTTGGCATCGGTATGAGTCTTTTTGAGATTCAAGGTCTTGTTGATAGAATTTATTTCATCGGTAAGACATAGTGTGACCTATGAAATATCTCCTTGACTCATAATTTTCATAGCGACATATAAAACTAAAGCGATACCTATCAACAAGACTTGAATGTTTCGGGGAGACTATAGGATATTTCAGTGAAAAATCTAATTAATGTTACAAAAGGATATCACCCCAGATTTGAAAATTTCTCACTGACAAGACACTTGATGCGATAGTACAAGTTTCAAATAACTCTTCATTCGTCCTTCAGCTGACACATTAATGGTGCAATGGGATATAACAGGGAAAATTTAATCAAATGCTTTAGTGTTGAATTGATAGCAGGAGAGCCAACAAGGTGAATAGAGCTGGTGCATTCTTTCATTTTGACAAAATGAAGATTAAATCAGGACCTCATTGCCCTGCTTAGGGCCTAAAACTAGAAGGTCTGCACAACTTAGGGTAGAAGTTGATAAAATAGATGATAAATGCAAATTCATAGGAGACGTTTGGACTACCATAAGGGGGTATGAGTTGTTTAATTTTCATTATGATAAGAAAATCCATTTTGAACTAGTGTGCAATCCATGGAAAGCCAACTTAGGAAAAATGGTGTGCCCTAATGTATTTGTAAATTTTGAACTGATAAAATTGTTAGCTGACCATTATGACCCGAAGCACAAAGCTATATGTGACCCATCTAGAAATCCACAAATACATTTGTCAAAGGAGGAAATTGGGGAAGTTTTTAATTTGGAAGGGATTTTCAATGAGGAAATCATATATGAAGAACTGGAGAGAGAATTCTCGAGAATGGACACTATTTACAAGGGTTGAAGGCTGCCAATTCATAGGGCTAAGCAGGATGGTAAACCAGTTCCTCTACAGGATGTTGATGGACTTCCTTATTATGTGTACCTGTTTGAACCCTATATGAAATACACTTATTTCTCAGTGTGTTAGGTATTGGGAATGGATGCCCCAGAATATATGTCAATTGTGCCAATGATTATCATAGCAGATATCTAGTATCATAATTCTTGGCCATTCGACTATGCCTCATAAATTTCTAAGGGGCTTGATTTAGGACTGATGGCTATAAAAGGTGGATCATCTACTCTTCATCTCAGGCATGATTCATTGTTGATGCATCTGGTACTCTATTTTGGATAGGAATTGAGAGTATGGCCTTTGAAGATGAGAATTTCTTAGCTTAGTGAAGATGGTGAATCATTACCAGTTCAATTGTGGACTGTTGTTTGGGATAGCAGGTTTGCTAATGTTAGTTTCATTAATTTTGAAGAATATTTTGTGAAAACATTGTAAAAATTGTATAATTATCCTAGTAATTATTCATTATCTGATGAGATAAAGAGATTTCTTTAGCCAAAAGATTTCAATGGGCCTTTAGAGTTTATGGGTTTGAAGATGCCCCTTTCACTCTACCAAAAATAGTCCCAAACAGGATTGCATATCTGGAGATTGTCAGACAGATGGATTACTATAGTGTAATGAATTTTAGCTCTTTTGGGAAGCAGGCTTTTATGTCTAGTACATTATGTTTTGGTGACTTTACTGTGTTGGCCAAAGAAGGATATAATTTTATCCTTAACAAATTGCTTCAGTACAACATGAAGAGAGGACTACCTAGAAAGAAATTTGACCCGGAAGGGTATATCAATTCTGTCAAAATGAAGATAAACTTTGGAGGGTATCAACATGTGCCCTATCCCTTTGATGATATGATTTAGAATTTGGAGGAAGAAGAAGCTGAAATGGTGGTTGAAAGATATAACCAAGGGCTGCAAGATGCAGAGCAATTGTCCTCAAGGGAAGAGACACCTAAGGATAATGTGCCACAAAGCCAATCAGGAAAGGTCTCCAAGTTGAGAACTCACCAGTATGTTTTCCCAATCAAAGAATTGAGTGTTGAAGAAAGTGGAGAGGCAGATGTAAGGAATATTGAGTATAGACCATTTGTTTCAGACGATGAGTTCATAAATTCCCCAAAGTTCAAGGAATTTTTGTATAAACAAAGGGAAAAGAAATAAGGGATAAAGTTGATGATGTTACTATAGGGAATGAAGAGCAATTGTTGAACGAGTTGAGGAAATGTGTAGATGAGGAAATGACAAGTATGACCCCTGAAAAGGGGAGGAAAATGTTGTAAAATGTTGGTGTTATGATCTTTCTCAGGCTAGATCTCAATTTTGCCCTTATCTTTGATAGTTTCTTAAGGGACAACAATGCTACACATAAGCTTGACAAAGAAAAAGTAATAGAGGTGTATGCAAGATCCAAGTACAACACAAATGAAGGATCATTGATGATCTGGGCCTTATATCCACCCCATAGGAAATCAGTGGTTATTGATGCTGAGAATGAATTTGGGCATGTCATGAGTTTAAAAATATTGCAAAAATTGGAATTAATATTGCAAAACTGAACAAAGCCCAAATTCAAATGTTAATAAAAGAGAAAGAGATGTAGAAAGCAAGTAACGAAAGGATGTTGAGAGAAAATGACAGATTAAAAGATTTGGTAGGCATTTCAATGAGGCCAACCAAGATGCTTACTCAAGGATAAATCTCTCAGTCAAAAGATCATTGGGAAGGGTCAAGTGCTTATTCCCAGGGAAAGCATGATGCAATTGTAGCAATAATCAAGAAAAGGCAAGATAATTTAGCACCTTGGTTGAATAAAATTTGGGGAAAACATTCACATACCCTTGCTGTATTAAAGGAGCATAAAAGGATGGATGGACGGATTATGGAGAAGTTTCATGAAATAGACCAAAGAGATGTGTCTAATAGTGCAGTGATTGAAGCTGAAAATCATATTATAAATCAACATTGAAACTTCTAGGATGAACTGCAAGGGGATGAACAGGGGTTGATAAGCACTTCCATGAAAACATTGACTACACTCTCTGATGACAAAGGGGAACTTAAAGAAGCTACCAGATGGAAAAATGAGAGTGAGTCATTTCTAAATGAATTCATGAGGATAGCTTCTATGGA
This sequence comes from Sequoia sempervirens, assembly GCA_007258455.2. Taxonomy (NCBI): domain Eukaryota; kingdom Viridiplantae; phylum Streptophyta; class Pinopsida; order Cupressales; family Cupressaceae; genus Sequoia; species Sequoia sempervirens. The sequence continues at coordinate 73,633,319 of VDFB02252616.1, forward strand.
GGATACAACATTGGAAGAAGTGAGCGAGTAGAATGAGAAGATGATAAAGATGGAAACCATGATCCAGAATGCAGTTCGGGATGCAGATACATACGAGCACCGAGATTGTTTGGATCATCTTGCTAAAACTCATGTATGGCTAAATAGAGCTTAATTTTCCCTTAATCAATTTGTTATCTAAGCATAAGACATTTTTGAAAGGATGCATCCTTTCATGTATTCGATGTATAAATATCTGTTGCGGAAATGAAATAAACGATAAGATAATAGAATAGAAAATAGGATAGAAGAGATACAATATAATACAATGTTTCGCCAATATGAGACAATGTTGCATGTTTAAAATCATGGAGATATCAATGGAAATATTTTAATATGGTGCAGTTATTTCTGGTATCAGTTGTTTATTATGTTCATTGAAAGCATTATTGAAGTTATCTCCAATGTGGTGTTTTCTAGTTATTTAAATTGGTGTAGCAAGTTTATGTCCAGTTTGTCAGTGCAAATTTGTTGTATCGGTATGGTCAATTGATTGGTTCTTTCCAGTAAAGATTAAATCCTTTAAGTTGATCATAGTAATTAGAGAATGTCAGTTGGAGCACTAAGAAGAACTCCGTAATCATAACCTTGCATCTTTATACAAGTTATAAACTAAGTCATATGCTAAACAACTTGAATGCTTACTAGAAAGAAGTACTTGTTTCAGATTTCTCTTGACTTCGCATACCCTATAAGGCACTAGTCTCTACATTTTCATCAATTATTTTTATTCAATTCTTTTATACATCTGTTAATTAAACATATTAGGTTTTAGTTTCATACAGTTTGCACCAAGTGAATTTTTAGGTTGTCCACTCCCATCTGCCATCGTGGAAAAAATACCACAAGAGAGATAATCATAAGTCAAGTCTTCCCAATTCATTCAGGTACACCTGCCTAGGTCTAGCAACACCTGAAGAGAAGAAATCTTAGATCATTTAGCTTTTTCTATTACCCTAAAACATACCAAGAGATTGGAAACCTCTTGAGGTAATCTTACCTATGTTTTTGAGAGCTAACAAGTTGACAACTCTACTAGGGAATTATATTCAAAATCAGGGCCTTAATCATAGAGTCAGAAACCTTAGATAGACTCCGTTGGGAATAATAAATATCAAAAAAATTCTCACTTATTAGAAAGTGAGTGGCGACTATGACAAAAAAACATTGCAACATGAATGGAAGAAGATCTCAATATAGGGGAGGTCATACTAGAGCTCTTGCTGGTAGTAGTAAGTGGACACACAAAGATGATAAGGCTGATAAGGGTAAAAGGATAAATGAGGATATGTGCATAACAAATAAAGACAACATTGTGAAACTTATGACCGGTATGACACATGGAGAGATAACTCAAGTGAAAAACCTTATACCCCAGAGGAACAAAGAAATCCTTTCTATGATCCCCAAAAGCAACCAGAATTGGATGCTAGACTTGAGGTAGAAGGACTCAGATATCGGCATGAATGCAAACAAAGAATGGAGGATAACCAGAATGAACCTATTGATCATGAATCTCCTTAAGAAGATTATGAATCTTTAACTTATGAAGAAGTAAAAGTATGGTTTGAATCTCAATGAAAGGAAAGAGAAGAATAGGAGAAAGCCCAGATGATACAAGAAATGAGGGAGTTCAAATTACAAAAATCTCAAAAATTGCTCAGACAGCTAGTTGCCCAAAGTATATACCACCTCATAAGCAGGGTAATCATTGTGCAGGGCCTTCTGATCCACCAAGGGTTCCTCACCATCAAGTAGGGAATCAATACAGATAGCCAAATTATCCACCTCATATTCCCACACAATATACAAATATGCAGCCACCTCATAATCAACATTATGTACCATATCATCATACACAATTCAATAATCTGATGTACCAATATTAGTATCCACCTAACCCTCCCCCTCATCAGTATACAATAATGATCAGACAATTTGACTTGGCAGGGTTTCAATTATACCCTTACCCTATGGATGGCAGTTGGAGAGGTTTGGTGCCTAAGTTTACAGCAAGTAGTGCAATTACTATTGAAGATCATTTAAGAAGCTTCAATTCCTTCATTCAAGATTTGGATGTACCTTATGAAGATCTACATATGAGACTATTCATGATGCCACTTATTGAAGAAGCTAGGGATTGGTTCAACAGCTTACCAACAGCCTCTGTTAATTCTCTCCAAGAATTTTAGGATAAATTTCTAGAGCAATATGGGAATTTAAGTACACTAGATGTTGTTCTTCATGAGTTAATGTGCATTTAGAAAAATCATAATGACTCAATTTATAATTTCAACTAGAGGTTCAATAAATTGAAAAACAAAATACCTCCTAGATCAAAGTTTCTAGACACTATAGCATTGAGTGTTTATTTGAATGTGTTTGATCCTAAAATAGGGTATGAATTGAGAAATAGGTTCCCAAGAGACTTAACTGAAGCTCAGAAGATAACACTGACAATTGAAAAAAAAAGAAAGGTTGTCTAGATAGTCAATAAAAGAGACAACCCTAGGGCTCCTCAACAAACCAATAATTATAAATATAAAAAGGAGAACACATACAGAAATGAAAGGCCTAGGTTGCATAACATGCCTTATAATACAAATTGGAAGGATGGGAAACCTATAACAAATAGGCCTAGAAACAAAGAAACTTCTGATCCATTGAGGAAGAAGAGAATCTATGTGGTGAATAACAACTATTTTTGTGAAGTTTTTGATAAGCCACATTCCCCAGATTATTGTGTTGTAGCCCAAAGGATGCAAGAAGAAGGAATGTTGATGGGAAATAGTGGAAAAGATCACACAGTGTATTTGACTTCAAATACTTTTCACCATGATGAGTAGAGGTACTCATCTTTAGAGGATGAAGGTTATGAGTATGTTTTTTCAAATCATAGATACAATGTCCATATGGCTGAACAACAGGTCCTTTCTGACTCTGAAGAAGATTATACAGAGCCACATTATGTGGAAATTCCTACTCAATGTAGTATGAGGAAACTTACCGAAGAGGAGATAGAGAGATTAACCGTTACTGCAGTTGAAGAAGCAAAGAATAAGTACTGGTTGAGAAACATGATGGTAAATGAGAAGGAAGGTATCCCTACGGGAATCTTTATGAAGGACCAAAAGGCGACACAAGGAATTGTGAAGAAGGCAGAAAATAGATAGCATGATAAAAGTGAACAAAATCCTATCCAAAAAGAGGAAGTGAAGGAATTACACAAAGAAATGCAAAAGCCTGACTAGCCTATTAAAATAGAGAAGGAAGAAAACAAAGGAGAAATGTCAGAACAAAAGAAGATGGTTAAAGTGGAAGGCTCCTCTTTTGACTTCACTCAAGATTTATCTCAGGTAAAGATGTTTGTTCCACTACTTGAGATGGTGAAAATTAAGGAATATAGAGATAGTGTTGTTCAATTAATAACAAATGGAAATGAAAAACATATGAATTCTGAAAATAGAGTGGCTACTAAAGCAATTAGTAGGCAAGAGAAAGTGAGTATCCCAGAAATCTACTTGAGTGATGTATTAACAAATCCCCCACAAGTTGATCCTTTTTTCACTACATTACTCAAATAAAAAACTACTGAGGAATTGCATGATAGACTTTGGTGCTGCTATAAATATCATGCCAGTAGGAGTTATGAAACAACTTGGCATGTGTGTGGATACCAACGGAGGCAAGTGTTATGCAATGGATAACTGACCTGTTCTTGTGGTGGGTATAATGAAAGATGTTGAAGTCAAGCTAGCTGCTTATCCTCAGGTGGGCTATAACATTGATATAACAATAATTGACACCCCTCCTCATTTTGGGATGCTTTTATCAAGATAGTGGACAGCAACAGTTGGTGGAAATTTCTAGTATGATCTATCTTACGCAACAATACCAGTGAATGGTCAAAGGTGAAGTTGTACAAGGAGCCAAGGATGAACCAGCTTGTTGAATGTGTAGCATAAGATCAAATCAATTGCTTTTGTGATGTTGATCTTGGAAGTTTTAAGATAGAACCAGCCCAGCCATAGTAGGTCAATACTGACCCAATTGAAAAACATGCTGCACAAAATTGCAATGGTGTATGGAGGATGTTCTTTGATGAAGCCTGTAGCCAAGAAGGTAATGGAGCAGGGATAGTATTCGTTGCACCTGAAGGTGTTACATTTAAGTATTCATTTTTTTAACATTTGAATGTACAAATAATGTGGCAGAGTATGAAGCTTTCTTAACAGGTTTGAATATAGCTGTGAAACACAAAATCAAGTTACTGGTTGTCTTAGGGGATTCTGAGTTGGTTGTTTCACAGATTAAGTCAAAGTATATAGAAAAACATAAAATATTGAAGCAATACAAAAATGTTGTATGGGACACAATTGAGTTGTTTGATGCCTTCTCAATTGAGTGGATTGAGAGGTCAAAGAACATAATGGCATATTTTTTGTCAAATGTGGCACTGAAAAGAGATGACATTACATTGGCTGGAGTATCACAAATTGAGTTCAAGACAAGGCCTGTTGTTCCTAATAACATTTAAAGTTGGCAGGTCTTTAATGATGATACTGACCTTTTGAAATTCCTCCATTATATAGATCAATATAAATCCTAGGAAATTGACTTCAATGCCTTTGTTGAAAAGGTTGATGGGAAGCAAATAGTATTTGGGAAGGAGATCTTGTAGCTTAAAACAAATAAGCTTCCTAAATGGTTCGTAGCACTGGAGAGGGTTTATGATGGAAATGATTGGTCCCTCATGAAGCAAGCACTAGTCAAGAGGGTAGATATTGAAGAGATTAACTTGGGAATTGAGATGGCACCAAGAAAGGTGTACATAGGGAAAAGGATAAGCCCTACAATTAGAAAAATGCTGATAGAGTTATTGAGAAAATATAAACATGTGTTTTCTTGGTCTTATGAAGATCTAAAATCATATAGGGAAGATTTTTTTTAGAATGAAATACCATTGAAACCAGATGCTAATCTATTTAGACAAAAGAAAAGACTCATAAATCCAACATGGGAGCCTAAAATGCAGGAGGAATTGGCAAAGCTTAGAGATGGGGGAATCATCAAACCAATCAAGCATTCAACGTGGGTCTCAAACTTGGTCCCTATGAGAAAGAAGAATGGAGATATCAGGCTATGTGTAGATTTCAAAAATCTAAACATGGCATCCCTCAAAGATAATTATCCTCTACCCAATATGGAGGCTATATTGCATAAGGTAACAGGGTGCAAACTGTTGTCTATGATGGATGGGTTTTTAGGGTACACCTAGGTTAAATTCAAAGAGTCTAAACAATATAAGATGGCTTTTACAACTCCTTGGGGGACATATGTATACATACGAATGTCATTTGGTCTCACAAACGCAGGGGAAACCTTTCAAAGAGCTATGGATGTAGCATTTGTAGATTTGATCAATACTATCATGGTGGTGTATCAGGATGGCCTCACTGCATCCTCAAAGAAGGCTGAAGATCATGTGCAACATCTAGAGAAGGTATTTATTAAAGCCTTAGAATATGATATCAGCTTGAACCCTAATAATTGTCATTTTTCAGTCACAGAAGGTAAGCTCTTGGGACATATTGTTTCAAAAGAAGGGATTAGGATAGATCCTGAAAGGGTTGAGGCCATTGATAAAATTCTTATCCCTAAAACTATTAAGGCTATATAGTCATTCTTTGGATAGATCAACTTTGTGAGGAGATTTTTTTCTAACTTTGCTGAGATCATTAAACCCATATCAAAGATATTGAGGAAAGGAAAAAAGGTAGAATGGACTACAAAAGCCTTGGAAGCTTTTATATCCATCAAAAGGGCCATCAAGGAAGCCCTTGTCCTTAAATCTCTAGATTTTGCAAAACCTTTCTAGATATTTTCATTTGTTTCAATGCACTTTATTACTACTATTATGTTATAGAAGAATGAGGAAGGTCATGAACAACCTATGCCTTTCTTTAGAAAGTCACTACAAGGGTCAGAATTAAAGTATGATATGATGGAAAAACAAGCATTCGCATTAGTAAAAGCTAAAAAATATTTCAGGCCATATCTTGTTGGAGAAAAGGTGATTGCTTGTGTACTTCATGTAGCTGTCAAAGATATTCTAACACAGTCTGAAGTAACATGAAAAAGATGCAAATGGATTAACAAAATCCAAGAATTTGACATGGAGATACAAATTACTAAACTAGTAAGAGGTCAAGGCTTGGCTAAGTAAATGGCAGAAGTGAATATTGAAGCAAATCAAATTTGCAATGTGGAAGAAGGGACTGCAATTGCGAGCATTGAGCATACTCCTTGGTATGAAGATATCATGCATTACCTTAAGTACACGAGGTCTCCAGAGGGATTGAATGACAGCCAAAAAAGAACTCTGAAGTTGCAAGCATCTAGGTATGTTTTCATGGATGGAGATCTATTTTGGAAGAACAAGGATGGTATACTATTGTTATGTCTGGATGAGTCGCAAGCTAGGCATGTCTTGAGTGAAATGCATGAAGGGGTTTGTGGAGGGCATTACTCTACAAAGAAAACTACACATAAAATTCTCAGGGTAAGTTACTACTGGCCAAAGGTTTTTAATGACTCTTTTACACATGTAAGAAAATGTGAAGCCTACCAGAAGTTCTCTGGAAAACTGAAGTATCAGGGGGCTTTTCCACTTCAACCCCTGTAGGCTTATGCCCCTTTTCATCAATGGGGAATTGATTTCATTGGAGATATATAAGAAAAATCAAGTGGAGGACACAAGTGGATACTGGTGGCCACTGATTATTTTACCAAATGGGTAGAAGCAATCCCAACTAAATAGGCTACAAGTAAAGTGGTGACAAATTTCCTAATGGATAATATTATTACCAGATTTGGTACACCACTAAAACTGATTACTGATAATGGGATGTGTTTCAGATCAGATGAATTCAGAAGCTTCTGCAACACATATGGAATTACCATTTCTTATGCAGCTCCTTATCATCCACAAGCTAATGGTCAAGCAGAATCTAGCAATAAGAGTTTTCTGAAGATTATAAGAAGGATGTTAGGTCAAAACAAGAAATCTTGGGATTCAAAATTGAAACTGGTTGTTTGGGCTGATAGGATTACTAAAAAAAATGCAATAGGAAAATCCCCATTTGAATTGGTGTACGAAATAGAAGCCAAGATGCCTTTACAAAATTTGTTACTAGTCTACAAGTTTATCCTTTAGGAAGATTTGGATATTCTAGAACCTATGGAGGAGAGACTGGAGAAATTAGCTAAACTTAATGAAATGAGGAGAGTTTCCCAAAATCAAAACATAAAGTTACAGACACAGATGAAGTATTTGTTTGATAAAAAGGAAAAAGATAGAAAGTTTGAAGAAAATGACTTGGTACTAATGTGGAATGCAAGTTGTCAGGAGAAGGGAAAGATTGGAAAATTTGAAGCTTTGTGGTTGGGACCTTTTGTGGTTGTTGGAAAGAAAGGTGAAGATTCATATTATCTATAGAATATGGCTGGTGAAGATCAGGAGTTTCCTGTACATGGAAAATTTTTGAAGCATTTTTTCTCTTGAATAATATAGAGGATTAAGGGTTGACAATGCATGGACAACACTTAACAATCCTCTCAAAATTCTATCTTCCATGTACAGTAGTCTAGGAAATAAAAGGAATAGGAATTACCAATACATGGACAATCCTGATTTTCCTTCTTTCAAAATATTTTTTTCCATGTACAGTAGTATAGGGTCACATTCATTTTCCATTCATTCATCTTTCTCACATGATCCATCACATTGAGTTTGGTCTACTCACCCAGAGATCTAGATCCTTGCAATGATCTTACAATCATTCATCCCCAGACGAAGTGACTATTAGAACTGTAAAATTTTGAAAATTTTAAAGTTATTTATGCATATGAGTCAACAAAATAGTCCTCACCATAAGTACAATTTCCTCTCTTCATAATATTTTTTCCCATATTTTTCCATGTGGTTCCATAGTTTCCATCGGGTCATGCATATTTCACTACATAATTTGTATTGGCGAGAGAAGGATAAGGTCTCCCCAATCTATAATGTTTTCCACTAATGAATACTTATTGTAGACTATCAACAAGACTTCAGAAAAATCACACTGATCAGAATTTATACTCAAGCACTTATCGACATAACACATCTATTTTCTTGGTGATAGAAAAGTCATATTGGCAAGAGAGTTGTTATTAGAATGAGTCATAGAGAACTCATAGATGTCTCACCGACTAGTGCATTGAGTGATGTATTGGCCAAAAAAAATATTATCGGAGTAATGTCTTAGCGAAAGAATTGGATCTTACTGATAAAGCACAAAAGGATTCCATCAGAAGGCTATCGGGAGGAATTCACGTAGTCTTGCTGACTCAATTGTCACACTGATAAAGATATGCATCAGAAAGAGAAAGGTTCATCGGCATGAGTTTCACTGAAATATGAAAGTTACACCAATAAAATACTTTGGGGAGAGTCTCACCAAATAGAGTAATTTGGAGAAATGGGTTCAGTGAGACATTTGGCATTAGTATGAGTCTTTTCGAGATTCAAGGTCTTCCTAATATAATATATTTCATTGGTAAGACATAGTGTGACCTATGAAACATCTCCCTGACTTGGAATGGTCACAACGACATATAAAACTAAAGCGATACCTATCGGCGAGACTTGAAGGTTTCGAGGAGACTACATGATGTTTTGATGAAAGATCTAATGAATGTTACAAAAGGATATCGCCCCAAATTTGAAATTTTCTCATCGAGAAGACACTTGATACGATAGTGCAAGTTTCAAATAACTCTTTATTTGTGCTTCAGCTGACACATTAATGGTATGACAGGATATAACAAGGAAAATTTAATCCAATGAATTAGTGCTGAATTGATAGCAGGAGAGCTAGCAAGGCGAACGGAGCCGGGGCATTCTTTCATTCTGAAAACTTCAAGCCAATACAGTAAGTTTTCATGTCTTAATTCCTCTGGTTTTAATTATTGTGATTTTGAGGAAATGGAATTTCCTAGCTTAGGGAAGTTGAAGGGTAGGAAATAGGGTGTAAGGAGTTAGCCAAAAGGAAGAAAAAAGAAAACTGAGATAGAACATGAGGGCACAGAATGAAGATTAAATCAAGACCTCATTGACCAATTTCCCAGCTTAGGGCCTAAATCTAGAAGGTCTAAAGAACTTAGGGCAGAAGTTGATAAACTAGATGATAAATGCAAATTCATAGGAGATGTCTGGACTACCATAAGGGGGTATGAGTTGTTTAATTTTCATTATCATAGGAGAAGTCATTTTGAACCATTATGCAATCCATGGAAACTCAACCTAGGAAAATTGGTGTGCCCTAATGTATTTGTAAATGCCGAACTGGGAAAATTGTTAGCTAACCATTATGACCTAAAGCAAAAAGCTATATGTGACCCATCTGGAAAACCATAGATACATTTTTCAAAGGAGGAAATTAGGGAAGTTTTAAATTTGGAGGGGTTTTTCAATGAGGAAATCATATACGAAGAACTTGAGAGAGAATTCTCGAGAATGGACACTATTTACAAGGGTTGGAGGTTACCAATTCACAGGGCTAAGCAAGATGGTATACTAGTTCCTTTGTAGGATGATGATGGACCTCCTTATCATGTGGACCTGTTTAAACCCTATATGAAATACACTTATTTCTCAGTGTGTCACGTCATTGGAATGGATTCCCCAGAATATATGTCAATTGTGCCAATGATTATCACAGCAGATATCCAGTATCATAATTCTTGGCCATTTGACTATGCCTCGTACATTTCTAAGGGGCTTGATTTAGGATTGATTGCTATAAAAGGTGGATCATCTACTCTTCATCTCAGGCATGATTGTGGACTGTTGTTTGGGATAACAGGTTTGCTAATGTTGGTTTCATTCATTTTGAAGAATATTTTGTGAAAACATTGTATAGATTGTATAATTATCCTTGTAATTATTCATTATCTGATGAGATAAAGATATTTCCTCAAAAAAAATATTTCAATCAGCCAATAGATCATAATTGGGGAGATTGGTATTGCTTGGAAGGAACAACCATGATTAGATTTAATGGGTTTGAAGATGCACCTTTCATTCTGCCAAAACAGTCCCAAACAAGATTGCATATCTAGAGATTGTCAGACAGATGGATTACTACAGTGTAATGAATTTCAGCTCTTTTGGGAAGCAGGCTTTTATGCCTAGTACATTATGTTTTGGTGACTTTACTATGTTGGCCAAAGAAGGATATAATTTGATCCTTGAAAAATTTCTTCAGTACAACATGAAGAGAGGACTGCCCAGAAAGAACTTTGACCCAAAAGGGTATATCAATTCTGCCAAAATGAAGATAAAATTTGGAGGGTATCAACATGTGCCCCATCCCTTTGATGATATGATTCAAAATCTAGAGGAAGAAGAAGTTGAAATGGTGGTTAAAAGATATAACCAAGGGCTACAGGATGCAGAGCAGTTGTCTTCAGGGAAAGAGACACCTAGGGATAATGTGCCACCAAGCCAACCAGGAAAGGTATCCAGGTTGAGAACTCAAAAATATGTTTTCCCAATCAGAGAATTGAGTGTTGAAGAGAGTGGAGAGGTAGATGTAAGGAATATTGAGTATAGATCATTTTTTTCAGACGATGAGTTCATAAATTCCCTAGAGTTCAAGGCATTTTTGTATAAACAAAATGGAAAACAAATATGGGATAAAATTGATTATGTTACTATAGGGAATGAAGAGTAATTGTTGAATGAGTTAAGGAAATGTGTCGATGAGGAAATGACAAGTATGACCATTGAAAAGGGGAGGAAAATGTTGCAAAATGTTTTGTCATTATCTTTCTCGGACTAGATCTCAATTTTTCCCTTATCTTTAATAGTTTCTTAAGGGACAACAATGCTACACATAAGCTTGACAAAGAAAAAGTAACAGAGGTGTATGCAGGATCCAAGTACAACACAGATAAAGGATCATTGATGATCTAGGCCTTATATCCACCCCATAGGAAATTAGTGGTTATTGACACTAAGAAGGAATTTGGGCATGTCATGAGTTTAAAAGATGGAGAAGCTGATCCTGTAGCCACTTCAGAAATTGGAATTAATATTGCAAAACTAAACAAAGCCCAAATTTAGATGTTAATAAAAGAGAAAGAGATGTACAAAGAAAGTAATGAAAGGATGTTGAGAGAAAATGACAGATTAAAAGATTTGGTAGGAATTTCAATGAGGCCAACCAAGATGCTTACTCAAGGAGAATGCTCTTAGTCGAAAAATCATTGGGAAGGGTCAAGTGCTTATTCCCAGGGAAAGCATGATGCAATTGTAGCAATAATCAAGAAAAGATAGGATAATTTAGCACCTTGGTTGAATAAAATTTGGGGCAAACATTCACATAGCCTTGCTGCATTAGAGGAGCATAAAAGGATGGATGGATGGATTATGGAGAAGTTTCATGAAATAGACCAAAGAGATGCTTCTAACAGTGCAACAATTGAAGCTGTAAATCATATTATAAATCAACATCAAAACTTCTATGATGAATTGTAAGGGGATGAACAGGGGTTGATAAGCGGTGCCAAGAAAACTTTGATTGCATTCTCTGATGACAAAGGGGAGCTTAAAGAAGCTACCAAATGGAAAAATGAGAGTGATTCATTTCTAAATGAAGTCATGAGGATAGCTTCTATGGAGGATACAACATTGGAAGAAGTGTGCGAGCAGAATGAGAAGATGATAAAGATGGAAATCATGATCTAGAACACACTTGGGGATGCAGATACATACGAGCGCTGTGATTATTTGGATCATCTTGCTAAAACTCACTTATGGCTAAACAAAGGTTAATTTTCCTTTAATTAATTTTTTATGTAAACATAAGACATTTCTGAAAGGACATGTCATTTCATGTATTCGATGTATAAATATCTATTTTGGAAATGAAATAGATGATAAGATAATAGAATAGAAAATAGGAGAGAAGAGATACAGTATAATGCAATGATTTGCCAATATGAGACTATGTTGAATGTTTAAAATCATGGAGATATCAATGGAAATTTTTTAATATGGTGCATTTATTTCTGGTATCAGTTGTTTATTGTGTTCGTTGAAAGCATTATCAAAGTTGTCTCCAATGATTTGTTTTCTGGTTATTTGAATTGGTGTAACAAGTTTATATCTAGTTTGTCAGTGCACATTTTCTATATCTGTATGGTCAATTGTTTGGTTCTTTCTAGTAAAGATTAAATCCTTTAAGTTGATCATAGTAATTAGAGAATGTCAGTTGGAGCACTAAGAAGAACTCGGTAATCATAACCTTTCATGTTTATACAAGTTATAAACTAAATCATATGTTGAACAACTTGAATGCTTACCAGAAAGAAGTACTTGTTTCAGATTTCTCTTGACTCCACATACCCTATAAGGCACTAGTCTCTACATTTTGATCAATTGGTTTTATTCAATTCTCTTTTACATATGTTAATTGAACATATTAGGTTTTAGTTTCATATAGTTTGCACCAAGTCAATTTTCAAGATGTCCACTCCCATCTGCCATCGTGGAAAAAATACTGCAAGAGAGATAATCATAAGTCAAGTCTGCCCAATTCATTCAAGTACACCCGCCTAGGTCTAGCAGTACCTGAAGAGTAGAAAGCTTAGATCATTTTGCTTTTTCTGTTACCCTAAAATGTGCCAAGAGATTGGCAGCCTCTTAAGGTAATCTTACTATAACTTTTGAGAGCTAACATGCCCATAACTAAAATTTGTGTCCTAAAACTAGAGGTATAGAATAAAAATTAGGACTCCATAATTTTTTTGCTAATTCAAGGCTTCTACAATGCCAAACTAGAAAACCCTCCATTTACATACAATATACAAGGGTTTTAATGAAAATCCTAACTCCAATTCTTACCCAACAAAACTAGTACTTCAAACACCCCACATATAACGTACACACACTCAATAAACTCTTAAATGGACCATTCTCTCAACATTTCTCCAAAACCCTCACTCAAAAACTCAATTTCTCATGAAAATGACTCCGCCTAGCTCTAGGGCATCACTCCAAAACCACCCAACCATTTGATTATAACTCCAAACTTGTTAAAACACCTAAACTAACATCTTATATTCCATTCCTCTAAGTAACATCAAACAAAAGTAGGAGGAATGGCTTTACATTAATTAAAACTCAAACTCAGACCTTGCTGGCCTATCATAGGTAGTCCCAAGAAAATGGAGGTTTCTTTCACAAAAATTAATTGAGGACCCTCAAAATATAAGGAAATGAAAGCTAAGACATATAACTACAAATTACCAGAAGTTCCAGATCATAAAGTTTTTGTACAGGACTGTACACAACAAGAAAAAATGACAAACACAATGAAATCTACTTTTCAATGTTGGTTTCTATATTGGAATTCTTCACAAAATGATCAAAAACCTCTGTTCGAGCTTTCTTAGTCCTTTAAATAAATTTTGCATCCAAGTTCTAACTTACCAATGCCCATATCTACCTTTTAAACTACCATGACTTTTCATATTCTCCTAAAATTATAATTTGACAACCTTTCTTGTCATTGACAACATTACATGTTTTAAGAAAATTTTCATATTTGAACTCCAGTGACTCCCAAACACCTAAATAAATAACAAAATGGTCTTTGAAACCTTATTTGATACAAACAAAACTTGAAAACCCCTTCTACCAACCTAGAATCACTCAAATTCACCTTGACACACTTTACCAAATCAAATTTTGCATTATGGTTGTAGGTGCTCCTGCACTAGTTTTTTTAGGCCATTTATAGTTTTTTGGATGCATTTTTGGAGTTTGATAAGCTCAGGTGATGTGAGATTGAGTAAACCCTTGAATTTTGTATGCAAAGTGACGGTTTTGTAGAATAGTATTCTAGGAGTATGGTATATGCGAAATGGTAATTGTTTTGGTTGTCTTGAGACACAATTAATAATTGTTTGTTGATTTTGGGTGACAGTGTGGTGTTTAGGAGGGACCTCCTTTGTAAATTTGGGCTTTTTGGTGACCTAAAAATAGGGGCAGTCTTAAGGATTTCAAATTTGTGTCAAATAAATCTTGTGAATTTTGTTGATAAGTTGTTTTGGAATGTGTTGTGAGTCTCAAAAGGTGACAAGAAGGTTTCAAGATGGACTTCTCTAAAATATATTGTGAGAAGAGAGTTTATGTGGGCTACAAGCCTCTAGTTGTGAGTCTTGGAGAAAAGGGAAATAGGACAGTGATGTGAGAGTTGTTTCTTGATCTTGTTTGATAATTTGTGTTGGTTGGGAAGTGTCAACCACCTTGCTTACATCACCATGAGTGTCTAAGAATAGGTTAGTGGGACTAGAAAGTTCTCCTATTGCAATAGAAAAGTATTAGGGAAATGACCCCTAGAAGCAAGGCTAACAAAAAGAAAAGAAAAGAAAAGAAAAAAAAGAAAAGAAATGGATGAGTGGGATAAGCCCAAAATGTTAATCCTAAAACAAGTACAAGTATAAATAGTTGTGTGAGGGGAGGATACCTCAAAGAGTCTGGAGTTGATGAAAATTAAAGCTTACAACTAAGGTTCGAAGCAAAAACAATCAAGTTCTATACCTTGCCATACATTGGAAGATCCCATGACACAACATTGCCCTACATTAGAAGTGGTACCTCTTAGCTTTGATACAAAGATTGTGCATATTTCTTCTCAGTTTATTCAATCTGGTGCTATTATTTTTATCCTATGACTCATGATTCAAACTGACCCCTCTAATTAGTATTTGTCTTCTAGAACTATCTGGAAGAGGGTAGTTAAAATCAGTACTGGAATATCTAAAATTCAAAGATCCTTTCCCTGAAACTAAAGCTTTGTTCTTGACAAACTAGAGCTAAGATGAGCCAAGAACTAGTGGAAGGGAATTTGAATGAAAAATGAGACCAACTAAAATCCTTCCTAAGAAAAGTTCCCTTTCCACTATAACTATCAGTTCTAGTGTATCCTTGTTCATTTTTTATGGCATTTCCTCATTTTTCATTTCTTGATAGAGAGCTTCTGAAAGATGTGCAATATGTTATTCAATCTCAAAAATCAATGTTGAGATAAAATAGAAGCACCGCTCTTGTAAATAAGGTGCTAAATAATTTATTCTTGAAGGAGATTTATGTGCATGAAGAAAACATAGGAGGTCTTCCATAATATTCTTGGACCTCTCATATATGGTATCTTTTATTTGGCTAACTTCATTTCCAAAATAAGCGTTAAGGTGACCAAACCAATCTTCATCATTTGTTATCATAAATCTAAAACTCAACCAAGGTAAATTGACACTTTTTAGGTCCCCTCTCTTGACAAGCCAACCCTCATTAGTAATTAATTTGTGCAAATGGGTTTCAACATCTTTGTAACTTGCCAAAGATGTAACATGGCTTCAATGCATTTACCAACCTTAACTCTCTCACACAAATTTTCAAATCCATCAACTATTATTTGTTTCATCCTACTAACAAATAGGGTTTCAAAAATTTTATCCCACAGACTATTTGAGTGCTTCAAAACAATCTCACACATGCATTGCAATGGAAACTCAACATTTGAACCAATAACTATTTTTAGCCACTTCAAGCTCCCTTCAAATGCATCTAGACTGTCCAATGTTTCTCTAATCAATGTCTCATTTGGGGGTCGAATCTCACAAATTCAAATAGTACTGGGAATTTCCCTTATAGAGTTGATTTAATGCATTTGATAGTTTTCCCCCCTTCTTTAGCTCCTCTACAAGTTCAAAGAAAATAAATATTCTTATAAGTTATAACATGTCTTCTTTGGAAGCAATTTGTTGCAAAAAAAATTGAGAAGATTGTTACAATAGATTTATTTTTCAAAAGAGAACATCAAATATTCTCCAATAAGGATTAGTTTAATAGTATCTTTTGATGTTTCCAATAGATGCACACATTTGAATTTCCAAGTTAAGGTCATATGCTCTCTAATGGTTTATGGTTTTAAATTATACTGGAGTATTGGTGCAAGGGAACCTAGCATGTCATTACTAGCCA
The DNA here is from genome assembly GCA_007258455.2 of Sequoia sempervirens. Classification (NCBI taxonomy): domain Eukaryota; kingdom Viridiplantae; phylum Streptophyta; class Pinopsida; order Cupressales; family Cupressaceae; genus Sequoia; species Sequoia sempervirens. Next base: position 73,649,454 of record VDFB02252616.1, read on the forward strand.
AATTTTAAGTTATGTTTTGTTTCATGTCAAATAAGGTCTTAAAGACAATTTTGGATGGGTTTGTAGTCATTCTATGCATTTGAGAGTCATTTGGAATCCATAATGCAAAGTTGCATAAAAAATTGCTAAGTTACCATACAAGTTGCAATGTTGTCAAAGGATGGAAAAATTTGTAAATGTTCCCTCCATGGAATATTTTGATGCATTGAGGATTATTTTTCCTTAGTTAGGCATGTTTAGGTGATTACAAGTCATTTATGAGGCTTTTGGAAAGTTTGGAGTCATCAAGCAAAATTTGTCAAAGTTGTCATAATGCACAATGCAAAAAATGTTGTCACATTGTCCCAATAGTCAAATCAGTTCAAAAGGTGCTTATGGTCAGCTAGAAGGGATGGAAGGGGTTAAAGACCCATGTGTAATTCATTTGTGAGGGAGAAATAGTATATGGATGGAAGAATGTACAGAGGTTTGGAAAGAAATTAATAAAAATCAGTTTTATCTCTATTTTCTTCATGTTTCTGTAACAAATCAGTGGTTTGTACGATTAGATGGTGTGTCATTTTGATCTATAACTGATGGGATATGTTTGAAAAGGTTGTAAGATTCCATTTAAACTAGGTCTTAATGAATTCAATGTTATATTTTGAAAGATATGATGTTTTCTTTACAAATAGCCTGGAACCCTACCAAGGGTTACCCGTTTTGGTAAAACCATCATAACTTTTGTTTTAACTGTTGGATCTAGCTAAAAATTGGGAAAAAATATGAAAATAGGAAATATACAAACTGACTGGAGTGATTGGCTTCATTATTATTTTTGTGAAAATTATTAATGACAGTTTATTACGCTTTATAGTGAAGATTAGACTATGTATTCCTAGGACAATAGGGACAAACAATTTTTGGAATTGATGTTTTTTGTGAGTGGAATTGTTTGTGGCAGGTATTGTGAAGATTTGGACCCTCTTACAAGTTAGGATGTTGAAAAATACAATGGTTATGAAGACCAAGTTTAAGGAAGATAGGAAGGGCAGGATGTTGATAGTCTAGTCCAGACTGTAACTTACTTTTAATTTGATTTTTTCTCCATTTAATATTATGTATTTCAATTTAAGATCATTTAGGAGAATATATTAAATGTTCCAATTTTTGTTGGTGATCAAGAGGGTTTTTGATGTTGTATGTTGAGTTTATGGAAGGAGGGCAGTCCATGAAGTTCTAGTTAGGCTTAATCTAGTATTCAGAATTCATTGTTTGGTGTTGTTAAAAAACAAAGTTGTTTCTTTATTTGACATACTTCAAAATGATCTAAAAGGTGTCTCAAAAGCTTCTTATAGTATGGAGTTAGGGATGGAATGGTGTATTTGTGATTTAATGGAGCCTAAAAGTGCCTAATTGTTGTTTTGGATAGTCAACATTGTAAATGCACATGTTTGATAGTTTGTGTTGGGAATAGAGTTTAAGTCTATTGTTCTGGTGATGTCAAATGTGTTTTGAGGAACCTAAAAGTAGTTGTATTCCTTAATCTCAAATTGGTAGTGTGAAATCAAGTGATGTTTATGAAATGAATGATGAGTTGAGTTGTGATCCTTATAGCTCTACATCAAGTATGCTTATGCAATTGCTTTTACTTGATAACATGTGTATTCCTAATATTTTTATTCTTGGACATCAAAAATGTGTTAAAAATTAGAATTCATTTGATGCTTATGTAAAAAATTTATGTTCTTGTAGAGACCAGCTTTTTTTCCTGGTGGTTTTATGGTTGTTGTTAGGCATATTTTAGTTATCATCCTCACTGTAGAGTTAGTTGCACTCTCATTATACAGTTTGAATATATGAGGAAATATAAAGATAATTTTGTTTTTGGTATAAGCTTCACTTCAATAACTTTCACTAATTAGAAAATATCTATTTGAGTTTATATTACTCAATTATAAAGCATTTAGTTACCAAATGCTAAGCATCTTTTATAGAAAAATTCAAATAAGACTAGAGTAGGTATGTTTTTGATGTTGAGAGACATTTTAAATAGGAGAGCATGTTGGAATATGGGTTTATCTATCTTCTATCTCAATTTTAAGTAATCAGATTTACAAAACTTTGTACCAACAAATATTTTAAGAGCATCCTTACAAAATCCATTTTGTGCATATCTTGCAATTATTGCATTCCATGAGATGACATCTCTTTGAGGAATTCCATCAAAGAGTTCATGTGCCTTGTGTATGTTTCTACATTTTGCATACATGTCTAACAAAGAATTTCCAACCATAATATTTGACAAAAATCCCCCATCTATTATGCTCTGATGGATGTTCATACCTTGCTCCAAAGCTCCCATTTTGGCACAGGCAGGGAGGATGCTAGTATAGGTTGTGAAATTTGGCTTCACACCTGCTAATTGGATTTTCTTGAAAGTTTCTAAAGCCTTTTCAAAAAATCCATTTTGTGCATATCCCACAATCATCGTATTCCATGAGATGGCATCTATTTCAGGAATTCTATGAAATCGTTCACATGCCTTGTCTATGCTTCCACATTTTGCATGCATGTCTATTAGGGCAATTGCAACTACAACATCTAATAAAATTCCTCTATTATTTATGCTTTGATAGATGTTCATACCCTATTCCAAAGCCCCCATTTTGGTACAGGAAGGAAAGATGCTGGAAAAGGTTGTAGAATTTGGCTTTATATGTGTCAATTGCATTTTCTTGAAAGTTTCTAAAGCAGTTTCAACAAATCCATTTTGTGCATATCCAACAATAATTGCAGTCCAAGAGATGACATCTCTTCGAGGCATTATGTCAAATACTTCAACTGATTTTCCTATGCTTCCACATTTTGTATACATGTCAACCAAAGCATTTCCAAATATAATATTAGATGAAAATCCCCGTTCTATTATGCATTGATGGATGTCCATACCTTGTTCCAAAGATTCCATTTTGGAACAAGCAGTGAGGATGCTAGCAAAGGTTATGGAGTCTAGCTTTAAACCTAAAAAAATTATTTTCTTGAACGTTTCTAAATCCTTTTCAATAGATCTAATTTGTGTATATACTACAATTATTGTAGTGCATGAGACCACATTTCTTTGAGGCATTTTTTCAAACACTAATGCAACATAGGGGGAATAAACACACTTTTGCAAATTCAATGGACTGAACTCACAACATACTTTATTTTCTATTGATTTCTAGTTCACCTATCTTCACAAAAACTCAATTCAAGTAATCAAATGTGCAAGAGTTCCAAATTCCCTATAGGACCTTTCAAACACTTTTACCACTTGTAAATGATTGATTAAAATCACTTCCATACTCATCACTAAAATATCTTTACATGGTTGTTGGAAGCAATTCATGGGTGTTGAAAGCAATGTGATATCCATAGATGATATATTAAAGAGGTTCAGGTTCTATGCTAATAGTTATCTTGCTTTCATTTCTTGACCAATCTAACATTAGTTTTTTTCTATTACCAAGAGAGTTCATTGTATTTTATGTATATATTTTTTCATAGGATTTGGTTGGTTTGTAACCTTAAGAAATTGTGTTAGTATATCAATATTATATTATATAGTTCCCACATAGCAACAGTTTCGTTATATGATGTTTTTCAGCACTATTATTGTCCTTATGATTCTTTTTTATATTTTGTGTAACTTTCAAAATACTTTTGATGAAATTTATTGCTAGTTGTTGTTTGCAAAATATTTTAAGGTGTGCTTGATATGATTTAACTTGTCTCTGACTTATGTATGGCTATGAACATGTCACAACCTATTGGATATAGTAAAGCTACATGGTAGAACTTTTTCTCTTATTCACTGCTAATCATGCTTGTAATACTTTTTTTTTCTATTTCTAGGTACTTTCATTGATGGAGAGCCTATTATAAATTTACCACCGAAAACTGTTACCTTGAAGAAAATTGAGTTTTCTTTGGAAGAGCGTGAATTCTACTATAAACTCAAGATAGATTCTCAAGCTTGATTTAAGGTCTCTAAATAATTTGTGGATTGCTTTGAAATTTTTTTTTTTATGTTAGTAGTTTTCTTATTAATTTTCATCATCGTATCATGTCCATTGTAACATAGCTTTAACAAAGTTCTTGGATTGGGACGCATTAGGCAATTCAAAATTTTGGTCATACCTTATTTTGTTGTGTTTTATGTTCTCAAGAATTAAGCCAAATGGTATGTTGATTGGGTGTGCATGCCATTGTTTCCTATTTCCACATTTTTCATACATGTCTAGGAGAGCATTTACAACCATAATATCTGAAAAAATTCCGCATCTATTATGCTCTGATGGATGTTCATACCTTGCTCTAAAGCTCCTATTTTGGCATAGGCAGGGAGGATGATAGCATAGGTTGTGGAATTTAGCTTCACACTTGCTAATTGCATTTTCTTGAAATTTTCTAAAGCCTTTTTATCAAATCCATTTTGTGCATATCCAACAATCATTGTATTCCATGAGATGGCATCTCTTTTGAACATTCTATCAAACAATTCTCATGCCTTGTCTATGCTTCCACATTTTTCATACATGTCTACTAGGGAGGTTGCAACTACAACATCTGACGAAATTCCTCTATTATTTATGCTTTGATGGATGCTCATAACCTGTTCCAAAGCCCTCATTTTAGCATAGGTAGGAAATATGTTGGAAAAAGTTGTGTAATTTGGCTTATACATTTCTATTATATTATTTTATTGACTTGTTAAAGGAGGTTATATTTCATCTAAGTGATTTGATCTTTTTTGTTTGATTATTGGATAATGGTCCCCTAATCTTGGTAGACTTGATCCCCTATGATAATTTCCATCCTTATGAACTATCCTTTGTAACTGAACTAAAAATTAACCATGACGCTTGGATGACTTGTGTTCAATGATCTTGTGTTTGAGTTCATTTCAATGAAGAAATCCCATGAACTTTTCGTGTTATGTGATGCTGAGGTGGCTCTCATTGTTTTCCCTAGTAGAGGAAAGCTCTATGAGATATCCAGTGAGAATAGGTATGTTTCATGCAATCTTACCCATTTTTTAATAAGAACAAAATATAACATTGCTTTATTGTGGTATATGCTTTGCATAATTATGAAAAAGAAATTATTCCAAATCTCTTTATCTTTAACCATACAAATCAAAATGGTGTTCTTACATATTAAGTTTCCAAGTTTTATATTGTTAAAATGTGTCTCTAAAACTACAATGCAGTCTTGCACTAGCTATAATCTCTTGATCTTTAACCATACTAAGTTTTGCTCACTACACAAATATATGTGTTCTTGAAAACTTGATGTATTTGGTAACTATGTTGTGATATATGTTCATTGAAAATTGTTGCTACGATACATAAATTTGGGAGCATCTTTAGTAGATAAATTAGGAGACACATGTTGCCTTTCATAGGCCTTAGGCATGCCTATGCCAGTGATAGCTAGATCATAGTGTATTTTTTGAAGAGTTCAAAAACTAATAAATGTATGTGAAATTTACAAATTTATTTGATTAGGAGAGATAGGTTTCCTTTCATTATTTCATAAGCCTTAGGCATGCTCATGCCAATGATAGCTAGATCATAGTGTGTTTCTTGGAGAGTTCAACAACTAATAAAATCTGGTGAAATTTACAAATGACATTTCAACTTGAGGGTATAGTTGACATCAGGAACAAGTCTAGTTAGTGTTGCGAACAACCATAATATCTTTTTATCTTCATTTCTGTTAGATCAAAAATCAAGGAAAACAATTCCTTGTTTGATTTTTCTAGCCATTACTATCCTCATCATCATAATTTATGCAAGTATACTTATGAAGATATTACAATGTCAATTTTGGTGGTTTCTCTCTCTATTGTTTACATTTATTCTTCTTAGAATCTTATATAATTGTGGACTTTCTGAGTTCACATCTAGTCTATTGGATATTTATGCAATTTATAAGTTATAACTGAAGAAGATAAGAATGAATAATATTATAAAAATATATGATACACTATGCGAAGAGGAAAATATTTTACAAGCACAGAGAAATGGTGTGTTAACATCTTGGAAGAATTGGATGGTAATGTACATGTCTTAGATATGTCTGTCTCATCCAATGAATGCAATAGTACAAATGACAATTCTATGTTCTAATGGTAGATTTGGATAATTCAATATTGAGAAAAAATTTCTAGTATTTCCACATTTCTGACAATGGTTATTCCCTTAAAATTAACCCTAGTTAGTAGGTCTATTTTAGGTGCATTGGAGGGTTTTGTGTCTTGTGAATTTGAATCTGTGAGCACAACTAGGATTCACATGTTTAGAAATTTAAAACTACTAAATTAAATTTAATAAGTCAATTGAAAATAATGTTAAGTGATAAACATAGAAAATTATAGATTTTGATTTGTGATTGTCACAAACATGAATTTTAAAGACTAGTCAAAATCTTAAAGTACTCTTTTTTATCATTATATCAAAATTGAATGTGTGAAACTAATAGACACATATGACCTACATGTAATCTGTAGTTCATTGTTTCATAAGTCATGAAATGCTATCATGGCCTTGAATCTACATTTGCAATACCACTATGCCTAGTATTCCACCAATACTTACAATCATTTCATTGTCAAGATCAAATGCATCTTGCAACAAAAGTACTCATAGGATAAACATTACTATCTAGCTCTGGTTCATCTTGGCAGTCCACAAAGAGAGGAAAATTCAATAAGTCCATCTCTCTCAAGTTTGTTACCTAAGGTAATGTTATCAACCTTTTGACTTTGTTTCTTGAATTGTCTCTCTATATAGTTTTTGTTTCCATTAGACAAAAGATAAGGAAGTTGTGAACATAAACTAATTTCAGTACTTTCTTTGAATCCAATCTATTTATTTTCATAGAATGAATGAAATCCATAAATACGTCAAGTTCCCCATGAAAAGAATATCTAGCAACCTATGAAATCAATTGTGTGGAAAATATCTACTACTCAGGTATATGAATGTCATAACATGCCCAACATCTAGTGGGATTTGTGGTTTAAGTTATATCATATAAGTTATCCACTGATCCAAACTTACTTTGAGTAGAACAAAAAACCACAAATTGCTTCCTCATTATAGTTGCTTCCTCACTACCATCGTATATTTATTTCACGGTTCTTTAGAACCCATCTATCAACTCTCAATTTTGAGATAGAGACCCCATTTCCATTAGTGATTAAATGTATGAGTAGTTGTTGGAAGTGGATTATTATCATTCAACCTCCTATGTTTTCAATTAGAAATGGTCCATAGAGATCAATTTCTTCAAGGAAAATTCAAACATCATAAGCTTATTTTAGGTTTTGAACTATGCACCACATTCATCCCATATGATGATGAAAGTAGCCTTCACTACATCTAATGATTTCATAAGAATCTTATTTCATATTATACATGGTTAATAACTAGTCTCCTCTCATAAGAGATGTAGTTTCAATATTGTTGTACATATACACCTTAGATAAATAAATTAAATTCCTTTACCAATTGGAAAACAACTGGAAGATGATAAGTTGTGAGCTACTATCCTCTTTGAAATCCCCACAATTATAGGTTAATTTGATCTTGCAAAATGGGTAAGTGTCTTGATTCTAATAGAAAACCATACTTTCCTCTGGTCATTTTTGGTTTTTGTCAATTCTTTTCAATTTGAAATGGTGCATAGAGATCACTTTCTTCTAGTAAAAGATCAAACATCTAAAACTTAATTTAGGTTTTGAACTATGCATTTCATATTGTACCTATCAACTTTAGCATTTGGCTACTTAGCCTATTGAATAACATACCTTTGTAATGATTTGGAACTCATACAAATAAAATATAAATCATATTACTACTCATGGTTTGAATGCAACATAATTTACAAATGGTGAAACTCTTATGGGAGTGGTATGATTTAGTTGGTTCAAATATGTGGGTTGCATAGTTTATGTACAAAATATCACAATTTTTTTTACAAGGAACCAAGTTTGAGAATTTATGTTAATGGAAATTATCTGGAGGGGTGATTTAATTTTTGAAAAATGATGTCTACCGATTAGGAAACTTGCTATAAGTCTATCTAATCTACTAATGGCTTTGTAGAGGAAGTGTGATCTTAAACATCCTCCTGGAGATGAGATATATCGCATTGGCTCACTTTCACTATTTGATGAAATTTCATAATGATGGTCTTCATGAGATGTATGTTTTTTTAGTAATTCAATTGTCTATGGTTCATTTGTGATTTTGTTTGGTGATTTTCTTTATTAGTTCATAGCACATTGCTAGAGTATTATAATATTTACTTATATATTAGATAGATGGATTTTAAGACACACCATTTGAATAAGTGTGGAGCACTCAGAAACTAGAGTAATTTATCCATCAATGACATCTCTTTGAGGCATTCCATCAAAGATTTCACGTGCCTTGTGTACATTTCCAAATTTTGCATACATGTTTAGCAGAGCATTTCCAACCATAATATCTGACAAAAATCCCCCATCTATTATGCTCTAATGGATGCTCATACCCTACCCCAAAGCTCCCATTTTGGCACAGATAGGGAGGATGCTATCATAGGTTGTGGAATTTGGCTTGACTCCTGCTAATTACATTTGCTTAAAATTTTCTAAAGCCTTTTCAGAAAATCCATTTTGTGCATATCCTGCAATCATCATATTCCATGAGATGATATCTCTGACACCCTTCAATGCTCTTGGTTGTCTGCAAATCATGTGATCAAATCTTAGATCACATTGCGTGATTTGGAGTTCAGATGTAATCTACTTGATTTTCCATTGAGAGGACTCTTGCATGTCACTTGGAGTCATGTCAAAGTCCCACTGATAGATCGAGTAGTTATGAAGCAATCATTAGGGTGTCATTGGGAATTATGTCAAAGTCCCACCGATAGCCTGAAAACACTCAAACTCATCGATGAGAGAGGTGGACATCGGTAGGAAAAACCTTGTGGTCCCTCTGATGCCTTGAAAAGGGTAAAGATCAGTTTGAAGTTTCCATCCATGGGAGAAATGAACATTGACAAGTTTTATGGTTAGACTCGCAAGTTATTGGGTGAGTTACATCTAGGCCCTAACTAACTTGCAAGTACTCATGAATCATGTGAGTAACTAGCATTTTTTGAACTATGACTAATGCCTTTACCGTCATCAGGGAAGGTATAGGCTTCTCTTCTAGTGCTATGGTTTAGATCCCATTCATCTAGCATTCCAACATCCTAGGTTCATTGGTGATGATTCATATCTCTTGGATTTTTGGTCTATTTGTTAGACTATTTATAGTCATCCAATTGGTCTCATAGGTTTTTTCTCTTTTGATAGGATTAGGTTCTTTTGTTCGTTAGATTAATTTTTATTTTTTGCTTTAGTATTAGATATCCTTTTAGTTTTTCATTTTTTGTGGAGCCTCTTTTTGGCTTCTTTTTGCTATTGTCTATAGATGTATTTACGAGTTGCTAACATTTATTTTGAAAGCTTAAAAAATTGGTTCATGACTAAGAATTTATGAGCAATTGTGAAGGGGAAAGTCAATCTTGGAACTTAGGAGGGATTCTTTGTACAAATAATCCAAACAACATTCTCACTCATATATAAATTAGTCTAATAGAACTCAACTAGGTAATTATTTGTCTATATTTTACCATTTAATAAAGATTGGATGTTTATGATTTTGTGTTGCCAATGCTTAAGGCTTAGATGCTTGCACTCATTTTTTTAGAATGACCAACTTTGAACCACAAACAACAATAAGGCTTTCAAAGCTATCACCATAGATTACCACTCCCAATATGTGTTATCATAGTGGTCACACCTAAAATGAATGTGGTCCCATTGACCTAGAAAACTCTCCAACCATAGACGAGAGAAGGGGTTTCCACTACTATATATAATCTTTCTTGTTTTTGAATGTAAAAGCTCAATTCTATCACCTATGTGCATAAGGAAAGAGGATTTTCCCTACTTGAATGACATGCTAGATCATTGATTAAGTCAAGATCCTATTTAAATTTCTTCAAAGAATGTAATAATGTGTTTTCACCTTTCTTTGAATCAACATATTCTCATATTTCTTTGAATCAAAATGTTCTCATCTAGAAAGTAATTTTAATGTATCCTTTATCGTGTTTTGTGAAACTCTAGACTAGAAGGTCATATTTATTTTAGATTTTATTATATGGTAATAAACAATACACCTTTTCTCCTCATAATTTTATTCATGAATAATTGCGCTAAGATATTTGTCATTCTCTTGCTTGATGTATAGTGATACTAATAGTGTTGAATTTCTTGTGTTCTCAACATCCCATTTATCCTAATTTAACTCTTATAGTATTGTTTATTTAGATAGTGTTCCATACTATTCACTAGGATTTTTATGGTGAATAAATTTAAATAGAGTAGAAGATGAAATACATTTTCTCTTATCATATTTGGTATAGAATGATATATGGGATACTTATAGAAAAAAATATTGTTATAATATAATTTATGAAATAAAAAATAAGAGAATCAAACAAAACATGTTGACCATAAACAATCCCTAAATAAAACATACTCTTGATTTGTACATTCCATGTTTCCTAAAAGAAGTTTAGATATGCATCTATTAACCAAAGAAATTGATGAACATTTAGTTTTCATTATTTTAATTTAAAAGTTTTTTTGAACTCTTTATAGCTATTCCTAAACAATGTAGGCTATAGATGGAATTGATGCATATGCAAAGACAAAGGAAAAACCTTCAACCATTATAGAGATCTATAAAAGAATGTTGGCAAGAAACTTTTTAGATGGATTTTCTCCAAGAAAATTTTCATAGAAGTATGTGAGATTCATCACATGCAATTTTTTTTCTTGTTGCATTTATCACAAAAACAAAGGCCTCTTTTGATTGTAGTAGAGGATGTAGAGAGTGAAGCATTGGCTACTTTGATCTTTGAAATTGATGATTTTTTTACTAAATTGATAATGTTTGAAGTTTCTTTTTCCTTCTTAGATGTTGACTTTAATTAATAAGTTTGATTTTGTGTTGCAACTTGCAGCTTGAAATTGGAGAAGTGAAAGGTGAATACCAGAAAGGAAGAGTTTGGAGGAGCCAAAACCAATAGCAATGGGAAAGCTATGGATTTGCAAGGGGATTAAATGGGTTGAGCCCCTATAGGAGGTCACTACCCTTCCAAAAGGACTGCAATTAACAAAGGGGAAAACATATAAGTATATGAAAATAGGAGTATTCTTTTTATATAGTGTCTATAAGTTGTATAGTGTCACTGAGACATTAAATGTAACTAATGATCTATTTTGATTTGCCAATGAGGCTTAGTGAAGTAAATTTTTATAAGTTTTTTTTCTCTCCACTCATAAATACTGTGTTGTGGCTCCTCTAGTCTTTTTTTCATGGTGTTTTTTAACATTTGAATATCTATGATATTTGAAGTTTATATGTATAAATTTGTGAGGATTAATTAAGTTAGATTTGATTTGCAATGACTAAATTAATGACTAAATACATAACTAAATTAATGATTAAATATATGACTAAATTAATGGCTAAAGTAATGATTAAATATATCACTAAATATATCACTAAATATATGACCAGTTAACAACAATCAATAACTAAATTAATGACTAAATCAATAACCAAATCAATGACTAAATAAATGACTAAAATAGTTTAGTCATAAATTTAGTGGTGTTATAAATGACTACAAATAAACCACTAAAATAGTCATGTGACTAAAATTAATGACTAAATAAATGACTAAATCAATGGCCAAATCAATGACCAAATTAATGACTAAATAAATGACTAAAATTGTTTAGTCATAAATTTAGTGGTGCTATAAATGACTACAAATAAACCACTAGTAGTCGCATGACTAAATTTGGTCTTTTATATGAATTCTTTAGTAGTTTATTTAGTCATATATTGTTGTTTGTGTACTAGTGGAAATGCAAAAAAATTGATGCTTTCATGATCATAGCTCAATACAAACGAAAAGGGATAAAGAGAACTCTTGTAGATACTGGCTCTTCCCTTTACACTAACTCATTTGACTACAAAATATGATGAAACTTTCTGATGAAAGATGTATAATTAGATGTATCATCGGGTACTTGTGTATTTAATGTGAAATTTTCAATTTTTTAAAAAATGTATGCCCGACGTTCATCAAAATTGAGATGCTCTGTGATTTTCATCACTATTTCAACATACACTTAAAGTCAACCATCCCCTTCCATCAATTTGTGGGCCAACATATGGTTAGCCTGCTTAATTTGTGGGCTCATAGGTATATGGTTAGTATTTTTTGAGGTTTTGATGAATTCTTTTTAATAAATAAAAGTGAGTTCAACAATTTATCTATACTTTCAATAGTGTTTTTCTATATTTGTGAATTTTCTATACTTGTGACAATTTGTGGAGGTTATAGGATGATTTTTTTTGGTGCAAAATATCAAAATTATTAGATTTTGCTACCTGTCTATGATTAAAAATTATTGGAGTGTGAGTTTGATAATTTTTAAAAATCTAAATATTCAAGCTTGGTAAAGAAAAATCATGTCAAATAATATTAGTGTAGAACAAAATGAAGAGACACTTTCTAGATTGTGGGCTAGATTGAAAAGAAAGGGTGATGGAAAATGTTATTGTCCTTGCAATAATTGCAAGGGCTTAAAGACGAGAAAACTTTTAATCACAACAATTGAGAAAAATTGTAGGCAGCATGGTCATGTTGAAGGGGGCATGATTATTGTCCATTGACAAGTTATTCATTATATGTCTTTATATTGATTGAATTTGTAAATGTTTATATCATTTTAACATTTTTTATATATAAAAAAAATCACTTGATCATGACATGGTTTATTTGTGTCGATCATTATTATAAAGGTGGGGTGCCCTAGGGCACATGATATGGATTATCATGACCCAAATAATGTGGTTTTGAAAGTGGAGCAACATGGAGCTATGAATATCAAAGATGTAGTTAATGATCCTATGGAAGAAGATGATCATGCACTAGAAAATAAAGTTGAAGATGATAGTACAAATACATTGATCCATGAAACATTTAGTGGCACAATTGATCATAATGATTGAGATAACTTTGATGATATTCATAATTTACATGTACTTGAGAAGGAATATGAGCCCCTTTATGAAGGCTCCCAAACAACTCTTCTCTTTGTTGTATTGTTGCTGGTGAACTTGAATGTTATGAATGGTTTATCCAACATAGAAATCTCATAGATGTTAAGGTATGTCATATATGTCATCTTTTTTCATATATTTTTGTTGTTAGTTCATCACTAGTAAATAAAGGATGAAATATGTACCATTAATATTCTTTATATTAACAAATTATCTTTTTGTTGTAGATTGATAGGTGAATTTTTATTACCACCATCAAATATTTTACCTCACTCATACTGAGATTTATCTGCCATTATGAAAGATATTGGAATGGAGTATCAAGCAATAGATGCATGTCCCAATGATCGTATTATATATCATAAACATCATGAATTTACAACAGAATGCCTGAAATTTCATATTAGTAGATATCAAACAAATAAACTAACAAAACAGTTGTCTCACAAGGTTCTTCTTTATATTCCCATTATTCCACCTATGCAATGATTATTTAGGTGCGAAAGCTTAGCACAATTTATGGATTACCATGCATGGAATAGAAGTGGAGATGACATTCTTTGAATTCCTATGAATGATTCTGCATTTAGGGACATGGAGGAAAATTGGACACACTTTAAAGAAGAACCTCTTAATCTTAGGCTTTCATTGGTAGCGGATGGTGTCAATCCATTTGGAGAGCTAAGATCTATTTACTCAATGTAGCCTATTTTTGTTATCAACAATAGCATTCCTCCATGGATGTCAATAAAGAGGGAGCACATAATATTGGCAATGATTGTTTGAGGTATTTGTTTACATCAATTTTTTTTAACGTAGTAGCATCTCATTTTTCTTATTTGTTGCATAATGACTTATATTTTTTTCATTCAATAGTCATGTACATTAATTTATATATCTTGCGGTAAAATGGTTATAATAATTATGTAATGTTTATGTTCATCCAACTAGGTAAGTACCAAGTTAAATATATAAAGGTATATATCAAGCCTCTTATCGACGAGTTACTAAAGTTATGGAATTGTGTCACTATGTATGAAATCTCTAGACCAATAGGACAAAGGAAATTTCAATTCCATGCAATGCTTGTATGGACAATTCATGATGCCCCAAGGCTAACACATTTTTGTGGCATGTTATAATTTTTTACTACACTTTAATGTTATTTAATTTTATGAAGTAGATATCATGCATTTTTTTAAATAATCTATTCATTATATATAATTATAAAAATTGACATATTTAATCCAATTATATATGATCTTGCAGGTCTTCAAATAGAGGGAAAATTTGCATGTCTTGTTTGTGGTCCAAAGATGAAATCTCATCATTCAACAAGTTTAGGAAAGTAGGTGTTTGATGAGTACAGGCACTTCCTCCACAAAAATCATAAGTATTGAACTAATGAAAAACATATTTTCAATGGGAAAGAAGGGACTACATCAAAACCACAAAGAATGACACCTCACCTATGGAAGTTGGAATATAATAATAGAATTAATTGTCAAGGTTATACATCATATCAAATTGTTTATCTATCATATATGATATGTTTGGAATCTTTTTTTATATTGTACTTTGTTTACTCATTGTTGTTGTTAATTTTTTTAACTTATATGCTTCATGAAGGTCATCAAGGCATTAATGGTTGGCTTGCATAGGGCTGAAAACTTATCCTAGACAATTTAGTAGGTTTCCCTACTATGAGCAGCTACAAATTGTGCATTTGTTTGATACAATGCATATCAAAAAGAATATAATAGAAACATTATGGAAAATATTTGATGGAGGGCATGACAAATAATTTTTTTGCAAAATTTATAGTGGCATTCAAGAAGTCAATCATGCAATAAAAACTGTCATTCAATTAAATTTCGATGGAGACCAAATTAATATAAGTTCCCTTCCTTGGTTATTAATGAAGTATCAAAGCAACGCTATAAGAGAATTCATACAAAAAATTTGATTTCCCATAGGATTTGCTACAAACATAAATAATATCATAATAAAGAAAGGTGAATTTGGGTCAAGGATGAAAATGTATGATTGGAATACCTTCATTAAGGTAATTATTTTGGTATATTTTATATATATTTGTATATTGCATGTAATTTTTAGTGTATTATGTTTACTGGTTTTGGAAAAATAATGAAAAGATCATTTTATAATTGTTGCAATACATTCTACCTTCTATCTCTCCTAGACAACTTCAACAACAATGTCAAGCAAGTTATATATGATCTTAGAAAATGCATGAGGTAAGTAGAGATATGTGTTCAATTCGTTGTATAGATCTTATATTTTTCATTTTTTCTACTTGTTATGTAATATATTGTATATTTTTGTTAAATCTCATTAATATATTTTCACCTTGAATCACTTGTAGATGGATGTCATTTAAATAAATCAATAAAGAAGATATAAATTATTGGAGGAGAAAAATCC
Source organism: Sequoia sempervirens (assembly GCA_007258455.2). Classification (NCBI taxonomy): domain Eukaryota; kingdom Viridiplantae; phylum Streptophyta; class Pinopsida; order Cupressales; family Cupressaceae; genus Sequoia; species Sequoia sempervirens. Next base: position 73,665,113 of record VDFB02252616.1, read on the forward strand.
TCATCTAATGTGTGAAATGAAAAAGTGTCTACCTTTGATATTTTTCAATGCACACGAATACTACCTCATACACTAAGTTAAGGAGATTGAATTGTGTGGACCTATACATGCAAGGTCAATGTGGATGGTTGAGAGGCACTTAAATTTTTTTAAGGCTTTTGTTAGACAAAGAGCACATCCTGATGGTTCTATTGTGGAGGGATATATGGTATACCAGACCATGGTGTACATTACTAAATACCTTCCTAAGTTCACAAAAAAGATACATGTATACTAATATGGAATTGGTGTCAGATCCCTCATGTAGTTGCATATTATGTCTCTTAGTACCCAATCTGTTTTTCACTCTTCCATGCTCAAGAATGGATTCATAGTTCTTTTTGTGAACATGTCAAAAATTATCAAGGCATATCTTCAAGTTTGTAAATCTCTTGTGCAACATCATTGCCACAATGTCAAACTGAAGGCCCTTCATCTTTTCTACTAGTTTTTGATGTTCTTCTTACAACTGCTCATATTCACTCTACAACTCTGTATCAGTTCTAGAGGTGATCCTCATTTTGGCATCTTTCATGGTAGTAATTTCCAAATCTAATTTTTTCACTTTTCATTTTGTAATAATTCATTTCTTTCATCAATTATATTGCTTGTGCCTTGTTGAACTTTCCAATGTTTATTCCCATGTCTGCTAAAGCCATAGGGTCAATTTCCCCAACTTTAAGGGTCATCATCTGTCCAAATGCTTTTTCGATATCGATGATCTTTGGACTTTTGTGAGGTGGGTATAGTTCCCATATCAACATTGAATTTTCATCAAGATTGAATCTTGACCCTATGTAAATTTCCTTTACACCCTCTATGTTTAACTTGTATTCTCCTTCCTTGTTATGCAAAAGATATAAAAAATTAAAGAGGAACTGAGGTCCCAACCAAGAAATACTATTACACTAGTTTCAAGTAACATTTTTCTACTGCTTTCAGGGGTCATGTTCTACACTTCACTATCTATATCATTTTTCAACTTTTTCATCAATTGTTGTTCATTTTCAGGGGTAATATTTGGGATGGATTCCATCAACCTTTTTCCTTTGTAATTATATAAAAAATATTTAAATTCTCTTGACTTGACAAACTCATTATTAGAAATAAAGGATTCATAGGCTATAAGCCTATCATCTTCATCTACATGCAATTCCTTGGCTACTTGTAAGTCCCTATCAGGGAGTTCTTCATATTCATCATTCATCATATGAGAGATTGTTCTTTGTTGTGATTTTGCTTCATTTTCTCCCACAGATTCTTCTTCAGATGAATCATCCATTTCTTTGAACCTTCTTTTTTTTCTCTAACTCCATGAAATTTTCTATAACCTCCTTTGTTTCTTGGTCTTCTTTGTTCTTAAGCACATCTTCCCCCAGTATAGGAACATGGGTGTATCCACTAAGTTTTTTCTTTTTCTTACAAGAGTGTATGTACCCTTTAGGTTCATAATTCATTATTTGTGCATACCCCTTTAATTTGAATTCATCCAACAATGAAAGATAATAAGATCATTGGTAGTGGGATGTTAGGTTTTCAGGTACATCAATTATAAATTAAGGTCATATACCATGGTAATTAACTAATTATATGTCGTTTGTGAATTTCAATTTTATTTTCATACAGTTGGTTGAGAGTGGGATGCACTACATTTGTACGCCACAAAAATCTTGATTGGATGATGTCAACAATCTAGTCGCACGTTAACATGGGAAGGTGTTGCTTCATTGGTTAAAGAAGCTCACCGTAATGGAGATTCCAATGTTACACCAAGGGAAATTGATTTAGCATATGGTTTAAGAGATAAATAGGTATGCATAAATATATTAATCACCCATATTATTTAATTATTTTCAATTATATTTATGTATATATATGTTGAGTTCTTTCTTCTTTGCATACATTCGACCAAGAATAAATATGTTTATCAACTGACAATGCAATAATTTTTACATGTTTGACATATTGTAGGTGAAACACCACAAGGCTATGTGGTGCAATGGTCATAAATTTCAAATCAAAAATTTGGATAAAATGAAGAAAACTTGTGATTTTGGGATAACTATAGCCTTTTAGGTGACTAATGTTTCATCTAGAAGCGACATACATCTAGAAGTCAGAAAATCAATACAATGTTATTTTGGATTATATACTTGAGTGTGACTTTAAGTCCTTCAAATTATTTACATTCATCATCCAATGGTACATGCTACAATTGAATTAAAATGATCCCGAGAGAACTTAATATATTGAACATGATAATGGATTTACCATGGTTAATACAAGGTCAATCGAGCAAGCTAGAAATGATCCCTATGTTCTTCCAAGACAATGTGAGCAGATATTTTACTCAGAGGTTCTAGGTAAACTGGGTTGGTCATTTGTTGTTATACATGATCCAAGAGGAAGTCCAATAAAGTATAATGTGGTGGAAGAATAAGATACTGAAGAACTAGAAGATGATGTAGATGATGATCAGGATCAATAATTAGTTGATGATGTTCCTAACAAAAATGTCAAAGAAGAGGAACTAGATCATGATGATGTAGGAGTTAATGTTCATGAAGATGATATCCATGTGGATGATGACATTATCAAAACTAATATCAATGACGATGATGATAATATGACCAATCCTTACAATGTCAAATCTGGATTGGATGATACAAACAAAGAGTTGGATAAAGAAGAACAATGACATTGAAATTTATGAGTTATGCATATATTATCTATTTGATATTGATTTCTTGATAGAATTATATTTGTCTTATATGGTTACACAATTAATTCAAGATGTTTTAAATTTTTATGCCATTACATAATTAATTCATGATGTACTTTTTAATGTTGTTAATTCATGATGTTACAACTATTGTAGCTCTCCTAGAAATTTCCATATGATCAAATCCTAATTATTATATGACTATTTATGATTAGATATTATTTGATCATATCTTTGGTTATTTCATTCCCAAAAAAATAGTGGTTCCTCATGTTGACCTGGCATAGTGACATGTGAATGGGGCCAATGTTGAATTTTTTTCAATTTGTGCTTGTATGGAGTGAAACTTGGCATGGTTAGCCTAGACACATGTTTTGATGATATGGGAGGGTTTCAAGACTCAAACATGAGGTCATGCTATATAAAGGAATCTTGTCCTCTTTCATATATTGTTATTAGTATTTCTTTGGTTAATGGTTTCAAAAGATGAGGTTCTCTGAGCCTCACCTTGGATCTATTACACATCAGTTTGTGCATTTTCATTAGCAATGAATATTTAGATGATCTTTAAAAATCTCATTGAATATAAAGATGATAATAAAAAGCTAAAAAAATGAGTATATTTTTTTTATGGAACCTAAACCACAAGGTTTGTCACTCTAATTCTAAAACCAAGTCAAATTAAACCCTAACACCTATTGGAAAATTCAAAACATGCCTTTCTTTCAAATTCACAAGAATGTATAAACCTTTTGAAACCACACATGCATGTTATGAAAGTGTATGGTAATCCTACTTATAGTGGAAATTCACATGATAATCTAACCAATGGAACTATATTGGAGGATAAACCCACCTATAGAATTAATTTAAGAGGTAAGAGATTCCTCTTAGTGGAATTTTGAGTCTTGGATTAATCCATAGTGCTAAAATTAGTTCTAGTGTTCTTCCATTGATGTTATATCTATCTCTACAGTTTCCCATACTTAATCATTTCATCATCCCTTTTCCAAAGCTATTTGTATCATAATATAAACTTGGCCCAATCTCACATGAGCCACTTAGGTGATTATCCATTTCCTCCAAGTTGAATGGAACCTTCTATACCAATGAATCTATGTTTTCCTACCCTAATGGATCAAGACTTGACATCACCTTAACAATCTTCTTTATGTCATAGCATATCTCTAAAGTGTCTTTGGCATGCTTTATATGTGTCAATATTAACTAGATTGAATATATTAATTTTGAAGTCTCTTAACACATTCCATGACAAGAAAATGACTCATTTGGATTAAGGAGTACTTTCCTAAACCATTCCTTCATATTCAACAATCCCTTCTCAAACCCACATCATAATTCATATCAATGTTAGTTGTAATGAGTGTTTTAAACCAGCAATCAATAAATCATAGGATAGAAGAAAACTCCTTATGCATAAGGATAAGAATCAAAGATAAGAAAAGAATTGAGTCACTAGATATGCTCCCCATTACTGTAATAGATCAATGTTAAAAAATAAGTCATAACAAAAATAGGACCAAAAAAAACTAGGAAAAGAAACCTTGTAGGCTACATTAATAAGAAATTGATTGCAAGAATTTCTTCCATAATGTTTAAATGAAAAAATATCAGATAGCTCAATCTTTAGTCAAATAGTATTTCAATCACCGATTCTTAGAAATCCATCATGGTTAAACACCACATATCATAATCCTTTTTAACAATCACTAGGATTGTAGATAATATTCAATCATGTCATAGGAAATAAATCATCAAAAATTATCAAGAAAGAGAAAACCAACTATATAAGCTCAACAAGACACCATACAAAAATTATGTTTTGTAGAAAATAAAATAAACTATATGTTGACATAACATATATATAAACTATATATTTTGAATTTTGGCCCCACACATGTAGGAGCACGACATAGCATACTGCACTAAGACCCTAACTAGAGAGTTGCACTGAGAACCACTGCATCTAGCCCCTAAGAGGAGAGTTACGAGATTTCACTGGATGGGTGCTGCAAGGCCATTGAGTCAAGGAGGAAGACTAGGAACCATTCGGTGGGAGGAAAGCCAAAGCGAGAGGTGAGGGCACTCAGAAAGGGAAAATCAACCAAGGGACAATGAATGCAAGTAATTTTTCCACTATATTTAGAAATCTTGTTGCAAGTACAGTGATTTAGACTCTATTTGTTCCCATCAAGGTGTTGAATGCTATATTTTGGTCAATTCAAGCCAATGTCCCATTGAAAAACCCAAGTACTACCTAGTACTAGTGTCTGGTTAGTTTGAACATCCAAGCTTTGAGATGTTCAATTAGTTTGGTGGCCATTTTTGGCCTATGAACTGTAGTTTTTGTATCTATCTTAGCATATTTTTTCTACTATAAGATTGAAAGGAATTCCCATCACATAACAACACATGAAGTTCACTAGGTTTCAAATTTCCAAACTTTGATGAAATAAATTTACATATCGAGGTCCAAAAATGATCAAAGGGGTTGAAAACAATACATGGTCCATGAGTGTAATGAAAAATACCTAGTGCCTATCCATAAGAGAATGTATGGAAGTACACAATGCAGAGTTAGAGGAAGGAAAGAAACTCACACAATCTCATTTGACAAGTCACAAACAATCTTGAACTTTCCTTCTTTTGACACACTTATTCAAAAATATTTCCCTTCACAAAACTCAACACAAACACTCAAATTTTTCTTTAGAGTTCCAAACCATTACCGGACCTTCAAACACCTTAGTCAACTTCATCTTGATTAAAACAAACAATTACCTAGCCTGCTCTTTCATTTTACCATTAACTCTCTTTATAACTATCCTAAACTTCACAATTTCAACTCAACATAAAGTAATCTGACCCAAAATAGTATATAGGATAATATATACCACACAATTTCCATTCCATTACACTTCAAAGAAATGAAAATCATCTCCCATCCTTTATTCTTCACAATTTAACAAAATCATATATTATACTGTCATTTGTCGCCAAAATAGGGCCATTATTAGATAGATTAGTCAAAGCAATGGAATTTTTAACTTCATAATTACAACAAACCTTATATAAAATTATATCAAATTATACCTTGGTAATCTCTTAACCAAAACAACCAAGAACTCACACTTAATCATCAAAAGCCCTTAAAGTTCTTACTATCATTAGTTCCTTCATACCCTGGTTGCAATGCTTGTAGGTCTGCCAACCTATTTCTTAGGGCTTCATTCACAATATAAGCACTATTACACAAGTGTATCCACACATTTTAGTTCCCTCCTTGAAGATCTAAAACATATTCAAAATAGGCAACAAAACTTTTACAACACAAGCTTCAAATATTGTTGTCTCAAACAAATTTAGGTCTGATTTGCATAAGGGTTTGTTGCTTTGCTATCTCCTAACCAAAGTACACTTGTACAGTGCTTGGGACATGTTTAGTTTGACTGGTATATGCTCTTCAAAGCATCAAATTCCATTTACAAATTATTTTCAGAAAACCCTAAGGGCTTAACCTTCATAATTACTCTGTTCACAGACTTTACACATAGTTTTTTAGTCGAGAAACTTCATTCCCTTGAATCTTATCTTTATGATTTTTCCCTAAATCAACTAAAACATGAAAGGAAATTCATAGTAGGATAATCTCACAAGAAATTAGAAGATTCCACCAATTAATAAAGGAGAAACATAATTATTTATGTCTCTGCTTACCCTAACTAAGGGTTTTAGTAGTCTAAAGTAAATCCCCAGTAACTCAAAAAAATATTAACTAAAATACATGAACTTTGATGTAACAGGAAGGTGATTGAGATTATTACCATATCCAACCATTCTACCATGCCTTTAAGGTCGTACAATTTCATACAATGCTTGGAAATGCAATATTTTTGAAGAAAAATGATTAAAAATCGGAGATTTTCCTTAAACTTATTCAATATTCAACCACCCTCAAAGTTATAAAAGATACAAGAGCCTTTTTAAAGGAAAAAAAAAATGAATTTCATCCTTCTCACTACCTCTAACTGACCCTAATGACTATTCATCTCTTAATATTGTCCTTTTGATTAAGTTGACAACTTTTTACATTGTTTTCACTTTTGCACTTTTAGACTTAATAAACACAAATGACCTCAACATGACCTCAAATATATGAAACGTGACTCTAATCACATGATTTACAAAGTAGGAACAATAACATTGAATCAAATTTCAAAAAATTGCTTCATAGAGGCCTAATTATGCCAAGGTGGTCCTACACCAATACAAGAGAAAAAAAAAAAAGATGAGCCATTAAAAACTTTTAAATATTTCACTGACTCAACCAAACCTCCAAAAGAATAGTACGAATGCCATTACTAGGGAAATCTTGAAAGAGAACACTAATGAAAGTGGACTTTTTTTTTCAAGTTCTAGAAGAGTATAAATGGTTTGAAGATGTTGTGGGTGTCTGGAAAATGGTGAATTAATGTTGGATAGGGAGGGACCCAATTAGCCTCTTTAACTAGATTCTTAAGAAAGAAACAAACTCCGATACATTTTGGGGTTCTTTTGAGTAGGGCCCATCTTTTCTTTTTTTTTGGGGGGGACCCAAAAACCCATAGGGGTAGAAACCTATGGAGCTTAATCATTAAAGGCAAGGGGTTTTTCCATTTAGAAATAGACTAAAAAGATGGTTGCATCACTAGTACAAAAACAGTAATATATGACTAAATAAACTACTAAAAATTGCATATAAATGACTAATTTTGGTCACGTGACCATTAGTAGTTTATTGCCGGTCATTTATAAAGCGACCAAATTTATGACTAAACTATTTTAGTAATTTATCTAGTCATTGATTTAGTCATTGATTTAGTCGTTAATTTAGTCATTGATTGTTGTTAACTAGTCATTTATTTAGTCATGGTAATGATTTATTTAGTCATTAATTTAGTCATTGATTGTTGTTAACTGGTCATTTATTTAGTCATATATTTAGTCATTACTTTAGTTATTATTTTAGTCATGGTAGTCATATATTTAGTCATTGTAGTCATATATTTGGTCATTGTATTCATTTATTTTAGTCATAGTAGTCATTTATTTAGTCATGGTTTAGTCATTTATTTGAGTGAATCAATGATTCAAATTATAAATCAAATCTAACTTAATTAATTCTCACAAATTTATGCATATAAACTTCAAATATCATAGATATTCAAATGGTTTTTTTGTATTGGATTAACATGAAAAAAAAATACAATCAACAAACAAATTTATGCATATAAAGCTCAAATATCATAAATATTCAAAAAAAAATTGTATTGCATGAAAAAAAGAATATACAAACAACAAACAGTTGCATAACCAAAAGAATTACAAACAACATACAACTGCATAAACAAAGATCTAAGAAATACATCCTTCACTACACTCTTGGTTGTCATGGAAGACAAATCCAAGATACAATACAAATGCTACAAACATTGAAGGGAGAAAAGACATGAAAATATATAGTAAATGTAGTTATATTATTTGTGGTGCATATATTGCCCGATTCAGAGCAACCTTTTCCTCCCATTCCATGTGGACAACCCTTGAGAGAAGATTGGAAGGATTCGAGTGAGAAGGATGGAAACTTCCTATCTAGAAATCTCTTCAGTCATGGTCGGATGAAAGTAAAGAGTGCATGTTCACCTCTCCAATTTGATGAGTTGCAACCTGAAAATAAAATTTCAACAAGGGTTTTAGAATATGTTTATTAAAATGAAAATATAGCTCCAAAACCTTGCCTTTATGTTGTTCAACAACTTACAAAATAATAGGAACATGAATGTTCTTTTATATCATAACCCGCAATCTCTTACCCTTGTAATGCATAAGCACATGATACATCTTTGCAAAGGAACTTTCATTCTATAATTGTGATAAAGCTCCAATCATCTGTAGGCTGCTCTCATTCTGATTAGTATCATCCTATGACCATGTTAATTGTTACTTCATTGTTTCTCTTACTATTGACCTGCCCCTTAAAAAATTTGATCATTTACCTCTTTATCTTCATATCTTGCTAGTTTCTTTATCACCAATCATGAATCCTACCAACTGAAGTAAATTTGAGTCATTGTTCATAGCTTTCCTACCTATCAGCAACTCTAGAAGAAAAATGCCATAGCTGTACATACATAGGTACAAGAACTTTTCTTAATGCATACTTGGTCATGAAATTACAAGCAAGTGAAGATAATGCAAAGGAAATCAACCACATTCAAACCTGCTCTGCAATGCTAGCAGCTTCAACATATGCATCTTGAATGTTTTTAGCAAGTCTATGAAGAAAGATATTTGAAACTCCTCTTGCAGCCATAATAAATGGACAATGTTCTTGTGGAGAATATTGGTTATGCTAAATGAAACAACCTAAAAAATAGGCTTGCACTATAATAATGTGCACTACATTAGATATCCAGTAATAACGAAGGGACATCCATCAAAGCATAACAATAGGGATTTTTCTGTCATATGTTGTAGTTACAAGTGCCTTGCTAGACATACATGAAAATGTGGAAGCATAGACAAGGCAAGAAAACTGTTTCAAAAAATGCCTCAAAGAAATGTGATATCATGGAATGTCATGATTAAAGGACATGTTCAAAATGGGTTTTTATGAAAAGTCCTTAGAAAATTTTAAGAAAATGCAACTAGTGAGTGTAAAGCCCAACTCCTCAACCTTTGAAAGTGTCCTTCTTGCATGTGTGTGAATTGGAGCTTTGGATGAGGATATGAACATCCATCAAAAACATATTTGGAAATATATTTTTATTAGATATTGTAGTTGCAAGTTCCACTAATTATAATAAAGATAAATAGTTTTACCTTTATGCATCAACTAATGCAATTCTAATAACTTTTAGAGGATCGAAAATACTAGCCTTTATCATATCAACATACTCACCTGCAAGTTGCAACACAACATTAAACTTATTAATTAGACTCAACATCTAAGAAAGAAAAGGAAACTTCAAACATTATCAATTTAGTAAAAAATCATCAATTTCAAAGATCAAAGTATTCAATGCTTCACTCTCTACATCCTCTACTACAATCAAAAGAGGCCTTTTTTTCTATGATAAATGCAACAAGAAATTATATTATTTGTCCATAATCAAAACATTGACTAAACATAGATAGATATCCTAAGAATCATAAATCAATCATAGATACAACAGATCGCATGATCTTAAAATATAACTCACCTCTAGTGATAGCTCCATCACTCGAACTACTACTTGCAAGCTTGCCACTTTCTTTTCATGTATTAGAACCAGAGGATTCTCCATTTCCTGCTCCAGTTGAGTAAGATTAAAATATAAGAAAGCAAAGAATTCATAGTCCCATAAAGCTTGAAATATATTACCAATGGACACGAAAGTAGCAAAAATTATTTGAGAAAAGAAATAAAAGGAAAATAGGAGAAGCATATTTTAAGCATACAAAGGAGAAGGAGCACCCATGTGACAGGGTCCCTAAAATATTGGAATTCCCAATTCAACAATTCATAACTTTGGTAAATGTTTGGGTCAAGACTAGTTATTAATTGTTCTTCTAAAGTTTTCTTTCACTGTAATCAAGAAATACAATGAAAATTACTTATACTTACTAAAATTGTCTTTGTGTGGTTTAGAAGAATTGTGGGACCAATGATTTGTTAATCCAGATGAAAATTGGGAAAACTAATACATTAAAGATAAATAAAACATTTTCAAATTCCATGGTAATCAGTCATAGGTTTCTAAGGTTTAATAATGCAAAGTTTTTTGAATATATCACTTTCACTTGTGAAGATGCATGTGCCAAAAATGAAAAAAATTGCACATGGGCTAGAGGAAGATGCATTTGAAGTTAAAAAATCTTATACACTAGCGCACACAAGGAACAAAAGTGCCTAATCAAAGGGTAGAAATAAAATAGACTTAAACCCAAGAACATCACAGCCATGTATAGGTGCATGCATCAAGTACAAGTGTGCACCAATGTAAAGCACGGGCTTATAAGAACATCGAAGAGAAAAGGGAATTAAGAAAAGAATAAAATTAGTTTGTCAAAATCACAGTCCATTGAGGTGCACACCTCACTAAGGAATTTATTTTCAACATTAAAGTAAAAAAACTGTCCAATGATGAAGGGTGCATGCAGTAGAGACATACACACTTTAGTGAGATATTTAGACATCCAAAAAATAAAATAAGTCTTCAATAAATAGTAAGAGGCATTTTTATTCAACTCAAAATTCTTACAAGGTTAAATAGAAAAAACAAGCACTAATATTTTTAGAGGGAGGCAACACCCAATTTAGTTGAAATGTTCCCAAACAATAATTTTATTTTATATTAAAAGAATGGAAATTTATTATCACCAAATCACATGCCAAATTAATCAACAACTTATTTATTGTTTAGACTAGGGTTTGAATGATAGAGCAGAAATAAAAATATGTTCAGATCAACAATGATTGACCTACAACCTGATGTAGTATAGATGCAATCCTTCAACAATTGGCAGCCACCTGCAAATCAATCCTATTTAGGATTTCGCTGTAACTAGGGTAAGATTTTAATTGAACTTTTTTTAGGACATTATACTCATCTAAGCTTATTTGATCTGATATTATACTTGAGTGAGCTTATGATCTGATATGCCACAACACAAAAATATTTAAGTGCTAACCATTAGATCTATAGCATGTATTGGGATTTTCGCTAACAAAAAATAAAGCCATGATAAGTCTATAAAATAACAAAAAGTGAAACTAATATTACTCTCTTAAACTGATGAAATAGATCAAATTTTTATTAGCTTGCGATCTCCTAATTAGTCTAGAATTTGAGGGAAGGCAATTATTTTAAAAGTTCTAAGCATGAGCAAATCAGATCAGAAGTTCATAAATGATTATTTATGTTGGGGAATAATAGTTTTGTATGTAACTGTTGGACTTTCAAATACAGTAGGTATAAACTTGATATCATTCCACCCACTATATTAGGCTCTTTGGAATATGGTGTCTTTTGTGTGTTTCATCATATATTGTATAAGGCATATAGAAATTTTTGTTCTCATAAAAATCAGACAATAGAAAAATTTGTACACCTATTTGGTTGCAGCATTAGATTTATATACATTAAAAGCAAAAAATTGGAGATAGTGAAGATATGCTAGTATTTTTAATATTGAAATGCATTCTTTGATTTTTTTGCATTAAGAAAAGAGTCCATGCGGCTTAAAATTTCATTAATGTAACAAAAATCAAGCCTTCCAGGATAGATGTTTTAACAACAATCGATACTATCAATGTTTTCATAAATATTCTTGTGTTGTGGCATATCAGATCATATAGCTAAATAGTAGAGGATATCATATAGGAACTTGTGTTTGAATAATTGGAGATATGGAGTCTTTACTTGCCTCTCAAACATAGGCCATCTTAGAGCTTTCTAGTATTTCATGTGCACCCTATATGCCCTCTTTACTCTGCTACATTATATTTTTATACACCTCTTGTTTTCCTACCAAATTTACATACACCTTGCCCTAGTCTCCTTATCTTGTCCAAGCCTTTGGAATCCCCTCTGGTGTATTTTTTATCTCCATTTGAAAGCTCACTCTATCCTCTTCATTGTGGATCACTTAATTTTTCTATATTTTTTACTAGTTTTTAGATATTTTAGTTTGAATTCCCTTTGCTGTGTCTCCCAGTGACAAAATAAAGGAGTATAAAAATAAAAATAATTAAAAAATAGAAAAGAGAAACCCTACGTGAGACATACAAAGAATATCATTCAAGATTCCTTGAAGAAAAATTTCAAAACAAGAGGAAAAAGAAGAAAAGAATGCACAACAAAAAATGGACAAACAAAGTTTTATCAATTTGTGCATGCAAAATTAGAAAAAAGAATTATATCTAACAATTTAGATTCACTATGTGAAAGGAAAATTTGAAGATCCAATTACACATTAAACATGGGAATAACTTGCAATCAATAAAAAATAGAATGATGCAAATTTTAGAAATATTCTTCAAACTCATTCAACCCAAGTTTATCAGTGATTTTTGTAGCATTCGTTGTATTGGGAAGATCCTGCTTGTTTGTAAACATAAGTAACACTACATCTCATCACATGCATGCTCTAGCAAATATCTGTAATAAAGGTGTCAATACAAATACCATGGACGAAGTTTCTATTGAGGCATGCACTCAAGTCCCACCTGGGAAGTTGAGTTCACTCGAAGGTGGCTACAATGCTTTATTACTCCATATGCATTGGTTAAATTCTACAAGCATGTATTTTTAAAGGGAAAATGAGAATTCCTGGATAGATTGTGATGTACATATGTAAAATATCATGATACAATATATTATATCAGTGACTAAGTTGAAATTAAAGCACATTGTTGGGGAGTATTCATATATATCACATAAAATCAACTTAGTAGCCTTGAAATATTCAACTATATTAGTTCCTCTCATGCTAACATGGCAATGTCTCTAAACTATTGTTGTAGCTATTTTATATGTTCTCACAATCTCCATTTGTATCAAAAATCATTCTATTGTCTCAGATTTGTTATGATGGCTCAGAATAGGGCAAGAATACAACTTGCTCAGATGTATTGAAATATATTTGATTCCTTGAAATGAGGATATTGCTATAATATTTGTGCATCCATGTCCTTTGACTGTTGAACTTTCTGCTATCATTTAAGCTCTCTTCATTTATGACTGCTCCAGATCAACAACTAACCATCTCAAATGGAAATATGACCTTAATTTTAATCTTAGGGTTCAAACTTCAGAATACTTTTAAATCTCCTAATGGCTCAAGAAATTTCTATACATGTATATCAAGTCAAATATTAAATTGTTTAATGATATAGTATTGATTTTGATGAAAAGAACTTGGCAATGTATTTACTATTTACAAGATCAATGATAAACTTTGAGAATCACCTACCCATTACCAGTTAGCTATGATGACCATTTTTCTATTGTAACTAGTTGTACATTCAGTCCCATTGACCTACTTTGGTCATTTGTGGAATTGGATATATTTTCTTTCTTTTTTCTTTATATGTGAGTTGTTGGGAATCACTAGTTTGTAATTTTGTACTAGAGTAGAAATTATTGAAATAAATGCTAAGAAGTTCAAAATTGGCATTGAACATTCTCGGGATGTGCCTTTACCTAGCTGCTTAATTTGTAGGCCTTTGAATTTTATCTTTCTTAGCCCATGATGATAACAAGTAGGAGCTTATCACCAAATTTGGTCACATCTACAACATAAGTGGCTGCTTGAAGTGTGGAAGGAATGAGATTTTGGTAATTTGTACATACTAGGTTATGTTTGTTTTTCACTAGATCCTAAGGAGATGCTGGAGAATAAGGTTCCTTAACCACTGGAGATTAGCCAGGGTCTAAAAAATAATCCTGCTCCTACATTTTATGAGATTTGGCTTTTGTAATAGCATGTCTCCATGGATAAAGAAGTTATCTCCCCATAAGCATCCTAATGTGATGATTGCCCTATTTTCACTAGCAAAAGGAAGAAAAACAGTTTATCTACTCTAGAAGCATGAAAGAAACTCTATCAAGATCCTGAGCCTTTATTAAGTATGTATTGCTAGCAACAAGAAATCCGAAATGAGAGGGAATGCATCAACAATGACTTGATTCCCCCTAATTCAAAGGGCCAATCATGCTAAATACATCATGATTCCTATAAATGTTTGTAGAATCCCTCATAACAAGACCAGGAAACAAATAAAGAATTTGAACATTGACTTTGCAGGTCTCCACAATTTGTGTAGAATGTGTCAATGTTGAAGATACATATAAAGAATTTTCAAAGAAAAAAAGGGTTGCTTTGCCTACAACTCTATACAATGAAGCAATACAGAAGAGTCTCTAGGACTTCATCAAAAAATACATCAAGAATAGAAAATAAAGATAAGTTAAATGATACATGGCTCTCAATAGCATTCCTTACAATGTGACTTAGTGGACAATTGTTTAATAATCTCAATCCTTTCCTTCAAACTTGTAGTTTGACTTCACAGTGGTATTTGCAATTTGTTAATTGTGTTCTAATATATAGATCATACTGAGAGGACAAAAATTTCAAATTTTTAGTAATCTTACCCAGTGAAAGTGGCAGACATCCTCCTCAAATACATAAGATGGAGTTAATCTGTACCTCCACCAAACCACCATTTCCTAGGAGCTCCGTCGGCATCTGAATTTCAAAAATAAAACAAGCATTTCACAATGTTGCAAGTATATTGAATCTAAACTAAATCCCAAAATCTCCACAATTCTAATTTAGCTAATTGGAAACTTAAATAGTGCGTTGAATTTAATATTAAGAATAGTGACATGTATTTTAAAAAATACATTAGACAAAAAAAATCTTGTAGTAGCAACAATAATACAATCAAGATTTAGTTTACAAGTTGTGATATACAACCTTCAAGAGCATCAGTCTCAAAATAACGATAATTGAAATGGACAGTTGAAGCAAAAGGATTTTTTGGATGCATTACCTGCAAATGAACATAATCGAAAAACCATTTAGTGCAAATTAAACACAAACTTAAACAAATATGAGGATTATTGATTCTTGCCGATCTTAAGAGTTGCAATGAGCACAACTTGCCGACCAACTAGTATATAAGTTTATCAAATTAACCTGTGAGTGCTGAGTCATATTGAGCATGCAATGAGAATATGAAAAGAAAATGTAGAAGCACCATTGCACATTCAGAAATAACATGGAATATAAAATATAGATGATATGGGGGTTTGTGGGCTCTTTGTGGGCAATCTAGCTAAACCTTTACCTACAAAAGGGGACGGAGGTGATATATGTTCAAAATTCGAAAGTAATGGAGATGAGGATGGAGATGAAGAAGGAGAAGGAGATGGGCCTTCAACCGCTGGAGGGGCAGGTGGAGAAACATGCTTATATTTTGGGGATTTCTGGAGATGGGGATGGGGATGGGGTTGAATTTGGTAATATATCTAAGGGTGTGCAAGGGGGGTTTATGCTTTGGAATAGTGGGTGAAACATCAAGTGAGGCTTTAGGTGAAGCTGCAGGAGGTGACCAATTATTAAAAGAGAAGTGTCATCAAATAAAAGATAAAATAACAGAAGAGGAAAGGGAAAACCCCTCAAAAACCCTAGAAGATACGAGTTCTATTAAAATTTGGGGAAAGTATTTAGAATTAAACTGAGAAACTAACTCAGCCAAAATAAATACGAGCTCTACAGGGGAAATAATGGACACGAGTTTAATCCAGCTAGGAACTTCCAACTTTTCAATGCAATTGATCCTAAACAACTTGTTCCAGACCACTAGTTGAAGAATGGCAGTGGGCATGGGCAGGGTGGAAATGTAGGTCAATTTGGCATATAATCTCTAGATGAAACTCTTTCTTTCTTTGTAATATATATATGAGCTTATTAAGATATATTGAATGCAATGCAGGTGCTGGGGGTGGATGAGACAACATTTGCAACTGAATTGAAGGAGGTTTATCAAAGGTCTTTGATTAAACTTCAGTATTGTGTGGTGAACTGGGTTTTGTGTGAAAAAGCTACTAGTATGGCAGAAGTGGCTTATGAATGTCTAACCAATAATGTAAAAAGAGACCATTACCTTAAGGATTATTCCCCACTTAAACCCACTATACCTAAAATATGCCCCTTCATTAATAACACCAAAGCTGGGGAAGAAAAGGCCGTGATCACAAGAATTAGAAAGCGGTGTATGAGACATGCATTTGTTAGCTTTTTTTGAGAAGGGTAATCTACAACAGACTTGAGGGTGGGAGTTTCTAGTCATGAATCGAACAAAGATGTTAACCCCTTCCCTAGAATGATATACGGTATAGGGAGACAGAGACATTTGTGACAGATGATTGGAAGCTGCATATAGAAAATGTTAGATGGGTTGGTGGAGGCGGCAATATTAGAATTGTGAATAGATGGAAATGCGGATTGAGCAGCCGATGGTTCAAATGGAAATATCATGAGACCACATTCACCTGGGACATTTTCCCAAACAACCCATTGTTTTTTCTATGCCACCACAGTTTCCATACATCTCTACCAAAGCATTTTATCAAACATCTCAATGCCTTGTTGCCATGGCCAAAAGCCTAAAAAAAGTTCTTTTGAACAAGCTATGGACACTTCAAAAAGCATTGACAAAGCAGTAAAATATTTGGGGAAATACGTCAAAGAAATTTGGTCTCTCGTTCGGTACCTTCCATCAATCTAAAATAAAAATACAGTTGCAAAATAACCCTCAACCATAAGAAATTAGTGTAATATTTTACCATCAAATGCTCGTTGCCTCAGAGAAGAAGACTCAAACTTGCTTCCAAGTCCAAACCCAGACATATGAATGCTAAACAGTCATTTTTGGCGTGGGTGTGCAGGTTTTAGAGATAGCTTTCATTCGGACATCTGCAGAATGAACCAAAACTATACATGTCATGAACAAAGACACCTAACAGGAAGAATTCCACCTGATGCCATGAAGAATGCCCACTTGCAAAATGTGAAAGCAATATGCAGCCACATCCCCATCTCGTCCATGTGCCCTTCTTGAAAAAATAGACAAAAACTTAGGGATAGAACCGTAATATTTCACCCTCTCTCGATGATTGGACAGACTATTTAAAATTAATGCAAAAAAATTTAAATCCCCATGAAATTAGGCACTCGCCAATCCAGGGCAAGATAAACTCTTTTTTTTTTAGGAAAATAAATGAAAAAACAAAACTTTGTATTAGAGTTGTTTTATAGCCCATGCTCGGTTCCCAAGACACTAATAAAATTGCATTTTGGTCTATCAAAAACATTAGTCTTCTACTTAAAAAGGCAGGGACTAATAATTCTATAGCTACAAGGCATGACTCAAAGTTCTTTCCATACATCCATGTTTCTTCTATATTAAAACTTAATCCATAAATATTCTCAGGATGTTATATAGTGCAATATATTTTTCTTTGGAGAGTTTGATAAGGTTTTTCTTCCATACCATTTAGCTATACTTCACCAATATCCTTTGTATCAAACTATCCATCTTTAAAAAATAAAATTGTTGAGATCAACTCTCTTATAACACCCTGAAAACAATGTTTTCTTGAAGAACATAATTGTCTAATGAATAGCTGCTAATGCATCATAACTATAGGGTTATCTCTTTGCAAAATGTGTACATGAATACGATTTCTCTCTATAATTTAGATTAATTAACAGCCCTAGTATTGAAAAACTCCTCACCATCTTTTAAAGTGCTTAGTTCTAAAGTCATTGAATTATTCCTACTCTCTAACCTCACTATAAAGCATAATTTAGCCAATGAACTTTGCTAATTACTGTTCAATGTAACATACAACAAATCATTACTCGAACCATGTGCATATTTGGTAGACATCTCAAGCCACTAGACCACATTTTGAAGATTCATTCTACCAAGAAATTCACGTCTTTCTATGATGCAGAAGCATCCACCAAATGTAATGAAAGGCTGAGAGAATGTGGAAACTTAGACCGGCACTAGAACAGTTTAATTGAGAACATTTAAATTTCAAACTTCATTTTCTTTTGGGAGCTTTCCACCATCAAAAACACAACAATTAAAATTTTGAATTTAATATTTAGTGTTGCCTTTTCATATTCATTGAGATTTGGAATGGTAAAACAAAGAAAGGGCAGCAGTTTCAGAGAGGAAAATAGGTTGGGGGAAAATTGATGAAGTGAAGAAGAGCATCAACCAAACAAAGAGAAAAAGAAATCACGCTGGAATAGTGAAGCCATGCCCATTCAAAATAGTGGAGTTTTATTTTTAAATGCAACGAAATCCTATGCAACCTGGGCTAAAGGGCTATGAATAAGAATGAGAGTAATAAAATTTGAATCCATAGTAGTGTAAGGGCCACACAACATGAATAGGAGAATCTTCTTTTCAAGTGCAGATGACATAATGATGTAAGGGCTGAGAATGGATTTTATAAAGATGAAGATGTGGATATTGGGTAGAGAGTAGAAAACGTGCATGCAGATTGTGGTGTGCAAAGGATGAAATAAGAATAAATGCATCATCTAAAAGGTCGTGCTAAATGTTAGAAGGAAAAATGTAAATACAACTACCATAAAGAAAAGAACAAAAATATATCATCCTAGGCATGAATGGAAGGGGGTGAAGTGGCTTCAAGATGAACAGATATAAAAAAAATCAATGCTAAGCACAGAGTACAAAGGATGGTCGCAGCCATAAGGAAGAAGAGCAGCTGATTTCAAGTGGGCAGAGTAAGAATTTCAGGGAAGACATCAAGTTGGAGAGTAATAGTAGATTGGAGGGGGGAAAGGGAGTTGCAACATGTAAAAGAAAAACAAATTGTTTTCAGCCATTAAAGGTATAAAATAGATAAGTTTGAGCAGAGGAGAGGCCAAGCAACACAGTGAAGGAAGAGATAAGAAATAGAATAAAAGAGTGGCACACAATCTATAGGTAGTTAGAAATAAGAGATATAACTAGCATATAAGAAAGAATGAAATGGTAGCTGATAAATGCCTGAAACTATGTATTTTTAAATTCATTTGTAAAATGTTTGTGAAGATGAATGGAATAAGTTTTTGTTGCAATCTTTTGTTTTCAATAAATTTTTAATTTTGGGATAGGATTTTTGTTCAAGTAATTTGTATTAAAGTGTGGATTTAGTTGAGACACAGAGGGCAATTTCTTGTTTGTGTCATTCTATGCTTCCAATGTTTTTCATACATGACTAACAAAGCTTTACTAAATTATGCATATTGGATTTAACAAGTCCCACATCGAGCACAAGAACTTAGATCTTCTACTCTAATCCAAACACCTTACTACTCCCGCATCATTTTAGAACACTAGCAAAGGCTAAAGGATTGGGCACCATGCTAATGCTTTGCAATTAGAAATATTAGGTTTAGGCCTTCATGTTGTGGGTGAGAATAATCGTCCATAGCCTCTAGAGGCTGTCAACTTTGAGCAGACACTTGCAATTTTAGCATCCCATGATACTAAATCTCTACAATCTGTTAAGATTTTAATAGAGATTTTATCAAACAGTTCATGTACAACATCTATATGATGAGATGTTCAAAGCATTTTTCCAAATTGTTTCTGTATTTTCTGCAACTTTCTATATCATGCATAGATATCTATCAGGACATTTTGTCAAACAGATTGCATATACCCTTCGTGTTTACACTTTTAACATTTCATCGAGGTATTTTGTTGAATAGTTTGCTAACATAGTTTTTAGATGAACGTTTCCAACCAATTTTATTAAACACATGCAATGTAGCATCCACACTCCTACGCTTCACATAATAACCACTAATTAGAGTGGCTTCTTTCCATGATGGCACATGCAAGGAGAGTGTAGGAAAATTTTTGTGGAGTTTTCCTTCATACTTACTCATACCATTCGCTTGAAAATTGTTAAGGTGTTTCTACAAACCCGTTTAGTGTACGTAGAAAAATTGACACATTTCATGAGAGCATAGACCTTCAAGGCATTTAAAACAACACATACACTTTCTCTATGCATCCACATTTTGCATACAAGTCCATCAGAATATTTCCAACTATGATATTTGAAACCAATCACCCTTTCCATCAGAATATTTCCAACTATGATATTTGAAATGAATCACCCTTTCCATTATGCTCTACTAGATACCTATACTCTATGTCAAAGAATTCATTTAAGCACAGGCAGGGAGAAAGCTAGAAAAAAAGTGTAGAATTTGGTATTGCACCTACCAACTACATTTACTTCAAATTTTGTAAGACATTTTTAGAAAATCCTTTTGTGTATTTTATTCCCATGAGGCTGCATTTCATTGTGGCATTTTGTCAAATAGTTCGCATACCTATCTATGTTTTCCACATTTTTGCATAAATTTCTATAGGGCATTCCAACTTAGACAATTCCCTTTATATTGTGCTTTGATTGATGTACATACCTTGTTTCTTCGGCGTAGGTAAAGAGGATGTTGTCAACCATTGTGGAAGCTGGATTTATTCCTCCTAGGTGCATTTGCTCAAAAGTTCCTAAAGCATTTTGAACAAATCCAGTTTGTTTCCACCCTGTAACTATGGCATCCAAAATAGCCCACTGCCTTGTCTATGGTCATGCTTTTACTTACATTTGTGCCTATCATTCAATATATATCTATTGCATCCAAAATATCCCACTAATGGGTAAAGTGACAAGGGATGCTAAAGCACAAGCTAGGATTAAACCTTACCATGGAAGTTGCACATGTTCCTTGTAAAGCTCGCACAGTGTAAAGGAATCAGCCAAATTACCAACCAAGAGCGAATAGAACCACCAATGTGGGATGTCTTTGTACTTGCACATCAATTTAGTATGGATATCAGGTGGACTGCTTCAAGATGTTGTGTCAAAAATCAAAAATAAAATATTGGGTACCCTTCAATCACAACCATAACACCTTACCAATTACCCACCTTCCATAGAAAAGAGAAACATGCCTAATTGTGGAAGCTATGGCTGCAAATCCAAATCTGTAGCTCAAAGCAAAAAACATGCTCATATATATCTAACCATTTTTCTCGTAGGCTGCCAACTGAGTTCAATTGTTCACAATAGTTGTAATATTGTAGTTTCGGCCTTAAGCATTGAATAAATCTGAGCTAAAAATAGAAGCGCATGTGAAATCTGAGCTGAAAATATGAGTGAATGTGAATGAGGAGGGAAAACGAAAATGCATGTTGAATGAAGGAGGGAAAATGAATGAGGAGAGGGAAATAAAAAAATTAAAAATATAATTTAAACATAAAATATATATTTAAGACAAAATTAATATTTTGTTTTAAATTAATGTCTTAAATCCCCCTTTTATATAGTAGTGATGGGAATACGTATTAAAAATGATTATGTATAGAGGTAGGTCATAGACCTAGTCAAAGAGTAGTTAATGGGTATGGTTTGTTCTTAGCTAAAGACAATTTAGTAGGTTATGGTCACATTTTTGCATCTCACATGTACCTTGGTTCTACACCCTCACACCTATGCCTCTAAAGCATGACTCGTGTTGGTGCATGATGAAAGAAAAGAGCACCAAATCCATCCATTCACACACCAAAAGTGTTGTGGGCATTCAAAATTTGGTCATCCAAGCCACCCAACTGCTAGACGAGGGCTCCGAGTCATCCCTTACTAAATCCCAGTAGAGTTGGGAGTGGCTACCAGAGTTGGGAGCACTATCTATCTTCTCTTCACAACAACTATTGGTTTGGTACCCTAACCTTGTCACATCAATGGAGCCCATAACTATCTATTATTGATAGTCGAGAACCCCTATCCCAGCCCATGGGGGCATCTTGTGGTTAATCCCGGACCAGTGCCCTACTATTCTAATGGTGTCCGAGTGAAGATTCCAGTTGTGCTTCCTTCCGACATCCATCTCCATCTATCACCCATAGAATAGTAGGGTTGGTTGAGTCAAGGTCCTCGTGCTCTACCTTATGAACTTAGAACCCATACATATCATGTTGATCCCTATTATGAGCTACATCTAAGAGCTCGGCTCCTCCAAACTCTTCCTTGCTGGTATTGAACTTTCACTTCTCCAATTTGGCGAGCTACAACCTGAAAATAAGGTTTCACTTAGGGTTTAGAGTATATTTATTAAAATGAAAAATATGGCCAAAGATTTGCCCAAAATTTTCCTTATTTTCCTCCTAAAATAGGATTTCAAAATGAAATAGAAATTAAATACACTACAATATGTAATTCTCCCAATTTTTCACAATAAATATAATATAATATAATTATACTATACTATAATATAATAATATAATAATATAATAATATAATATAATATATATTATAATATAATATTATATAATATTATATAATATAATATAATATTATAATATTATATATTATAATATAAATATTATATTATTATAAATATTATAGTATAATTATAATATAATATTATATAATTAATAATATATATTATATAATACCTGGGTGGGCATGAGGTGGCTTGGGACGGTTTTGGTTCTGGTGGAGGTGGCAGTGCCATGTCATTCTTTGGCCTCTCTAAATTGCCGTGGGGAGGAGTTGGCTTATTTAAAGTGTTTTGCCCTTGAAAATCATGGAGCCTTTGGTGTTTGGCAGGGGGAATGTATGGCTATGCATTCAAGGCGCCATCTGTGCGACACGTCGGGTACGACAATCATTGAAATGACAGCTGAAGGGTTGGGTGGCATCTCACTTCATTCGAAGTGATTATGCTTTTTAGGCGGAAGGACTGTGCCCGTAGCAAATCTTTTGGGCAAGGATGGGATGATCGGCCCGCCATTATTCAGTTTCATGTGCAGAGGCCTAACTGATCCTCTCACGGGTCTATTAATGGATCTGTTGAAATCATTTTTAATTCTTTGTCTTTGAAATTTGGCATTGTCTTTTGTTTTTGTGCAAGGATCAACTGTCAATGTTCTGCAAATGGCGAGGATGACAAAGTCAAAATTCACCATCCACATTTCAGCGAAAGGCTTGGAATGCTTTGGGGTCGGCACACCAGTCTCTCTTGTGGCTACGGAGAGGCAGATTTCCTTTTGGGAAGTTACGGACCAGAGATTAAAGAGAATTATGTCTGAGGATGATTCGGTGTCATTGGTTGCGGTCAAAATGATCCTTAGTAAAGAACACCTGGAAAGAAAGGAGTATGCCATAGATAATGCCCATATCTCCTCTCGGTTTCTTGCAGTGCTTCTGGATTTGGATACCCCGAAGGCGGTGGCTATGGAGATGATGGTGCGCTTGTTCTGTGACGACTTGCTTGGTGGACTTGAGGAAACAATGAAGACGACTTTCTTAGGCAAAGGTATTCCGCGCCCGGCTGACTTGGCTCTCCTATGGGACACGAAGGATGTTGTTAAAGTTTATCCTTTTCTCTTAGATCTCAAAGGGTCTGCACTGTCGAGGCACAGAAAGATTGCGGATGTGGCTGTGGATTTCTTGAAGCGAAAGCAAAAGATGGTGTTGGTGGAGGGATTGGAGTGGATGGAAGGGTTTGTAAGGTTTTTCGAAATCAATGGTTTCATGTGAGGGTTGGCCTCTGTGTCTGAAGCTTTTAAGTTTTGTTGTTATTTTCTGTCATTTCTGGTGGACTCCTGCACATATTTTTTTGTGAATTTCGTCTTAAGTTGGTCATGGGTCAGCTCTCGATCCTTTCTCTATTCTAATGGTTATCATGGCTGGTATTTTGTGGCTTGTATTGGGACTGTTGAAATTGTGAATTCATGTCTCGGTTGGGTGGGTGTTTTGTTCGGCTGTGTGCCCTGGTTGGACTTTCCTGCGTTGCAAACGTTTTTATTTCTTCAACTTCAATATATAAATAAAACTACCTTGTGTATCAAAATATATATATATTATAATAATATAATACTATATAATATTATAATATTAAATATATTATAATATTATATTATTATATAATATTAAATACATTATAATATAAATATAATATTATGTAATAATATCATATCCACTTTAATCATATAAATACAACCCACTCCCTCAATTATCCACTTTAATACCATATTGTCTAATTTTTATTTGTGTGACAAATTATTTAGTCATTTTTATTTGCGTGACTAATTATTTAGTTGTGTTTTTACTCTATGATCAAATTAGTCACTTATGATGATAAAAGTTAAAGAATGTAAATGTTATTTTTTTTATAAAATATGTGAAGGCCTTAAGACTGCACTGAGAGGCAATGTCTTCCACACAATAGGTATTTTTGGTGCACCAAGCAACCTAAGCAGCCAAATGGCCCACTTAGGTAGGGGTACCATGAGGGGGGATTAAGCTCTATGGATTATGATCAAATTCAAATTCAAAAGAATAGAGGAGTAATAGTCATTTATTTAGTCATTTTTATTTGTTTTACCAATTATTTAGTTGTAATTTTACCTAATGAGCAAATTAGTCATTTATACTTGTGAATTGCAAAAAATTAGTAGAATTTAGTCATTTTTAGTCACGTGACTAAAATTTTTAGTCACGTAGTCATTTATTTGCCAAATTCTACTAGTGCATGAGGGGCTATTTCACATCAAAGGTGGTCCAAAAAATTTCATAGACTAACTAACCAAACACTAGTACTACCTCAAAGGGACTATTGTATTCGAGGAAGATGGTCCAAAAAATTTCATAGAGAGGTACAAAAAGAAATAGCAACCTTCCACCAACTAATGCCATCAACCTCCAAGAAACAATACAATGACTCCTCTAGATGTTCCCAAAACCCAAAGCTTCAAAACACAAGGTTGGTGACCCTACAAACCATTCCCATGCTTACCAAGTTATCTCTGATCATCAGACCCTTACAAGGTTTATTGATACATTCACAACTATCATTACCTCCACATGCATTTGAATAGTAGTGACAACCTTGGTTTTTAATCCTCCAACCCCATACCTTGGGATCACATCACAATGAAAGAACTTCATCCAAAATCCTTATGAGTGTAGGTACCACCAAATGGGTATTTTTCAGATCTGTCTTCCTTGAGTTAGGGAAATTCAAGAAGGGAAGACGAAAGCAAGACATGTAGTAGGTCTAAAAGAGGGAGATTGACTAGAGGTTAAAATATTAGAAGAAAATTTTGTAAACACATGGAATTTTTTCTTACTAAAGGGGGGTCATGTTCTTACGATGATGAGAGGAAAGGCAACATTGAGGTGCCCTTGAGGGACAAGCATCTATGGAAACAATGGGTACCCAAGGAACTTCCTCCAATAAACAATGATTTGTGTGTCACTAAGAGGATATATCGCATAGCACCATCATTATTACATGGTTTGGGCCTATTTTGCATGGACAACATAAAGGTCTATTATGAAAAAGTTACTGAATTAGTGGAGTATGTTGAACCCTATTACAATTGCAAAGATTGAAAGTAGCTAGTTCGATATACATGAAGTGTTCGTAGGTATGCACTATCAACAAATTATATATAGCTAAAAGATAAGGATCAAAATAAAGGATTGGCTATGTACATTGACAGAAGGCCAAAAACATCAGGGAATATTGTAGAGTTTATAAATAGTACATGACCTGGGTCAACAAATAAGAAACCCAATTACATATTTGACGCATGCGAGGGAAACTGTGCATTCATATGTTCAATAAAATCAATAACTGTAGAGGAAGATTTGTTAATCGATTACAATTTGGATTGCATAGATATAAACACAGTTACTATGGGGGTGGTACATACTATATACATTGATCATAGAGAGAAGGCTCTAGCCTAGAGTACAAATCATGATGCAACTTGAGGCACTTCTACCCAATAGGTTTACCTCATTGTAATTGTACAAATTAGATACGAGCAAAAAATTTTATTATTATGTTTTTTCCATAAGTTTATTGGCTTAATTTTGATAATATTTTTAATATTCTTATCATAGTTGGATGATTGGGGAAGGGAACCAATAGTAGAGGAGAGCATCCACAGGGAGGTGTAGTCACTATTATGCGAAGATGACATCGCATATTCTGAAAACCCTCTAGATATGATAAGGAAAACCCAAAAAAAATGCAATGAATAAATCCTTCAGTTGTTATTCATAGTGCCTCAAACAGATGAGATAAGAGAAAGGGTTAAAATATTAACTAAGAGAGCATGGAACTTGCAAGTAACCTGTCATGATATCTTTAATTATAACACAAGTTCATTCATGGTTTATATTTTGTACTCTTTAATATCATGAACTAAAATATTTTTTTTTTTTCACATTTTTTGCATCCTCATGATGTTGCTAGCCATGATCAAGTTACTGTAGGTGCTGCCAAGGGAATAGGGGTTGGTACAAGTGTCAATCCTAATCTTCCTGCACATACATCACATCATTCATGCCTATATTGTTGACTAAAATTTTGGCAACAAATAGCATGTAGGCATTGGGTAATGCACCGTATGGAAGTGAACACATGCCAGAACATGTATTAGGACATGTACTTGGAGATGCAGAGGCCACTAGTATTGGTGATGTTTTAGCAACATTGCCTAGATCTTTCTGTATTACTAGTACAGGAACATTGTCAGTCACATTTGTGGTGACTGAGGATTCCATTCCCATAAAGATAGAGAAGGTCCTAGGTACTTTAAAATGTTTTAATTATTATTATATATAATCCAATTGAAATTTACTTAAATTGATCACTCTTTTTAGACTAATGATCCCATGATCATTTTGTAGGAATTTTTTTTTATAAATATATAAATTATATTTCATTGGAGATCTTTAGGGCCACCATACATACATGGTGGAATGCCCAAAATCAAGATTTAAAAGATGAGATCATTAACTGTTTAGTTGTGTTGTTGGATAATAACACATTCAACCAAACTGAGGTCCTAAAGAAAGCTGGTACCTATCTAAAGTGTGTGAGGGACAAATATAGGTCACATTTAGAGAAGAACAAAGAGTATGAGTGTCCCCCCATGATTTCAAAGAGGGAGTGGAAGGACCTAGTGTTGGATGGAAAGGAGAAGGTTGAAAAGAAAAAAGGAAAGACACCACTGGGCCAAGGAAGGTATGTGATACTATCAACAATGTAATTATATACTGATAACTCTTTATTTTTACATAATCTAATGTATTTCAAAATTTTCATAGGTTGCCTGACACATCGAAGGAAACAAAGGAAAGACTAGGAAAACATGGGCAGCAAAAACTTGGCTCTAGTGGTTATATGAAATTAGTGACATGAATTGTAAGTATTAATAAATGAAATATTGCATCCAAATAATAAATTGCAAACAATTTTGGTTTTATCACACCATATAAGAAAAATTCATGATCTTATGCAAAAATGCAGGGCTCTGAATTCAACAAAGTGCCCACAGAAGAGGACCTAAAGATTTCACTCCAGCAAGGCTATGGAGCTATGGTTGAATGCCTAAGACTCTTGATTGGGAAAACACAAGCTTCCACTACATCTAACATGCAGGTAAACAAACTCATGGAATTTTATTTAAAATTGAATACTTGTACAATCTATTCAATATTATTTTCCATCATAAAGTAATTATGTGCCTATTTTTTTTAAATAGGCAAGCAATGATAATACTGCACATGATATTGGAATGCAGCCTGTTGAGGGTGGAGCACAACTTGTAGATGGTCATGGTGTGCATCCTGGTACTGGATGTATTCATGTACTATACAAAACATAGTATGGATTAATACAATTAAACATCTTTAATTTTAATTGGTGTAGTAATTAATGTAACATTTTGTGTTTCAACTTAGAGCATGTAAATCGTAATCAACATGTTGAGCATGATCAAGCTAGACAAGATTAGGAACATGATGTGGGCCCATCAAGTAAAGAGGACCACTCTAATGTTATTTTAAACATATTTAATTGCAATTGGTGTATTAATTAATGTAACCTTTTGTGTTTCAACTCCAGAGGATTTAGAGGGTGTTTAGCATGTTGAGCATGAGGCAATAAGACAAGATTAGGAACATGATGTGGCCCCACCAGGTAAAGAGCGCCACTCTAGTATTCTTTTAATTAATGAAATAATTGTAACAATAATAATAAAACATATCAATTTAACATTTCTTTGTTATTGCACTAGACCCCCCCTTGCAGTGGCCTCCACGTTGTGAGTACAAAACTAGACATACATTAAGATCATGAGTAGAGGGCAGAACAACTGAAGGAGGGGGAAATGATTTAGAAAATGATACTCCACTTCTTTTTTTAGCTGAAAAAAAAAGTGATTGTAATCATATTATGACAACCATATTTGTGATAATATGTTAATGAATGTTAAAAAATTGATATTTTTGACAACCATATTTTTGATAATATGTTAATGAATGTTAAAAAATTGATATTTTTGACAACCATATTTTTGATAATATGTAAAAACTGAAAGAGTGAATGTTATTTGTTAACGAATGAATGTGAATATTTTAATGAATGAATGTTATATGTTATTAATGGATGAATGAATTATTAATGTTAAATGATCGGGTATGGGGAATTGAGAGTGATGTGAGGGGAAGGGAGGGGCCAAATGAGCTTCCACCATCACATGGTTGGCCCTATTAAGTAGAGAATATTAAAATATTCTTGAAACAAAGAGAAGCTTAATAAGGTAATGCACTTTTCAATATTTCATTATGTTGCACTTTTAAGCTTATGCAATTTTCATTAGTTCTCTTTGCTTCAATATGTTACCCTTTGTACTTATTTTACATTTTAACAAATCTCATATGTTACCTTGGATGATAGTTTTTGCAGGAGAAGCTATCCATGGATGGATCTTGCATCTAGGGATATATGAGTTTGGATTATTAAAACTTGGGATATATGGCCTAGCCATTTCAGCACAAGAATTGGCTTGAGACTGGTATATGGTTCAAACTAGGTCTGGGTATGAGGGGTCTAGGAGAGAGCCCTGTAACACAACTAGTATTAAATAATTAAACATACAAATAGTGTAATTATGTGATTAATGCTAAAATAATCCACAATTCACTATGTGATGAGTAGTTACTGATGATTTCATGCTATTGTTTGGTAGATTATTAATTTTGCAGTTGCTCCCAATAATCATCTCTAGTTGCTTACATGTCATTTGACCTATATGAGGGGCACTTTTTAATATGGGTAGAAATTTTATAGATGATTCTCTTATGTAGTGACCAATGGAATAAGTGAGTGGATGTATTGCTCCTAGTAATCACCTATCATGTGCTTCATGCACTAATGATAAAATAATTTCATTCAATTGAATTAATACAATTATGTATTATATGTTGTTGGTTTGGTTTTTGGTTTGGGTTTAACTATTATTTGTATTCACCTAGGTATCATATGAGAAAGCACACACACATTTTACTAGAGATCCATCACAAGAGTGACCTTCTCTCTCTCTCACACACACACGCACATTCTTGCTCTCTCACACATAGAACTGACCAAAAATAGAATGTACTATTTGGAAATAATTAGTTATGGATTTAATTTCTATTTGAACTCAATTGTAATCAGGTGGGCTTTATACGTTACAGAAACAATACTTGTTTTGATTCGTGAGCTTGGTGTGTAGTTCAATGATGGCATGAACATACTTGTATGTTGTCTTTACACTATCTTTTTCCTATAAAATGTTAAGAACATATTTTACTTTATTCCACTATGAGAGAAGAAGGTGACTATTAGATTTTTTCCCAAGGAGATCTTCACATATTTGAAATTTTACCATAAGTCTTCAACTTTTTCATTCACACCTATCTCAACTATTAAAACCAATTTTGTGATTAATCCTTTCAAATTAGTAGACAATTTTTTAATTTTTGATTGGTTAATGAGGGTTTTTGTAAGGATTCCACAACCTTAAGACACAAATTTGGGTCCCTAGTTTCCATGTATGGGTTTTCAACACTATGCCCATATGCTTTGGGACTTGCATTATTGTAGGTCATGTGAGACATATCCAACAATTTCTACATGACATTTTTTTCCCAAGTCTTCATTGCTAGGTCTTCTACCATTTTTCTTATAAGCTATTTACCCACTATATGTATCCAAGACCCATTATTCACACATTTCAAATTTAAGAGATATAGCATATCAACCAAGTAGTATCTATGTCACCTCAATCATGTTTTATGTTTATATTGGCATGATACAATATATCGACACAACAAATAGCAAGCTTCATTGATAAAAACATTGTAGGAATGGCCTACGTGAATGAGGAAGCACATTGTACAATATTAGCATAGGCACATTGCATTCATACTGATTAGCAGAAGAAATTGGGTTGTATATTTTCATTAAAAAGAATCAAATAGAGAATGTAGCACCATAGGAAATGC
The DNA here is from genome assembly GCA_007258455.2 of Sequoia sempervirens. NCBI lineage: Eukaryota > Viridiplantae > Streptophyta > Pinopsida > Cupressales > Cupressaceae > Sequoia > Sequoia sempervirens. Next base: position 73,695,884 of record VDFB02252616.1, read on the forward strand.
ATATTGGCATAACTCATGAAATTTTCCCTGAAAAAATACTCATCAGCCATCAAAAGCCTAACAAGTGATAATTTTGATCCCATATACTACTCCGATGAAGATAAAAGGCTCATATCAGGGACACATTCTTTTTGTTCTACCAATGGGTTATTCAAGAAAGTAAAAGATAGAATCACTCAAGATTTTGGCATGAGGTACATTGATATATTACATTGGAGGAACACACTGATATTAGAACAACATAAAATGGACCACCTGATGACACATCTTACACTGATAACATTTAGTCAGGAGAACATATCTCAAGTTATGCTGAAATAGTGGATAAAATAAGGCACCATTGATGGAAGTTGTGTTGATGGAATTCATCGGTGGGAGTATCACAATTAGAAGTAATGGATAACTTTGGACCCAATAGAGTGAAGCCTCTCTGATAGGATTACATCAGATAAGCTACACTAATAAAGGATGCAAGGAAAGACCAATACTAGTCAGATTGAATTATATCGAAAGATACATCGGCCAAATTATTCAGGTAGAGAACAAAACCCATACATATAACCATGTTAGGGAGGGAAGATGTTTGAACGAATAATTCTTTTTTTTTAAATGTAGGGTTTCGTCACAATTTCGATGAACATAGCCCGATGAACCACAAAAATTTGAAACAAGGTTGCTATACATGTGACGTAGTTTTCATCCTAATGGAAACGACAATTTTCTCCACCTCATTAGAAAATGGATGTACATTTGGTTTTTTTTCGATGATTTCAAATGGGCGTTTTGCAATGTTTAGTATTTTTTGCATCAATTGATGTACGAAGTTATGTTGATTTTTCTACGGACACTACCAACATTTTCTATGGCATTAATCGATGATGCTAGGTTGTGGTTTTGCTGTATAAAAATTGGTTGTTAAAGCAACGAAAATCTAGCAATGAAATTTAAATAAGTGTTGCATCGGTAAGTCAACAATATTTTGTCAATATGTCACCAAACATTTGTCAAAATTTGTAATCAAACATAGTAGTGTAATGTTTGTAGTGTGAGCCTTTTGGATAGGCTTGGCATTGATAAATCAAACCTTCAACTTGATTCTTTATTTGTTAAGGGATTTGACAATGTCAAAAAAAAATTTCTCGGTGTGATTACTTTACCTGTTATAGTTGGGAAGGCCACATTGGAAACACATATCGATGTTATGCCTCATGAAATTTCATATAATCTTCTCTTAGGAAGACTGTGGATTCATGTAATGAATGGGGTGCCTTCTAATCTTCATTGTAAACTAAAATACATCTACAAAAACAAATACAATCCATGGAAAACATTAACACCAACTACACAAGTGGAACCCGTACAATAGACAGACAAAGAAAAACACATTGATGAATTCACAAAGCTATTAGAAGACGATTGGGGTTCCTTAGATTTTGAACATACATTCTTGGGTGAGTACAAGATCATAAAAAAAAAATCAAATAAGGTACATGAAAAATCAGTAATGTCAACACAAAATTCTAACAACCCTTTGAAAGAATCTACCTCAACCACTTTAGAACACAAGACAAAAAATTACACAATAAACTTTGATGAACTCAACAACGAACAATCACCCAATCCAAAAGAAATGAAAAAGGTTAATGGAAAAGGTTATGAAATTATGAAACAACTTGGCTATAGTGCAAAAAGATGTGGTGCTAGAGAACAAGGTATCTACAACCCTATAGAACCTAACATGCAAGAAACAACTCATGTTATTGGTTATTATCCTTTGTGAACAATGACATCTTCACTTAATATCAATTCCATCTCGTAAAACACTCAAGATTTGATTTCATTAGATTTTACACCATCCTATAAAGGAGCAAACAAAATCTTGCAATATAAGTAGTCTTCCATAAGTATGACATCTAGTACTAAGCAAGAGGTATCTTTTCCGAAAACCATAGGCACACCTTCTACCATTGATCAAGAGGTTATCTTATCGAGACTCCTCCAAGATCACTTTCTATATCTCCCTCCAAGAACTTGAAAGAAATTATATTACAAGACTTCATTTTGTGCCTATCATAGAGTCCATGATCATTCTACTAATGAATGTAAGGATTTGAGTAGTAAAATCCAACATATTAAGGATTTTGGTTCTCTCCCTTATGTGGGGGCACCTAATTTCTCTAATTGATACTAATTTTCACTCTACCATGCATCCTATCAATCATTTCGGCTCACCCTTGTCTTGCACTAAATGGGCGAAAGGGGTTAGGTAGCCTTATTCTCGTATGTCACTTTTCATTGTTTCTTTTGGGTAGTTGATAACCTTTCATGAACATATAAGAGAAAGCTTAGGATGTGGACAACATGCCTTAAGTTAGCTCACATGTGACATACTACATTTTTCATGACGTAGCTTATTGGAAACATATGACTTGGCATAGGAATTTCTGAATAATCTCTCATGTCTTCTTCTACTTTAAAGCACTTGCTCATAGTAATGATGCTACAAATCACTTGAAAGTGGTGGTATACATTGAAACTCATATTTAATTATGTTATTACCCTTTTTATTGCAATGTCCTCTCTTGAAAACATTAGCTACAATTTTCTCATGGATGATACCTTGCAATTGTCATCTCTTGGAAACAAGATGATACCATTTGAACTTTTCCTCACTTGGATACATTAGGCACAATGTTCCCTAAGATGATACCTTGCATAAACTAAGAAAAATACCTTTGAACATTCCTTGCACTATTTTTCATTTGCAATGTCTATGAGTTTTAAGCATACAAAGATTTGATTGCCTCATGAAGATTGTAGATCATTTTTGTGTGGAACCTTATCAAAGTTATCAAGAGGTATAACTTTGGTATGGTTTGAGCAGGAATCCCATTCCAAGGCATGAATTTCCCCATAGCCACGTGTGTGTGTGAGTGCATACCAACCACGAGTGTATGTTTCTCACCTTTTATGACTTCTCACCTGATGAACAACCAAGAGTTTTGTCATCTTAGAGTGAGTATTCATTTTTGGACAAACAACCTAGATCTGATCCACATCATGTTGGAAAAATGGTTGAAGTTTGATCCACCTTTTATTTCCTCTCATTTCTACTTCTCTTCCTTCTAGTTATTGTCATTACATGATTGTGCATCTCATTTTGCTGCAAATCAATCACCATTATGTGTGTCCTTTCATGCTTATGTTGGTTTGACTTAGGATCTTGGATCCTAGGGGATTGGTTACCTCTTTCATCTTTTTTATCCTAAACCATCTGCATTGGTACACTTGGACCCCTCTTGAATGTCTAATTTAGTGTGAGTTTGAAGCAAGTTCATCCTCTCACTAAAGTGGGGGCTAAATGTAGTGTATAAAAAATTATCTCTTGCTTGATATGGGAATACATGATGATAAATTTGAATTAACATCGCCTTGATCTAGTGTTGGGATGTGTTTTAGAAATCCACATTAGGTCTTGTGCTCTTGAAAACTAAATAAAATGCATGTCTTGTAAAGGTGTTGTATAGTGTTGTAAATGACTTTCACACTTTTCTAGACTTTTATTAAGTATTTAAGTCTAATGGACCTACTTTTTTCCCCCTTACTTCAATATTGTAAAATCTATTTAATTTAATTTTCACAATAATCTAGAAGGCTTTCAAATTAAACCTAATTTTAATCTAGTGTTGTAATGTGTTTTATACATTCACATTGGATGTTGTGTCTTTCTAGACTATGTGGACATCATTTTAATGTTGTAAAGTTTATTTAATCACACTTTCACTTTAAAATTTGTGTCCCTAGCCCTAATTACCCTTTATATCAACATTAATAAGCCCGTATGAGCCCATATTGTGCATCTCAGGGCTTATTTTGATCAAAAACCTAGCTATATCAACATAAAAACTAAAAAAATTCACTCCTCGACATCCTAGCTAGCAAAAGAGCCCCTGTGGGACCCATTCGCTACTTTAGGTGAATGAGTCCCATCTAGGTGGGACTAAGTTGCCCAGCTTGGCAAATGAGTCCCATTTGGGCCATTTTTGATGTTTGATCAAGAAAAATTGGGTTTGAAGTGTAGTTTTCTTCCATGTCAGCATTGGGGATCAAATTAACGAGCATTTAAAGTGTATTTCCTATATAAACAAGGTTTATAAACCCTAATTCATTATTCATTCATCATTCATTATCCATCTCAAGTCAAGCAAGCTAGGGTTTTGGCATTTTAAGTCATCAAGATAATTTTTGTACGCATTCAAGGGAATATTCTTTATTGATGGATTGTTGCAAAAATTCAAGATCTATCATCATGATCTTAGCACTTTGAAGACATCTCCTTATTGGGTAGGTCAAAATATCCACAAAAAGTTACTTATAGTGCCAGAAATTAGGGTTTTAGATCTAGACACCTAGTGGAGCAAAAAGAGCAGACTGAGAGCTTGGATTCCACTTGCAAGTTTTTAGAAATGTCAAATTGGAATCATACACCATTAGTGGCATATGATTCCCACTATGCATGTTTTTTAATAAATTTCTATAGATTTGGATACCCATTTGGCTAAAATAAGCTCTAATATGGTTTTTCAGATCTAGGATTGATTTGATCAGAATGGCATATGAGTCCTAGTAGGCCAAAATTTCAAAAACACCAACATTTCCAGTCTTCAACACATTTCTAGGTGGACATTTTCTTTTTTCTTTCTTGTTTTGTTTTACTTGCATTTATATTCATCTTTTTAGGTCTTTTTCCATACTAGTGTTTTCAAACAATTTTCATTTTCCAAGTTTACACTTTGTGGTGAACCCATTTCTTGTTTTCATTCATTTCCAAGAATATCTTACAATTAGATTTCACGTATCATTTATTGGGTTGAGGTCTCTAAGGTAACCTTGAGTGTGGATATTATAAAATTGGATCTCTTTCCTCCTTATTCCATTTTGTGGACAAGGAGGTGAAGCATCCTTTTTTTGGTGTCCATAGGTTGATTTCTTGATAAAGGTTAAAAGCTGCTCCAAGGGTCCAAAAAGGGTCTGGGATACAAGAATTACGCCAAAAATGAAAAAAAACTATGCAAAATAAGCTCCAAATTGGTAACATTGGTGAAAATGATGATAAACCCTATCTTGAAGGTGAAATTAGGGAAAATAACCTTAATTTTCTAGCTTAAATAAGCCAATAATGGTTACTTTCAATTCATTTGTGCATTCACACTTGAGATATTCTTGCTATTTTGAGCTCTAACCCTTTGACGAAATGGCACATCGAGAGCTCCCAGGCACATCTATGACCGATTTCAAGAGCATCTGTGTCTTCTAGGCATAGGACCACCAGTATGTAATTCCAAAATTGATTTGAAATTTGAGTTTTGGATGCATTTATTGTGCTTTGAAATCTAAACTTTGGCGATGTCACTATATAGCAACACACAAATTGCAATCAATGACATTGAAATGAATTATAGAGACACATATGTATACGGTGACACTTTTTGTTATTTAAAATTAGGGTTTCTAATTTTAAATTCCAATGCATGCTTATATAGTGATGCTCTTGCCGATTAAGAAATTAGGGTTAGGTTTTCCAAAGTTTAATAGCAATTTCCATTTGTGTGGTGACACATGTGATTTTTAATTTTAAATGCTTTCCAGCATCACAATTTGAAATTTAAATATAGTGATTGTACCATAGAAAAATGGATCATTGACATTTTCATGGTCTTTTAGGTCTTTCTCTTGTGATGTTTGACTTGTCTTGCTTTGATTTAATGTTGCAATGTAACTTATGCATTCACATTAGGTCTTAAATATTCAAAATATGACGTCTTCTGAAGGTGTTGTGAAGTGTTTTAGCACATTTCTACACTTTTTTAGACTCTTTTCATTATAATTCACCTAAAAATAACCTTTTCATCACTTTTCAAGTCCTATTTTAAGGTGTTGTAAAGTCTTGTAACAATATTTCATGCTTTTCTAGGCTTGATTTCATTATTTACACCTTTCTTACTCTTTATTTGACCCCTTTATGCACTCATAAGACTTAATTAAGTTTATTTTTGAATATAGACCTGACAAATAACATCAAATATGACTTAATTCCTAAGACCCACTTACAAGCCCATGATGGGACCCATTCGCCATGGGTGGCTAATGAGTCCCTCTTGGCTCCAAATTCAAAATAATTCAAAATTTCTTTTGGGTTTTTATTTAAAAATATTGTATGTCAGCCTATGATGAGGTATTATTTTGTTATTAGGGAATAAGTGTATAAATAAGTGTTTTTATCCTCATTTTGCATCTCTCCCCATTCATTAAGTTCACTTGCATTCATTCAACATCAATTAGCATTCGAGCAGTTTGCATCACTCAATTAAGCATTCATCAAGCATCTTGGAGCAGTTGTTCACATATATTAGATTTCTTCAACAAGGTTGTGGTGAGTTTAGGACATTTGCATGTTTTTATTAATCATTCCTTGCTCATTTCATTTAATTTCTTCATTAAGGGTTTGGTTACCAAACTGGGATTTGACCAAGCCAAATCCCTATACTCTAACCCTTAACCATTTCCCCCCTTTTGAATGTGTGTTTGCAGAATTTTGTATGCAAATTTATGAAGCAATTAGGTGTTAAAGGGTGGTCAACAAGTCAAAAAAATGTTTCAAGTCAATTTCAACCTATTTGAAGCTTGGAGACAACCTAGAGTACATGTGAACCAAGATTCCAAACCTACATAAACACAAGAAATAAGCACCCTATCAGATCAAATGCAAGTTAGTATCATGATTCCCCAAGAAATCCATTTGAATTGCAAACGAAAGGAAATGAAATGAAGAACATAAACAAGCATAAACCAAAGATATTAAATCATATTCAAATGCAAAGCAAGCTCCTAATCTTTTGAGGGAATTGGTGCTAATTTGAAGTGAAAATTGGCCCTTTCCCAACTCCAATGATGCAATGTTGATTGGTGGATAAGAGTGATCCACTTTGTTGAAGGTTGAAGTGCTCCAAGATAAAAATTTGCATAACCTAGCTAAGAATTTGATGAAATAGATGAAAGATTGCTATGGATTTGACTATAATAACTTTTCCCAAATTGTGGATGATCAAATGAGGAAAGAAACCTCTTATTTATAGAATGATAGGATGGAGAAATTCCCAAAATGGATCAATGTGGAACTAATACTCAACCAATGGCAAGGTGCCATTTGTCCAAATTTGAATGGATGGAGGATGTGCATTAAGCATGGATACTACCACTATTATTCCTTTACCTTCACATCCAATGCATGTTCACACACAAAAAAAAATGTTCTACAAGAAAAAGTCATTAGTATTGATGAGGATTTTTCACATTTACAACAAGATTTAAGTCTTGAAAAAATTTCCACCACTGCCATACTTGCCATTGAAAACCTTCATCACTTGATTGAAAGTGGCAATGGCTTACAAGTTATGAAATGAATAGCTGAGATATACAACAAACATGTTCCTTCCAAATCCCAATAAATAAAAAAATTGTAAGCCAAGGAGGATCTCACATTCCTCCTCCTCCAACCATAGCATCCATACCCACCTATACCACTCCTCAAGTTACAACAACTATGCAACATGTTAGTCATGTGACTCCCTCTTTCACTATTCCAACTAGCATTCCTAGTTCTTTTGTGGTGTCAAATATTCCATCTTCTACCTTCACCTGTCTTAGTGCCACTTTCACTTCTAACATTACATACACTTCATCACCATTCTCTCTTCCACCTCATGCCACTTACATTGAACCCATCATTACACGACTCTTTAACACTATTTCATCCATGTAACAATAAATATCCACCACTAGTGGAAGCCAAAATGCTCCACCCATATATCATGTCTATAGTAGCCAATTATCTTTAGAGATATTAAGAACATAGATTCCACAGGGAATTGAGATTCCTAGGTTTGAGAAGTATGGAGGTAAAGGAGACCCTACTAATCATGTTAATGCCTATACAACACTATGCAGTGATTTTGTCCTTGACAATAAACTATTAGCCAAACTTTTTCCTAGGACCTTAAAGAACATTGGTTTAGAGTGATTTTCAAACCTACCTAATCATTCAATCTGATCCCTTAATGAACTCGTGGATGCAATCATGTGCAAGATCATCATGGAAATAATAGGCCCTTAAGTGGCAAAAAAATTAGAAAAATTAAAGTTAGATAACTTGACATAAATATTTGAATAAGTTATCTATATTATTTCAAAAATATGTAAGAATATAATATGTGGAAAATTGAATGTAGTTTCTAAACTACTAAGTTTATTTTATTTTTTTTAAAGTCTATTTGGTGAAAATTTGAAATTTTATTGCAGTAGTACTTAAATTTCAGGGAAAAATAAGAAGTAGGTGTCTATTTGACCACCCTAACCACAATAAAATGATAATATTTTCTTATAAGATTTTAGATATTAGTAGAGAACTCATGTCTCGATGTGATGCATATTTTTTTGTAATTTTTTTCTAAGAAAATAATTAATTATGATTTATTTATGACAACTTTTAAAAAATATAAAAACTCGTATGTCTGACCACCTTAACTTGGTCAAAACTTGATGAAATTCAATTCTTTTTTTTAATCCTATAGTATGGGAAGCATAGAATGTGATGCATGTTTCAGATTCAAAAAATGTGATACTGTTTGAAAGCTATAGATGTTTTTCAATCAACCTATCAATCAGGACTTTAGTCATAATTCAAATAGAAAATAAATAATAATAATTTATTAAATTAAAAATAAAGCATATTTTATATTGGTTGAAAGCTAAAAATATCCTTTAAAAACCCTTTTAGTTTCATCAATTTTGGGTAAAAAAATGTCGTCAACCACATACCCTACACATACCCATCATATTGCCACTTTTTGGCCCATTATGATCCTGCACATACCCATGACATTATAAGTAATTTCCAAGTCCATATGACTCCCAAAAATACAATGGCTGATTTAATTCGATGTAAACAAAATTAAGATGAAAAAGTAAATGATTTCATTTCACATTATCAATCAATGTATGCTCAAATTAATGTCAAGATTCTTGATTCACGTCTGCAAAAGATGTTTGAATCAAAAACTTGCACACCCACCTTCAAGATAAGTTAACTATGATGAAATTTCCTTCATTCATGCATTTATGCATGACCCTTTGTGACTATGCCAACTTGGTCATTAGTCATGATTCAAATTCCACTTCTAATCGAGCTAAGAAGTTTGAGCAAAACAACCGAAACAAAACATAAAACTTTAGAAAACCAAATTAAGGCTTCTTACAGTTCAAACCGCCTTCTTTGCAACCAACACAAACTATTTAGAGTCAAGTGGTAGTTCTTAAAGTAGTTCTACCCATTACCTATGGGGAACCAAAGAGACAATTTACCCCCTTACCTAATATTCTCCATAACACAATGAATCAATTGCTCCAACAACAAATGATTAGTTTATCCACTATTAAACCACTTGATTTCACAACCCTTTAACTCCCACCTTTAAACCAAATGCTTATTGTCATTTTCATCACCAAAATGGACATGACACCAAACAATGTAAGTGTCTCAAACACTTAGTTCAAGACCTCATTGATTCTGGTCATTTGTCCATTGTGGGTGTCAATGATCAAGGCAATAAGTGTGTTGCACCCCCTAATCAAAATTTACAAATTTTTACCAACCCTATGCCTAAACACAATGTTTCATTTGTCAAGGCTAGTGAAGCTTCAAACACTCAGAGGATGGACATTGATACAAATAATGAGCAACATGATATAACTCCAAATGTTACCCAAGTTAATCCTATGGATGAACTTGTGGGTATGATAGATGTCATCCCTCATAAGGGCCCAACCAAAAAATCTCTTGTTATTACTTTTTCTTCTCATGATATACTTAAAAATATTCCTGATGGTCCTCTTTACATAGCTAGAAGAATCTATGATAAGCCCACCAATTGGATATTAATAGATCCCACCTATGGCGAGAATGTGACCATGGGAGAGTTCTTAGTATTACATGATCTCTATCAAAATGATTATACTAATCCAACTGCATGGATTAAAACACATACTAGTTTTGCATGCACTAAAATTAGATTGATCATACTGGACCATTACATATAGGACCCAAAACTTTAGATGTAACATTTTATATTATTTCACAATCAGATTAGTTTCATTTGCGGCTAGGTCATCCTTGGCTTCGCTCGATGAAATTTGTTCCTTTAGTTTTTCACAAATGTTTGAAGTTTCTGCATGGCAATGAAATATTTACCATACACCATAGTGGCTATTGTCCTCTAAAGGTAAATTTTCCTTAGAAGCCTTTTGGCCTGAACTTATGGAACCCATCACCCCTCGACAAGGCTTGTTTTTCATAACCTATCAAAAGTTCAAAGCCAAATGAATAGCCAAATTGTCTCTTCATAACATGTCCCCATCCACTTCCACTACTCCTATCCTTGATGAAACCATGCTTCAGTTTGAGTCTGGCATTGAGCAAACAATACAACCTCATGAGCACCCAACCATAGACACTTCCCCTTCATTGTTTAAATGTTGAAGAGAAAATGAAACCAATGTCATGCCTCCTCATATCAAATGAGTTTATAAATCCAAAGAGAAAGTAATTGACCCATCTTCTTTGGTTTCTTCCATTCTTCCCCCTCTAGAAGAAAAGGAACCTATGGTGGTTCAACTCGCTCTTACCCTTCAATAGCTTCAAAATGAAATTAAGAGAAATTGTAGTGCTAGGGAGTGTAGGTGTCATCATCATCTCCTTGCTCATCAAATGCAAACCAAAAAAAAACAAATAAAATCAACATCTTCCTTTGACAAAAGCAATAAATTATTACCCTCCTCCTAACTTCCGCAAGATAGTATAGTCCAACCCTCACAACAAAATGATTTGATCCAATAGCCACAACTTCTGATACATCCTTCCTTATAAATTACCCTTCATCCACACATCGTGATTAACCTAGAAGATGATGATGATGATGAGGTGATCACTAAAATCAATGAAGAAGTTCATAATGATTTAAATTATTTATTTTCATCATCCATGAGCTCAAAATATAAATCTGCTACACCAAGTGAAGAACCTGGCACTTCCCCTAGTTTGGTACTTACAATTCTTCCTTTGGATAGTCAACCAACCTCACAATATACTGAACATGATTGGGAGGTGGATGACTTGTTAGATGGTTGAATTTCATTCACACTACTAGCCTTTTATATTCATTTTCCTTTTTCTTTTTCTTTTTCTTTGGTTTGAATGTATGTGTGTAACGTGTTCCCCCATAATGTGTGTGAAATTCTTCTATTTGTACCTCTATTCTTCTATATTTCATACATTTTTCATTTCCTTTTACACTTTTGTTTTGTGTTCTCGTTTTGACGATGACACAAAGCGTCGAGATGCCTTATGTCTCTTCCATGTTGACCCAAAAGGTCTTGTTTCCTTTTCCTTTTCTTTTTCTCATTTTTTTTCCTTTTAGGGATGATGCAAAGAATTGAGACCAAAATGTATCCTTCATGTTTACCCAAAAGCCTTTCCTTTCCTTTTTCCTTTTTATTTTATTTTCACTTGTGTTTTCCTTTTGGGGATGATACAAAGCATTGCGACCACAATGTCTCTTCCATGTTGACCCAAAATGAACTTGGTTTTTCTTTTGTTTTTTCTCTCTGTGTCATTCTTCTAGTTCTATGTGCTTAGGGGAATGATGATAGTTTTGAGTTGTTTAATCAAAACATTGTAGAAATAAACATATTGACCCCAAATCCATAGATCCCTTATGTGTTTGGTGTGTTCCTTTCTAGGGGGAAACCTTCTTTTCTTTTCTTTTCTTTTTTCATTTACATGAAGCAGCTTAACTTAGAAACATATGACTTGGCATAGGGGCTTTCCAAGTTGGATCTCATGTCTTTTTTTCATTTTTTCACTTTTCCTTCACTACTTTAAAGTAATTGCTCACATAACGGTATGTAGCAATTCCTTTAAATTTGGGGGCATACATTGGCATAATTCATTTAAATTATTGATTCTTAGTGTAGCCTTCTCACTTAATACAATGTTTTCATCACTTTGTGAATGACATTAGGTGTGATGTCCTTCATAAGGGTTATCTCTCTTAGCATATTACATTCCTCTTAGTGGCTTGATGTGACACACTACATCCCCTAAGTTTCGAATATTCTATTCTTTGATTGGTCCTCTCTTGGAGACATTAGACACAATGTCCCCTAAGTAATAAACCTTCCATGAACTTAACAAGACTCCTTTGAACATCTTTTGTATTTTACATTTTTTCATTTTACATATTTTCCATCTTGCATAATGCAACTTGCATGCCTATGGTACCATCTTGTTTGTTCATGATTTCTAAGCATACAAAGCTTTTCTTGTCTCATGAAGCATGAACCAATATTTTCCCTTGTGGCACCTTGTTAAGGTTATCAAGAGGTATAACTTTAATATGGTTGAGTGGGAAGCCGATTCAGTAGCATGACTTTCCCCAGAGACACCTATTTGTTTGTGAGTGCATACCAACTACCTTATGTACTTCACCTTTTGGGTTTTCTCACTCGGTGGAACACCATGAGTTTTTTCACCCTAGAGTGAGTATGTATTATCTTTTTCTTAGAAACAACCTAGATTTAATCAACAACTAGTCTGACAAATGATTGAAGCTTGATCTAATTCTTCCTTTTCTTCTCACCTGTGTTCCTTTGTTCTTATGTTTAGTTTTCCATGGGATCTTCATCCTGGGGGCTTGATCATCCATCTTCATCATTATCATTCCACCTTGCTAACATAAGTGCATTTGGATCCTTCTTGATATGCAGGGCTACTTCAGTGTGAGTTTGAAGAAAGTTCATCCTCTCACTAAAGTGGGGACTAAAGAAAAATGGATCATCAACATTTTAATGGTCTTTTAGGTCTTTCTCTTGTGATGTTTTACTTTTCATGCTTTGATTTAATGTTGCAATGTAACTTATGCATTCACATTGGATATTAAATATTCAAAATATGACATCTTGTGAAGGTGTTGTGAAGTGTTGTAACACATTTCTACACTTTTCTAGAATTTTTTCATTATAATTCATGTAAAAATCACCTTTTCATTACTTGTTAAGTCCTATTTTAAGGTGTTGTAAAGTCTTGTAACAAGATTTCACATTTTTCTAGGCTTGATTTTGCTATTTAAACCTTTCTTATGCTTTATTTGACCCCTTTATGCACTCATAAGACTTCACTAAGTGCATTTTTGAATTTAAACTTGAAAAATAACATCAAACGTGACTTAATTCCCAACACCCACTTACAAGCCCAAGGTGGGACCCATTCACCATGGGTGGCAAATGAGTCCCTCTTGGCTGCAAATTCAAAATGATTCAAATTTTATTTTGGGTTTTTATTTAAAAATACCATATGTCATCCTATGATGAGGTATTATTGGGCTATTAGGGCATAAGTGTGTATAAATAAGTGTTTTTATCCTCATTTTATATCTCTCCCCATTCATCAAGTTCACTTTCATTCATTCAACATCAATTAGAATTCAAGAACTTTGCATCATTCAATCAAGCATTCATCAAGCATCTTGGAGCAGCCATTGACATATCTTGATATTTATTCAACAAGTTTGTGGTGAGTTTAGGACATTTGCATGTTGTTATTCATCATTCCTTTCTCATTTCATTTCATTTATTAATTAAGGGTTTGATTACCAAAGTGGGATTTGACCGAGGAAAATCCCTATACTCTAACCTTTAACCATTTTTCCCCTTTTGCATGTGTGTTTACAGACATTTGTATGCAAATTTCTCTAGTAATTAGGTTTTGAAAGCTATTCAAAAAAGTGTTTCAAGTCAACTAAAACCTATTTGAAGCTTGGAGACAACTTACAATTTGTTTTTTGCAAATTTGACTCTATCAACCCAACAAGAAGACACGTGCAGATCTAGAGCAAGAGAATTGATCTTTGATTTCACAGAATTTTGGAGGACTGATTTTCCATCAGTGATGAATGAGTCCCACCTTAAGGATGAAAATGTTGATTTTTTTAGATTCTAGTTTGCAACAGTTGGAAACCTATTTCAGGAGATTTTACTAGTAGGACTGATTTTCCATGAGTGGCAAATGAGTCCCACTAGTCATAAATAGTGATTTTTCTATAATTTTAGAAGCTTCTCAAACCTACAATCTGTTTCTAGGTGCACTCCTTTTAGTCTGTTTCATTTATGAGTTCATTTGTGCACGTTTCTTATTCATTCTTGCAAACCTCACTGTGTTTTCAAACATTGCATATTACATTAGTTTGGAATTAATAATCAATCAATTACATCATTTAGTTGCATTTAAAACATTGCATTTACTCTTAATTACATCATAGAATCCTCTATTTGAGTCAACCATCACAATTTTGGGATTTTATCTCTCTCCTTTTAGGTGAAAGATCCTAAGAGTTCAAGAGTACATAAAGTAATAAAATTGTCGGTTCAGTGACACTATTGTAGATAGTGATGCTATTGTATTTTTGAGCTACAAATTTCAAATTGAGTCCAATTTCCTCAATTTCCTGATTTTGTGTGCTTTTTGGATGCAGGAGGAAATTCCACCACTAATGTCGTACAAGCATAGACCCACTATGTTGGAGAGATTAGGCGATTTGTCAAACTTTTTCCAAGAGCACTTAGGATAGATCAACCTCTAGTATGTTATGTATGCATTCATTATTCAAACACATCTAGCCATGATGATTTCTCTATTGAGATATGGCACTGTGATACCTCATCTTCCCACCTTCTCACTAGCGAGATGATGATGACCTTAGAGGATGTATGGCGTATATTGTGTTTGTTGATACATGGCAATTGCATGATCTATGATATTGATACCAGACTTTATGCCTACCATGAGGTGATGGAGATGGAGTAGATTGTTTTGGTTACATCACAAATCAACCTTGATTTGTATAGAGGTCATGCACATACTTTCAGGTTGATCATTGCAACCATTATTTTGGGTTTCGTCACTCTAGATAGATGCAGCAGAGGGTTCAACACAGGATGGGGATTGGCATGACATAGAATGCTGCAGAGGAGGAATATTTTCGCATGGGGGGTAGTGATGCTGGCCTCTTTGTATCATTATATGCATGATTTTTTTTACTATGATGGGAGAACCATTGGTGCAGGGGTGACTATGCTTCACATTTAGGCATGGGAGCATGTCGCCATGCTTTGACTGACATTGAGCTAGATGATCATGTGATCTAGCGATACGAAGGTGATATTACATAGAGGCACACCAAATAGATTGGGATCTTGTATTGGTGATGATTCATTGATGATATGTCAGTTTTTTGTTGGCACTTGTGGCTATAGCTGATCTGTGTAGTAGTTATACTTCGTCAGAAAAACCTGATACATGCAGGGTCACGAGCACACCATTATTGAGTAATATTTACCAGATAGGATTGCTCAACAATTTGGAGAAGTCCAGGATAGGCTAGATGATGGTTATAGGGCCATTATTGCTAGGTCAACCAAAGAGGTTCCCACTTGGGGACCATCTATTCTAGCTTCCAAAGTAGTCAAGAGCTTTAGATAGTTAGTGGCTTAGCCTTAGGCCTATGATCAAGGTTAGGTAGTAGCATAGAGAATGCATGCATATGATTCCTAGTTCATACCCCCATGATGGTTGGAAAATCCAATAGGTGCTTATTTGAGAGGGATACCTAGAGGTAGGGGACCAAAGGAAGAAGACAGGGAGGCTAGGATGGCTAGGATGGTCAAGTTTTGAGGGCTCCACTAATTAGACAATAGCCTCCTCAGCAGCCTCCAGTTGTACAGTACCAGGCATCACTGCCACCACCACCAAATGCTAGGGATGCACATATATGGGTGATGTAGTAGTAGGTGTAGAATTTGATTCATGAGTGGGATTAGGCCCACCAATAGGTTTTGGATATTACTATTGAGCAAGATGAGGCATGATAGTAGGTGGTAGCCATTATGGTTGAGAGAGATCAAGATTTAAAGTGGGTATAGGTCATGAATATAGAGAGAGACCAAGAGGTTACCTAATTCTAGTAGATAGAGGCTATGATGGTGGCCACTCATGGTAGGAAAGTTTCAGTGAGGTTTTATAGAGAGCCCATGACAAAGACCACATATTATAGGTAGCATTACCATCGAGATGTACCATAGGAACTTAGATAGCCTAATTTTTCATAGCGTAGTGATGCATGGCTAAGAGCAGAGGATCAGCCTAAGAGGTAGGCTAGAGAGGGTAGCAGCCATCATGGCTATCTTTCATGTATAGACACCTTTTAATTTTGTTTCCCCATTCTTTATGATAGATATGCATTCATGGGCTCCTTTTTTATAACCTCATGGATATTGTACTTTTGATTGTTATACATACATTGATCCAAATTTTATACCATGACATTCATTATATATATATATATATGATAAAAATACAGAGGATTCATGATGTGTTCATCTTATTTCATGTTTATGGATGCATATGATATTGGATGCTTATATTATGTATGGATGCACTCTACTTATGTCTATATGATATGGGATGATATGATATGAGATGGATGCAATGTTATGATATTTTTTAGTATCTTTTCATGATATGCTATGGAATGAATGATATGTGGTGCAAATGATGTGGATGCATTTCTTTTTGTGTATTTTATATGCATTTTATGAGATGCATATGGATGTATGTATGAAAATGATTATGCAATGATTTAATATGCTTAGAATAAAAAATCCATATTATTCATCACAACTCAAATGATAGTGCAATATGTATGATGTGATATGCAATCATTATGCTGATGGATATTTTATTATTATGTTGTGATTATGAGATGCATGTATGTTGATGGTTTGTGGATGTAGGGTGGATGCATTGATGATGTTTTTTGTTGACTTCCATGATACTAGGTTAACATGGAGAGAAGATAGAAGAATAACGAATGAATGATTGTTGGTTTCAATGATTGCTTCAAAAGATCTAACAAGTTTATGATCCATCAAGACTTTATTAGAGATAGTGATAAGAAAATGCAAAAAGAGGATGAATGTAGGATGATGAGATGCTCACACTTCAAGATTGCAATTTTTCATCATTCCTTATTGTTTGATATAACACATGAAGGATACATCCTAGGACATGTTGATCAAACATTGTTTGATGTTAGGATGATGATGCTAAGATGAACCATTTATATAAACTTCACTGACACATTTACCTATGATTTAGACTTTAGATTTTGACAATTAGGCTCACTTTATGACTTGCTACACTTGCTTTCTACTTATTTCACCAAAGGTAAAAGGTGACAATGGATTTATTATGGATGAAGGTTTATTTTGGGTGAAAGTGAGATGGGATAAGTGGTTTTGGATTTTCTAGAATATTTCAATATTTTTGGTATTTTGAAATGTTTTGAGGTTGTTTGTGGTCTTTACGAAAGTTTATGTGAATGTTTATGTTTTCAATTTTTTGAGGCTATTTAGTGTTTTTTGAGATGTTTGAGGCTTTTTAGGTCTTTCGAACATTTTCTATTGTTTTTGGATTTTTCCATTTTCAAATGTTTTTGGTTTGTGAGAGTTTTACGAATGTTTTTTGGATTTTTTAAGTTATCTAGATGTTTTGGGGTTTTTCAGAGCTTTTCCAACCAAGAACATAACCTAAAGACCTATCCTAGGGGCCTCGAGGGCTAATCAAAGATAAGCCTTTCCTACGTTATACACATAGAGACCACGTAGTTTGACGGACTCAACTAATTAAGAAGATGAAGATATGAACAATGATGGAAAAGTCAATTTATTATTATAGATTCCTAAAGGATTGACCTAGGAAGTTTCAGGGGCACATCAATGATGGCCTTTCCTATGCTCAAGATCAGAGACAATGTAGTTCAACAAGGGGACTCTGTTTTTGGATTTTTGATGTTTCCCAGATTTTTTTGATTTTTCCTTTACAATTTTATGATTTTTTTTGGATTTTAGCTATATAAGATTTTGCAAATGCCTTTGGATTTTCTCATGATCATTTTACTAATTTTTTTGGGATTTTTGAGATAAGATTTTATAAATTTTTAGGGGTTTTCAAGATAATATTTCCAATGACCACATGATATACAAGAACCTGATTATGATCCATAACCAATTTCCCCCAACGTGATAGGTTAGACTACTTCAATATAGGAAAGACAAAATGACCTTTGGAATATGCCAAGTACTACTAAAGGGATTGCGATACTTCACAAAATCAAGCTATGATAAGGACATAGATAGGAAATGCATGAATGATGATGCAAAGAATGGTAGGAAAAAAGAGCCAAATAATAGATGTAGGTGCTTTATTTATGCAAGGTTCCTGTTTGCTAGGTTTTTACAAAGGTGATTTCCCAAAGCACCACCAAAGTGGTTTTCACTAAAGGAAAATTAGTTTTCTTTACTTTTTTATTAATCATTTTTCTTTTTTTTTTGGATTTTTATCATTTTTTATATTTTTTGTATTTAATGATTTACACCCTTCAAAATTAGGAATAAATTTTTTTGAGATGTAATTTGTTAGTTGGCTCTTGCAAGGTTTCACCTTCAAGTGTTGAAAATTGGTATACTCCTTATCCATAACTTGTGATAACGAAGGGACCCAACCAGTTAGGTTCAAACTTTCCTTTGCTATCTTGATTTGTAGAGTTCTTTTGATTATGCTTTGAGACAAGATCTTTGACTTAGAATGATAGAAATTTGATCCTCTTGTTATAGGTCCATTTTAGTTAGTTTTGATATACTTGCAAATGATTGAGGTCATCAAGACGATGCTCATCCAGGAATTCTATCTCATTCAACCAAGACACTTTGTATTCTTCCTCAGTTATTAGGCTCTATAGTGACATGCACAATGATGGGAGCTCAACCTCAATAGGAAAGATGGCTTTTGATCCATAGATTGGGGAGAAAGGGGTTGCACCTATAGGCATGCAGATACTGGTTTGATAAGCCCAGAGAGTGGGATTTAGTTGCAAATTTATATCATGACCAACTTCATTCACTATTTTCTTTAGGATTTTTAGGATAGTTTTTTTCATAGCTGTTGCTTGGCTATTGCCTTGAGGATAGTACAAGGTAGAGAATTGGTGTTGGATATTGAATCTTTAGCACAAATCTTTCATATTCTGAATTTTAAAAAGGGTTCCATTACATGAGATGAGGGTTTTTGGAACACCATAATGAAAGATTAGGTAGTTTAGGATAAATTTGGATATGTGCTTCCTCATTATATATGCCATAGGAATGGCTTCAACCCACTTAGTAAAGTACTCAATCGCAGTTATGATAAACTTGTGGTCGTTGGATGAAGTTGGAGTGATTTTTCCTATAAGGTCAAGTCCCCACTACAAAAAAGGCCATACTGTGATCATGGGTTGCAACTCTTGAGCTAGAGCATGAATCAAATCTCCATGCTATTGACATTGGACACATTTCTACACATACTGATGGGCTTCATTTTCCGTGGTTGGCTAATATTACCTTGTCTTCAAAAATTTCTTAGCTAATGTCATACCACTAGAATGGGACCCACATATTCAATCATGTACTTCCGTTAAAGTAGTTAAGGCTTCCTCTTGGTTAAGAAATCATAATAATGTCCCTTCGATGCTTCGTTGGTAAAGGGTATCACCGAGGATCATGAATCAAGATGCCTTTTTGAAAAAGGTGTTTTTTAAGGTTCGAGGTGATATCAGTTGGGAGGGTTCCTCTACTTATGTAAGTGAATATATCATGATACCATGGGGATCTAGGACCAAAAATGACACACATGAATTCAGATTCTAATATTTTGAAAGTCAGTATGAGAAGTTGTTCTACCAAGAATTCACATTGTAGGACATTGTTTAGCATGTCTAATAGTGATCTGATTGTTGCCGTGGCATCTACTACTCTATTATTTAGGAAAGGAATCTACTCAAAATTTATGTCTATGAAAAGATCCTTGAGATTGTCCACCATTTTCTTGTAAGGAGTAAGCTTGTCATCTTTAGTTTGATAGTTATCATTGACTTGGTTGATAACTAGCTATGAGTCTCCATAGACTTTCATCTCTTGAATCTTCCACTGAACTATTATCCTTAGAGCTATGATTAGGGATTCATACTCAACAATGTTGTTAGTATAGGGAAATGATATCCTATATGACATTTGGAATGTAATCACCTTGAGGAGTGATAAAAAAATACCTACTTTTGATCCATGTTGGGTGAACAGTCCATCAAAGTACATCTTCCACTGAGTTGTAAGATTGATAAGGAACATTGATTCATTAGGGAACTTAGCTATCAAAGGGTTCTCAACATAGATAGGTGCTTCTGCTAGTTAGTCTACAATCACTTGTCGTTTGATTTCCTTTCACTCTACATACTCTATGTCAAACCATGTTAAGATCATCACCCATTTAGCCATTCATCTTGTGAGAGTTGCTTTGGATAACAAGTATTTCAATGGATCGATTTTTGCAATGAGCTTGATTTGATGTGAAAAAATGTAGTGCCTGAACTTTTGTGAAGAAAAAACTATTGCTAGGCATGCCTTCTCAATGAGTGAATAGTTCATCTCAAAGCCCACCAAGGTTTTTCTAATGTAGTAGATGGCCCTTTCCTTTCCATTTTCATCATGCTATGCTAAAAGAGCTCCTAGTGTTGGTGGTGTTGCTAAGATATACAAGATTTGTGGCTTGTTTTCTATTGGTGGCATGAGCACTGGAGGTGCTAGTAGATAATATTTGATATATTGGAAAGATTTATTACACTTCTCATCCCATTCATATGTTATTCCTTTATGGAGAAGATGTGAAAAGGGGTGGATTTTATCTGATAGCTATGCTATAAATCTTATGATAGACTGAAAGTTTCCTTGTAATCCTCTCATATACTTCAATGTTTATGGTGGTTCCATTTCTAGGATGGCTTTTGCCTTTGCTCGATCAATTTCCAACCCTTTTTGTGAAATGATGAACCACAAAAGTTTCCTTGATATGACCTAAAACACACATTTTTTTGGATTTAGCCTTACTTTGTATTCTTCAAGCCTATCAAAGATGGATCCTAAGACTTGTATGTGTTGAAAAATATCATCCACATAATATTCAACTATTTTTTGGATCATGTCATCAAAGATTAAGTTCATTCCTCTTTGATAGGTTTCTCCTACATTATTTAACCCAAATGGCATCACATTCTAGCAAGAGGTTCCCCATGGACATGTGAATGCATTTTTATGTTGATCCTCCTTGGCTATTATGATATGATTATAGCCTAAAAAACCATCTATTAACAATAGAATTTCATTACATTTTGTCATGTCCACAATGAGATTAATGTTAGGAAGAGGGAAATCATCCTTTGGGCATGCTTTGTTTAGGTCTCTAAAATCAGTGTAGATTCTAATGCCCCCTATGGGTTTTGAGACTAGTACTAGGTTTGAAATCCACTTAGGATAATCTATCGGTCAAATAAACCAAATGTCAATAAGCTTTTGTAACTCTAGTTTAACCAAGAGTGCTATCTAAGGATGCATCTTCCTTAATTTTTACTTAACTGGATTGGATTCAAGATAAACTACTAAGTGATGCACAACCACTTTAGGATCAAGGCCTAGCATATATGTGTATGATCATGCAAAGTTGTCTCTTCACTCTTTGAAGAATGTCGGTAGGTTGTTTTATTCTTCATCTAGCAATGATTCAACATAGAAGGTGATCTTAGGTACCTCTTCTACTCCCACATTGACTTGAGTGGCCTTTTCTACTTGCACTACTAACTTTTCTAGATGCATTGCAGTAAGGGCGATATTGAATCCCTCATCCTTGGGTGCCTTAGAGAGGTTTTCACCGTCAGATGTGTCCTTTGTTTTTACTATTTTAGGATCAGAGAGTGCCACTAGGTGGTCTTCACTCAAGGATCTACATGTTAGTTGCATTTTATTCATTTTGGGTCTAAAGGATTCAATCATCTCCCCATAGTATTCCCCTATGTCAAGCTCTATTTCAAAGTCTGCTTTGTGATCTTCCCATGATAAGTTGTCATGAAGTCCAATGAATTTTGAGATTGCTTCATCATTTTTGAATAAATCTAGAATCGGTGGTCCTTGTTGGTCCATGTCAATAAGTTGTAGGTAGACTAGGCATATTTTAGTTGGTTGGTTGCTTGGGACAAAGGATGTTATGGATATCATAAAGAGGGTGTTGTTTTCAAATAGGTCAGCAACATCAAGGGAAAAGTCATCTAAGGTTGTAATACGTGATGTAGGTGACCAAAAGGAAGGCTCAACTCATTTATCAGAAATACCTTTTCCAATAAGTGTGACCTTGCTAGTAGTATAGCATAAGTGAAGATTCTTTATATCATTTCTTAGGAATGATGGGTTCTAGTAAACCATTGTCATTTTGTCCTATATTTTTATTCTTTTTATACCCCCAATTTTGCATGACCTGCAATCCTTGGTTATCATCCTCCATGGGAAGAACAGGGATAGGTCATTCATCTTGATAGAAGAGTTTAGAGATATCCTCCTCATTAACATCTTCCTAGTTCAAATCCCCCCTCTTGGTGAAGGTAGTAGCTACCATCTTGATTGTTTCAGGTTCTTTGGTGCTAGATGTGGGTTTCCCATGAGACTGAGGAGAAATAGGTAATTCTCCTAAGACAAAGGTGTCTTTTAGTAGCTTGTAGTTCCCACAACCATCATCTTGGATCACTACTTTGACATCAAGTATGCTCTACACATTGGGAATTTTTTTGCTGAGGTAGAGGCTAGGGATGATGGGTCAACAAAGAAGCTTGATGGTGTAGGCCCTTCATCATTTTTGAGTATTTAGGGTATCTTATGGAACTTGGCTTCAAGACTTTTGCAGTAGTAAAAAGGCTCAAGTTATCCATGGATAGTGATTTCTTTACCTTCAAAAGGAAACTTCACACACTGATGATAGGTCGAGGCTACAAATTTTAGAGCATGGATCCATGGTTAGCCAAACAAGATTTTATAAGGAAGATCAAGATCAAGCACTTGGAATGTAGTTTCAGCAATAAGAGGTTCCACCTAAATGGTAAGTGCAATGATTTATTGTGGTACTTATTCTTGGTCGTCATATGCTCTGATGGTGGTACTCTTTTCTTTCTCAATAGTATCTTTTGAATAGCCCATATGTTTGATCAACTAAAGGGTAAAATAGTTTAGACCAACACCTCCATCAACCAAGACTCTTTTAACTTTATTTTTATGAATGAAAACCTCAAGGTGTAAAGAACAATTATGAGATGGTTGCAATGGTAGGTATTGTTCAGAGAAGGTAAGAAGATGATTTGTGATATGTCTTACCATAGCTTTAAAATGATCAATATCAATATCCTTGGGAACAAATGACTCAGACAAGGCTTTCTCCAATACTTCCCTATGTGTGGGGGACAACCTTAAGAGTTCTAAGATTGATATCTATGTGGGTGTCTACTTAAGTTGATTTAGAAGATTGTACTTGCTAGGATTAGATGTAGGAAAAGTAGGTTGTTTGCTAGATTGAGATGGGACATCTTGAATGGTTATTTTTCCACATTGTGTGATAACTACACATTTTTTACTAGCTCCTTTGATGGCAACAATAGTAATAATGCTATCATAGGAAGCCACTAGGTTGGAATAGGTATGTTGCACGTTTGTGTAATCCTTCGTTTTATGTTGTTGTTTGCTTTGTTATGATCTATCATAGGGTTCTTATATATCTTAAGATCCTAACTCCCAATTAGTACCTCAACAAATATGGTATCATTTTCTATGAGATCTTGAATGATATTCTAAAGTTTCATGAAATTGTTACCAAGATGGTTCCTCTTGTGGTTCTTGATAGTTTTCAAAGTTGGGAAGTTTTATCAAATTTCACTACAGCAACTTCTTCATGATTGTTTCAATAGTTTCTAATAGCTGTGTGTACTTTAATTTGGGATAGGTGTTCCAGTTAGTGAATCACCTTTTCTACATGTCGGTGTTATTGATGTGATTGTTCAAAGGAGGTGTTGTTTGTTGCAAATTTGGTTGGATGTTAGTACCTTGATTGTTGTTAGGCCTAGGAGCACTTAGTATGACCTTAGAATCTACCACACCATCATTTGTCACCTTTTTTTCTTAGCCCAAACATGAGGTTTATCATTCAAACTAGTTGAGGGATGGTTGTCTTTATAAGCTTGATTATTTCCTTGTGAGATTAGATCTCTTTCAATGTTAGGGGCTCTAGGGACAAGTTCATTATATGATATGATGCACCACATTTTCAAGTGGAAAGATAGATCTAGATATAGATTGGCTATGATGACCCCCCCTAGTTGTTCATTCGGAAGAGGCCACTTGCTTTTACTAGATCTTTGTCTCCATAATTGCAAGAAATTGGTGAAAGATTCTCCTTTTTTTTGTCCAAGAGTATATAAATCTTCTAGACTGACGTCCATGTCAAGATTGAAGAAGAAGTGATTGATGAATTTTTTGGTAATTTCTTGAAAGGTTTTGATACCAAGAGGTAGATGAGAAAACCAATCCATAGCATGACCTATTAAACTTCAAGGGAAGAGGAAGATTAGATAAGAATCATCATAGGCTACCTCCATACACATGACACTAAATTCTTTGATATGGTCCACAGGACTTCCTCTCCCTTTATATTTATTGAATTTGGGGATTTCAAAACTAGGAGGGAATGGTACCATTGCAATGTTTCAATCAAATGGATATGGACACAAATTCTATGTATGAGGATTCTTTCCCTTGCCCATGTGAAGGTCATGTATTTCTTGTGAGAGTGCTCTAAATTGTGATGCTAGATCATCTTGAGGATTGGTTGGAGGAACATATGGTGGGATGACAGATGAGTTGTATGGGGTGTATGGTGGTGTGATATTTTGTGAAGGTGATTGGGGTACTGATGTATATGTTCCCAATGCATTTGGATTAATGATGCTCAAGTGAGGACAATAGGAACTTTGTTGTTGTTGTTGGGCATATTGTTGAGCTAGTAAGGCTTGTTGTTGAACTTGTTTTTGTTGTTGTGCCACTAGGGCTTCTTGTTGGGCATGTTGTTGTTGTTGTGCTACTAAGGCTACTTGATGGGCTTGATATTGTTGTTGTGTGGCTTGTTGTGCTACTAAGGTTACTTATTTTTGTTGTGCTAAAGTTTCTTTTTGATAGGCTTGGTGTGCCTGTTATGTGGGATCAAGTGGTTATTGAGACATCGATGGAGGATTATGGATATTAATGTTTTGAGTGGGTAATGGATTGGTGATAAAGTGTTGGGGATTCCCTTGGTTCAACATTCCTTGCAAGATGGTAGAATGAGGTGGAGGAATGTATGTTTGAGGTCCCGATTGGTTTGGCATAGTAAAGGGAACTATGGGAAAATATGAGGATGGTGCCACTAGATTATGCGATGGAAATGACACTCTAGGACCTTTAGTCCATTGGTTGAATAGATTTCCTTGTCCCATTTTTTGAGGATTTCCTTGTGCCAAAGATGTAAACAAGGGATTCATGATCAAGATACTCCCCAGGTTGACAAAACTTGTAACCAAGGGATTTCTTTGAGATGGGTTGATGATGGATGGTGTGGATATGTTTTGTGAAACCAATGGTATGGATTAACAGATTGAAGGACTGGGTAAGGATGTCCTTATTCAATTCAAGGGTTGATTTTGTGGTATGGTATTGATATTCTCTTGAAAACTTTTTTGAGATACAAGATCCACACTACTTTATGTGATGGAAGGAACTCTTGTGGTATCCATGGATGAAAATGAAGAGGCATTCCCTCTATATGTTGAAGTCATGATTGAGTAATGAAGATCAAGAGGTGTGTATATCCATTTAGGATCTTCAAGAGCAAGAGGAACACCAAAGCTAGGTTTCCAATTAGTTGTGTTAGATGGAGGATTTGTTTCAAGTGTTCCCACAAGTGCGCTATTTTCAAATGAAAGGGCATGACCAAGGTCTTTAGAAAGGTTTGTTGTAATACTGGGAATCTAGGTTTGATTTAGCCCTAGAAATGGAGTTATGAAACCTTGTGTTAAATTTTGTGCCACAAACATCAGGGAGATATGAGCTACAATTTCAAAGGCTTGATGTTCCATAATTTCCTCCCTAGTTAGTTCAAAGTTAAAAGGGGTTGTTTGTGATATATTCTATCTCATATGGTCTCGATGGGGATGAAGGTTGTTGTGATTGTGTAACTTGACTTCTAGGATTGAATTCTTAAGAATTTTGATCACTTGAGTTAAATGTCACTTTGGTTTTCTCCATGATTTTCTTTTTTTGTGATCTAGTCTTTACCATAAATTTTGTGTCACCTATTGGAGAGTTTTGTTGTGATTTGTGATGTTTGAACTCTATAGTTGACTCAAATATAGGTAAAAGAGATTCTTTAAGTCCTTTGGGAGAAATTGTAATAGGGGATGAAAAGATGGGTGATATGGAGAGTGATCTTTGCAACCATTTTGGGACAACACTTTTAACTTACTCTTGATTTTTTGATGTTGGGATAAAGTATTTTTATGAACTTGTAAATATTTAGGGTAGACTCTTGACCTTTAAGATGAACTAGTTCAAAGATGATAACTAGCTTAACTAAGTGCATGGAAAAGGATACATTTCACATAGAAAGTAGCTAAGTTAGATGTTGGTTTGATTTTATGTTCAATACACAAAGTGTTGGTGTATTCAAAATTTTACAAAGATAGATGAAGTGAGAGATGAAATTTGATGAAGGGGTGAGTAAAATGTTTGACTGAGTGTTGACATTAAAGTGAACTTTTTTTATGACAAGAACAAGGATGTGAGAATGATTCTAGACCTCTAAAATGTTAAAATCCTAAAGAAAAAATGTTGATTTAGATGATAGGATGAATAGGGATGTTTATACCTATTCAAATCCTCCTAGCTCGAGCATAAAATTTTCTTAACCAGTAGTAGCGATTGCAATAGAGTATTGAAGCCCACTTCCTACTAAACTGTGCACTATGATATCTATGTTTGCATTGACAAGATGGAGATCTTCCCCTATGGATTTTGATTGTGTGATGGATCATTTAGAGGATTTTAGTATCATGAAAAAGACTAGTAGTTTGACTCCAAAATAATGCATATAGTTCTAGACCGTTTCTTGTAACATGTCTATAAAAGTTTTCTGCCAACTTTTTTCTATTCTTGTGAAGTTTTAAAAGATGTTTCCTGAGAGATTTTGGAGTGAGATTCCTAAGTCTAAAATGAGGACTTTTAGATCTTACTTTAGAGATCTTGACTTTACGTGAGATCATGTAGAAATAGTTTAAGCTTATGGAAGAAAGGAAGATATTTATTTCCATGTAGGTGGTGGTAATATGGGCCTTCTAGCATCAATATCAATTTATTCTTCTTCTTCATCTAAAATGGTTGTTGAGTTTCTCCACTGGGTATTTGTTTATTTTGTTTCAAAAGTGAAGCTTCTCAAACTATTAATGAGATCAGTTTGTTCTTTGTTAATGAGTTCAAAGTTTGGTTGAATTATGACACTTGAGATATTAGGTTGTTCAATGGGAGAATTCAGTCTCCAAATAGCCATGTGGGTTCACTTTTCAATTTAACTTGCTTAATGAGTTTATTTTACCATAATCACTTGTTTGGATTAAGTTTCAAACTAAATTTTTATGTCAAAAACATCATAACTTTCACAATGTCCATTTTGTGAAAATTATAAGATTAGAACCATAATTACCTATTTTTTCTTTGGGAAATATATATTTGAAATTAATGTCAAGATATTTAGAAATTTCTAAGGATAAATCCTTAGGACAAACAGTAATATCAAGGCTAACTCAAGAGGCCCATATTTAGGCCAAAGTGTTTGAAATTTTGAGGAAGACAATGAATGTTTTTTTTAACATCATTTTGGAATCAAGAAAATTATTAAACCTATTCGCAATCATTACAACCCTATGTTTGAAATGGATATATTTTTTGAGTCCCAACTTAGATTTCTCCAAACACTAAACAATGTGAACAGTTAGCGATTTGATGACACTAGCTCCCCTCCAGAGTGTTACCCTCTAAATTTTAAAAACATGCAATTTCCCTCCTCTAAATTAGAATGGCCTTCATTTCATGACTGCAATTCATTCATAGTCACGATCCTTTCTAGTTTCATAACCTTTTTCATGCAATATTGTGTTTTCATAACCAAGTCACGAGGTTTGTAAATTACATGACAACCTGACAACCTGATCCTTATTTATACTCATCCTTGTCTAATTATCTTAGTGTATCGAAGGTTCTTGAAATCTCAAAACCCATGACATACAATTCTATGGTTTGGCTTTCTCGCTACTCCACAACTTTCAATAAATATCCTTGGTTTTTGAAACACTACTAGCCCATTAAATTGTTTGTAGGACATATCATTTGGTTGTATTTTTAGCAATTATGAAATACAAGCTCAATCCTAAGGCCTACTCCTCAATCAATGATGCAATAATTAGACCTCTTAAATGGAATGTGCAATGGATCTCATTAAGGTGGTAGCACAAATATTGACAAATTAAAGGTCATCATTACATAAGAGCGTAATTAAATAATATTTTTTATAGAGAAAGGTGGCGGTACTATTGAGTCCTATTTTCTTATTGACCAAGGAAATTTTGAAATGGTGCTTCTTGTGAGTGATGAAGTGTGGGATAATGAGCCTATGCCCATCCTGCAACCTGAGTTGAACTGGCCCGAGGAAGAGAAAATTTATATTATTTCCCAATTGTGCACACTTTCCTAGAACGAAAATACTAGCTATGCCCAATATCATAGGGTAATCATCATCCTAGAAGAAGAAGAGGATTGCGTTGAGCTGCACAACCTTTTTATGGAGATACAATTGGATGTGGAGAGTGCTCCACCACCTACAGTAGTTTAATTTTCTTGTTTTGCATGGAATATTTTTGTAATTAGTGGTGGTAACCCAATTTTGTTGTAATGTAACCATTTACATTTAAATTCACTTTCTTGAGGATGATTACTTTAAAGACAGTTATGAACAATTTCGTTTGGATACATTTTTTGTCATGGAAGACTCTATAAAAGGTAGAACTTTAGGGAAAAGATGATATAGCTATTTTGGAGGGGATAGGGGAAGCAACTAGGTTATCTTTTCATGCAATTTTGTTGTACAAAAATATGGAGTCTGTAAACTTATGCTTTGGCAATGGAGAAATAAAGAAGATATTTTTAAATGTTAAAATTTCTTAATATTTTCTTTAAAATGACAATGAACTGTATTTCTTTGTGGTTATTCTCCAATGTCATTCTGTTATAATGGACTATATGTGCATTTAATTCTAAAATCTTGGATTTGGATTAAATTGCTTCTAGAATGAGTATGTTCTTCTTTCCTTCCCTAAATATCATTTGTTGGTGTAGGGAAGATTGACTTTGTGTCATTCACGTGCATTTACTTAATCTTAGGGTTGGTCATTCACATCTATTTGATGGTTATGGGTAGGTGTTAGTTGTCTTTTCTACTATCTGGTAAAAAGCATACCTGGTATTTCAATTCATTGTAAATCATTTGAAGGTAGTTGTGCCTTGTAAAATAAGCAGAGAGCACTTGCAACAATCATTGCAAGTGACTCAATTGTTGGTCAGGCTATCATTGTTATGGGAAAATGGAGTGTAAAATAAAGTGACAAATCTATCAACCCACACACAACACACACTTCTCGAGACCACCAAAACTCAAAATTCTTAAAATCTGGAGATCAAAAGGATATTTTCTATTTCTACAATTGAATACTATAAATGTGGGGTGGCTTCAGAATGACCATTCTTGCGCCAACAAATATTAAGGATATTTGGCTTCTAAACAAGGGTTCATAATAAGGGCTTCTAGTTTAGGGGGTGTAATGATAAACTTATTCAAGAGGTCTCCCAACCCTTATAACAAGGACTTTACACATCATAAAGATACGGGGGGAGAGCTATCATGTACCACTTCCCATTAATCATAATTTTCATTACAACCACACATTTATATAATGGTTTGGAAGAGCTTGGAGTTAGCTCGTTATCGCTTGGGTCATTCCCTTGTGGTGAGTACTTTTTCCCACCAAGGAAGGCCCTCTAAAGATAAAAAATTGCAAGTACATCCATACTTTGATCATCTTTACTCATATGAACAAAGAGAGAGCACACATTATTCCTTTTTCTCACACTTGCGAGGAGGTTCCATTTTAATCCAAATTGAAAGATGTAGGTGATTTTGCAAAGTGTTAAGGAATGTTTCTATTTCTCAAGGTCACCAAATGGCATGGGAGAATTGCATACACATCCACTAAAAATGTTGTAAATCACAAAACATAACAAACAGTTTTAAATTTTAACCCCTCAAAGTTGTGATGAGTTTGTTTTAAGAACCAAATGAGATATGAAGTTGTCTTGTTCAATTTTAAACACAAAAAAGTAGTAATGAGATGAGGGTTCAATTTTAATCATATTTTTGCATTTGTTTTAAACCCAATTGAAATTTAGTGTCTTAAAGTGGAAAGTAGAAAGCATAAAATTTGGGTAATAATTTCCCCAAAGTGTAAAATGCTTATTACAATCATAGAATTTTAAGATAAGGAAAGGATGTATTAACTTGAGCTCCATGTCTTTGAACCAAAAAAATCTTCTTAGTCTAACAACCAAAACATAGTCAAAGGTACATCAATGATTAGATAAATTAAGGAAATTAAAGAACATGTCAAAAAAGGGATTGTAAAGTTTCTTACCTTGGTTGGGCATCACTGAACATGATAGCATTGCAATTTGAATTGTGGGTGTCGCTCTAGTGAAAATAGGTTTTTTTTTCTATAGCAAAAATAGAGAGCATGATAGCATCACAATTTTTTCTAGTGTTGTTGCACATAGTAGCATTATGATTTGAAATTTGGGGGCATCATTCTGGTGAATTTGGGAAATGTTGTTTGAAATTATTGATACATCTATATTAAATTGGTGACAATTCATTTAAGTAGCATTAGTGTTTCAAATTGAAAGGGAATAGCTATATGGTGATGCTCTTCAATGTCCATCGTTGTTTGTAGTTTGGGCGTTGCTATATCCTACAAAATAAGAAATAAATAGAATCCAAGCTAAAAACTTGTTAAATTGATGGTTTTCCCTTCTTCTAGCACCAAAATGTGAGATGAGGATTGTTAGTGTGGTTCGATTACGCTTAATCCATGATGAATTGAAACACAGTTTACCCAAATAAACATGCATCTACCAAACAAGGTCATTCAAATTGAAAAGTTTAAACTAAGAATTTAATTGAAACTAAAAGTTACAAACTACAAAAATAATTAAATTCTTACTCTAACCCATTTGAAACTTTTCTTTTTTTTGAATTGGTGTCATGTTGATGTGGAACAACAACTCTTTCCCAATCTCATGATTAGTGCCTAATTCAGTTGATTCTATGGAAAAGAATCTATGAAACCATTGTGATAAATGGATGAAAACCTAGCTCATGCTAATTTAAACATGATGCAAGCTAAGTTAACATGATTTTATGCTAAAAAGGAACTAATTATGCAATTGCTAAGCTAAGATAAGCTAACTCTAAGCTCAAAGATGGAAACCTTAATTCATGTACAAACTAAGATGGATGGATGGAAGCAATTAATGGATGCTCTAAGCTATTATGCAATTAAAATTAATTAAAACAAGATAAAAGTGAGTGAAATATGAGTGTGAGTGCATATGAATTCAACAACATGGATTTTCTCTAAAAAATATGGGTCTATTTTTCTCCAAATAGTGACATATTTATAGGAAAGAAAATATGAAGTGGAGGGTTGAGATCAAAAAGATTAATCAACAGTCAAAGATGGAGGAGATGAGAGGCATGAATCATGGATTCTCATCAACAAATGAGAATGCATGATGGGATTTAATCAAGGGCTCACACTTGCGTCAAAAAAACAAACTTTTTGACCTACACACACAAGTCAAAGGTGAATTGTTCAAAAGGTTAAAGGTTAAAAATTTGTTAAGCTAAGTGAAAATATTCCTTTTTCAAATGATGGATGAATAAGAATATTCTTTGGAATATTCATTTGGGTGAGGTATTTTGTAAATTAAAAGAAACCATTAATTATGAAAAGAAGGAATAAGGAATATTCCATGGGAATATTTCCCTTCTAGAGGAAAATTAGTTTAATTGATAATTAAACAAGATTTAATCATGCAATTAGGGGATTTAGAGGAATAAAGTGATATTATTAAATTAAATAATTTAGTAAATGGGCGAGAGAGATGAAATGATATTTAATTTTAAATAACGTAGGGTTATTTAATTAAATAAGATGAATTAGGGAATTAAATTAAATGTTTTGATTTATTTAATTTAATGAAATCAAATGTTAATGTGAAGAGGGATGAATTAACTCAATTAAATGAATTAGGCTAATAGATGAAAATGACGCAATTAATTAAATATCTAGGCTAATTTAATCAATTTAAGCAAAAAGAAGATGGGTTTTAGAGGAAATGATGTTAATAAACCTATTTCGAGTGTATGATATCATTCAGGACATTTTTAAGTTTCTAAAATACTAATGTTGCTAATGTTGACTATAATCATTAGAGGATCTGCTTGCTCTTGTACTTCCAAAGGTGGGAATTCTTGTGGATAGAATGTAATATTTGGTGAATCTACATGACTATGAGCTATCAACGCATTAACATCCATTGGCTTTGTAGAAGGAAATAGGATATTTTGCAAGGCTTCTTGAAGCATACCTTGATAAACGAAGCAAACTAAAGCAAGTTCCACAATGAGATCTTGGTTGAAGTAACACAAAGTTGCTCAACAAGATCGTAATCACCAAGTGTTTTAGTTGTAGGTTTAGATGCTTGAGGAAGGATTGGTTAAGAATGTGGTAAAGAAGTAGGTTGATCAAAATTTTGTTTATTCCTTCTAGTATTATAAGTATGGGCTACTGCTCTATAAGAGGGAGCCTTAGAAAGATCAAGAGAATCACTATCAAATGGAATACCATTACTAGAAAAAATCCTTTTAGGAGAAGGACTAGCCAAATTTAGATAAATAATGGATCTCTTAGTCATTTGAGGGGAAATAGTGACATAGATTACATTTACAAAATCATCACAACTAGTGGAATAATTATTTGAAGACATATTCTCAACATCGATCTTGGGAGGATCAAATTTGGAAGGAAATTTATCATTTGCTAATGCATCATCTCTAGAGGAGAGTGAATCAGAATAGAGACAAGATTCATCATTCACTAATGCATCATCTTTAGAAAAGAGTGCATTGGAATGAAGAGAAGGTAGAGTAATATTAAAAAAAGTATCAATGACTTCATCTTCTTGCAATAAAATATCCTCTGAAACACAAGGAATTTCATGAGAAGGATCAAAGATACTGAGTGACATAGGCAAAGCCAAGTCACCATCACATGTATGAAATATAACATTATTAACACTTTGAATAAAACTAGATGCTAAACTGATAAAAGAGGATATTAAATTCATTTTGAAAATAATAAGTTAAATATAGTAAATAATGTACAAACAAGCCAACCAAAGGTTGACGTGTCACTCTGATAGCAAGAAATGGGGTTTGGGGCATCACCCTGAATTTTTTTGGGGGGAGGTGTTTTAATGTAAGGTTCACCAAAATGTAGAGAAGGGGGATTCACTACTCATGAGTCTCTTTATTCTCAAGAGGCTCCTAAGGGGAAAACTACCCTAAACTACCTCAAGGAACATAGCAAGAGTTCTAGAATTAGAAAGAGTAAGCCACAAATTATTTTGGATAGACTAACAAGTTCTCAGCCAAATGATGACAATGCAGAACAAGGATGATAGCATGGTCTAATAGAGTCCCACAGGCATGCTTGCATCTTGTATGAACTAGAAAAAAAGAATATCACATAAAGTAGCAAAGTGACTACTAGAAATCTAATTACTAAGAACTTCAAGAATGAGAGAAGGTAACAAAATGTAATAGAACTAAAAAAAAGTGAAGTATAAATGATAAAGTAAGAGAACAAGAGATAAAAACTACTCATAGCAACCCAAGAAATGAAGCCTCCAACAAAGAGAAGTCTTCAAAACCTGCATACATAATATCAAGGGTAAATGTTAGGGATGTATAGGGTTTTTCCTTAGTCAAACCCCTATTTTAGTGTTCCCACCTCCATAGACAACCAAATAGGTAGATAAAGTGAAAAAAGTAAGCAAATATGCAGTGATAAAAGCAATCCCCACTCAAGGAGGAGAACCCATATAATAGGATAGTGATGCAATAGATAGGTGATGTGAGAAATCCCATGATGCTCACAATCACAAGGTAAGAGAGATAACAACTACAAGGCTTAAGGAAACCAAAGAGGGAGAGAGATCTATGAGATCCAAGAGAGTTTTAGAGGGTGCTAAGAGAATGCGAGAGTGTTGTTGTGATGAGCAATGAAAGTAAGAGAGAAAGACAAAGATAAGAGGAAAAATTAGGAGCCAAAGGTAGGAAGATCCAAAGGAAGAAATGAATTGAAAATATAGCACTTAATGAGATAATAGAAGATTCTTGAGTAGTTAAAAGGTATATCGAGTTGTTACCAGTAGAAAAAGGAGCTAAAAATTGGAAAACATGCTTGAAAATCATCATTTGAACATTGAAATATCTACGATGTGTGCATGGTGTTCAGACATCCATTTGGTTTGCTAGTGTCTAGACACATCACGCTACAAAATGAAAGGCACAAGAAAAACACAAGGTTTGATGCAAAGATGACACACAAATGATAGCTACTAAAAAGGGGTTTCGAGCATCATGAGAGGGGAAGAGGTTGATGCAGGGGAAAAAATGAGCATACAAAAATGTTAAGTGAGTGGACACTAAAGTAGATGCAACAATATCCATGAAATTGTAAGGGGTGCAATTTTACAACATTACAAAAACATTCCAAATTTGGTATAAAATCCTGTGTTTTGAACCCTACCCTACTTTTTATGTTTCATTTTGGTGAACCTAACATGAAGAAGATATGAACTTACTCTACCAATAAATCTTGATGGAAGAGGTAATGAACTTATGAAACAACTTGTTTATAGTGGAAAAGGATGTGGTGCTAGAGAATATGGTATCCATGTACCTATAGAGACTAACACACAAGAGTCCACTAGTGGTATTTGTTATTGTCCTTTGAAAGAAACAAAAGTATAAAAAAATCCATCACTCAATACCAAAACTATTACAAAAGATTCTTCCAAGACAAATTTATCTTTGGTCTATCTTGAACTAATAGATACTACATGTGAGAATATCTCTTTAGATATGCATAAAATTGACACTTTTTCTACTCATTATAATCAATAATATTAGTTGTTTCTCTATTCCATGTGGTAGTTGTAGTATCATAGCATATTCACTACCATGTATGAGGGTATAAACTTGGCTTTATGCAATCATATTTTCCTTTTCATAAGGAACAACATATCATAATCCATTTTTGGATCACCTATTTCCCTTGGAGGGCAAGTCATTTGGTAGCCTTGTCCTAGTATGACACTTGTCATTACCTCTTTTGGGCTACTTTACCACCTTCCATGTATATATAAGAGTGAGCTTGGGATGTGGATGACATGCCTTAAGTTGTCTTGTGTGTAACATACATTCTTTCTATGTTGTCTTTAGCATTGGGATGTGGATGACATGCCTTAAGTTTGATTATGTGTAACATACATTCTTTCTATGTTGTCTTTAGCATGGCATAGCTTCATTTGGAAACATATGACTTTTCATAGGGGTTTCCAAATAATCTCTCATGCCTTCTTTATTGCATTAGCATTGATTATTTTCTACTTTAAAGTAATTTCTCACAACATGGTGCTAGCAATTTCTTTAAAGTGGGGGCATACATTGGCATTGTCATTTTTTAAATATTTTACTATATCTTATGTTGTCTTTTCTTATTTACATTTTTTTCATAGATTCTTAGCATAATGCAGCTTGTTAGGCCTTATGATACTTGAAGTTCATGTTTTGTTTTGTGGTGCCTTATTGAAGTTTTAAAAGGTATAACTTTGATATGGTATGGGAGCCTAATAAGATTCTCTCATTTTCCACCCTTGGGGGCTTACCTAGTGGACAACCAGAGTTCCATTAGCTCATGTGTGTGTGTGTGTTATTTGCATAGTGGACAGCGAGCTCCACTTGTGAACTTTTTTAGAAAAACATTTGAGGTCTGATCCACATCAAGTTAGATAGATTTTCAAGGCTTGATCTGCCTTTTTTTTCTTTTTCTTTCTTTTAGTCCTTGACATTGTTTATTTTGTGTATCTTGACTTGTTGCATATCATACATCTTATGTGTGTTCCTTTGTGCTTATGTTGGTTTTCCATTGGATCTTGATCATGGGGGCTTTTCCACCTCCTTGATCCTTGTCATCCTATCTCACTAACATTGGTGCACTTAGACCCCTCTTGATGCATATTTATCTATGCATATTTATCTACTTTAGTGTGATTTTTCAATTGTGATCATCCTCTCACTAAAGTGGGGGCTAAATGTAATGTAGAAAAATTCTTCCCTTTACATTTTCTTACTTGTTTGGGCCCTCCTAGTTAAAATGGACTTAATTACATGCCTTAATTTAGTGTTGTAAAATGTATTTATTTACAATTTCACACTCATTTAGGGCTCCCTTAATTAATTGAGCTTAATTAGGCTTAATAATCCCTATAATTCATTTACACGCCTATTTAATTACATTTTTTCAAGGGGAAACTTGATTTTAATTAATTCCAATACATAATATTTCACATTGAGCAATGTGTGTTCCAAGAATTAGGGCCTAGGACCCATTCGCCTGAGCCTTGGAACACATTTTTAAATAATTTTTTGGCATTATTTTATGATCCTAAATTAAAATTTCCAAGGTTAGTTTGTAATATTTGAATTTCATGAAATTAAGGATAAATGTCTATACATACAAGGTTATTTAATCAAATCAACTAGAAGATTTGAAGAGAAATTTCACAAGAGTCAAGATTATTGTCAAGAGCATTCAGGGGAATATTTCTTCATTATTTGTTGTATAATTAAATATCTCAAACATCATATCAAAGCTATCTTCATTTATCCATATTTCTATAGCTAACATTATGATGTAGGTTTTAAGATCTAATCTAAGCATTCAAGTCAGAGATTCAAAGAAAGATTCAAGAATCAAGATCCACATCCATTGAAGCCATTTCATATAAGATCAACATCAAATATTTCAGTCCTATAAAGGTTCATCCAAGGGTTTGGTGAGTTGCAACATTGAGTTGTTCATTCATCATTTCTTTCATGCTATTTCATTTCATTTCAAGGTTTAATTACCAAAATGGGGTTTGACCAAGGAAAACCCCCATTCAAAAAAATTAAAAATTTTCCCCCTTTCTTTTTTTTGTTATAGATTTGTGGGTTGAAGAAAATTTGAAGATCTCAAAAGTGCAAAATTGCAAAGTTGCATCTATTGTCACCTATGTTGTCATCTCATAGAAACTCAAATCCCAGATTTATTTTTGACTACCCAAATGTGAAACCTAGAGAATGTGAAAGTTCATACATAGGAGAAAAGGACCTATAAACCAATTTTGGAAATCTCAAAAAAGAACCATTCGCCAATAGGTGAATGATTCCTTAGACAACTTCTAAAAACATCATTTTTTAGTAGGTGCACATTGTTTTCCCTTTATCTGATCTACATGAAATAAACTATTTATATTAGTATTGTGTTTCATCTAAAAAATTCACTCTTTACATGTTATGAATCAGTGCATTTGGTATTTTTAATCTTTCTCCCAAAACCCTTGTTCATTCATTTCTATCAAAAAGTTATCTTAGGGAACGTTATAACCAACATGGACACTTTGCAACTATTTTTGCAATAAGTTTTAAGTGTCCTTCCCTTGTCTGATTTATGCAAAATAAATTGTGTCTATTAGCTCTATGTTTAATCTAATCAGATCAGGTCTTTCACTTTAGTTTTGAGTTTATTTTTAATTTTATTTTCATCTCCCAAAAGTGATGTTTATTCCACATACACACATAAAGGAAATTGTAATATTCCTCAAAGAATTCACTCACCTAAGGGTTGAAAGTGGATTTTATCTTGGGGGATCTCATTTACTAAATGAAATAGAAGAATAGGTAGGTTCATTCACCAAATTTTTCCATTTCTATTTATAGTAAGTTTTGTGAAACATTCCAAATTTAGTATAAAACCCTATGTGTTTTGAATCCTATTCCAATTTTTCTATGTTTCATATCTTCTCCCAATATCTCTCATATTTGTGAAGAAGATATTTTGGTGTTAGAAGATCCAATCAATGAGATTTATGAGAATCCTATTCTTTTCTCTTCCCCAACCTCTACTACTTGGGAAGACATTGTTTGATAAAAGGATGAGAACTTTGACACATACCCTAATATTACTTTGCCTATTTCTCCTATTTGTGAGAATGATCTAACACAAGAGAATTTCATCATTGATAAACAATACAATACAACCATAGATAACTACCCTACTCATGATGAAGTTATTTTAGAAGAACCAACCATCGAATGCCATGAAAATATAGTTTTTTCTCTCCTAAAAACTCTCCTACTAGGGAAGGTATAATGGTGGAAGAAAATGACAACATTGACACATGTATTTCAAACAATATTAAAGTGGCTTCCTTAGATGAAGATTATTAAGTGACATTAGAATCACATTCACTAAGAGATCATTAAAATAAGGATAATCATTTTGAGGTTATGCACATTAGATATCCCTTGAAGCGATCTCTTGAGCCACTACTTACCCTCTATCCACCTTCATATCTATCTAAATATCAAAATAAACCTATGCTTATCTTAGAACCACCTAAAAAGAAACCATTAGCTCAAGACGATATCTTGAACTTTCCAAGCCAAATTGATAGTAACAATGTTTCAAAAAAATTGAGTTATAATACTATTACTCACACATATAATACAAGGAACAATAGGCAACTGCAAACCATTCCTACTTTATTACCATAACCTCAACCATATATCCCACTTGCACCTAATATCTTGCAGCGTAGTGGAAAGGAGTATGATCTTGAGGAACAAGTAAAAAACACTCCTAATAAAATATCCTAATGTGATCATATTCAATCCTCACCTAGTTCTAATAGCATGCTTCAAATGGTTTTACAACAAGATCCTATCTCTCCTAATGTGC
The DNA here is from genome assembly GCA_007258455.2 of Sequoia sempervirens. Taxonomy (NCBI): domain Eukaryota; kingdom Viridiplantae; phylum Streptophyta; class Pinopsida; order Cupressales; family Cupressaceae; genus Sequoia; species Sequoia sempervirens. Next base: position 73,735,270 of record VDFB02252616.1, read on the forward strand.
AACAAAATGACATAGAAGCCCTATGCTAGGAATGAATTCAAACTTTTTTTTTCACCAAAGTGAACTACCTCCTTTGGAAGTGCAAAAAACACATGAAGCCTTCATGATAATAGCCGTTATTAATCATTTTTTAGTAAAGAGAACCATTTTTTATAATGACTCAGCCCTTAATGTGTGTAGCTTAAACCTCTTGGATAAGATTGGAGTAGACAAAAACCAAATTCAACCTAACTCTTTATCTATTCATGGGTTTGATAACATATGAAAACAATCACTTGGAGTGATCACATTACCTATTATAGTTGTAAATGCCACATTTAAAACTCCTATTCATGTCATGCCTAATAATATTTCATATAATCTTCTCTTGGGTAGACCTTGGATTCATGCAATGAATGAGGTTTCTTCTACTCTTCATCATAAAATGAAGTATGTTTATAACAACCAAGTGTATACAATCAAGGTTGATCTTGAACTAGAAAGTTGTTTATACACTGAGAAAGACAAGGAAAATCCTTTGAAAACATTGAAACCAAGTAAAAAAGGAGAACCTATGCAAGAGGATCAAAAAGAAAAGCATATTGAAAAAGTCACAATGTTAATGGAAGATTATTGGGCTTCATTAGATTTTACACCTAAATTCATGGGAGAATACAAGATCATAACCAAAATTTATGAAAAGAGAAAAGAGCTAGCAGCCATGTAAACAAAAAATTTGAAAGCATCCGCATAAACCACTTTCGGAGAAGAAAAAAATTACACAGCAAGCTTTGATGAAGTTGATCATGAACAACCACTGAATCCAAAAGAAATGAAAAAGCTTAATGGAAAAGGTTATGAACTTATGAAAAAAATTAGTTATAGTGGAAAATTATGTGGTGCTAGAGAACAAGCCATTCATGTCCCTATAGAGCCTAACACACAAGAAACAACTAGTGGTCTTGGTTATTGTCCTTTGAAAGAAATAAAAGCATAAAAAATTCCTTCACTCAATACCAACACTATTACCAATGATTCTTCTAAGAAAATTTTAACTTTGGTGCATCCTAAACTAATAAATACTACATGTGGAAATATATCATTAGTTATGCATAAAATTGATACTTTTTCTATTCATTATAATCAATAACATTAGTTTTTACTCCTTGTCATGTGGTAGTTGTAGTATCATAGCATATGAACACCATTATGCATGAGGGTATAAAATTGGCTTTATGCAATCATATTTCATTTTTACAAGGAGCACAATATTATCATCCATTTTTGGCTCACCTATTGCCCTTGGGGGGCAAGGGGTTCAATAGCCTTGTCCTAGTATGGAAGTTGCCATTGCCTCTTTCGGGGTAGTTGACTACCTTCCATGTATATATAATAGTGAGCTTGGGATGCAAACAAGATGCATTAAGTTGGCTCATGTGTGTCATATTTCATTTCTACATTATCTTTAGGATTGAATTTTTGGGGCCACCTCTTATTCATGGAATAGCTTCATTTGGAAACATGTGACTTGGCATAGGGATTTCCAAATAATCTCTCATGTCTTTTTTATTTTTAGTATTGATCATTTTCTTCTTTAAAGTAATTTCTCACATCATGGTGTTTAGCATTTTCTTTAAAGTGGGGGCATATATTGGCATTATCATTTTTAATGTTTTGACTATAACTCACATTGTGCTATCCTATTTGCATTTTGTTCATAAGTGTTTAGCATATTGTATCTTACTAACCTTGTGAAGATTGAACCCTTTTTATGGCCACAAATCATTGTAGAAGTTGAAAAACCAACTTCACAGTCCCCAAGAATCACCTGCAAGCAATCACCTATCACATGCAACAGATATTTAGAACAAAAAAGAAAGATGTTCTGTAAACCCTCAGAGAAAATTTGTGCAAGCAAAAATCATCATAATGATTATTGAAAATATTTTTTTTACAAATAATACAAAATCCTTCAAAAAGGAAATCATGCACAACCCTAATCTTATCTTGAGAAAAAATACAACTCAACAAGATAAGGATAATAATTAACCTAGGAAATAAAATATGCCTAAGTAAACTTATGCTAAAGTGTAATTAAATAATTAATTACACCAACACTACCCCATAAGTGCAACTTAGGGAGAAGCAAATTATTATGCAAGAGATGAGTCTTGGCAACAAGGCCTGATCAGGTACTCATTTACAAATGCAATGCAAACTAAATCAAATGGGGTAAAGGAGAAAACCACATGGGAACAAAAATCCTCCCCAAAATAGAATGCAATAAACTAACTAAGTGAAGAAAAGATGGAGGACTCAATAAGGCCCCCCAAGGACATCATCCATCACAAAGATACATGAAAGAACCCCCCCCAGAATGGAGTAGCTCCAAAAGAATTGAAGAAATTGCATCTCTTGAAAGAAGTGAGAGGGAAGAGGCCATATGAATGCAATATTTGAAGGTGAAGTAGGTGTATCCCAAGATGTCTCCATAGAAGCAGGTGTGACCTCAACAAATGAAGAAGCCTAAGGAGGTGAAGACTCAAGAGTAGCCTCCAGAGATGGATGATCAACAAGATCCTACTGCACTAAAATAGAAGAAGCCACATCAGTAGCCACAACAATAGAAATAGGAGGGGGAGGAGATGGAATGGAAGGCTCGAGAATAGGATCTAAAGTGAGAAAACCAATGTTCAAGAAGCCAAATCTCTCCTCTAAATGATGATGCACACTAGAAGTGTGAGGAACAATTGTAGGAATAGAAGCACCATCAATAGCAAAATCGGTGAAGAAATACAACTGAGATGAGTGATCCACTATCCCAGTAGCAATAACTACTCTACTCTCCAACTCTCTGATGATAATTGAATTAGGTGTGAACTCCACAGATCTCCTAGTGCCTCCATGAGTGATCTAATAAATGGAAAGAAGGTTATTTGTCAAGTGAGGGACACATAGGACATCTTGAAAGGATTGGTCCCCAAAACTAATAGACCCCTTCCCTATAACACTCATGTAAGTGTTGTTTCCCATCAAAATGGGAGACATAGTGCAAGGCTCAAAGGAAGTGAACATAGTTTGTGAAGATGCCATATCGTAAGATGCTCCTGAATCTAGAAGCCATCTCCCTGATCCAATGCCTAAAGCAGCACAAAGAGAATGTCCCTTCACATTTGATGAATTATGTAAACTAGTTGTTCCCCTCTCATGTTGTTCTAAAGAAGAAGAATGAGGAGAAGAAGATGATATAGACATCCTAGAAATAAAATCAATTTGATGTTTCTGAAGAATATTTTTTAGCTCATCAATGTCCTTGTAACAATTATGTTTTGCATGTCCTTCCCTCTTACAATATGCACATGTAGTCTTCTCCTTCCTAGACGATTTCTCCTTAGAAGAGGAGGATGAATTTGAGGACTCCTTCTACTGCTCATGAGGTTTGGAATCCTTTTGTTTTTGTTCCTTTCCTTTTCCTATAGAAGCCTTCTGATCTCTGGGCTCCTGTGATGCAATAAGTTCCTATGATGAGGAAGAAGTTTTCATTGTGCCCATGCTAGCTAACTTAGCTTTCTCTCAAAAGAGAGATGAAGCAAGTCATCAAGAGATGGCATAGTGAATCTTGTACCAAGTGCATCCATAGTGGCATAAAAGGTAGATACAAAAATTGAATAATCTAGTCCAAGCTTAGAAAGAATGGACAATATCAACTGAGAGTATTCTTTCTGAGCACCACACTATGACAATTGTAATCTAAGAGGCTTGAGTTTGGTGAAAAACTCTTGGATGCTATCAAAATCCCTAGGATTTAAGCCAATAAGCTCATTCTCTAACTAAAACCCTCTCATAGTATCCTACTTCCCAAACAAAGACTCTAAAGTAGTCAAGATCTCATTGGGTGTAGTGCAAGACTCAATGTGAAAAAGAAGGTCAGATGAAAGAGACAGACATAATGTACCATAAGCTTCATCACACCTATTAAACCATTTTCTCTTTTTAGTAGCACCTGTAGGTTCAATTTTTGTACCCATGGTTACCCTATACAACCCTTTGTGTTTCAAATGAATCTCCATTTGTTTTTTCCAACCAAAATTGTTGAATGGAGTAAGGGGTGCAATATTATGTAAATCCATGATAGAAAAACAATAGTATATAGCATCAAATGAAAAAAATAATGCTCGTTGATCTCAAACAAATACCCTCATTGCATGCTTCCCAAGAAAATGACTGAAAAATGTAAAGGCTAAGATCAAATAGGAATATCAGATACCTAGTAAAAAAATCTGAAAAATAGGTCTGAGATCTATGTAGAGCACTAAACCAACTTTCCAACACCAATTTGTTTTTGAAAAATAAAGCCAGGATGCAAAAGTTATGCCTGTTAGAGTGAAAACAAAAACTTCTGGATTTGATAGGCCAAAAAGCATCAAAATGGAAAAATTAGAAAAAAAAGACCTACACCATTGGATCCATCATCGAATCAGCTTTCTGGCAATATCTCATTTTTGAAAAAATGGCTTGTAAAAGGCACTTTTAATCCTAAATAGGTGCAAAATGTTGGCCCCCAGGTAATGGCCCTTGGTCATGCATATGACTGTCCACTCTATTGGAAAAAAACTAACAGTCTCCTTAACTGCTAGCAATTTCGGAGGTGTCGTCACATGAATGGCAACATTCCTCTAGTGGTTATCTCCTCAACGATCAGTGTTGGCTCCAGGTCACAATGTGACCACTGGTTGAGTGTAGAGGGCTTAGGCTAGAGTGGTGGGACAGAGTTAAAGATCGACGGTGGCGGCAGCAAAATTGGTGGCCATCCGGTGGAGTGAAGGTGGTGGTGTTGGTGGCTAGTGGCTATCGGGCTACTGATGGGTGGTGTGGCTGATTAAAGAGCGTGGCGCAAGTTTAAAAAAAAACTTTATTTTTAATATTTTTTTTATTCTTTTTTTTGTCTCGAACTATGTGCTAGGGAGCCGTATGGCCTCTCAGCCTAACTTTTTTTGCCTTTTTTTCAACTTTCGCCTAAATTGACAAAAAGAAAGGAATTTCTAGGGTTTTTCGATGCTCTAATCGCAATGGTGACATGTGTTTGGCCCAAAAATGCACAAAAAAATTGTGTACCCCTAGATCCACAAAAAAATAGCCTAGCTTCAAACCCTTGCATAGAAAAAGAAGCTCTAAGAGAATATCTTCAAATCACGAATAGGCAGCAACAAGTTTGGAGCTCTGATACAATGTAGAAGTTGAAAAACCAACTTCACAGTCCCCAAGAATCACCTGCAAGAAATCACCTATCACATGCAACAGATATTCAAAAAAAGAAAGAAAGATGTTATGTAAACCCTCAGAGAAAATTTGTGCAAGCAAAAATCAGTATAATGATTATTGAAAGTAATTATTTTACAAATAATACAAAATCCTTCAAAAAGGAAATCATGCACAACCCTAATCTTATCTTGAGAAAAAGGACAGCTCAACAAGATAAGGATAATAATTAAATAATAATTAACCTAGGAAATAAAATATGCCTAAGTAAAATTATGCTAAAGTGTAATTAAATAATTAATTACACCAACAATCATAACACACTTTGCTTGCCTATGGAGCCTTGTAGATTCAGTTCTAAGAGTGTTTCTAGGATGACTAGTTATGTGCTACATGTTTCATCTACATGTTTCCTTGTTGCTAACTTGGGTTGATGTGTGCCAGTGTGTGAGTTATTTTGGATCACTTTGGAAGATGTAATAAGATTGGTTTTGTTCATCTCTATCTTCTAGATATGATGGTATTATGTTCTTGTGACTCACTTGTTGAAATCATGGTTTGTATTCTTTCTATCCAAACTAATTGATGTTTTGAGACTTTATGGAGGACATAATTGCAAGAACAATTTAGTTGCAAGAAGTATGTTTGAGAGTGGAGATGTGCAAAGATGAATTGAAGTAGTCAGTTTAGAAAAGAAAATTGTAATGAGCTTTAATGCCTCAATCAACAGAGTTATTGTTGATAAATGTTATAATTTAATATTCTTCATGTATCCTACTCTGAGATAGTGAATCTCATTAGGTCCTTATAATTTTTATCTCTCCCTAGGGTTGTGCACCTCAGTACTCCAAGTCTCTTGTATCTTGAACTAAGGTTGTGTTCCTTAGCCAGAAAGTATATTGGTAGTGAGCCTTAAATTGTAATTATGGAAGTAGTGAGCTTCTATTTTGTGAGTTAACTCTCACCATGGTTTTTTCCTTCTTGGGTTTTCTATATAAATATGGTGTTATCTTGTGCACATGTGTACATTGTCATATCTTTCATTACTATTAGTTTGAATAAGAGGAAAAAATGGTGTTATCTTGTGCACATGTGTTCATTGTCATATCTTTCATTACTATTGGTTTGAATAAGTGAAACAAATTTTAAAAAGGGTTTTTGATCTTGTGAATAGATTAATTTTTCATATCCTTGAAAGGTTTAGGGTCTGAAAGGGTTTAGGTTTTTTAAGATAACAATTCAGCCCCCCTCGCTCTTAGCATTTGGGTGTATTCAACAAGAGAAATAATCTATAGAGTATCTTGAGAAGATTTAATCACAAAAAAAAAATATCTAAAAGAAGAGGATATAGGTTCCTAAGGGAATTTGTGTCCTTGGTAGGTTTTCCAAAAATTCAAAGTTTGACTATGTGTGATTATGCATAAGGATTATGGGTCTAATTGTAGACAAGTTTGATAGTGAATATTTTTCTAGATTTTTCTTAATTTATGCCAATAGAAATGTGTACAAGAAATAAATGAAAATTTAGAATGCAATTTCCTGATCTAAAATGCATAAATTAATTGATTATAAGATGCCTAAATATATAAATGATGGTTTTGATACAATTTTGAAACAAAATAATGCAAAAAGTATTGAAATTTTTATCACTTTTTGAGCTAAATGAAAGTGTAATGATGGAAAAGTACTCCCTAACATGGCCTTGTTTTAGTGTTGTAATATGTCTAACATATTCACATTAGGTCTTGGGACCTTGTGAGCTAAATAAGCTTATTGGTGCCTTATTAGAGTGTTTTAAAGTGTCATAATACACTTTCACACTTTTCTAGGGTTTTATTAAATAATTTTGATTATATATGCTTTAATTGGCCTTATTTTACATCCACAAGCCTCGTTTAATGCATTTTTTCAAGGATAATCCTGACATGAACCAACATCCAACCATAATTTAGGTGTTTTTAGGTTGTGTGGCCCAAATTTGGTGATTTGGGACTCATACAACACCTTGGGTGTATGATTCCTCCCTAGGTTTTGTTGATGGGTTATTTTGCACTTTCTCAACATAGGCAACACACGAGTTCACTACCTCTCTTGAAATTCAATTTCCCACAAACAAGTTGCAGAAAATTATCCCAAGGTCTCTCAAGTGTCAGGTCATGACTTGCAAAAACAACTTAGTTGATTGATTTGATTTGTTGGTAATCACAAAGGGCATGGAAATTTTTCTAAGTTGGAAGGGAATTGGATCTTTAAATGGAGTTTTGTAAGATTTTGAAAATCAAGTGCAATTGCTGCAAGTTCAAAACAACAGTCTAAAACTCCATATTTATCATCAAATTTGGCTTTACAATGATGGTAAAACTTTTCCTTAACTCTAGTTTGAAATAAAATTCAAAAGGGAAAAGGGATAGAAAAGTTCCTAGACCTGAAACTAATGATGAACAATGACAGTGGAGGATGCTACAATAGAATACCTTCCCAAAAACTAAGTTCCACTCAACCAAAAGAACTAATAGTATCATGAAACTAGTGTTTTCTTCTAAGGTGTATATATTTTTAGCTATCCATTCACCATAAAGCATGAATAATAGATGAATTTTAAGTGAAAAAATAAGTTAAAGTCTAGACTAGGTTTACACTATTGTTCATCCTCAACAAACAACAAAAATAAATAACATGAAAGGCATCAACATAGTAACATTCTTCACTATCAATGTACAACATGAACTAAACTACTAAGAGCAACTTGAAACACTTAGAACAACAAACTAAATGTATTAATTTTGAAAATATGAATCATTCAAAATTTGAGAAACACAAGAATCCACCAAAATAATGTAACTCTATTGAAATTTTTGTAGCATGTCTTTACACAACAACTCAACTCTCTCTTTGAAATTGAGAGGAGACCCCTATTTATAGTTTTCCAAAAGTGAAATGAATGGCTAGGATTTAGATTCATTGTGTGGCCTAGATTCATTTTACATTAGGGTTTCACATACCCCCAAAATATAACATTATAAAATACATTTTTGTCTCATCCCTATTTTGTCCTCTAGTGGCTCTAACACTGTAGTGGTTTTGTCTTCTAGTGACTACCTTCTTTTTCCAGCTATACTATCATAAACTCATCATCAATCATTGGATTTCCTTCATTCTTATGAAAAGCAGCACCCTCCACAAATTTTCCAATTAATGCCTAGAGATTGTTCCATTCCATGATGTCATATTGAAGGACTTGAAAGGTCAACCTTTTGAATATCTCTGTGATCTATTCACAATGCTTGGTGTATTCGGGCATGGCCTTGATTACCTACTTAGACTAAGTGAATTACCTTGCAATGATTCCATGAAATATAGTGTTAGTGTGTATGCATCCCCTTGCTCCATCTTCTTATGAAATAATGGCTTGATTTTCTCAGGATCCAACTCCAAGGTAGGTATGTCATAATCCATCATTATCTTGAGATAGTCTTCGATGTCTATTCTATGCTCAACAACCTCATGTAGCACCCTTTCCAAGACCTTTCTCCTATAATCTAAGACCATTTTGCAGGTCTTTACCAACTGGTGATCATCCTTGATGAACAACAATTCATTTTCCCATGTCTTCTCGGGCATCTTCAGGATGGCCTCAAACTGAGGATATGTGATCCTATATAGCTCAGTGAACCTATGATAGGTCTTCTCCATGGAATCTAGCTTCTTTTCCAAATCCCAAAATTTATTGAACATTCAAGAAATGTAGCGAATGGCCATGTCTCCATTGTAGAGAACTTGTTGGAACCAATCCATAATGGCCTTGGTCCAATTCTTCATTTTTTCCATTCAGGTGAGTTCTTCTTGGGAGAGAAGAGGGGGTGTGGATGATTTTGTTGGAGCCTCTTCTTCAAGGGATTTCCTTTGTTGAATGTAGGTGGTGAGATCTTCCACTTTTTCCTTTAATTCCTCCTTAAAGGACTAATCCTTGTTCATTTGTTTTACGATCATGGTCACTGACCCTTGGAACTCATCAATTTTTTTTTCTACGGTTGTTGGGCCCAAATTGATGGTGGAGATGCTACAGCTAGCTCCTTCACCTTTTTTTGGCACTGGGGTAGCAATTTATATCATTCTCAATCTAGAAACATCAACTGTGATGTGAGAGTGGACTCATGGCTTCTTTTCCTTCCTTGTCTTTGTCTGCGCTCTTGCTAGTATAGCCTCAAGTCTAGCATTTGGATCAATGAGAGTAGGGGCATTTTTTTCCAATTGTCTCTCTAGCCAATCAAGCACCTGGGATTCTTGTTTGGGTGATTCATGATCACCTTCCTCTCTTTTCTCATGTTGGGTTTGTTTCTCTTCATGACCTGGTGCTTCTTGCTCTATTCTTTCTTCTTTGTTAGAGTCCTCAATATGTATAGCCATTTCCTTTTGTAACTCAATGGTGGCTGTGTTTTCCTCAGTTACATCCTCTTTCTAAGGTACTTTCCCTTCTAATTTCTTTAGCACAATATGATGTTCGTGCTCAAGGCTCTTCTTTGGTGCATCTTCCTCTTCTTTATCCTCCTCTTTCTCTTCTTCCTCCTTTTTAGGAGGCACCTCTTCTTCATGGATGGGGCCATTGTCTTAGCCAATTAATGGAGGCTCTTTGAGTATCTCCACATTCACATCGGTATCCTTTTTCTCTTTGTGTAGCTATCCTTTTGGATGAGATTTGGCCTTTTCACCTATCTCTTTGAGTTGTTGGGAAAAATCCTCTTCTAATTCCTAATCTAAAGTTTCTATTACATATCTTTGTTCATAGCCTTAGTATCCTCTTCAGAAGAGTGTTTTTTTTCTTCATCTGACACTACTTTGTATAGGTTTATGTTAACTCCACCCTCTGGATGCTTGAAATAATCATCCTTAAAAGGATCCCCATTCTCTTAAATTGTACCTTTGGTAGCCTCCCTTTGGTGTTTCTCCATTTCTTCAGGTATCTAGATGGTATCCTCAATCTTCAATGGCTCTATAGATGGTGGAGGAACAAGCAAGCTAGCAGAATTCTAGGCTATTAGAGCCTATACTATGGGATTCATAATCACCCCAAATATTTTAGCAAGTATCCCTCTCATGTACTTTGAAAACGCGTTTGGCAGGGTTAGTGGTGGCATAGCTGCAGTGGCAGTTACAAGCATTGAAGTAGAGAGAGTGGACAGTGGAGAAGGAAGTGAGATGGAAAATATTGAGGATTTCATGGCCGAGGAGGAATCCAATATCATAATCAGATTTGTTGGTAAGGTGTAAGTGAGGTGGACTGAGATATCCATGACTAGTGCGGACAAAACAAGCAATGCCTGGGACATAGGAGGTGGAGGATTGGAAAGGTCACCAGTAGTGGGGAGAGTGGAGGTGGTAGGCAGTGATTGTAACTGCTTGACTTCCTCTTCTCCCTCATGTTGAGGATCCTCTTCAATTGTTGGCATTTCACTGATGAATCCTCTTATCTTCTTTTCCTTATTTGAGGATTCTCCCCAACTAGCCTTCTGTGTAAATACCTTTTGTTTGGGATGGAACTCAAGTGCATCCTTCCTTTTCCTTCATCTTATTTTTGGAGGGTATTTAGGTGCCTCTTTTGCTGGGGAAACAACTGCTCGACTATCAATTTCACTCTGGAGTTCATCTTTGAGCTCACCATATGTCTAGACTGCACCTTGCACTTTATGTTGAGCAATTTAGGCATCTACCCATTGCCTTGTTTTGTTTTCAACTATTCACATTACTATATCGAGGTCATTGAACTCTACTTCATAACAATCTATTAATGATAGTGGCAAGTTGGCCACAACAACAAACCTTTCATCAAAAATAGTATCCTCTTCTTCCACAATTTGATCAGGCACATGGAACAAGTTTATTAACCTCACAAATTGGGAAATTATTTGCATGTAGTGCCTCATTCACACTTCCTTATCATCTTGGTAATTGGTCCAAAATTCTTCAATGTGATGGAGATGAGCATACTGCCTCCCAACCTATTTCTTTAACTTCCCGTATGGGTCCATTCTTACTCAAGTTATATGGTGGTCTAGATTGTACTCCACTATCTCCTTCTCTAAGTTTTTCATGAACTAGGTAGATGGGACAACATACATTCCTTGCCCAAAGTTCATGCGATATGGGATCCCCACTCTGTGTTTGTTGCTTAGTAGGGCATGGACATTCTTCAATTTTCTACAAACTTCCAATATAATCATTTTGTCATTGGGATACCGAGGCAACTTGTAAGGCCTTTTAGAGAACCCTTCTACTTTGATGTATGTGAATTTTGAGAACTATATGAAAAAATACCTAAAGCATTGAATGAAAGCCCTAGCACTATGTGAGACTCTTCTCTCAGGATCTCCCCCAAGGAGCCTGATGATATTCCCAATGAAGGCATCATTTACCCTCCTATATTCTTTCTTGAAGTTTTTATACTGTAACTAAGGGTATTGGTCGTACACTTTGACTTATCCTCTCACTTGATTCAAATTATTATCAAGTAGGAGGCCATGTAAAATTGGGACATCTTTTTTATAGCCATGAGCTAGTTGTGCATGTTATCACTAATCATCTTTTCCTAGTGGAACTTTGTTTTACCACAGATGATGTCCTTGATGAAGTACAACATCCACTCTTTAAAGAAGGCAATAGTAGGAAGGCCCATTAGTCTGTTTAGAAGGGTAACCAAATCATGGTACTCCTCATGGAAGTCACTCTTGAACAACTCATGTGGGACCTTAGTACCCTTCCTCTCTTTTCCTTTAGCCAGTGTTGGTTGATCAATTTAATGCATCCTAGGGGGTCTTCCTTTCACATATTCTTAGCATATCCCTTATTTGTTTCCTCCATGACATCAAATGTAGGAATATGGAATGTTTGGCCTATGCATCTAGTAGAAAAATCTTCCAACACTCTATCATCATGATCTATGATCTTTCCGGTGCTATCATAGCACTCTTTACAAACCATTACTAGTTATGGAGCTACAAGCACATGATGAAAGCTGACTTCCTTGTCGAGGCCACTCTTTCTGATCTTACATACATTTTCAATTGTATGGTTGATCATGACCCTTAATCAGAATTCATCTATATCCACATGCCCAAGGTTGGTGTCTAACACTAAATCCCAAGTAGAGGTTATTTTGGAAGTTCACTCCACCCTGTGGAATTAGTACTTCATTTGATCCTTCTCCTCTTTCCCTCATAGTGTTTTTGTAGGATTCTTTCCTTTCTCATTTTTGGTAGACTTCCATGATGGTCTCATAGAAAATTCCATAAATTTTGCATACAAAGATATAGTAAGTGCATTTACATAGGAATCATGGAAGTATCACCTTAAATCCTACAAAACAAGGGTTAGATCCAACAATTCATTATTAGGAGATCATAAAATTCATCAAAATTCATCATTTAGAGTTCGTTTGGGACAATTACATGAATGTGGGCCTAGGGATGTAGGTTTCCTTGGGTGGGGAGTTGTCAAGAGAAATCAAGAGCAGAAAGATGCTAAGGGCACAACAACCCACAAATAGCCACTCGTACTCAAAGTTCCACATTAGGGACTTAGCAATCAAAATCTTCAAGGAGGCACTTGGCATGAGGGGAGGTCAGATTTAAAGTCTTTGGAGGCATTTGATTGGTCACTAGGCTCGTGTGGTCTTGAGGAGTACAGAGGTAGGAGGCCTCATGGACATTCAAGGATCCACCATTGATAAATGGTGAACAAGGGATGACAGCCTACAAGGGGAATCCTACAACATGGGATCTGTAGGTGGAAAAGATGGTTCAAGTTGACTTCCTTCATTTTGGTCACTTGGAGATATGCAAGTAGGAACTGGAAAAAATCCGCTTTATGATGGCTATTTAAGAACAATGATGATGAGGTGGCAGTCCATATGATGTGGTCCACATGGATGGACCTACAAATTACCCTAACTTGGAAACTTTTCTTTGGATGAGTTTGGACAAGGGAGAGCACAAAGTCTGCATCATGGGAAAAAGAGGGGGCATGGTCATTCAAAGCGATAATTGGATACCAGCGGGCTGCAAGTGGAGTCCCACAAGGAAAGGCCCACAAATAATACAAACTTGGTTTCTAGTGAAGCTCAAAGGGAAAAGGTCTAGGTGAAATTTTTAGTGCAGGTGGATGGGGTTCCTTGGATGCTTGAAGTGGTGACAAAGGTAGGGTTGTCCACAGACGAACCCCCATAGAAATTTTCTCACACGAGGGTTTTAACTTTGCATTTTTGTTTGATCATTCAGGATGGAAAGGAGGTCTGCAATGTTCACAAAGTGGGTGGTCACAATGGCTTAGCTATTGGGGATAGGTGTTCAGGTGACAACGAAGGGAAAATAGAGGTCTACACTAAACGGCTTGCAATGAAAACTCAATTTATATTTTCTCTAGTAAATGGTGGATGACCAATAGGGTAGCGAGATCCACAACACGGGGAGGAGCTTTGGCTTGGACACAGAAGGAATGACATTCATAGGCTAGTGACCTACAAGTGATGGCTTGCAAGGAATGTTCTACATGCTAAAACTTGGTATTTTTAGAGTTCAACAAAAGCTTTTTTGGTGGAACCCATGATATAGGATACTAGCAAGGATAATTTGTTTAAGAATGGTTGTGAAATAGGGGCTTCCTACATGTGGTGGCTTGCAAGGGTGAAGCCGCAAGGACTTCATACCTTTTTTTTTTTTGCTTAAGTTTTTCAAAATTTAGGTTTTCGCTTGAGGATGGTGACGAGGAGCTTGCAGGCCGCAAGGGAGTCAAGGCCCTATGAAGAACAACGCTGACAAGGAAAAGTTCCACATTGCTCAAAATGGTGGCATTTGAGTGTTTTACCAATTTTTTGAAATATTTATGGTGTGGGGTTGATAGTTTAAATGGTTGTTGGATTAAATCAAGTGGGTTCCTCCTAATATTTTCAACTAATTTAAACAAACCATATTGAAGAAGATGTGTTATAAGTGGCTAGCGACAAACATACCTGGGAGGTGCAAATAATTTTGGTGAAGGACAAGTCTTAGATCCTTCAAAAACTCATGTAGACATAGGGGGTGTGATTTCTAATTGCTCTGACAAATTTCTAATTGGTGTAGGTGAAAATGACAAGTCAGGTGAACCTATTTATAGTAAAAGTCCATTAATGACCCATATTGAATGTGTGTATGGTGGCTAGCAGGGTAGCTAGCACAAAATTTGATGAACTGGTGGTGGGAAAGGTAGAGCCTGCAAGGCATGAAGACCCCAAGGTTTCATCGTTGATGAACACCAGAGAGATAACTACTAGGAAGGTTGTGGGACCTTCCATGCAGGAAGATGTTTTGGGTCAACCATCGATGAAATGACGAAGAGACAACAACATCATGTAAAGGGAAGCCTACAAGGCGGGACCCGTAGGGGTTGAAGGATGCCAAAGTTAAAGACTAAGGCAAACCTGCTAGGGAAACCATACAAAATCCAAAGACTTAGAAAATTTTAGGGTGGTGAAATTTTGGCCAAGTGAGGATGATGACTTTAGGGTGCATGACCAATTTAAGCTAAAAATTAGGGGAATGTGAAATGAGGCAAAGGAAAAAGGCGATCTGACGAAGGAAAAAAGAGAGGGTCCCCATTCTGAAAAAAGTGTTGGCACCTTCAAATTTTCAAATTTGAAGTGCCCATATTGAAAAAATTTCCTTTGCACACTCAGAAGTGCCCCTGAAATTTTTTTCCCAAATGATCTACTTTGGAGGGTTACAATTTGAAGCCAATTAATTTTTTTGCAAAAACCCTTTTTGGACACTCATGTGACATATGTGAATTTGCAAGTAATTTTTTTTACTTCCCATGATGAGTTTTGATAGTGTTTTGAAAAGCGAAGCTGGAGGGTTTTGACACTTTTTTGTTGTTTGTGAACTCTTAGTTCTATGAAGTGGCCTCCTGTTCGAGCTTATATTTTGCAACTAGATGATTATCATGTCAAATAGATTATTTATCTCCATTCTCCTTACATTAATTTACTCCCTAGTCTGGTTTTAGGGCCTCATGATAATATTTTATATTTTTACCAGGCCAAAAGCAAATGCAATTTGCTCTATTTTCACACCTACATTTTGAGAACTTTTCAAGGTGGTCAACGTTGACCCTCAATATCTTTTGATGAATAATGATTCAAGAAAATATCTCTTGTAAATGTACCCATTGTACCCAAATAAGCTTGTACATCCAATGGTAGCTCGCCAAGAGTTGATTTGGTATTTTTTTAAGCAGGTTATTGGGTGAGTTTTAATTGGTTCTGAAAAAGTGTAGTTGTAGAAATGGTCAACTAAGCAAATTTGACACTAAATATTTTTCACCTCATTACTTATTTTGTTAAGCCATTTGTGGCACCCCATTTCTGGGTCAAATTCCTACATTCTTGTAAATTTTCATGACTTGAAGAGGTTGTTTGACTTGTTTCCAAGGGCAATTCCAAAGGCAACTTGACCAATTTTAACCATTCTGCAAAAATGCCTAAAAGCAACTTTTAATGATAACCCATTTCAAATTTTCACTTTAGATGCACTCACAAGAAGCCTTAGGTCAATTCAAATTGAAACTTATTTGAATTTTTTTTTTTTTTTTTAGTGGGGCCCACATGGGGACCCAAAATTCTTTGTAGAATGGTGAAATTGTAAGTGTTGCATTATGGAAATTACTTCAAGTAAATTGCTCTAAACTGGTTAGCATGTGGAGGGGTATACAATTATAATTTCCTTTAGGATCTCAAATGCACAATGAGATCACCTTTTCAAATATGGAGTTTGAAATTCATGCCATCAAACTAGTTAGCATGTGGAGGGGTATACAATTATAATTTCCTTCAGGATCTCAAATGCACAATGAGATCACCTTTTCAAATATGGAGTTTGAAATTCATGCCATCAAATGGATAAAGATATTGATCAAAGGTTTCAGTGCTAATATAGTGAATGAATTGTTTTGAATAAATGCTTTGAAGAGATGGTATTAAAGGTAGAGATATGATCACTCAAAAGGGGAATGATCTCATTTACATGAATCACTTTGGCATAACAAAGTATGAGGGTTTGAAAACAAAGGGTTCTATTTTGATGCTATGGTAGAGGGATATGGTGAATAAAGTGTAAGATTATAAGGAAAGCCTTAAATGTTATTGTATAAAAGCAATCCATTGTTTGTGCTAGCTCAATACATCCAAGAAATTCTTTTTGAGATATCTACCATAACTTCAATTCTTAGATCATGTGTTCATTACAATGGAGATTTGTTGAGGAAATACAATTGCAAAAAGATTGTATTCATAAAGAGTGTTTATACAATTTTCATTAAAGCTTTTAGCAAGGATACACTTTGAAAATCACATGGTATTTGAATAAAACAAAGATTGGATAAAGATCTATAATCAAGCAAGAATTGTAGCAATCAATAGGGATATTAATTGATCAACTAAATTTTCATTCCCCTATTTGTATCTATGTGTACTTACTTGTAGCCATGGCTCAGGCATTGGCTGACACCCAACTAAGTCTAGAGTTTATTTGAGGATGCATTGGAGGTGGATCAAAACTTACCAAATTATTCATGGAAAGCTCTAAAAATATGGAACAAAGGGAGAAAAAAAATTTAAATTTGTAGAGGGTGAATTAGATGTAAATATTTCTTACAAGGAAATTACCCTTGGACTTTGGGATTGTTATGGAAACTCTTTGCAACATAAGGAAGGATCTTAACTATCTACTGAAAAGCAAAAGCTTTGGGCTTGATTGGGATTGAATGAGGGACATGCTCAAGATGGATAAAAATAGATCGAATTCCTTATAGAACAAAGATAAAATGACTCGCTTGAAACAAGAGAAAACACTTTGAGGCCACACCAACTAAATCAGATACTAAGAGTTTTATATGACCAAAAAATGGGAGCATTGGAGTGAGATATGCAAATCCATCAAAGCATCAAGGTAAATCAAGTGTGAAAAGTTTTAATGTGACATTCCAAATGTGAATTGGAACTATTTTACAGACTTTTATAGTGAAGAGCACCACCATTTTCATTTTGTTGAAGAAAGGGACAATGTTGATAGTCTAAATAAATCCATGGAGCAAGGAAACATGTCTTAAGAGGATAGAGGACTATATGGGAAAACCTGACACATTGTTTACTTCGCATAAATGAGTTTCCACACCTGAATTTTCATCTTACTCTAGCTTGAACACAATGTGAAGTGGAGAGATGGTTGGCTCGATCTAAAAGGAATGTTCAAGCTGCATATGTGAATTAGATGGGGAGAAGCCTTTTGTTGATATTACACTTGATAATTGGAATTACTCTTCAACTTTTCTAGTGAGAGGAGGATTCCATGGAACACAAGGAATAGAAAATGAATTGGTAGCACAATTTGACATTGTGCAAGCTAGAAGGAGGCACATCTAGTTTGCAACCAAGGCACGGTCTCAAAATGAGAGCATATTAAACCTAGTTGTTGGGGCATGCATTTTAAAATGGAAAAGAATGCATCAAGCGCTCTATAAATACTGCATCGCATGAGATTGAAGGAATGGATTGGCACAACAAGAGGAAAATTTTAAGAGCAACATAAGGCAAGAGGAAGTGTCTACACTACAAAAGGAAACCATTGTGTTGGTTAAAAGGGGTTGCCACCATGATTGCTAGGATGATGTTTTCCCATAAGGTAAATGTTTTTATCACTAGTAGAAGAAGCTACTATAGGAAACTCAAAAGGCCTAGAGTGAAGGTAAATCTAGATCATGTTTACTTTACACAAGGAAAATTTGTGCTCACAGTCAAAATGTATTACAATCGTTTAAGGAATTTTTTTTCTAGCTGAAACCCTAATCCTATTGTGTGGGGCTCGAAATGCAACAAAAGCAATTAAAATTTTCCCAAGGTTTGTTTGTTGAGTGGAATGATGGGTGTTGAAAATGAAGAAAACAAGAACAATCCACACTTGCTGAGGAGATGTATCAAAACTATCTATGAATGTGTATTTGGCACTGAACCCTAATGCCTTTTGGTTCCCACATATTCATGAAGCTGAATTATTTATTGTGGCATGCCTGCATATACATGGATTTGATGGAGAAGATAGAGTTGCATGCTAACTACTGTAAAAATTTGTTGTACAAACCTATGTGGTGTGGCCATAGATTACTAAGGAAGCAACAGTTCATGAGGAATTTTGAGAAATGATGAAGGGAAATGAGTTCTCAAGTCTTCTACTTTGGAGTACCATTCATCATTGTTCTAGTGTGTATTCTTCTCACTGCATTAGTGATGGGAAATACCACCCATTTTTCTCTACATCAGGTCTCTCTAATTTGATTATTTGTCTCCATTTTTCATTCATGATGGGTGAAGTTTCTTTTCTCCATTGTTCATTGCTAATGGAAATTTCCATTCCAAAATACATCTATGATTGGCGATGAGAGTGGGTTGTTGAGGTTTTTTTGGGAATCTCTAATTAATATTAGCTTTTCTAAATGAATGGGAGATGTGCCATAGTGTTGGGAAATATTGGAGTAAGTGAGATGATGGGCCTGAGTAAATTTTTAAAGTTTTGAATGTTTCTTGACAATATTATTTTTTAAGGGACTTTCATTTTAGGTGAGACATTTTTAATTTTAAATGGTAAATATTAAAATGTGTGAAGCACAAAAAAAGGAAATGGGGGTTATTTAATAGTTTAAAATCTTTTCATTATTTAAAGATAATCTTTAAATAATAATGAAGATAAATAAAGGGAGAGTATTTTCACTTTTAAATGGTAAAGGCAAGAATTTTAAATGTAAAGTGTAAATTAATATTGTTGGGAGTGCATGGGAAAATAATATGTAGCAAGGTAAGAGTTTTCTATAGGGGAGGAGAATATTTGTTGCCAATAAAGTGAAGAGTGAAAATATTTCATAGGAGAATTTTTCTTCTTTCATTAACAAATATTTTCTACAACAAATAAAAGTGGAATGATGTGTCTTCCTAGGGGGAATATTTTTCTATTGCTAGTGAATGATGAAGTAGGAATGCAGGGGAAAGGTTGAAGATTCTTTAACAAGCCATGGCAATTGCAGATCAATGAACCAAAATTTTCCAAGTGTCTTCTCTTGATCTCCACTTAGGGTTTCTTTCTCCTTAAGTGTTGTTTTTCTACCTCATTTGAGAGAGAGGTTGTTCTGTAATTATTCACAAAGTATATTGTAATGTGTATATAGAACATTTCTAAGATTTTTTTTTAGGTTGGAGTCTATTGATATCTATGTAATTTTCATTGCAATATTGGGAAGATAATATTAACTAGTGCAATTTAAAGGCCATTTTACTCTCCTATGTACCGGTTTTGTAAGTTATGGATAATATAATCAAGGTTATCTTATTTGTCTCCATTAGTTTCAGATAGATGTGTGGCTCTGTTCTTGTATATTAATTCAAAGAATTAATGTAGCTACTTGAATATGGCTATAAATTTGTAGTAAAGTAAGTACTAGGATTTTGATGAGTAGTGGTGAGGATATTATGTAAAAATAATGTAATACAACATTTTAGAGCTTCATATGATGTCAAGTCTGAAGATTGTTATTAGATTATGTGGGTGTCTAGGTTGACTATGTTCCAATTAATGAAGCAATGATCTAAGTGGGTTATTCATGTTACATTTTGTTGGTTAACTCAATAGCTGATTACAAATTTAAATCATATTATTTATCAGTCCTAGTTTGTTTGTGTGTTGAGATCATTTTAATGAATCACATCTCTCATGTTTAAATGAGGCATTATTGTAAAGGTCAGTCAAGATTTTAGAGTATTGTTTCTTTCAAACAATTAGAGGAGAATCATCTATATATAGTGTATTTTTTAGTTTGGCACAAAAGTATCTATAAATATACTGATTGGGATTACCCTCCCTGGTTTGATAGAGCTAGAAGTGTAGAATATTTTAGTCTCTTTAACTGAATCTTGTTCATTGTCCAAATCAATCTTTGAATCTGAATATGAGAGAGTGGCTACTCTTTTATGACTCATTGCATCTATTGATTTGGAAATAAACATAGGGCATGTGTGTTATAGGCACAAAAAATGGTGAATCCATGGGGAGAACAATCCTAAGTGTTATAAGGGTACATATTCATTATGAACCTAGAATCTTTGGTTTCACAGACTGGAAGTCAGTTTCCATAAGTGAACTAGGAACTCATAGGAGGATGGTATCCTTAGTTGAATTGAATCACAATAATATCTTAGAAATGTGTGTATATTGATTCCATTCCCTTCTTCAAAAACCATAATAGATAGTAGTTAATCAATCAAGGCAAGATACGCAAGTTTCCTAACCCCAAAAGTAACCTGGAAATTACTTCATTGCTAGTCAAGCATGCATAGCCCCGATAGAGTTGTCATTGTGACCTAATGAACATTGCTCTCTTTCCATTTGAGCATCCATAGACTCGATAGAGTTGCCTATACACCCACACAGTTTCTTGTTTTAGTGTTTCCTTTCTTTCTTTTCTTTTCCATGATATTTCCTTTTTGGTACTCTTTTCTTTTGCTCAGCTGCATAAGCACTGAAGCTTACTATGGGTTTGGAATCATAGTGGTCACTAGAGCAGACTCAAGATTTTTTAGTTGTTGAAACCTCATAATAGCCATTGCAAAATGCAAAAGAAACATTTAAAGTGTGTTATGTGTGTGATCTGAGATAAATGTAAGAATATTTAAACAAGGTTTCCATCTTAGGTCAAGTCAGAGTTCAAGTATGGAGACCCGCTTCATGGGAGTAGTCATAAATCAATAGCTACGAATGAAGATTTATCTAGAGAACAAATAGGAGTGGGAAAAAAAAGTAGGCCATTTAATAAACCAAGCGTGATCACCACAACAAGAACAAATGAACACTCTCGGCGAAAACAAGAGTAGATGAGAAAGCGAAGAAAAGTGGAACATAGGCACAATAGTAAAGCAAAAGAACCTAAGCTAACCTATATACACTATATAAAAGGATGAGCTTGAAAAGCTCAGACAAGGAAATAATGCTTGAGATGTTTCCCATTGACTAGCAATGTGGCATCCTCTCCAATGAGTGTCTTTGGGTGAAAAGCATTTTCTCCTAGGATTTCTAAAATTTAAAAGGGGCTAAGCCAAATCTTGTTGAATTTTTAATATCCCCCTTTCCTTTCATGGGCCTTGTCCCCCAAAAGTACTAGATTGGAAATCCTAAAGGCCTTCACTTTAGCTTAGTGATCGAACCATCTTTTGACTACGCCCTAGTATCTGGTGATTTTTGCAATTGCTCAGTCACAAACTTCTTCTAGATGCAATAACTTAGCTAAATGGGCTTCTTGATGGTCCCCTTCCTCATAGTAGGTGTTGAGAAAATGGAGAGTGGGGATATTAAGGTGAATGAAAAAGATGGACTCTAAGCCATAGACCAAATGAAATAGGGAATCACCTAAAGTAGCCTTATGGTCTGTACAATCTACCTAAAGGAAAAAACATAGCTAGGTGTGCCAGTCTTTGGGATTCATATCAAGAAATTTTTTTATCACAGTTATTAGGTTTTTGTTTGTTGACTCAACTAGGTTGGGGGACCAGATCCATGGCCAGTTCCAAATTTGTTGTGAAATTATTTCAATACTATGTCTACTTCCTCTTTTCCAAGACATCTAAGGTAGACTCCCTCATGATTTCTATTCTACAATATAGATCCTTGTAACATGTAACTATTTATCTTTATCCTGAGGGCACAATTTTAGAATCCTTGTAGTTGGGAAAGGCACTTGTTGTTCAACAAATAGTAGAAAATTTCACCATACCACTCTCCCAGAGAAACATCTTCTAACTGGTATTGTTGCACAATGAGCTTGGGTCTTGCTTCAGCTATCGTTCCAGCTATTGTGTGGGTGAGGGCTTTCCCTCAAACCAATTTCATGGGATGAATCTCCATGTCATATTCCTATAGCAAAATGACCCATTTTTTCTCTTCTTTCACCTAGCTCATTTTGTATCAGAAATTCTTAACTATGAGATCAGGCACAATTGAGAACAACTTATTTCAAAAAATATAATGTTGGAACTTCCTAACTCCTCTAACCAAGGCATATGCTTTCTTTCTGATGTTATGATATCTCAGCTTAGCATGCTTCAATAGAGCACTCATGAAGGAAATCGGGTGCTCACTCCCTTCATTATTTATTCGGGTCAATGTGTTGTCACAAGAGTGATATGAAGCAAAAGAGTAGATATAGAAGGGATTTAGGTAATCTAGGCTAACCATCACTAGTGCATCATCAATTTATTTCTTTATTTCTTCAAAATCCTTCTTGGCTTCCATTGTAAATTCTACTTTGGCACCTTGCTTCAACATAGCATTCAATGGCTTGACAATTTCAACAAAGCCCATGATGAACTTCCCGATGAAGTTGATCTTCCCAAAGAAATATTTTAGTTCCTTCTTGTTGCCTGGAAGCTAAATTTTTAGAATAGCCTAGATTCATTTAGGGTTTATTGATATTCCTTTCTCTTAGATCACATGCCCAAGCAACTTTCCTTCCATGACTTTGAAGATACACTTCTTCAAATTTAGGGAAATTTTGAACTCTACATTTTTGGAAGACCTTGCATAAATCAGAGACATGGTCCCCTCTTTTCTTTGAAAACACAGTTAGATCATCCATATAGATGATTATGCATTTTCAAATTAGATCCTTGAAGGTGATATCCATGGCATGTTGGAAGGTTGCACTAGTGTTGATTACTCCAAATGGCATTCTTCCATTGCAAAAGTTTCCCACTTTGTGGTGAATGTTGTTTTGTGGAAGTCTTTGTACTACACCGTGACCTTATTGTATCCTGAATATCCATCCAAAAATGACATCATCTGAGACCCATTAACTATTTGCAACACTTCATCTAGTGAGGGTACTAGATAGTTGTCCTTTTCTAAGGCTCTCTTCAAGTTACAGAATTCAATGGACAATCTGATTTCTCCATTCTTCTTGCTAACTAGAACCAAGTTTTCCACCCACATGGATTGTCTAAGTGGGAAAACGATTCTTGTGGACAACAATTTATGTACCTCTTTGGGTGATCCCATAATACTGATTTACAATTTTTGGCCAAACTGGACACTAAACTGACTTTTTCTATCTAAATCTTCACTTTCAGGCACCTATAGTGACTAAAACATGAGGAATTTGAAAATGATGCAAGCCAACAATTTGTGACATTTTGTTTGTAGATTTTAAATATATTTTTTTCAAAAATTTTGGAATCATATTGCACTTATTTTTTCATCTCCTTCGAAAACTAGTTTCTTTTAGTAAACACCATTTCAAAGGAGTGATGCTCACTGTATAACACATAACTTTTTTTCCATAAAGGATAAAATTCTATTTTTTTCAAATTTAGATTTGTAACTATGATATCTAGTGCTTCCAGTTGGTTTCATAGTGTTTTAGTGAATATTTTATCCTTAATCATCTTTTGAAGTCAAACCAACTACAATTCAGACATAGATGGACTGCATAACACAACTTTTTTTGTATGTATCTAAATTTTTTTTTGTTGGATCAAGGACTTCAATATCTGACACACTTGTTAGCTCTAAAAAATGTAGGTAAGATTACCTCAAGAGGTTTCCAATCTCATGGTACGTGTTAGGGTAATAGACAAAGCTAAATGATCTAAGCTTTCTACTCTTCAGATGCTGCTAGACCTAGGCAGGTGTACCTGAATGAATTGGGTAGACTTGACTTATGATTATCTTTCTTGCAGTATATTTTCCACGATGGTAGATGGGAGTGGACAACTTGAAATTTGACTTGGTGTAAACTATTTGGAACTAAACCTAATATGTTCAATTAACAGATGTAAAAAGGAATTGAATAAAACCAATTGATGAAAGTGTAGAGACTAGTGCCTTATAGGGTATGCGGAGTCAAGAGAAATCTGAAACAAGTACTTCTTTCTAGCAAGCATTCAATTTGTTCAGCATATGATTTAGTTTATAACTTGTATAAACATGCAAGGTTATGATTACCAAGTTCTTCTTAATGATCCAACTGACATTCTCTAATTACTATGATCAACTTAGAGGATTTAATCTTTATTGGAAAGAAGCAATCAATTGATCATACAGATACAACAAATGTGCACTGAGAAATTGGATGTAAACTTGTTACACCAATTTAAATAACTAGAAAACACCACATTGGAGACAACTTCGATAATGCTTTCAACAAACACAATAAACAACTGATACCATAAATAATTGCACCATATTAAAATATTTCCATTGTTATCTCCATGATTTTAAACATGCAACATAGTCTCATATTTGTGAAACATTATACTCTATTGTATATCTTCTATCCTATTTTCTATTCTACTAAATTCTCTCTATTTCGTTTCTGAAATGGATATTTATACATTGAAAAACATGAAAGGATGCATCCTTTCAGAAATGTCACATGTTTACATAACAAATAGATTAAAAGATGATTAAGCTCTATTTAGCCACAAATGAGTCTTAGTTAGATGATCCAAATAATCTTGGTGCTCATGAGTATCCACATCTCCAATTGCGTTCTTGATTGAAATCTCCATCTTTATCATTTTTTCATTTTGCCCACTCGCCTCATCCAATGTTGTGCCTTCAGTAGTAGCGACCTTCAAGATTTCATTCAGTATTGACTGAATCTCACTTTTCCATCTGGCAGCCTCCTTTAGTTTTCCTTTATCATCAGAGAATGTGGTTGATGTTTTCTTAGCAGCATCTATCAATCCCTACGAGTCCCCCTACAATTCATCATAGAAATTTTGATGCCTATTTATAAAATGATTTGCATTTTCAATTGCTACACTATTAGCAACATCTCTCTAGCTCACTTCTTGAAACTTCTCCTTAATTCGTTCATTCATCCTTTCATGCTCTTTCAATGCAGCAAGTGTATGAGAATACTTCCCCCAGAGCTTATTCAACCAAGATATTAAACCATCCTTCCTCTTCTTGATTATTGCCACGAGTGCATCATATTTTCCCTAGGAATAAGCACTTGACCCTTCCTAGTGATCTCTTGATCAAGAGCTTTCACCTTGAGTAAGCATCTTGGTTGACTTCATTGAAACACCAACCAAGTATTTTAATCTATCATTTTCTCTCAGCATCCTTTCATTATTTTCTTTGTACATTTCTCTTTCTTTTATCAACATCCGGATTTGTTACTTCTTTAGTTTTGAAGTATTAATTCCAATTTATGCAGTGGCAACAGGATCAGCTTCCCCAACCTTCAAGTTCATGACATTTCCATAAGCCTTTTCAGTGTCAATGACTACTGACTTCCTGTGGGGTGGGTGTAAGGCCCAAATCATCAATGATCCTTCATCAGTATTGTATTTGGATCCTGCATACACCTCTATTACTTTATCTTTGTCCAACTTATGTGTAGCATTATTGTCTCTTAAGAAACTATCAAAAACAAGGGAAGAATTGAGATCTAGCCTGGGAAAGATCATGACACCAGCATTTTTTAACATTTTCCTTCCCATTTTAGGGGTCATACATGCCATCTCCTCATCCACATATTTTCTCAATTGATTCAACAATTGCTCTTCATTCCATGTAGTAACATCATCAACCTTATCCCTAATTTCTTTTTCCTTCTATTTATACAAAAATGCCTTGAATTCTAGGGAGTTTATGAACTCATCATCATAAACAAATGATCTGTACTCAATATTCCTTACATCTACTTCACCACTTTCTTCAGCACTCAACTTTTTGTTTGGGAAAATATATGGCAAAGTTCTCAACCTAGAAACTTTTCCTGGTTGGCTTTGTGGCACATTATCCCTAGGTGTCTCTTCTTCAGAAGACACTTTCTATGTACCCTACAACCCTTGATTATATCTTTCAACCACCATTTCAGCTTCTTCTTCTTCCAAATTTTGAATCATTTCATCAAAGGGATAGGGTACATGTTGATACCCTCCAAAGTTTATCTTCATTTTAGCTGAATTGATATACCCTTTAGGGTCAAAGTTCTTCCTGGGTGGTCCTCTCTTCATATTGTACTGAAGCAGTTTGTCAAGGTTAGATTGTATCCTTCTTTGGCCAATAGAGTAAAATCACCAAAGCATAATATACTAGGCATAAAATCCTGCTTCCCAAAAGAACTGAAATTCATTACACTGTAGTAATCCATCTGCCTGACAATCTCCAGATATGCAATCCTATTTGGGACTATTTTTGGCAAAATGAAAGGGGAATCTTCAAACCCATAAACTCTGATCATTGTAGCTCCCTCTAGACAATACCAATCTCCCCAATTATGATCAATTAGCCCATTGAAATTTTTTGGCCGAAGAAATCTCTTTATCTCATCAGATAATGAATAGTTGCATGGATAATTGTACAATTTATACAATGTTTTCACAAAATATTCTTCAAAATGAATGAAATTAGCATTACCAAACCTACTATCCCAAAAAACAATCCAAAATTGAACTATTAATGCTTAACCATCTTTACTAATTTGAGAGATTCTCATCTCTGAAGGTCATACTCCCAACTCTTGTCCAAAGTATAACACCATGTGAATCAATAGCGAGTAATGCCTGAGATGAAAAGTAGATGATCCATTCTTTATAGGCATCATTCTTGAATCAAGCCCCTTAGAAATGTACGAGGCATAGTCAAATGGCCTAGAATTATGGTATTGAATATCTGTTGTGATAATCATTGGCACAATTGACATATATTCTGGGGCATCAACTCCCAATACCTGGCATACTAAGAAGTAGGTGTATTTCATGTAAGGTTCAAACAGGTCCACATTATAAGGAGGTCCATCTCCATCCTGTAAAGGAATTGGCTTGCCATCCTGCTTAGTTCTATGAATTTCCAACCTCCAACCCTTGTAAATAGTGTATATCCTTGAGAATTCTTTCTCCAATTCTTCATATATGATTTCCTCATTGCAAAACCCTTCCAAATTAAAAACTTCCCCAATTGCCTCCTTTGACAAATGTATCTGTGGTTTTCCAAATGGGTCACATATATCCTTGTGCCTCAGGTCATAATGGCCAGCTAACAATTTTACTAGTTCAACATTCACAAAAATGTTAGGGCACACCAGTTTTCCCAAATTTAGCTTCCATGGATTGCAGATTGGTTCAAAACAGTTTCTCCTATGATAATGGAAATTAAACAATTCATATCCCCTTATTTGAGTCTAAACATCTCCTATAAATTTTCATTTTATCATCTAATTTGTCAAGTTCTACCCTAAGTTGTACAGATCTTCTAGCTTTAGGCCTAGAGCCAGGAAATTGGTCAATAAGGTCCTGATTCAGTCTTCGTTTTGTGCCCTCATGCTCTGTCTCAGTTTTCTATTTTTTCCCCTATGGTTGACTGCTCTCACCAGGTTTTCTACTTTTTAATTTTCCTGAGCTAGGGAACTCCATTCTTTAAAGATACAGAAATTAAATCTAATGAACTAAGGTGCAATCACTTATTGTATTTTTCTTGAGATCTTCAACCCGGAAGAATTCCCTGGGTCCTATTCACCTTGCTGATTCTTTTGCTATCAATTTTGACACTGATGCATTTGATTAATCTTTCCCTATTATATCCCATCGTGCCATTAATGAAGCACGAATGAAGACTTATTTGAACTGGCACTATTGCATCAATTGTCCTATCAGTGAGAAAAATTGAAATCTAGGGCGATGTATCTTTGTAACTTTCAGTAGACCTTTTTCCACAACATCCTGTAGTCTCGCTGATAGGTATCGCTTTAGTTTTACATGTTGCTATGACAACTCTGAGTCAAGGAGATGTTTCATAGATCACAATATGTCTTACCGAGATGTATCCTATGATAATTTTTTAGTCATTGAGATGTAACCACCTTTTCGCCAATGAAACCACATTTTTGTGTGACCTTCAAGTTTCTCACTAATTAAAGTAATGAAATAAATTCCATTAGCAAGACTTTAAATCTTTGAAAAGACTCTTACCAATTCCAAATGTCTCGCTGAAACCATTTCTCCTGATTACTCTATTCAGTGAGACTCTCCCCGAAGTATTCAATTGGTGTAACCTTCAAATTTCGGCGAAACTCATGCCGATGATCCTTTCTCTTGCTGATGCACATCTCTATCGGTGTGACATCTGAGTCAGAAAGATTGTGTGACTTCCTCCCAATACCTTTTTGATGGAATCCTTTTGCATTTTATCAGCAAAACCCAATGCTTTCGGCAAGATGTTACTCAGATAGTCTTTTTTTTGGACGATAGATTACTCCATGTGCTAGTCAGTGAGACATATTTTAGTTTGTTATGACTCATCCCAATAATAATTCTCTTGCTGATATGATTCTTCTGTGACCAAGACAATAAAATGTATCTTGCCAATAGGCTACAAAGACATACATTAGTAACAATGCCAAATGGATTGGGGAGACCCTCAATTTGTCTTGCCGATATGGGTAATATAATGAAATATCAAGGACTAGATGGATTCTAATGGATCATATGAAAATATATGAGCAAGATGCTATGAGGGAGGAATTCTATGCTTATGATGAGGACTTCTTTTGGAAATTCATGAATGCAATTGACCGTAAAATATTCAAAATTTTATAGTTCTAACAACACTCATATTTTTCACTTTTTTTAATAATCTTCTATTTTTCCACATGTGTAGAGCATATAGCTTTATTTTCAGTGAGAAACCTACACTTGCAAGAAATAAAAAATAAATATAATAATTAAATTAAATTTAGTTAAAAATTATACTTTTTGGGAAGCTTATAATAAGGACTACGTACTTTACAAAAAATAAATTTTAAATGAATTCATTTGATTCCCCAAAAGGTAAACCAAAAGTGGTTTTTTATTAGCATTTTGATAGGTGTAAATGAGACTCTATTATAGGTATGGTTTAAAACCAGTAGGGTTCTATCCAAGGGGGTTTGATCTAAGGTAGTTTGATCAAACCATCTTTAATTGGAATGCTTTAAATGAAAATTTTTAAGGCTTAAATCATTATATTTTCTAAAAATATGTGATTTCAGAAAAAATTAGAATCTCCTAGAAATTGTAAACCAAATCTGTGGGATCACCCCTTTGTAAATGATAAGCTCTAGCAATGCATTGATTGGGTGTTGATGCTACCTAAAAGGTCTCACATTTGGCTTGAGAGGGATGGTGTGAGTGATGATCGATGTATCATATGTCTTCAAGTCCTCATAACTCCAGGAAACCACATCATGGTATGTGCATAGGGAAACAATGATCCCCTTCCTTTCTTCTAGTGTGCACACTTTGCCGATGAATATGTTCTTGACCTCTTTAGTCATTCCTAGGTTGTGATAATTACACTAGTTGTCAATGGAATCTTTATTCATTTTTTGATCCTAATCTCTTATCTAATCCAAGTCAAATATCTACTCTAGTTGAACTATAACTTGTGGTATTGTGGTTTTTTTGAGATTAATGACTCCCTCTATATCTAATTCAACTTATTCAAGCTCTACCTCATCAATGAGCTAAGTTGAAAACACATTGGAGTTGGTGATGAAATCTAGCATATGTTTATCATCATTGAATACTTGGAAGTTGGTGATGTTATCAAGCACTGATGGAGTGGAAGTAAGCTTATCAATTAACTTCTTCAGGCCAGCTAGGGAAAGGGGTTGAAGGGTAATAGCCACCTATGCTAAGGCATTAGTGGTGTGATTCTTGCTTCGAGGGATCAATTGAATATTAAATTCATCTTTTCCTTCTATAAGATCTTAGACTCTATTCCTATAATTTTCAAGCCTTCTATCATGGTAGGAATATAACTTCCTAACATGCTTCACTACTAGCTCTGAATCACCAAAGACTTGTAACATTTTTTACTTCTTTCTTAGCGCCATCAAAAGACCATGGACTAATGCTTCATACTTAGTTAAATTGTTGGTGCAATAAAATTGGAGCCTATGAGCAACAAAGTATGTCTTACCCATAGTATTAATAATCTCAAAGCCAACTCCTACTCCTTGCTTGGACTTGGACCCATTGAAGCACAATGTCCAAAATGTGGAGTCCTCTTTAACCTTGGAGCTAATTGATCACACTTCTCTTGGTTGGACACCTAATTCAACACCTTTGGGTGATGGCACATATTCAACATGGCTTTGGTTTATTTGTTCTATTTAGAGTCCCCCATTTGGGGTGACTTGTCCTTCATGTGATCAACTACTATTTGGCACAAGCAACATTCAAATTCTAAGTGGGCAACATTGTGTACCCTACACCAACTGGGTAGTAGGAGTTCTTGAAAGTCCATTCTTGCTTCTAGGATAAGTTGATCTGACACACATTTTTCCATAAAGTCTTGAAATCCATCAAGCAATCTAAGGTTATCATCCTCATATGAATCTTCATCATCTGATTCAATCAACATCTCTATACTCTGAGGTGCATGGGTCAAGGTCATAGGACTTCTCAACACAAGGACCTCTTCAACCACTTCCTCTTCTTGGAATTCTTATTCATCTTGATATGCTATGGGACAATAGTTTCCTAGTTTTTTTTTAGCAAACAATACCTCATTTGTGTTGTACTTTCTAATCATGAACTTCATGCGAGGCTCCCAATCGATAAGAATCTAGTTTGGAAACCCCTTCCAAGGCAGCCAAAAGTGAGAAAAATCTATTGTAGCATATTTGTTTAATGCTTGAGTGAAATCCCTTCCTAGTATGATTTCATATGTGTCAGGGAATTATCTATTGTACCCTTGGATCAATAGCAATCTACATAGGTATCCTATTGATTACTCTGACAATGTTCACCTCTATCTTGTCCAACTCGATTATCTTTTGTCAAAAAAGAGTTGGAACTATCCCTAGAGCTTTGAATACTCCTAATGGCATAACATTGGCTAAGGCTCCTGAATCAAGCAAGAAATTATGAAAATTATTTCCAAATATTCTGATGGTAGTCAAGAAGGGAGGAGTCTCTAGCTTCCCTTGGAACAACTAGGTTAGACATCAACCTAAGCTACTTGATCTTAGTCCTTATTGTTAGCTTTATCCTGATCTTGCACTTGATTTTGTTCTTTGGAAGGTTGTTTGTTTGTTTGGTAATTTGAAGGATGATCCATTTTCTTTCCTATAATTTCTTGGATTACGGGTTCATTTTTTGAGTCATCAAAGGAGACCCTTTTGGAAGGTATGTCTTGGGTCATCTTGGATGAACCAATCCCATTAATCATCCTAAAGTGGACATTTCTAACTATTGGGACCTTAAGCAATTCAAAGGCTAACAAGCTCAATTTGACATTCTTAAATTATTCTACCACATATTCACCCATTTAATCAATTTTTTCCTCAAAAGATCTATCTTGAGAGGAGCTAGTAGACTAGTTTTGGGTTTGGTTTTGCTACCTATACTTATTGAAAAAATGGGTTGGCACATAAGGGTAGCCCATATGATTACTGGCATTCGGGTCAGGTGGATTATTGAAGTTATTAGGTAGGGTAGAGGTCATAAAAGGGCCACCTGCTTGTCTATTCCTTAAATTATAAGGGATCACCCTTTGATGGAATATTTGGACCTCATCTTCATGTGGCTCTTCTTCATCTTCTAGATGATTTTCTATTGAATCAAAAAGTTGGGACAAAGGGTTTTCATTGCTTACCTCTTTTGTTACATCATCCTTTGGGGCAACGGTCTCCTTTTCATGTAAATTGCTTTCACCTCAAGGGAAAGGAGCTTGATTGACCACCAGTATTAATGAATCATATGGTTTGGATGGAACTATGTCTCTACACCCAACACCATCTACTGCATTTTGGACCTCCACTTGGAAATTTTTTGCTACTCTTTGGAACTTTGGACAATCAAATTCTAAATGTATGCTTTTTTTGTGGATGCAACACCACCCAACTAAGGCTACCTCTACCAAGTACACTCCACTTGTCATTTTATCCACATTGGTAGGCTGATCAAGAGGTGTGGGAATGCCTCTATTGTTAGGCCTTGAGTTCCACATATGGTTTTGTATTTGTGTAGGTCTCCTTTTGAATCCTTGGTTAGAACTTTGACCTCTCTCATAATTCTATCTAGAGGAGGAACCCGCATCACATTTTTCACGATTATCTCAATTGAGGTTAGCTTGGATGCTTCTTTGAGAGGCCTGCAGTTGGTTATTTTGATTCCTTAAATGTATCATTTTGGTAGAAATGTTTTTTAGCAACTTTGTCAACTCATCAATACAATCCTTTTATGTTTTTTTCAACTGCAGTGCTTGGTTATGGAGGAAGACCGGTTGTACTACTGGTTGATTTTGTTAATCAGGTGGGAACTCTCAATTCTACAAGTCTATAGGCAATTGGGATTACTGATAATAAGCTTTTTGTTGTTGTGGTTGCAAGTAATCAGTCACTAGTGAAGCCTGGTCAATTGGTTGCCCAAAATGAGACACTATCCATAGCTATGGAAGTTGATTCATCAGTGGATTTTTGATGGGCCAAGGCATGATTGAGTCCTTGGATTTTTATTGGATTGGAAGTTGGTCCCAATGATGGCAGTGGACCATAAATGTTCTATCCCAAATCAGTGCTTTCTATGTCTACTTTTGCATACACATCCACCAACCTGCCAAGTGGCGAGTGCATCCTCTTCACTAGTGTAGACATAAGGTTATCAAAGGTGGCACAATAGACCAACTAAGTAGAGGGATCATCAACAAGATAGGGTGGTTTCACCCTCATGTAAGTGTGATGGAATCGATCATTGAAGGAGCTAATTAGTTCATTGACTTCCCTTCAAATGGACATGAACTATTGATACAACTTGGAAGGACTGATTGGAATCTTTAACTTTTGCAAGAAGGCGTTCTTTAATAGATTTCAAGTGGTGATGGATCTAGTCGGTAGATTGATGTACCAATAAAAGGAATTTTTCCCCAAGGAGTAAGGAATGAGCCTACAAGCCACATATTCATGATATATTTGCATTTCCTTCAAAGCTATTTAGAAGATCTTGATATGTTCTTCTATTGTCCTTTGTGGATCACAAGTATGGAACTTAGTAAAAAATACCTTTGGATTCTTCAGCATATCATGGTATTCATTGAAGGATAGAGGAGACAGGTTATTACCCAACCAATCCATGATGGGAGGTGGAGGAGGCACTAGCTATTCTATAGTTACTTGGGTCTACAAATGGGTAGTAGCAATTGGAGCAGCACCTTGGATGTGAAGTGTTGGGATAGGGGCAATTCCCTGGCTATGGGAAGTGAAGGGTTGGAAGGTAGTTTGGGATGGCTGGGAAGAGGAAGGTGTTGCTAGAAATGAAGGAGCAGAGTGGAGAAAATGGATGGAAGGAGGAGGTGAGTATGGAGATGAAGTGGGCTAAGAGGATGAGGCTAAGGCAGATGCTTCCCCCCTCTTGGATCTCTCAGCCTTAGTAGGGGGTGGTAGCCATTGAAATTACCCTTTGTTTTGTGTAGATCTTAACACTCTCTAGAACCTCTAAGGGGAGAAGGAACTAATTCGATCCAGCCTAGCAAAAGGAAGGCCATCCTTCTGAAGCCAGGTTTGTTTATGGTTTTTTTTCACTTTTTCAACATAGGTAGCACACGACTACACTACCTCTCTTGAAAGACAACATCCCACAAACAAGTTGCAAAAAATTATCCCAAGGTCTCTTGGGTGTCAGGTCATGACTTGCAAAAATAACTCAATTGATTGATATGATTTTTTGGTAATCACAAAGGGCATGAACATTTTTCTAAGTTGGAAGGGAAATAGTTATTTAAATGGATTTTTGCAAGATTTTGAAAATGAAATGCAATTTCTACAAGTTCAAAACAA
Source organism: Sequoia sempervirens (assembly GCA_007258455.2). Lineage (NCBI taxonomy): Eukaryota > Viridiplantae > Streptophyta > Pinopsida > Cupressales > Cupressaceae > Sequoia > Sequoia sempervirens. The sequence continues at coordinate 73,769,398 of VDFB02252616.1, forward strand.
CAGTCTAAAACTCCATATTTACCATCAGATTTGGCTTTACAATGATGTTGGAACTTTTCCTTAATTCAAGTTTCAAAGAAAATTCAAAAGGGAAAAGGGATAGAAGAATTCCTAGACCTACAACTAATGATGAATAGTGACAATGGGGGATGTTATAGTGGACAACCTTCCCAAAACTAAGTTCCACTTAAACAAAAGATCTAGCAGTATCATGAAATTAGTGCTATCTTCTAAGGTATGGAGATTTTCAGCTATCCATTCACCATAAAGCATGAATAATAGATGAATTTTAAGTGCAGTAATAAGTTAATGTTTAGACTAGCTTTATGCTACTATTCATCCTCAAAAAACAACAAAAAACATGAACATGAAAGGAATCAACATAGTAACATTCTTCACTATCAATGTACAACATTAACTAAACTACTAAGAGAACTTGAAACACCTAGAACACACAAACTAAATATACTAATTTTGAGAAGATAAATCATGCAACATGTGAGAAACACAAGAATCCACCACAACAATGAAATTCTATTGATATTTATGCAACATGTCATTACACAACAACTCAACTCTATCTTTGAAAATGAGAGGAGACCCCTATATAGTTTTCCAAAAGTGAAATGAATGGGCAGGATTTACTTTCATTGTGTGGCATAGATTCATTTTACATTAGGGTTTCACCTACCCCCAAAACATAACATTATAAAATACATTTTTATCTCATCCCTATTTTGTCCTCTAGTTGCTTTAACACTATAGTAGTTTTGTCTTCTAGTGACTGCCTTCTTTTTGCAACTATATTGTCAGAAACTCATCATCAATCACTGGATTTACTTCATTCTTTTGAAGAGTGTCATACTCCACAAATTTTCCAATTAATTCCTAGAGCTTGTTCCATTCCATGATGTCAGATTAGAGGACTTGAAAGTTTAGGCTTTTGAATCTCTTTGTGATCTTCTCCCAATGCTTCCTGCATTTGGGAATGACCTTGATTATCTACTCAAACTAAGTGAATTCCATCATAGCGAATTCCATGAAATCTAGTGTTAGTGCATCTGCAACCCCTTGCTCCATGTTCTTACAAAATAATGGCTTATTTTCTCAAGATCCAACTCCAAGGCAGGCATGTCATAATTGGTCATCATCATGAGATAGTCTTCAATGTTCATTCTATGCTCTACAACTTATTCAAGGTTAAGTTCAACCTCATGCAACACCCTCTCCAAGACCTCTCTCCTATGATTCAAGCCCATTTTCTAGATCTCTACTAGCTAGTGATCATCCTTGATGAGTTCCAATTCCTTTTCCCATGTCTTCTCAAGCAACTTGAGAATGGCCTCGAGCTTTGGATATGTGATCTTGTATAGCTTAGTGAACCTACGACAGGTCTTCTCATGGCCTCTAGCTACTTTTTGCAAATCCCAAAATTTATTGAACGTTTGAGCAACATGGTGAATGCCCCTGTTTCCATTATAGAGAACTCATTAGAACTAATCCATAGTGGCCTTGGTCCAATTCTTCATTTTCTCCATTTAGGTGAGTTCTTCTTGGGAGAGAAGAGGGGGTGCAGATGATTTTGTTGGAGCCTTTTTTTCTAGGGATGTCCATTCTTGAATGTAGGTAGTGAGATCTGCCATGTGTGCCTTTAATTTCTCCTTGGAGGATTAATCCTTGTTCATTTATTGTATGATTGTGACCACTGACCCCTATAACTCATCAATTTTATGTTCTCTAGTTGTCAGGCCCAAATTAATGGTTGAGATGCTATAGTTGGCTCCTTCACCTTTGTCTAGCACTAGGGTAGCAAATTTTATTGTTGTCAATCTAAAGACATAAACCATGATGTAAGATCAAACTCAGCTTCTTTTCCTTCCTTGTCTTTGTTTTCACTCTCACTAATATAGCCTCAAGTCTAGCCTTTGGAGTAACAAGAGCAAGGTATTTCTTTTGCAACTGTCTCTCTAGCCAATCAAGCACCTGGGCTTCTTTTTTGGTTGATTCATGATAACCTTCCTCTCTTTTCTCACACTAGGGTTGTTTCTCTTCACAACCTAGTGCTTCTTGCTTTGTTCTTTCTTCTTCATTAGAGTCATCAATATTTATATCCTTTTCCTTATTTGAATCAGTGGTACCTATGTTTTCCTTAGTTACATCCTCTTTCTGAGGTATTTTCCCTTTTGGTTATTCATGCCCAATATGATGTTTGGGTTTGGGGCTCTTCTTTGGTACATCTCCCTCTTCTTTATCCTACTCTTTCTCTTCTTCCTCCCTTTTAGAAGGCACCTCTTCTTCATGGATGGGGCCAATGTCTTGGCCAATTAGTAGAGGATCTTTGAGTATATCCACCTTGACTTCGGTATCCTCTTTCTCTTCATGGAGCTATCCTTATAAGTTATATTTGGCCTTTACACCTATCTCTTTGAGCTGCTAGGACAAATCCTCTTCTAATTCCTGAGCCAAGGTTTCTATTACATATCTTTGGTTTAGAGCCTCAATATCCTCTTCAGAAGAGTATGAATTTTCTTCATTTAACGCCACCTTCTCCAAGCTTATGTTCACTTTTCCCTTTGGATTCTTGAAATAATTATCTTCAAAAGGATCCTTGGGATCTTCTCATGTACCTTTGGTAGCCTCCCTTTGGTGTTTCTCCATTTCTTTAGATATTTGCATGGTAGCCTCCATCTTCAATGGCTCTATAGGTGGCAAAGGAACATGAAGGCCAGTTGCAATTTGGTCCATTAGAGTTTGAACTATGGGATTCATAATGACCCAAGAGTATCAAGTATGTATCCCTTGCATGTAATTTACAAAGGCATCTAGAAGGGTGAGTGGTGGCATAGTTGTAGTGGTAGTTACAAGCATTGGATTATAGAGAGTGGGAAGTGCAAGAGGTAGTGAGGTGGATGATAGTGGGGATTTCGTGGCTGAGGAGGAATCCAATATCATAATTAGGGCCATTGGTGAGGTGGAAGCAAGCAGGATATAGATATACAAGGTGGGTGGAAATGAAATAGAAAATGCCTAAGATGCAAGAGGTGGAGGAGGGGAAACGTAGCAGTAGTAGTGAGAATGAAGGCGGTAGGTGGTGATTGCAACCACTTGGCTTCTTCTTCTCCCTCATACTGAGGATCCTCTTCAATTGTTGGAATTTCACTAAAAATTATTCCTATTTTATTTTCCTTCTTTGAGGATTTTCTCTTTGTACCCTTCAATGTATATACCCTATGTTTGGGATGGTGCTCAGGCACACCCTTCCTTTTCCTTGATCTTATTACTAGAGAGGATTTAGGTGCCTCTTCTTCCAGGGAAGTAGTTACTCTACTATTAGTTTCACTCTCAAGTTCATCTTCAAGCTCACCATATGTCAATACTGCACCCTACACTTTAAGTTGAGAAATTTGGGCATCTACGCATCGCCTTTTTTTTTTCAACTGGTCGTGTTACTATATCGAGGTCATCAACCTCTGCTTCATCCCAATCTATTAACAATACTGGAAAGTTGGCCACAACATCAAACCTCTCATCAACAATAGTATCCTCTTCTTCCACAATTTGATCAGGCACATGGAACAAGTTTATTAACCTCACAAATTAGGCCATTATCTACATGTAGTGCCTCATTCACACTTCCTTATCATCTTGGAAATTAGCCTAGAAGTCTTCAAAATGAGGGAGATGAGTATACTTCCTCCTGACCTATTTCTTTAACTTCTCGTATAGGTCCATTCTTACTAGGGTTGTATGGAGATCTAGATTGTACTCCACTATCTCCTTCTTTGATTATTTTGTGCACTAGGTAGTGGGGATGGCATACATTCCTTGCCCAAAGTTCAAGGGACGTGGGATCCTCGATTTGTGTTTGTCACTCAATAGGGCATGGGCATTCTACAATTTTTTGGAGACTTCCAATATAATCATTCTATCATTGGGATATGAGGGAAGCTTGTAAGGCCTTTTGGAGAACCCTTTTGTTATGATGTATGTGAATTTTGGGAAGTATATGAACAAATACCCAAAGCATTGAATGAAAACCCTGGCGCTATGAAAGAATCTTCTCTCAAGGTCTCCCCCAAGGAGACTGATGATATGCCCAATGACATAATCATTTACCCTCCTATATTCTTTCTTGAAGTTTCTATACTATAACTAAGGGTATCAGTCATACACTTTGAGTTTTCCTCTCCCTCAATTCAAATTATTAGGAACAAAGAGGCCCTCGTATGGGAATGGTTATAATAGTAGATACACCAAGTAGGAGGTCATGTAAAACTAGGACATCTTTTTCATAGCCATGAGATAGTTGTGCATGTTGTCACTGATCATCTTTTCCTAGTAGAACTTTGTTTTACCACAAATGATCTCCTTAATGAAGTAGAACAAACACTCTTGAAAAAAGGAAATAGTAGGGAGGCCCATTACTCTGCTTAGCAAGGTAACTAAATCATGGCACTCCTCATGGAAGTCACTCCTGAAAAATTCCTATGGGACCTTAGTAGAACTACCCATCTTTTCCTTCAAATAGTGTTGGTTGATCAATCTCTTGCTTCCTAGGGGATCCACCTTCCACATATTCTCAACACATCCCTTCTCTAATTCCTCCCTAACATCAAATGTAGAAATATGGAATGTTTTACCTTTGGATCTAGTAGATGAATCTTCCAACACTCTACCATCATGATCTATGATCTTTGTACTCCTATAGTAGCACTCTCTACAAACCATCACTAGTTCTAGAGCTACAAGCATAAGTGGAAAGAAAACTACCTTGTGGAGGCCACTCTTTATGATCTTACATGAATTTTCAGCTGTAAGTTTAATCATGACCATTCATTAGAATTCATCTATATCCACATGCCCAAGGTTGGTGTTTGAGATTGAATCCTAGGTGGAGGTTATTTTTGAGGTGCACTCCACCCCATGGAATCGGTACTTCATTTGATCCTTCTCCCCTTTCCCTCTCAGTGATTTTGTAGGATTCTTTCCTTTCTCTTTTTTGATAGACTTCCCTAATGGTCCTACAATAGATTCCATAAATCCTACATACAAAAAAGCAGTAAGTGCATTCACATAGGAATCAAAGAAGCATTAGCTTAAATCCTACAAAACAAGGGTTAGATCCAACAATTCATTATTAGGAGATGATTAAATTAATCAGCATTCATCATTCATAGTTTTTTTGGGTCAATTCCATGAATGTGGGCCTAGGGATGTAGGTTTCCCTAGGATTGGAGTCATTGGGTGCAATCAGGAGCAGAACGGTGTTGGGGGAATGACATCTTGCAAACAACCACCTACACTCAAAGTTTCACATTAGGGACTTTACAATCAAAATCTTCAAGGAGGCACTTGGCATGAGGGGAGGTCAGATTTAAATTATTTGAAGGCATCTGACTGGTCACTAGGCTCATGGGGGCTTGAGGAGTGCAGAGGCATGAGGCCTTATGGACATTCAAGGTATCATCATTTAGAAATGGTGAATAGGATAGGGCATCCAACAAGGGGAATCCCACAATGTAGGATCCATAGGTGGCTAGGATGGTTCAAGTTGACTTTATTCATTTAGGAATGGAAGTGATGAGGCGACAATCTGCATGGATGAACTCACAAAGCACCCTTACTTCAGAACTTTGGTTTGGATGAGTTCAAACAGTAGGGGAGAGTGTGGAGTCTACATTGTGAATAGAAGAGGGGGCACGACCATTCAAAGTGACAATTGGATAGCAGAAGGCCACAAGTGGTGGCTCACATGGAAAGGCCCAAAAATAATATGAACTAGGTTTCCATTAAATCCTGAAGGGAAAAGGTATGGGTAGAGTCCGTAGTGTGAGTAGACAAGTTTCCTCAAATGCTCAAAGTGGCAATGAAGGAAAGGTGGTCCACAAATAAACCCTTGTAGATGTTTTCCCACATAAGGGTCTTAACTTTTCATTTTCATTTGATCATTCGAGACAGAGAGGAGGTTTGTAGATTCCATGAGGCGAGTAGTTGCAATGGATTAGCCACTAGGGAAAGGTGTTTAGGTGATGAAAAATGGCAGATGGAGGTCCACACTAAATGGCCCGTAATGAAACTAAGCTTATATTTTCTCTCGTAAATGGTAGAAGACCAATAGGGTAAGAGGATCTATGACATGGGGAGGAGCTTTTTCTTAGACGTAGAAGGAACAACATTCATGGGGTGGTGAGCCATAAGCAGTGGCCCACAAGGAATGTTCCACATGCTAAGACATGACATTTTTGGATTTAAATGGAAGTTGTTTTGGTGAAACCTGCAGTGTGGGATACTAGAAAGGATAAGCCATTTGATAACAACTATGAAATAGGGGCTGCCCACATGTAGCAGATCTACAAAAATTTTATTCCTTTGAGTTTTTTGCTTAAGTGTTTCAATGTTTGGGTTTTCACTTGGGGATAGCGACGAGGAGCTTGCGGGTTGCAAGGGAGGCAAGGCCCAATGAAGAAAAAAATCAATGAGGAAAAGTTCCACATCACTCAAAATGGTGTCATTTGAGTGTTTTAGATGGTTTTTCGAATGATTTAGGGTGTGGGGCTGATAGTTTAAATGGCCACTAGATGAAATCAGTGGGGTTCCTCTTAAAATTTTCAACTAATTTAAATGAACCTTATTCAAAGAAGACTTGTTCTAAGTGGTTGGTGACAAAAATACCTAGGAGGCACAAATTGTTTTAGTGAAGGTTGAGTCTCAGATCCCTCAATAGCTCATGTGGGCATAGGGGGGTGTGATTGTCACTTGCTCTGACAAATTTCCAACTAGTGTAGGTGAAAATGATAGTTTAGGAAGACCTATTTGTTGTAAAAGGTCATTAATAACCCACATTGAATGCATGTACAGTGGTCGATGGGGTAGTAGGGAACAAAGTTCAATGGACCGGTGGTGGGAAAGTTGGATCCTGTAAGGCAGGAAGACCCTAGGGTTTCATCATTGACAGGTAGTGGAGAGATAACTGCTAGGAAGGTTATGGGATCCACCATGTGGGCAGACGTCACGGATCAGCTGCAGATGAAACAATGAAGAGACAACAGCATTGTGCAAAGGGAAGCCTACAAGGGAGGACCTATAGGGGCTGAATGATGCTAGAGTTAAAGACTAAGGGAAACCTACTAGGGAAACCTTGCAAAAGCTAAAGAATTAAAAAAAATTAGGGTGGTAAAATTTTGGTCAATTGAGGATGATGACTTTAGGGTTCATGACCACTTTAAGCTTAAGATTAGGGGCACACAAAATGAGGTGAAGGAAAAAATCAACCTAGCAAAGGTGAAAAGAGAGGGTCCTCATTCCAAACAGGGCGTGTGTGTTATAGGAAGAACATGTTTTTGGGTCTCAATTTGGATTTTAAATCAGTCTAAGAATTTCTTAAAATGTGGCCCATAATTAATGCCTAATGGGACTCATATGCCACTTCTAGTGTATGAGTCATGTGTGGCCCAAAATTAAATTTAATTCAAATTCTTGGCAGGATGTTATTCTCCTAGATCTGACGTTGGCTTGTAGCACTGTAATTTTGGGAAATTAGGCATAAACAAGTATAAATACAAGGTTATTTCACTCATTTTCACCTAAGCATTCATGAGATCATCTAGAAACTTGAGTATTCATGCATTATAGAAAATTGGAGTTCACAAGAGTAGTCAAGAGCATTCAAGTGTTTCCAAAAGTCTTCAAGAGTTGATTATCAAATGTTTAAGAGAATTATTCAAGCATCAAGCATCATGTCAAAGTCATCATGCAATCATGTTTTTTTTTTTAGCTAACAATTGTGATGTAGGGTTTTGTGATTCAAGCTAGCATTCAATTCAAGATCTACAACAGTCATGCAAGAGTCAAGATCTACATCCATTCGATCCATTTCATACATGTTTGTACAACTTTATTGCTATTGTTTGGTGAGTTGCAACATTATGTTTTGTTCATTCATCATTATCTTTTCCTATTTCATTTTGTTACAAGGTTTGATTACCAAAATAGGGTTTGACCAAGGCAAACCCCTTTCCACTAACAAATTGCAGATTTAGGTTGAAGATATATTGAAGAGAAAGTTTGGAGAAATTTTTCAAGTGTTTAAAGTTGTCAAAGTTGTCACCTTGCATTGGATATCATTAAAAGATATCTACATGTTGCTAAGTTGAGATTAAAATTCAAAAATTTGGTGGAAAGGACTAAGTAGACATTGAAGAGAAAAATCAAACTTTAAATTTCTAAAAAACCATAATTGGACTTATACACCACTTTTGGTTTATGAATCCTAGTATAGCCAAATTTGTAGATTTTAGAAGTTTGAGTCATATCTTTGTTAGATTTTTGTTCATGCCAAGAATCCCTAATCTAGGACTAAATTTCCCAAACTAGAGTATGAGTCCCAAAATGCATTAATTTCAATGTTTTTAGCATTTCAATACTTCATCCAGTCCTCTTTAGGTTTCTAGGTGCACATCTTTCATCTCTCAGCTTTCTATTTTGATTGACATATTTTTTTAGGTCATTTAGTGAAGTCTTGCATTCCATTAGGTTTTAGCATTATATATTTCATTTCATTAGTCTTTCCAAGCCCTATCTTGGTGGTGAACTCCTCTTTAGTTTATAATAAGACACTAGGACAACCCTATCACAAGATCTCTTTCTCCTTTGCATACTTCAGATTCAGATCTCTAGGGTTTTCCCTAAAGAATGATTATAGGGAAATGTGTTCTTGCATGTCATAAACCATAAAATAACCATTTTCTTTCATTTCTAATTTTGAGTGCACCATATTCCTAGATCTTGCTTCCATTAACTTCGCATTAGGGTTTGCACTAGTTAATTTGCATCTAAGGTTTTCTAATCTTGCATTAGTGAAAGTGTGTATAGGTTGCATTTTTGCATCTTGCGTCAATGAATATCATCTCAAATCTACATTTTCACTTAGTCTATAGATCATAAAAACTAAAAATCATAACCCCTCACTAAGACTCATAGCCCCTTTGGGCAATTTAGTCCTAGTGCAGATTTTAAATTGCATTTTCTAGAATTCAAAACTTTGTTTCTTAGCTTCTTTTTTCTATTGATAACTTTCTATTTTATTTTAGATACTTTCTATTTTATTCATTTCATTGCACCTAATTTAAATTTGTCCATATTATGCATTTCTTAATTGCATTTCATTTCAGATTATTGCATATTTTAATTACCTTGTTTAGAATCTAAAATTTACATTACATTTTGTCATGGATATATGTTTTGGTAAGCTTTGGATGTCTTTGAAATCATTAGTGGATGTGTCAATTTGTGCTTTTGGAAATGACCCTAATGAAATTGAACTTACTCATGCTCACTCAACTCCTAATGCATGTCCCCCTTTTGATGTTGACATCATTATAGAAGATGATGAAAGTATGAATAAATTCTTAAACGATTTCCTTAACACCCCCTTTAATACCATCATTTGAGATGTTTGGTTACTTACATCCCATCAATATAGAAGAGACATATGGAAAAGGATTCAAAATATTGAGTAAACAACGATGTGATACAACAAGAAAACATGAAATTCAACAACTCTTAGGACAATTAGAAAAAATACTAATTGAGAGTACTAAAGGGTTAGGAAATCAAGATCATCCTCTCGACATGAGTATCCTCCTTTCTAAAGAATAACCAACGATTCGTAACAATGCTAACATTGATAAGATCATCTTATGTCCTCCTCCTCAACATTCAACTAGAGGAGTTGGTGAATCTAGTAAAAACAAAAGACCTTACAAGCTAAAACTATTACCATTCTTACATACTCAAATAGAAATTGAACAATATATGGAACACCTTATAGACAAAGGTCAGCTTAAACTACCACCCCCTACTAGAAGAAAAATTCCTAAAGATAACGCAAAGTATTGTGCAACCCATCACACTCTTGGGCATCTTACTGATGAGTGTTATACTTTAATAAGGATCCTTCAACAATTTGACATCATATAAATCATCCCTTAAGGTATATGTGCATTATTGCTTCCTATCAAGTAAATAGTTATATAATTTTTATATTTTCACCATTACATGATCCTTCTCATTTCCTATCTCAACTCATTCTTGTCTTACACAAAGTGAGGGAAACATCTGGTTATCCTTGTCATAGTTCAGCACTTGCTATTGTCCATTTGGTTAGTTGTCCACCTTCAGTATACAATGAACATAATTAGGATGCAGACAACCTACTTAAGGTTGAATCACATGTGACTTACTAGTCTTTTGCATTATTTCTTTTTCTTTTGTGTGATTGCATGTGTGTAATGTGATCCCCCGTGATGTTTTTTTTGATGTATCCTTCTCTCTTTATGATATTCCTCAATTTTTACCTTCATTCTTCTCTATGTAATAAATATTTTATGATTTCCTTTATATTTTTATTTGTCTTGTGTTTTCATTTTTGGGATGATGCAAGGCATCGATAAATTCATGGCTCTTCCATGTTAACCCAAAACCTTTTCCTTTATATTTTTCTTTTTCTTGTGTTTTCCTTTTGTGGATGACACAAGGTGTTGAGACATTCATGTCTCTTCCATGTTGACCCAAAATATTTTCCTTTATCTTTTTCTATGTCTTTTGTTTTCCTTTTGGGGATGACACAAGGAGTCAAGACATTCATGTTTCTTCCATGTTTCCTTGAAAGGTTTTTCTTTGTTTTTTCTCTCTTTGTGTCATTCTTCCTTTTCCATGAGTATTTGGGGAATGATGGTAGTTTTGAGATCTTTAAAAATATTGTAGCAAGAACATACTAACCCCAAATCCATGGATCTCTCATGCATTTGGACTTTTAGTTTTGGGGCAACCCCTCTCTTTCCTTTTGCATGGGTATGCGTAGGATCATGATGGGCCAAAAAGTGGTGATATGATGGGTATGTGTAGGGTATGTGGCTGACGACTTTTCCTTTACCCAAAATTGATGAAACGAAAATGGTTTTTAAAGGAGATTCTCATCTTTCCACCAATATAAATTATTATTTACTTTGAATTTAATAAATTATTATTATTCATTTTCTATTTGAATTATGACTAAAGTCCTAATTAATAGGTTGATTGAAAAATATATATAGCTTTCAAACAATATCAAATTTTTTTAATCCAAAACATGTGTCACATTCTATGCTTCACATACTATAGGATTAAAAAAATTAAAATTGAGTTTCATGGAGTTTTGACCAAGTTAAGGTGGTCAGACATATGTGTTTTTATATTTTTTTAAAGTTGTAATAAAAAATTCATAATTAATTATTTACTTGGAAAAAAATTACAAAAAAATATGTATCACATCAGGACATGAGTCCTCTACTTATATGTAAAATCTTATAAAAAATTATTATCATTTTATTGTGCTTAGGGTGGTCAAATAGACGCCTACTTCTTCTTTTTTACTTGAAATTTAAGTACTACTGCATTGAAATTCCAAATTTTCACCAAACAATTTTTTTTTTTTTAATAAACCTATCAGTTTAGAAACTACATTAAATTTGATACAGATTCTATTCTTACATACTTTTGAAATAATATAGATAATTTATTCAAATTTTTACATCAAGTTTCCTAACTCTAACTTTTCTAAATTTTTTGCCACTTAAGGGCCTATTTTTTCCATGATGATCATGTACATACCCGCAAGATGCATATTTATTTGGAAACATATGACTTCACATAGGGATTTCCATGTAAGCTCACATGTCCTCTTTAATGTTAGCATTTATCATTTTCTACTTTAAAGTAATTACTCATAGCATGGTTTTTTAGCAATTTATTTAAAGTGGGGGCATACATTGGCATTATGTTTTTGCATTTTTCACATTTCATGGTGTAGTATTCTTGCCTCATGCGATGCATCTTTCACTTTTTGGATGAAATTGGGTGTGATGTCCTTCAAGAGCATTATCTCTCTTAGCATATTATATTCCTCTTAGTGGTTTGATGTGACACACTGCATCCCCTATGTTTTGAATATTTTATTCTTCGATTAGTCCTCTCTTGGATACATTAGGCATGATGTTCCCTAAGTTACAGACCTTACACAAATTAAGCAAGACTCCTTTGAATGTTATTTACATCATTTTTCATTTATAAAATTTTGGATCTAGCCACCTTGTATAATACACTTTACATGCCTATGGATCCATCTTGTTTGTTCATGAGTTCCACAGAAACGAAGCTTTATTTGCTTCATGAAGCTCAAAGTTCATTGTTGCATGGTTCCTTATCAAAGTTATCAAAAGGTATAAATTTGGTATGGTTGGATGGGAATTTGATCCAAGGCATGAATTTCCCTTAGCCACTCATGTGTGTGTGAGCGCATATCAGCTTGTTGGAACACAATGATCTACTAAGAGGGGGTTGAATCAGTAGATATTAAAAATTTGGCTCTTAAAATTTTTTGTGTTGACTACTTTATTTAACCCTTAATGTGGAGTTATTAATCATGTGATATATAAATATGCATGCACACAAAAACATCACATAACACCAAATATATGTGGTAAACCCAATATGGGAAAAACCACAGTGACTAAGGATGCTAGAGTTTACTACTCAAATCTAGGGTTACAATCCAAATCTCTATTACAATGTGTGACTAAGGTTTCTTGAGTCTACTAATCAAATCTAGAGTCACATCCAAATCTCTATTTCAATGTTTTAGGGCTACAACCAAAGGAAGCATCAACTACCTAATTTAAAGGAAACCACTTCAAGGATGCAACAACACCCTAATCTGAGCCACAACTCAATACAACATTACAAATTCATATATGCATGCAATTTTGGTTTTATACAATCTATTATGCATCATTACATTCAGTACATTGTTGCTTTCACTTCAACATACACTCTATTGTTGAAACTACACTCTCAACAACACACCCCTACTCTACACTCTATCTACACATAGAACAATCATTGTTTTATCTCACTACACTACACACTCCCATCACAATGAATGAAAATTCCTAGAGGATGTTTTATATTACAGTGTAGGACTTTAGAATATGCATTCTCAATCTGATCTATTTCTCTCTTTTCCTCTTTTGAACTTAGAACAATTTTTTTTCTATCTTCCTGTTCTACAAAATTTCCCTCTATACCACTACTGCACACTCAATAATGCATACTTCTATTTATCACTCTATGCATTGGCCGACTTCACACACACAATAGATACAACTACTTAGAATAGCATAATGCTTCTACAAGATGTTATAATATTCAACACTCTTTACCACTATAGGCTATTCCCTCTATAATTACACACTTGCTACAACCATATCACTTTGACAATATCCAATTGTCTTCCATCTCCACCAACCTACAATCTCCACATCAACATTCTCTCTATCATCTAGATCAACTCACATCTGATTAGGGTTTTTTCTTTCTTGAAAACTTTACCAGCAAGCTACTTGTTCATTGAGCTACACGTCATCATCATAAAGACATCTAATAAGGTTTATCAAATATCACCATACCTCTGCATTGAGTTGCACAACATTTAATTATGGTTCAGAGAATTTGCTAAGAATAGCATTCTATCAAACCCTAAAATCTAAATTGCATTTAATGCTTTATGTTGTCCATTCACTCTAATTCAATCTTGATCTCATCTACAATCTTTTCCACTGCCTAACATATCATATCTTCATTTAATTGGTTGCTTGGGTAGTTGGAAAAATTAATTCTTTCTGCTATGTTAGTTTTTAGACCACCCCCTCATTTACACTTGTCATAGTTGTTTCAGATCTCTGCATTTTGACTCTGGTCATTGATCAACTCCTTTGTGCCTTGATCATGTGATCAACATTCATTGTTGTTTTTTTAAACCTTGAGCATTGGATAATTAGTTGCTTAAACCACCATAATTGGTACTCCATTTAGACTTCCACTAATACAATTAGATCACACTGATAAGCTTGCCATGTTAACTAGTTAGGCCCACAACCTACATGTCATCCATGTCATCGCTACTTCATTTGTAATGCCAATTTGAAATGACATATTGAGAACTCTTTCATTTCCATTTGTTAAACATCATCACATTCAGGTCCCATTGGCTTCTTTCCTTATCACTTTGTCAGAGGTTATGAATTTCTAAGAACCCCCTATTCACTAACAACATAGCTATCAGGCTGTCGAAGAGACTCCAAGATGAGTCCTCTGAATACCATTCACTCTCACTGATAAAGCTTCCATACTCCACCTAGGGTCTACACTCCACCTATCATCCTCATGTCTGCACCATCATCATCTATGCTAGCCTCTGTGAATCCAATATGCCATCACTCAAACACTAATATGCCTTTTTCAATCCTACCAAAGCTATCTTGTCACTCTGATGAGTGTTCCATCGCTAAGTTACATAAAAAATATAAACTTAAAAACCTCTTTATCAAAGGTTGTGTACTTTTGAAAATTTGTGACATGTCGATAACAAAGAGATCCTTTTTCCTTATCACTCCATTAGCTAAGTCACCAAGTTAAAAGGCATCGAAACATGATAACCCCACAACATAGGTTAGAAAAACTTGGAACTCCGCAACTCCATTCACTTTTGCTAAACTAATGGTAATTTATATCCTTAAAGCTCTAGGCAGAGGGGCTGGTCACCCTCATGACTTTAAAGACATAAGTTGCAACTAATGCAATAGACAACCGTCAATACTGGGTTAACATCAAAATAGAATATTTTGAGGACGCCATGATTGCAACTCTAGGGTTTAATCAGTAAACCCTAATTTTTTCTATGAGAAAACAAAATTCATTTTTGGACATGTTATACATCCTCTGGCCCTACACAATACCTTTCTAGAAAGCTCTCAAAAAACCCATCACAAATCTACTACTCAATTGGCCATTAGGTCCACTGCTCTCTCATCCATCTTCTATCATCATGCCAATAAACTCTTTTGCCTAATTTTCCCTTTTGACATCAATGACAACTATGTGTGATTATGTGTAGGACTATCATCAAAAAAATAGGCCCTTAAGTGGTGAAAAATTTAAAAAATCAAAATTAGGAAACTTGAAATAAAAATTTGAATAAGTTATCTATATTATTTCAAAAATATGTAAGAATAGAGGGTGTGTGCAAGAAGTTGAGTCCACTTTTTGGCCAAAAAGTGGAAGTGTTTTTCCTTATTTTTAGAATTTGACACATTTGACCTTAAAATTTGAAGCACTTAGAGATGAAATCTTTAAAAAAGCCACTAATCATAAAATGTAGTGCTCGAAGTATAGTTCCCAAATATGTAATTTATTTCAATACCCAGATTGTACAAATTGAGTTTCAATAAGCGTTTCTAAAAACCACTATTTAAAATTCACTTTTTTTTACCATACCATGCATGTGTACAACATCCATATTTTGACTTAAATTATCGTATTTTTCTAAATCCTTTTTGGAAAATATTTGTGACTCACTGATGCTTGTTCTTGATTTTTTTTGTAATTTTTTATTAAATTTTTTTTTTATTAAATTTTTATTAGGCAGGTTTGTCATTTTGAAAAATCATCATGTACAACATGCATAAGATGACCTAAACTTATCATTTTTTGATTTTTTTAAAATTGAAAATATTTTTTTGAAGTTTGTTCTCGTGCAATCCATTTGTCAAAATGTTATGTTGATCAAAAGTTATTAAAATAGTACAAAACCCTAATATTTAATGTTTATGGACCAATTTTATTAGAAATTAATTAAAAAATAGAAAAAATAATCCAATTTTAAAATAAATTACATATTTAGAATCTGCATTGTCTCATTTAAAATGGGTTTTAATTTCATCAAAAAATTCTATAAAAAAGTCGTCAGCCATATGTCCAAAGTTAGTATTTTTCTCTGACATTATTAGGACCTTCAACTTGCAGGTCAAACTAGGTTGAAGGCCTAGGTTCAGATTCCCAATGCTTTTCCTAAACTAAAATCCTAGGCAAAAACTCGACCACAAAGCTAAAAGAAATTCAAAATTTAAAAAACAAGATTGTGCTTTATAAAACGGGATCCCATTTATTAAAAGCAGGATCCCATTTTATAATTGGGATCTTGTTCCCTAATTTATAATATGCAGACCATTAGAAGGGAAATGGGATCTTGATTTGTAAATAGGATCCTGTTTTCCTTTCAATGGTCCCCACATTAAATATTGGGGAATGAAATCCCAATTATAGAAAAAGATCCTGTTTCTTTTATTTAAATTTACTACCAAAAAATACTATGAAGTCTGCAACTTCACATGAATGACCGAGAGTAGTAAAATTGAATTATATCTCATGAGCTATTGTATTTACAGGTGGTGAACTTGATTTTTTATTATTTTTTTCAAAGGAGGTATCATCTACACCATTTTTGAAGTGGAATTGTGTTAGTTTTGTACTTGCTTGGAGGAACAAAAGGTCTTCAACTTGCAATATGGATTGAATTTTTCAAAGGAGGCATGAAGAAAACAAATTTTAAAGTGGAATTGTGCTATTTTTCTACTTTTTTTGAGGAACACAAGAGGAATAATTTTGTCCTAATAGGTATTCAACTTACAATTTAGATTGAATATTTTGAAGAATTTCACTATTGAAATTTATTTGTGCTTGAGAAATTTATAATCATGGGAGATAAAGCTCGTAATAAGAGAAGGAAGACATTGAATCCTCAAGAAGTTGAAGCAAAGAGAGAGGAGAGATAAAGAAAAAGAGAAAGAAGAATGAGAATGAAATCAATGAATGATGGTAGAGCATCCAATTCCACAACTATTGAAGATGAAAACATTGAGGATACCATGGTTGTAGATGAAGCTAATTTGCAAGGAGTCAATTTGGAGAAGAATATGATTATACAAACAAGTCCTACTATGTCTTCAAATCCCTCTTTGAATGTTATGGAGAATGTTTCAATATGCACAAATCTAGGTATGTCTTCAAATCCACATGTTAGTGAAATGGTAAATTTGTATGTAGAAGTTTTACAAGATGTTAGACTTAATGATGTTGACATTGATGATATTCAGAGAGATGAAACTTTTGTAGAATTTGTTGGAAACGAAAAAATAAAAATCCTTTGTTGCAAATGAAAATTAGAATGATCATTTTATTGAAAATGAAAACAAAACTTGTATTTTTGATGAAAATGAAAATGAAAACCGTTTTGTTGATGAAAATAAGATGAAAATGTAAATGAAAATGAAGATGAAGATGAAAATATAGAATGTGATGTTGAATTTAATGAAAATACTTTTTTTTTAATTGGAAGTGGTGTTTTCGATAATCTTCCTGGTCAAATTTCTTGGAGGAAAATAAGAACACATGTGAATAGAATATGCACCAAATTATTTTATCGTAAAAAAATTGCATTTAAATGTCAATTAATGATGTAACTAATGAGAATACAAAAAATGAGTAAAGTAATGAAAAGGTTAGGCTTTTATGTTAAACCAAAAAGAAAAGATCAATCATTAAAACATGCTATGTCTATTGTTGCTAGTGCCATTCAATCTATTGGGAAAAATAGTCGATCTAAAGATAAAAACATAACAAGAAGAGCTATAACAACTGCTATAGTTAATAAAGCAACATTGAATAAAAGAATGGTAAGCAATATTAGTGAAATTTTAAAAATACATCCTAAAACATTGCTAAGAGTGGAAAAAAGAAGAGAAAGTATATAAAATGATCATATCAATCAATGTTGGAGTTTCAATGGAGGACTATTGAGGTCTGATATGAAATTGAATGTTGAAATTAAATCTTCGATCGAGAAATATTGGCATGATAATACTAGGGTTTCATCTAATGCTAGAGATGTTTTAAAATTAAGGGCAAGGTCCAAAGTTCATGATCCTCACCCAAAACACCTATTAGATACAACACAAATTGAATTTTTTAGAAAATTTTGTAGCGATTCAATGTTACCTAGTAATATTAAAATAAGTCAAAGGTCTTTTGAAAAATGTAAACCTTGGTATGTAAAAATTAATAAGAAATGAATATCTTGTTGTTGTAAAATACATGTTCAATTTCATTATTTTTATGATGTTTTTTGATATATACATTGTACCTTGCATAATAACATGATTATACAAGAGTGTGGTATTGATATGCCACCTGAAGCAATAAGAGAGTTTATTTTAGGTTTGTTTTGTGAAAAATCTAATCATAAATTATTTTATTTAATTTCTTGTATTTTTGGACAATGCAATAACTGTGGAAATGTTTCATTTTTAAGAATTTCTTTGCATGAAAGTGTTGATGATGCTTTTGGACAATAATTAGTAGATGTTAAAATATTTAAGAATGTTCACTATTCTTTAAAAGATGGAAAAATAGGAAAGCGTTGTGATTTAGTTACAGAAAAAGTTACTGTGCATGCATTCATGAGTGAATTTAAGAATATAAAATTGTACCAAAAGATGTTATGCACTCTGAACATGCCTGATGGCTTGATGGCCAATTTTGCGCATGTAGAAACACATTTCCAATTGGTACTATTCTTTCAGTGGTTGATTTTGTGGAGAATTATACTCTCACTCCATACGAGGAAATTCAATCTCAATATTATAATCCAATGCAAGTAGCTATGTTTTTCCATATTGTTTATAGACATGCAGATGATATCACTAAGGATGATAGAAATTTTTTGAGGGATTATCATTTTTATTTGAGTGACAATTGGTTATGCTCATTAGAGTTTGTTTAATACTGTTTTAGTATATTTTATAGAAATTTAAGAGAAAGAGGAATCCAAATGAAAGAAAACCTCATATGGTCATATAATTGTACGAGGCAATTCAAGAATGCCCGAATGTTCTATTGGTTAAGTAGGGTTCACAAGGAACTTAATGTCTAGCATATATGGAGTTTTTTTTTAAGTTGGACATGGTAAAGGAGAACATGATGGAATTGGTGCATGTGTCAAAAGAATTATTGCTAGAGAAAAATTAGTTAAAGATGCACATGAGATTGTGGATTGGTGTAATAGAAGATTATTTGCACTTGGTTCAAGTGATTACTATATAGTTCATCGATTCTTTTGGTTGGTGGAAGAAGAGAATATTGTACCTAGAGTTGAATGTGAGATAATTAGTGGATCTACTAAATGACATTCATTTAGGAGTGCGACAACAAGCACATGGACTATTTGGACAAGGGAGCTTGCTTTTTTTTTTCCAATTTTGTATCTTAGGAGATTGGGAAGCATGTCAAAATACATAATGGGTTGAATAGTGGAAGCAAAGATCGTTGACACTTGTAGAAGCACATGATCAATATGAAAAAACTATTGAAGAAAATGATCAAGTGTTTGCATCTAAAGATTATGACCATGTTTCAAACCTTGTACAAGAAGGTAACTTTAATTCAATTTATTTCACTTTATTAAGTTATTTTGTAATACTAAATTATTTATATGGATATGCACAAGTTATTAAATTGAATTTTGTTGGAAGGACATGTGTATGTTATTATTGCACCTAAGGGGAATGAAGAGCAAACAAAATTTTGGTTGGATTTTTGTGTGGAAACTAAACATAAGTTAATAGCACCTTGAGAAGATGATGATGGCTTTCATTATCCAACAAGTACGGTGATCCCCTTAGACACCCCCTTAAGAAAATTTTGATTAAAATTTTTTTGATCCCATTAAGCAATTTTTTAGAACAAGTCTTTGATCCTCTTAAGAAAATTTTGAGAACTTATTTGATGATGGTTTCCATGTTTTCCAATAGGATCAGTAGTGGTTGTTGGCACTTGGCTACACAAATACCTGAGAAGAAAGAATGGTCTACTTGCATTTGAAGACTATGAAACACAAAAAGATTATACATTATTCACATTTGGTCATGGAAACAAATATAAAACTAGAGTGGTATCATGGAAGACCTTCAAAAAAATTTCTATGGTCAATTTCTATGGAAGAGCATGAGGCAATCATAGACGCATTGCAAAAAAGAGAGGATGCATATGGTACAATGGAATAAGTAAAGATAGATAAATATAGTTTTAGTTTTATTTTGTTCTTTTAAATACATTAAATACATGTTTAAATACTAGTCAAGTGCATTATTAGTTGAAATTGATTTAAATTTTCCTTTTATACATCCTTAAGGCATAATCACAAAAAGGATCTAGTCCATGCAGATTCAACCTAGACAACATGAAATACTTGGTAAAACAGGTAACTATTAGTTAAATTATATTTAAATACATGTTTTGATCACATATTGATATTTCTTGTACATTAATAGTTAAATTTGATTTATTGTCATTTTTTGTATCCTTAAGCCATCATTGCATTGATCTCATACTTTGAAACAAAAAGGAGAGGATGCCTAGATTCAACCTACAAACATGTGTCAAATACTTTTAAATGTAGGTACTTTAGTTGTGTGCATATATATATTTATATAAATTAAAATGTGTATGTTTTGATGATTTCATTGATATTGCTTGTACCTTTTTGATATCAGGTGTTGTGAAGACCTACTACATTCTAGGCATGAGCCTGAGATGTTCTTGAGATGGCATATCCAAATTTTGTAAACATTATTTTGAGATGACATATATGTACATACATACTTATAAAATTAACCATACTCTATGTACTTCTATGTATCAAATCAATATTCTATATATTTTGTTTCTTAAATGTGCATGTTTTCCTACTTTGAAACTTTATGTCTAGTTGTATAGTCACTAAATATCATGCATACATTATTGTTAAATCAATTATATCCTTAAGACATTGTATTATTACCCCTTAATACATCCCCTTGAGAAATTATATTATGACCCCTTAAGACATCCCCTTTAGACATTATATTATGAACCCTTTAGACATCCCATTAAGATGTATTATGGCCCCTTAATACATCCCCTTAAGAAATTCTATTATGACCCCTTAAGACATCCCCTTAAGAAATTCTATTATGACCCCTTAATACATCCCCTTTAGACATTCTATTATGACCCCTTAATACATCCCCTTAAAACATTCTATTATGACCCCTTAAGACATCCCCTTAAGACCCCTTAAGACATCACCTTTAGATGTTGTATTATGATCCCTTAAGAAATCCCCTTAAGATGTTTTATTATGACCCCTCTAGACATACCCTTAAGACCCCTTAATATGTATTATGACCCCTTCAGACATCCCCTTAAGACATTGTGTTATAATGACACCCTAAAACTTATAATACTTGTTAATATCACTTAATATTTATACTCAATTATACTCTTTTTTCATCCCCTTAAGACGTGTTGTGCAGTTTTACACACACGCCCCACTGAAAATAGGGACCTTCTTTTTGCTTTGGCTTTTGGTGTCTTTTGGCCCCTTAATTTTATTGATTTCATTGCCTTTGGGGGTCCTTCGATGTTCATCTTTCTTGCCCAAGTGAGTTCCCTAGGTTCCCCTTTGAAAAAACTAAGTTCTGAGCAAAATCCAAGATTTTACACCAATCCGGGATTTTCCGGTCCATCCGGATTTTTCTGGATTCTGTTCAAAGTGCGACTTTGTGGAAAATCCGGGTTTTTTAGTCTAGTCCGAGATTTTCCAATCCGTTCGGATTTTTCCCGATTTCCATGAAATTCCAGATCCGAGCGAAGTCTGGGTTTTTTCCTGCGTTCGAGATTTTCTGCCTGACCCGAATTTTCCCGGATTTCTTCAGCTTTTCGGAATGTGCCAAAGTCCAAAATTTTATGCCATCCGTGGAAATCCAGTCCACCCGAATTTTTTCGGATTTTCTGCCAGGCTTTGTGCAAATTAAAATACTGGATTAAATTGATGAATTTGATGATAAATGCTCAACACCCCATGCTTAATTTGATATATTACACGATGTTTCGCGCATTCTTAGTTAGTTTTGATGATCTATTGTTGAAATTTTTGCCTTATTTGGTAGAATCCTGTCCGCCTGAATTTTCCCGAAATCTTGACCGGCTGGATTTTCCCAGAATCTTGTCCAGCTGGTTTTTTCCGGATTCTGGTCTGGAGTCCGCCTGACCTGGATTTTCCCAGATTTTCCCCTAGTCTGGTTTCTCGAAATGGAAATTTTTATGAAAATGATTGTTTTTTCCAAAAATGGAATTTGTTTTAAAAATGATCCTGAAAATAAAAATTTCCAAAAATGGAAAAAATTCTGAAAATGGAAAGTTTCCTTATAAAAATGTAAGTTTTTCTTAAAGGTCAGAATTTTATTCGAATTTAATTTGGACATGTGGGCTATTAATGATGATATCTATTTTTTAGGACTAAACAAATATTAAAAGGGGGACTTGCATATGGATTCGTGCCAAAAGGGGAATCTGGAAATGCTCAATTTAAATTTTCAAAGTGGGACCTGCCTAAGAATCCATGCCAAAATTGTCTACAGCTGGAGGACTTTCTAGAAGAAACGTGAATTTGATCTTGCTGGAGATCGTGGGCTGACATGGATAATATTCATGCATTTAATGCAAATCTTGTCCTATTTTGAAATTCTCCTGGCTGACCTATTTTGAGGCCAGTTATTATTGTAAAATCTAATTAGGCCGACCTGTTTTGAGGCCAGTTATTATTGTAAAATCCAATTGCGCCGACATGTTTGAAGTTTTCTATAAGTGGAATTTGTGCCTCAATTGTAAGGGGAGAGATTTTTAGAAGTTTGGTTAGGCCAAAATTTTGCTAAGTTAGAAGGCCAGAATTGGCAAGTAGTTTTCAGAATTAGCTGTAGGAGATGAGAGACTTGAAATTGTTATGTAATGCTGAAGAATTAATGCAATTGGATTGTTGATTTGGCAAACTTTGTATTCATTTTCAACAATTTTATGGTTTCTTGTTCTTGATTCTTAGATATTAGATGTTAGATGTTAGATTTCAGCTCTTTTACAATGATGGTGAAATGTTAATAATGTTGATCGATTTTCGGTCCATACTTTTAGCAATTTATTGATTGTAGATTGATGTGTAAAGTTATTCTGGGCCTCACTTCTGTGCTAAGTTCAACTGTGAATGCTTGTTTACATTGTGCCAGCAGTTGGGTATGCGAATGAATGTTCAAAGTCTGAAAATCTTTGGATTTCCCCAAAAGATTGCACCATTTCTGTGTAGTTGCAGGTTTGTCCTTGATCAAGAAGAGATCAGTTTTGTTAGGGATCTGTCCATTTGCAGCTTTCATCATTATTGTGATTGATCTTAGGAGTTAGAATAAATAGAATCTCTCTAAACCCTTATCTCTTTTGCTGTTTATTTTGAATCTGGGTTAGTTTTAGGATTGAAAGCATCACTATATCATTGCACCTGATGAAAATTCACTTCCAGCATTGTTTATTTGTAAGGCCCCTTGTGATTACCAGCATTTTCACATATTATCTAAGTTGTTTATGCATTGTCATGACTTGACACCCGAGAGACCTTGGGGTGATTTTCAGCAATTTATTGTTGAAGATTATCTTTCAAGAAAGATAGAATATCATTTTCTGTCTGAGTTGTTGCTGTGCAGAAAACACCATCAACAAGATGTTGTATTACAACTCCTTAAGACAACCTATAATTAGTGTTGGATGCTATTATTTGTTTTGATAGCTTATAGATTAGTATTTGATGTCATTATTTGTTTTGAAAGCTTCTAGATTAGTATTTGATGTCATTATTTGTTTTGACGGCTTATACATTATTATTGGATGTCATTATTTGTTTTGATAGCTTATAAATTAGTATGGGATGTCAATATTTGTTTTTAAAGCTTATAAATTACTATTCGATGTTATTATATATAGAATTTATTAATGCTTGTATTCTCTAATCTTCTATGGTATTGTTTATTTCTTAAAATTTTATCCTTTCTAGTATATAAACATATTGCTTTTGTTTGTAAATTATGATTTATTGACTAATTATTGATTGGCGTGAATTGAATAATTTCATTGAGTAATTATTGCTAATTATTGAATGTACATATCATGTATATCATGTATGAGATCACTAAATTTCACATTAATATCCTATATTAATGTCTTGACTATGAACATAAAATGCATAAATGTACATGTGTAAATTAAAATTTTAAACAATAATAAAGTCCATAATTTATGGTACATATTAAGTGCATGAAACAAATATATTAAGCGCATGAAATAAATTCCAAAGTACAACCCATGAACTAAAGTCCAACTAAGTACTTGAGCCATGAAATATAAATTCCAATAGAGTACATGAGAAACCATAAATATAGTCCATGAAATAAACAAATATAACATATAAAATTATATGTTTCTAGGTCATGTACTGTCTCTATAATCAAGAGACCTCTTCACACCATGCAGACTATGTGGATGACCTGAAACACTCTGTATAAGAGAAAGATGAAATTAGATATAAGACAATGAAAAATGATTTAATGACAATTTAATTTATAATCCATCATAAAATTAAATTACCGTCATATGTGTTTGGATGCTCTAGTGCACCTGAAGCAACCTCTAAATTCTCTAAATCAATCTACATAAACAAGACAAAGAAATTTGAAATTAGATGTACAACTCTACATTTTTTTTAATTCAATTTAATTTATAATTTATCATATTTTAATCGTACCATATTCTAAGGTTGTGCACCAGGCTCTTCTCTGGGACCTATATGTACATTCTCAAATACAAGATGTGTCTCATTCTATAAAAGAAAAAGAATATGTAACAAATCTCATATTATGTATATATTCAATTTAAAATTTAAAATTTAAGTTATATTCAGAATATATAATTTATAATTGACTTTAAATATAATAAAAAAATTAAATTACCATTTGATCTAGAGCCTACTCTGCATGTCCTCCTGGTGGTGTAACTATGCATGGGTCAAGGCTGAAAGTTGCACTAATAAAATCCTACAAGATCAAAATTAAAGCATGTACAATTGAATTAGGTTAATATATATATATATATATATATATATATATATATATAAGTTTGCAGATTTTTTGTAGAAGGTTTTGTAAACAACCTAGAAATGAATGGCCTCATGAGTAGCTGCAACATAAATGTTTGCTCAATGCCCATTCTCATTGTGGTATCAACCTAGATATACATGTACATAGACATTTAATGCTTATAATATTTACAAGTGTACATGCATGTATTTCATATATCTCGTGAATTGAAAATTCATAAAATTGTAACTATACTAATGTAAATTTTAAACAAATTTACAATATGAATGTACCTTCCCCTGATCTATGATGCTTGATAGGGGAGGATTGTTTTACAATTCCTCAGGAGGAATCGACGTGTATGTCGATTGACTCACCTAAACCAACATAAATATTTCAAACATATATGTGATTCAATTATAAATTTAAAACTCAAGTTAAATTTATGATTTCATATATAATTTTAAAAATTGAAATCAAAATACCCCATAAGGGTTGCCGGGTATGACCGGTGTCGATGTATGTACTCATGGAATAGATGATTGCCCCATCATTAGTGTCATCTATACACTAAACAATTTGATTGTTAAAATTTATTGCAAACTTTTCTTTGATATATACATCCATCAAAATTCTTATAAAATGAACGTACATAGATGCATATTTATACATGTGTCACAATGTCCTCAGGGTGATGGTCTACTATAAGAAACTCTACAAATGAACTGATGCGACTAGATGAACCACTAGAATCTCCCCATCCACTTGAATTAGGTGTGGCCTGATTAGGTCCATAGCATACTTGATGACAACTAGTACATATATGGAGGACGAGCCTCGACACTCCTAGAGCAGTACTCAGACCATGTCCATAAAAACTCCTCCATCATCATCATCTCTATGCCCCCCAACCACTATCGCATAAGCATGTTGATCACGGTCTCTTGTGAGTGTACTAAGGAAACCTAATGTTGAGACAAGATCTCGATGATGTATAGGTGTAGGAATGAGAGAACCATGAGCAATAACAAGGGGTTGTGCATGCAAGGGGCATTGGGGATCAACCCTTTCCCCTAGCCTCTATTGTGGCATGTCGCCACCAACACCTTGAAATGATCTAAATTCAAAATAATTGGGATTTTTCCCCAGAACAAACTCTACATACATTTTTTCTCAAAAAACACAATGGACACACCCAATTAGCATGTGGGGGACTATCAAAATCCATATACCATGGATCCCAAAAATGTGCACTCATCTGTGGATGTATGCACCACCTCATGGATATTCTAGATTTGTTGGTTGGAATGGGTTGTCGAGTAATCGGGTCAAGAAAGTAAGGGGCTAGATGACCTTTCATTATTTTAAGGTCTAATATTTGTTTGTAAGAGAGACCGTTGGAATAAAATTGTCTCATTTTTTCTCTCTCCCGTCGATGTCTGTGAAGATTAGAATCAATCATTCTGATGGCATCAACAATGTTTTACATCACAGATGAAAAATGTATCACATGTGGTGGAATCAATGCTTGACTGTACATAGCATTGATTTGATTTTGTAAGGATGCAACTTGATCATTTATACGTTCTCGCAAGCAAGCCTCGTCAGATGCGATAAGTGTTGGTGTGGCATATTAGGTGGAGGGGGGTGGAGGTGGAGAGGTGGGTGGAGGAGGAGGGGGAGGTGGATGTGGTTGTGGCTGAGGTGGTGGATTGATGATATCGTCAATGTTAAAATCATCTATGATATGAGATATAAATGTGGACTTACATTAAATCATATGAAATAGGATGTGCATACATATATTAAGATCATATATTTAATTGAAATAGGATGAGCATACATATATATTAAGATCATATATTTAATGGAAATGCACATATATACATTGATTGAACTTGAGAATGTCCATACAAAATTCAAAATTTAGAAATCCATGTCACTAAAAATATCCATCTAGAACCAAAATCATAAATTCATGTCACTAAAAATATCCATCTAGAACCAAAATCATAAATTCATGTCACTAAAAATATCCATCCAACAAAATTTATAAATTCATCACACAAAATATTCATCGTTCACCAAATTCATAAATTCATAACTATTTAAGATAATTGTCTTAATCTAGAAACTATTGTGGCTTTCTACTGCATCTCTTCATTTCTTTGTCTTTTCCTTTTCAGAATCAGAATTTCTCCTCTCCTCTAGCCATTGTCGACACTCATCTAAGATCTCATTCATAGCCCTGACAACATCAACAAGGGTTTTCATCCTAGATAAAAACATCCTCATAGGAGTTGCGACACATTCTTCATTTTGAATAATGTTGATTTGATCTTGGATGGTTCTAACATTGGCATTGATTTGTGCTTGCAAACAAGCATGTTTATCAATTTCAGGTGGTGGGGTGGGGGCTTACTAGGTGGAGTGGGTGGAGGTGGAGGTGAAGATGGTGGAGATGGATGGTGTTGAGGTGGATTGTGAATATTATTGAATGGATCCATGTGATCTTTAAGATATGAGTGAACCTACATTAGATTTGTAATTTATGTTAGTGTAATTAATATTTAATTACACTTGCATAACTTTACTTAGGTAATATTTAATTCCTAGGTTAATTATTCTCATCCTTATCTTTTTGAGCTATCTTGTTGCTCAAGATAAGATTAGGGTTATGCATCTTTGATTTTATAAAGCAAATAATATCTTGTAATTAAGAATTCTTGAATAATAATTATTTGTACATCTTTTGCAAAGCTTTGCCTTTTCTGATTTTCTCTTTTGTGGGAGGACTTTTTGGTTTACATTTCAAATCTTGGTTTCTAACATGGTATCAAAGCCTTGATTTGTAACCCCTTCTCATATTTTTTGAGAAAATCATTGCAAAGTTCATTCGAAATTCCTCGAGGGTATCATGCCTTGAGTTCATTTATGAGGCATTTTGGATCAGATCGGGCTTCACCATTGGATTCAAAGCGCTGGAAAAAGTCATGATTGGATTTTATTTTGTAGATTTTGGTCATTGTTTGCTAGATCTATGAGGGTTTCAAGCTCAAATATTTTTTGCAAGATCTGGGGGTAGTCATTTTTTTGGAGCAGTTTGGGCACAAACAAAGGTCACCATCATGTTCACAATGGCCAAAAACCCTAAGATTGCCTTTCATTTTGTTAATTTTGGAGAAGTTGGTTCAGAAGGAAAAAAATTGCCTATGGGGCTGTACGGCCTCCCCAGCATGCTTCCCAATGCACGAAAATCAAAAAGAAATTAAAAAATGTGCCTTTTGGGTTTTGTGCCGGTGCCTCCAGTTTTGAAGATTTTCACTGCCCGATGGCCACCAGGCGGCCACCCAAACACCACCACCGCTCATTTCAGCTGCCCAAATGCTACTGATCACCACTCAACCCCCACTAGGCCTATCCAGCTAGCTGTCAGTCCTATTGAGGACCTAGACCCCATGACTAGCCCTCGGCCGATGCTTGCGATAAAATATTTTGGCCCTCATAGAGCATATACTGGCAACCGTCAAATGTTTTCCAACAAGGGGGCATTTTCCTCCCCCGACGGCCTCCAAGCTGTGAAATTTAACATCATCAAGTGTTGATGTCAACGTGACATCATTTGGCCATATGGCACTCTTTTCCCCCTCCTAGCCCTAATTTTCCTTCAAGAAGCAATTTTTTTTATTTTGGGCATAACTTGGACATACGGTATTGAAATCGGGAAAACAAGATATTGCTAAAAAGTTGGTTTCAAACAATTTCTTGTGGTGCAGTTTATTTTTTAGTATTTTTCTATTTAGCTACATGTATTGTTGTTTGAATTCAGATGTTCATTTATGGCTTCCAAGTTCATAACTTTTTTCCACGATCTTTGATTTTCGTCTTCTTTGTGGTGTTGGAAAGGTATTGAGAAGCTCTATTTTTCTATCTATGCACTTTTTTCTGTATCTATCCCAAGTTTATCATTATTCTAGATTTTTCCCGATGGGTGTTTTGGAGATTACTTGGATGTTTTGGCAATTGGAAAGGTGAAACTTGAATATTTGTACTTCATTTTAGTACCACATCATCTTATTTTTTTGTTTATGCACATTTAGCATTCTCTCATTTTACAATCATTGGGTTATTGTAATAAATGAATTGAGATAAAGTTTCATCAAGGGGATTTCTTGTATAATAATTTGATTAGAGTGTGATGCACTATGATCTCCATCTTGTTTTGATGGAAACTTGCATGGGTTATCTGGTTTCTTAGTTTCTTTTGTCCACATTTTTGCTCTTGCTTGACACATATCAAATTCATCGGTTCACACTTTAGATTGAGAGTTTATATTTTTTGATCTGCATTGGTTCAAATCCTTCTTACTTTGAGGGCCATGTTTTTATGGTTAATGTTCCAATGTCTTCATGGTACTTGTTTCTATGGAAGAGTTTTAGTCACAGTTTGGCATCAGCATAGAGATACATAGTTTCTAGATTATGTCATCATCTCATCTACTATTGCTTAATGGATTCTAGGGTCATTCCAGTTTGTGAGTTTTCCAGTGTTTCATGGCATTGGGTCTATTATCACATTATTAAGATTCCATTTTTGGTTTCAGTTGTAGACAAAAATATCTTTCCTTGCTTGTGAGATTGTGGTTCAAATGTTAGTCCACAGTGTTCTTCCAATGCTTCTTTGTAGCAGTCATCTCATTATAGGGGGGTTTTGTACCATTGGGTTTTCCTTCTCTACCTCATTATTTCATTTGTACATGGGTACCTGATCAGGCCTTGTTGTCGGGACCCATTCATGCTTTCTTACATTCATCTTAGCATTTAGGTGCATGCTTTTTTAGTCTCCCTAAGTTGAACTTATCGGGGGGTGTTAGTGTAATTAATATTTAATTACACTTGCATAACTTTACTTAGGTAATATTTAATTCCTAGGTTAATTATTCTCATCCTTATCTTCTTGAGCTATCTTGTTGCGCAAGATAAGATTATGGTTATGCATCTTTTCTTTTATAAAGAAAATCATATCTTGTAATTAAGAATTCTTGAATAATAATTATTTGCACATCTTTTGCAAAGCTTTTCCTTTTCTGATTTTCTCTTATATTGAAGGATTTTTTGGTTGCATTTCAGATCTTGGTTTCTAACAATTTCAAGATGTAAGATACATGTTTAGGAAATACCTTTAAACCATTCAATATAAATTCCCTTAAATAATTTAATACAAATGATAAAATATGTAAGCCTTATTTATGTCTAAGGAAAATATTATTTGAATGAAAATAAAATTAACTATTAATATTATAATCTTGCTTGATCTTATTATTGTTAAATTTGGTTTCCTTGGGAAACTTTGAACACAAAATTTTAAGAACTTCTTTGATCCCCTTAAGAAAATTCATATTGGGACCCCTTAAGAAATCAAATTATGATTTAGGGTGATAGGATGGCTTAAGGAGATCTACATCTAGTGAGGTCCTAGGAGAAAATGGCATAGATCAAGTGAATAAAATTTGGTGAAGTTTCCCAAGGAAACCAAATTTCATTAAGAGCTGTGTGATCGAAAATATATGCGTAATGAAATAAAATAAATACTATTCAAGCACACCAATAAGACATTGTATCAAAACAGAAAATAAAAGGTAAGTAGATGCAAACTCAATATTCTGCTTTGATTGTTGTCCTATTGTCCTCTATCTTCAGTGTTTTTGTTGATTCTAGCTTTTTCTCTCAGATTATATGCTAGGCTCAACAAACTATCTTCCTAAAGAATGAGATTTAAATATGATGCATGATGCAAGATTAAGCCATGATATGGAATAAGACTAAGATGATTGAAATAAACATGATACTATGATATTAAAATGCTAAATGAATTAAATGCAATGAACTCTAATTAATTGCCTATCCCCAATGCTTAGATTCACATAGGTATTTATAGAGTTTTTTGAAGGATTCTGATTGGCTGTCTTGATTGGCGGTTGTGATAATTCCTGGCAGATTGAATGGCTGAAGATGGATGAAACTGAAGAGAAAATAGAAGAAAACCTAAAAACAAAATTTTTCTATTCTTATTAAAGAGAAAAATATAAGAAGATAAGAAATCATCTTTCTTTAAAAAGATAAAAGAAAGATTTAAAAGCTGATAAATAATGAATTAAAAATTCAATTATTTATTTGTGGATGATATTCAGCTTTTCTTAATTAAATTAAGCTTTTAAAGAAAGCAGAAGAAAGTTTTAATTAGGATTTTTGAAGAAAGCAGAAGATCTCATATTTAAATAAAATATTTAATTATGATATGAGAAGAAAACAGAAGATTTTAATATCTAGCTGTGATTTTAGAAAGAAAGCATAAGATCATTTAATTAAATAAGGTTTATTTAATTAAATCACTTTTATGAAATTAATTAAATGACATATTTAATTGATTAGAAGAAGAATTTAATTATAGAAGAAAGAGAGATATTTAAACTTAATTAAATCAAAAGATTTAATTTAAATTCAAACAATGATAATTAATTTAAATAAATAAAATGTATTTATTTAATTAATTAAGTGGACATATGAAAATAATTAAATAAAATAAATTTATTTAATTATGAAAGAAGAATAAGATGAATGAACAATATAATTAAATTAATTAAATTTAATCATATGTAGAGGACTTTTAGATAAATTAATTAAATAATAAATATTTAATTAATTGCCAGGATTATAGACATGACCATTTTTATGCATATACATTTTTCCCCTCTTTGAAGTGATGTGTGCAACACATTGCTTCAAAGAAAATAATAAAATTTGCCCCTAATATGTTTCTGATTTTTGATATCAATGATGCCCCCTCGAGAGGTAAATCACGGAAGATGGCGTCAAGAATGATAGGGAAACAGTGATTTAGCTCCTGATAAATGATGTTTGTGATGGCCCGGTGAAAATAATATGGAAAGAAGGAAAAAAATGCCATGAACTCTCACCTTAATAGACCCTTAAAAGGTAAAAAGGGGTAAATGAAGTGTCATTTTCACCCTGCTGCTACAGTGAAAAGTGAGCTTTGATAGTGACTTGGCGAGATGGAGATCCCATTGCATAGGCATAGATTCGAGCGAGCGTGTTGATACCAGAGACCAGCTGCATATGGACCATCGGTGAGTGATTCCAACTGTTTATGATTTCAAATTTCGCATTTTGAATCGATTTTACAAATGTTTTAGGTCAATTTTTGGTTTTTGCATTACGTTTTAGCGCATTCGCAGAGTTCTGTAGCGCATACAGGAAATTTTGTAGCGCATATAGGGGCAGGTTAAAATTCATCTTGTAGTGCATTTGACAGATAGAGTAGCGCATATAGGTGAAAATCGGCTAGTTTGATCCTGTAGCACATCTAGGACACAAAATTGTGCATATAGGGCTAGGGCCACAAATAGATAAAGTTGCACATTTGAGAGTTAAAGTCGTGCATCCACAGGATAGAATAGCACATGCTGAGATTTAGCACATCTGAGAAAAATTTTAGCGCATTCGAGTGAAACTGTAGTGCATTTGTGTTTTAGCGCATCTGGGTAATAGAGTAGCGCATATGGGAAATTTTTCGCAGAATTCCCATGTGATGAAAAATGATTAGTTAAATTGCTTCCTTAGTCAACAGATAGATGAATTGTAGTACCATCATGCTGATATGGGGAAAAAATGATAGAAAATCTGATAAAGAATTGATAACTTTGCTTCCAAAATAGAAAAAAAAGAGTAGATAGCTGATAACTTTGTGACAAACAACAAAGAGTAAATTGATTGACGGATTGATGTTGTGTTTGGATAACTTTGCTTCTCGCGATTGAAAAACAAAGAGGAGATGTTTGATAAATTTGCTTTCTGCGATAAAAACCAAATAGTAAAATGAGGATATAAATTTGCATTCATGACTGAAATACAAATAGGAAATGATTTGTGTGTTGATAAATTTGCTTTCCTGAAAAGAAAAACAAATAGTAAATGATAATAGAGTAGATTGATTGGATAGTTAGATAGATTGATTTAACACTTGATATGGGTCATTGATTGAATTTAATGGATAGATAGATCACATGATATAAGTCTGATTAATGTGTCCTTTGTGATGATAAAAAATAGGAGGCTTTCAAAAGCCTCCAGACTAGAGAGTGGTTCCCACTATGTTGGGAGCGAATAGGAGAGCTTACACTAGCTGAGTTACAGGGGATAGCAGATTGTGGACTAGGACCTTTGTTGACAATGCCGCGAAGTATTTGGATCAATAGGGGACTATCGACCGCTTTGGTAGAGAGATGGCACTTGGAGCATAACACTTTTCACTTGCCGACCAGTGAGATGAGTGTGACGCCTAAGGATGTGTATAGGATTCTTGGGGTTCCAGTTGTCGGTGCCCTTGTGGTTTATGACCACAAGGAGATTGGTGGGACCGAGGCACTGTAGCGGATATGGGGCAATGCAAGCATTAGTGGATACTGGATAGATTGGGAGGATTTCAGTAGGTATCCAGCCTTAGTTGTTGTGTTGGCTGCATTCATTAGAGGCTTCCTTGGACCAGACCATCAGTCGAAGGGATTTGCAGTTGGTTGGGGTAGGATGTTGGAGTGGTTGGTGACATAGCCACAAAGGTATGCTTGGGGGAGCTGTATATTAGCAGACATGTATCATGATCTTCATCAGGTTGTATATAGAGGATCCACTAGCTTGGTGAGTGGAGTGACACTTCTACACATCTGGGCATGGGAGCATATTGCGATCAAGAGACCACATTGCACAAGAGATAGGCCAATAGGGAGGCCCTATGTGTATGCATATTCTGGTGCCCTTGTCCAGCAAAAGCTGGGCAAGGTAGAGTATTGGCGACAGGTATTGGATGATATAGATGTAGTGATATGAAGACCATACACGGATTGTGAGGCATGGGGGAGTGATCACTTAGAGATGTCATTTGTCTACAGACTGCGATATCTGATAGGGCGGACCCCCTTTATTATTGAGAGATTTCTAGCATTACAGGTCCTGAGACAGTTTGGATTTACACAGGGGATGCCACATGGCATTTCTCATTATGGGTGGCGCAAGGGTGATCCAGGATGGGGGCCATGCATTCGATACCAGGTAGCATACACAGAGTATTCTACCTTACAACCAGAGATATGGATAGACAGACCAGAGGTGCAGGATGCAGGGATGACCGATGATTATGCACATTATTTCCATATGCATCCATTTCCATGATTTACAGTGCCAGATGAGCCATGGGCGATTGGGGTAGCACCACAGCCAGGGGCAGGGAGACAGGAGGATGTGGTCAGTGGAGAGCAGGAGATTGGTGGAGAGGAGGAGGAGGGAGATGAGGAGGAGGGAGAGGAGGAGGGAGATGAGGGTGAGGAGAGCGGAGATGGAGAGGATGGAGATGAGGAAAGCTCAGATGGTGGAGATGATAGGGGAGATGATGGTGGAGAGGAGAGGCAGTAGAGGTTGGATAGTCTAGGCAGAGCACAGATTGTTCGGTGAGCCAGATCTAGTGGCAGACCACAGACAGTGATTAGGGTGTCGTCCTCATCTTAGCAGGCATAGATGGCTGCATTACAGGCTCAGGTTCAGACTTTTCAAGGACAGCAGGCGTAGCTACAGAGCCAGCTAGCTCAGGCTAAGAGTGTGATAGTGCAATTGCAGGCACAACTTTCACAGGCTCAGACACAGGTACAAGAGCAGGCTCAGACACATGTACAGGCTCAGGCGCCTGCCGCAGATCCCCAGGTGACATAGTTGGTAGCAGAGAGGGATGCACTTAGATGACGGGCACTAGAGGCCGAGGGTGTGGCACAACTCATGGGTACTGTAGAGAGTACATCATTACAGGAGGCCATTACAGAGGGATTTGAGGCAGCTAGAGAGGTCGAGTACTATAGAGTCCGATATGAGGAGTTGTGTCCTCCCGAGTGTCGAG
Organism: Sequoia sempervirens; assembly: GCA_007258455.2. Classification (NCBI taxonomy): domain Eukaryota; kingdom Viridiplantae; phylum Streptophyta; class Pinopsida; order Cupressales; family Cupressaceae; genus Sequoia; species Sequoia sempervirens. The sequence continues at coordinate 73,804,279 of VDFB02252616.1, forward strand.
AGCCTTATCCCCGATCACATAGCAGGACAAGGACCCGATCACAGACATCGACACATGGCAGAGAGGTTACAGGGCCCTAACAGGATCCTGATGCAGGGGGTAGCAGTAGGCCGCCTCCTTTCAGACTAGCTCCTTCAGGGGCATCTACCAGCTAGTGATTGTGACAGATATATTTTTCACATATGCAGGGCATGTATATTGAGTTTTGATCATATCTTATGTATCATGTTTTGAACTTTTTAGTTTCATTGGACATTGGACATTTGTATTATTTTGATGAGCGATGATATGCAGTGGCGATGATTTTGATGATGATATGTTTGTGCATTTTTGATATGATATGGATGCTACTTTTATGCATGTACGATATGAGATGGATTTTGATATGTTTTTATTGTTTTTGCGGACTAATCTTATGAAGCAGGATGATCTAATGATATGATGCAAATGGATGATCTAGGATGTAGATACAATGATTGTGAGAATGTAGATATGAATTGTTGATTTTTTTGAATCTTTGTTTCAAATGGAGAAATGAATAGTATGTGTATGAAATGCATCATGAAATTTATGATATGAAAATGGTAGATAATGAAAAATGTGATACTGCTAATGATAATGGTGAAAAGATAAATGATATGTTTGGTAATGTGTATGTAATGAAAATGGCAATGTGATGATAATAGAATAATTATAATGTGGAATGCAATAATATGAAAGGAATAAGTGCAATGGTAATGAAATGATATGAGATGATGATGATAAATGGTAGTAAATGATAATTGATAATGGGATGATAAATGATAATGATATGAGAGAAAAGATAATGATAATAGTAATTGAGAAATGATGATGTTATGAAAAATAATGAGAACAATGATATGAAATGATGAATGAATAAGAAATGATAAGGTTATGAAAATAAATGGGATGAAATGATAAAGGATAATGATCTAATGATAGAAAATAAAATAGGAATGATAATGATAATGAATGAGAAATGATAATGATAATGATAATGAGAGAAAATGAAATAGAAATGATAACGATAATGATAATGATGAAATGATGATGAATGAGAAATGATAATGATGAAATGATAATGATAATGATGAAATGATAATGAATGAGAAATGATAATGATAATGATAATGATAGAAAATGATAATGAACCAACTGTCCAAATGTCCTCCACAAAGAATTCAAAACTACATGACAACCGTTAATGTTTTCATTCAGCCTTTCAGAATACTGATGTGAATCTAATATGCAAATATATACAATGATCTAACATATATGCAACTAAATGAAACTAACCAATTTGTTGAGCCTGTCATAAGCATTCTTAAATCATCATAGAGCATCTTAAAATGTTGGAAGTATGTACAAGCATCAGAGGGGAAATTAGCGCCAATGATGACCTGAGTACAACTTTCATGATTTTTGATATAGCAAGCGAACACAAGCATCGAGGTATAATTGAACCGAGATGACCTGAGCATTTCTTGCATAAACAGACAAAGATTAACCACCCTTCCAATGCAAATGTTGAACTGTCATTAATTATATTGCTTTGGTAATCATGTCCTGTGACATATTTGCATTGAATTAATCGTTAACCTCAAGACAGCAGACAAAGAAAAATCATTCTCGTTTCTTGCCACTCTAGTTTAGTACATCATCGAGTGTGCTCTAGAGTAATGATATCGAAAATCAAACAACCTTTGTTCAAAATGTAATACTGTTATTTCATACATTATTCAGATTTTTGGATCATCCAATAGACAATGATATGGTATCTACTGAAAATTGTTCATGATATGGAGCGATGATCGGATAAGGTTTCGCGTGAGTTGGTTGTTTGTTCGTATGATCATATTTTATGACATTGTCTAGCTATCTTAGTATGCTATGAAAGTTAAGTGCCCCCAGTTGAGTTTTTGCCCCGTTTATTGACACAACTTTGTGAAAAAGGAATATGTACAATAATCAATCCATGGTAAGACATTTTATCACTCTAGGCAAATGATGGAAGGATGATGCATTTATAACCCTAAGATGCGGAAAAAGGAAAGCTGAAAAGCCAAAGTGCAAAATAGGAACTAATAGATGGAGAGGTACATATAGCGTCTGTTTGCCAGATTTTCACTATCTGTGTTTATTGCATTTTTCTGATTTCTTTTTAATTTTTTTGTATTTTTTTGTCAATAGACTACCTGTTTGCCAGGTTTTCACCCTATGACATTTTCTGTTGTTTTTGAATTTTTCTCTTTTTTTAGGACTTTTTCTACTGTTTTTGAATTTTTTCAGGACTTTTTCTAATTTTTTTGTATTTCTTCAAGACTTTTTCTAATTTTTTTTGTATTTCTTCAAGACTTTTTCTAAATGATGATAGCTGACTTAAACATAATATTTCTTGAGATGCATGTTGTTGATGGGTTCATCAAATAGGCCCCCTTCTGGCGTTGATAACTTGTAAGCTCCTGAACCGTAAACTGCAATAACCACATAAGGACCTAGCCAATTTGGTTCAAATTTTCCCTTATTTTCTCTGTCTTGTTGATTGCGTGGGTTCTCTTTTCGAACTAGATCACCCACCTGAAAGGTACATCGATTTACTTTGTGATTATAGCTGTGAGACATCATCTGTTGGTATGCTTTCAAATGGTCAACTGCTCTCTGTCTTTTTTCATCTAGAAGTTCTAACTCTTATAGTCGGGAAACTCTGTATTCATCATCGGTTATGAGACCTTTTAGTGATACTCTAAGTGATGGTATTTCAACCTCTAAAGGCAATATGGCTTCTACTCCATAGACCAGAGCAAAGGGTGTTGCTCCCGTTGGCGTTCGGACACTAGTTTTGTAAGCCCACAAAGTGGGATTGAGTTGAACATGCCAATCTTTCCCTGAATCATTTACAGTCTTCTTCAAAATCTTTAGTATAGTCTTATTTGAGGCCTCTACTTGGCCATTCCCTTGTGGATAGTAAGGTGTTGAATATCTGTGCTGAATATGGAATCTCTCACAAAGTTCATCAACATCCTGATTCTTGAAAGGTCGACCATTATTTGTAATAATGGCATTAGGAATACCATACCGACAAATAATGTAGTTGAGTATGAAAGATGAAATTTGTTTTCCAGTGACTTTAGAGAGAGGTACCGCCTCAATCCACTTAGTGAAATATTTTGTCGCTGTGATGATGAACTTATGCCCATTTGAAGATGAAGGATGAATCTTGCCTACTAGATCTAACCCCCATTGAGAAAATGGCAAGGTTGGTGTGAACGAGTGAAGTTCTTGTGCAGGAGCATGAATAAGATTCCCATGAATCTGACATTTCGAGCATGTTTTAACAAAAGTGAATGATTCCCTCTCCATTGTAGGCCAGTAGTAACCCATTCTTATCAATTTCTTGGATAAAGTTAGTCCACTCGAATGAGTACCACAAATTCCCCCATGAATTTCTTGTAAAGCTTTGTCGGATTCATCACGTTCAAGACATCGAAGTAAAGTACCATCAAGACCATGGCGATAAAGGATATCAGCGATAAGGGTATAGCGAGAGGATTGTCGGATAAAGTTATGTTTTTGGTTACGAGATAAGTCAGGTGGTAAAATGTCATATTTTAGGTAGGCATAAATCTTACCATACCAGGGCGAATCAGATCCTACCAAGTGGCAGATAATTTGGCTTTTGGGTGTGTCATAAGCAGGTGTAAATAATTGTTCCACCAGAAATTCATAGCGAGTCTATTTTTCTGGGAGTTGTAACAATGAAGCGATCGTGGCCATAGCATCAGTTGCTTTGTTATCAAGCCTTGGAATTTGTGTGAACTGGATGTCCACAAAGTACTTCTTGAAGTCATCGATCATCTTTTTGTATGGCAACAATTTGTCATCTTTAGTCTGATAATCATCATTGATTTGGTTAATGACTAACTGTGAGTCACCATAAACTTGTAGCTCGGTAATCCTCCATTCCAATGTTGTCTTTAGTCCAATGATTAGTGCTTCATATTCGGCTATGTTATTGGTGCATGGAAACATTAGCCTATATGACCGAGGAATGGTATGTCCTTGAGGTGTGACAAAGAGAATGCCTGCCCCTGATCCATGTTGAGTAAAAGAACCATCAAAGTATAAGGACCATAGCTGCTTAGATTCTACAGTGAAAACATCGACATCTAGAAATTCAATGTGCAAGGGGTGCTCTGCTTGTAGGGGAGCGTCTGCTAGTTGATTAGCGATAACTTGTCCCTTGATTGCTTTGCGATCAACATAGTGTATGTCAAACTCACTCATAATCATGACCCATTTTGCTAACCTTCATGTCAATGTAGCTTTTCTTATCAGATATTTAAGCGGATCAATCTTTGCAACAAGATTAATCATATGTGTTAACATATAGTATCAAATTTTTTGTGAAGCAAAGACTACTGCTAGGCAAGCCTTCTCAATGAAAGTGTAGTTGAGTTCATGTCCTGTCAATGTTCGGCTGATATAATATATTGCTCGTTCTTTCCTTGTATGGTCTTCTTGTGCTAGCAATGCACCCAAGGATGTTTCTATTGCGGCAATGTAGAAGATCAAAGGTTTATCTAGATTTGGTGGTACTAGAACTGGTGGGTTCATCAGGTACTGCTTGATTTGTTGAAATGCAATTTCATATTTGTCATCCCATCTAAAAGGAACATTCTTATGCAAGAGATGTGTGAACGGTAGACTTTTGTTGGCCAATTGTGCAATGAATCTTCTTATGGACTGAAGTCGCCCTTGTAATGATCTCAATTGACTGATGTTCTTTGGAGGAGGCATCTCCATGATTGCCTGAACTTTAGTAGGATCTACTTCAATTCCCTTTTCTGAAACAATATATCCTAAAATTTTTCCAGATGTGACCCCAAAAACACATTTCTTGGGATTTAAGCGAACTTTGAATTTTTCCAATCTAGTAAATATTTTAGACAATATTTCCAGGTGTCCTTCTCTGGTGTATGATTTTTCCAATATGTCATCTACATAATCTTCCATGAATGTGTGCATCATGTCATGAAAGATCGTAGTCATAGCCCTTTGATAAGTAGCCCCAACATTCTTTAGACCGAAAGGCATGACATTCCAACAATACGTCCCCACGGACAAGTGAAAGTTGTTTTCTCCTGGTCTTCTAGTGCAATTTTGATTTGGTTGTAACCAGAGAAACCATCCATTAATGAATACATGGCATGGCCAGTTGTTAAATCAATTATAGTGTCAATGCTTGGAAGCGGAAATTCATCCTTAGGGCAAGCCTTGTTAAGATCTCTGAAATCAGTGCACACTCTAATGTGTTTATCTGGCTTTACTACTGGGACAATATTGGAGATCCATTCTGCATAGGCTATTGGTCTTATAAATCCTGCATCTAGGAGTTTCTTGAGTTCTTCTTTAACTAGTAGTGCAACGTGAGGATGCATCTATCTGAGTTTTTGTTTCACTGGTTTAGCTCCTGGTTTGATAGACAAATGATGCATTATGAGATCAGGATCAAGACCTGGCATGTCTGCATAAGACCAAGCAAAATTGACTTGATTTTCTTTGAGAAAATTCATGAACCCTAGGATTTCATTATCTGTCATTGATTCAACTACCTGTAGAATCCTTAGATTATCTGTAGTTTCAATATTGATTTCCTTTGTAGGCTCGATTAAAATGGGCGATCGTTCATGATAGTGCTCTAGGAGAGTGTCAAGTGTCCCATCAGCTGGTGCCTTGAAAATGTTTTCACCATCTGATATGCTCTTTATTTTATCTTTTGTTTGATCTAATACTACTAGATTCTGGTTTTCACCACTAGATCGTTCTTCTTTATTTTCATTTTTGCAGCTAGGAGACTTGACACTCTCCTGATTAAAGACTTTGTGCCAAAAATTGCTAGTGGAACAATCATTTGCATCATCTGCGGAAAGGAAGTTTATGATAGCTTTGTCGTTTGGAAAAATAGGTATATCAATAGGTTCAGATAGATCCTAGTCAATAAGATCAGGATGGATCAAAGGTAACAAGTCATTTGGTCATGTGAAATCAGTGATGGTTAGGGTCAAAATAGAGTTATCGGTAGGATCCGAGGTATGAGGTAGATCAATGATGGTACTATTCTCCTGATAGTCTTGTTCGTTAAAATCTAACTCAGTATCACTAGACTCATAGTTGCTTTGTAGTTCAGATTCTTGTGGTTGGGACCCTGAACCTTCTCCTTTGATTAAAGTTGGTGTATACTTGTGTACGACATCTACCTCTTTGTCTCTCCAAAATTTATCATCATGAATGGTATCCCATTCATATTCAGTAGAGTCTGTATCAGAGTTATTTTCTATGAAATTCAAGGTTGATTCCAAACATGCATCCTTTTTATCAGAACCTTCTTGTAGTGTAAAAACATTACCCTATGATTGGTTGGATGGGGTAGCATCATAGCCTAGTCCAGTTTTATCATATGTAGCAAGCCCTGGAAGATGGATAGGCTCAACTACGCCTTCTTTTCTTTTTCCAATAGGACCATTGTCATATCCCATCTTTTGCATGATGGAATACCTTTTCCCATATCAGTCAGTTGGTAAGGTGACATTTAGAACTGTTTCATCTTCATCCTTATAAAGCCAATTCAAAATTGTTGTATCCTCAGGATCTCCCATGGGGAATTTTTCTTTGATGAATTGTCCATTGAACTTGGTAGTTGGCTCTGTTTGTAGTTGTGTTGATGTTGATGCTACTGATATCTGTTGTTGTGTAATAGAAGGTTGTCCATGTGATCGAGGTGATGTAGGTAGATTAGCAAGACAGAGAGAATATTCCCCAACTCCACTTTCCTTGAACTGCAGTTTCTTGTCAAACCTTTTGGCTAATTGACCGATTTGTGTATCATTCATAGGAGAAGTATTAGCAAGCGCTTCTTGATTGTTTGGAACCAAAGTATCCTGACTAGCTTTGACATTGGCACAAGTTTGGATATTTGAATTATCAGCTGATATAGTGATTTCCTGTCTGTCATATGGAAACTTAAGACATTGATGGTAAGTGGACGGAATAGCTTGCATTTCATGAATCCAAGGATGACCCAACAAGATGTTGTATGCAAGATCTAGGTCTAAAACTTGAAAAAAGGTATTTTTGATAACAGGTCCCACTCTGATTGGTAGCATGATTAGACCTTTAGATGTTCTTTCCTCATCATCATAGGTTTTTATAGTAATCTTCCTTCTAGGATCAATGGAGTCCTCTGAAAATCCTAAAGCTTGAACCACCTTCAAGGTACATATATTTAAACCAGCCCCTCCATCTATTAGGACACGTTTAACATGGAACTTGTGGATCATGACCTCTAAGTATAATGACGAATTGTGGGGATGAGTCATGGAAACATCATCTTTGTCTAAAAATCAAAGACATGTAGGTGAGGACAAATGTCCTACCATGGCTTGAAATTGGTTCACATCCAAATCCGTGGATACAGTTGTTTCAAAAAGGGCCTTCTCTAAAATTTCCTTATGTGCAGGGGAAATCTTCAGGAGTTCTAAAATGGAAATTTGAGCCAGATTTTTTCGAAGTTGGTTAACTAAATCATATTGATGTTGAGGGAAGGGCTCAGTGGATTTCGAAGAGACACCCTTCAAGACAACTTTAGCTTGTGCTCTTGCCGTGACATTAACTTGTCCATTGTCTATCCTTTCATTGATTTTTATAACGTTGATTTGCTCATCATCCGTATAGAGGTGACAGATTACAGTGTCATCGATTTGATTCACATTTTTGTCAGAAGACTCTCCCTTTTGATAATTTGGCAAGGGGTTGCGAAATGCTTGGTGATCTTCATTGTTTTTTTGTTGTCCTTCTATTGTGATAGTGCCATTGTCAATTAGGTCTTGAATAGCATGCTTCAAAGCTTGAAAATTGTTTGTACGATGACCTCTGCACCTATGATAGTCACAATAATACGCTTCATTCCATGATGGAGGTTTTATGCTAGGTTCATAATTGCGTTGAGGTGGTAAAGTAAGGGCATTTTTTTCCATAACCTCTTTGAATGCAGATTCCAAGGATTGTCCCAATGGAGTGAAAGTTCTACTAGAAAAGAATGAAAAGCATTGTGGGTTCATGTTTGAGGCATTCCCTAAGGTGTTGTTGTTGTTTTTTCCACGGTAGTTTTGATTGTTGACAGTCCCTTGATTGGGGGTAGGATTTTGATTCATGTTGTTCTTTGGAGGAGGAGGATTGTTTCCTTGATTTGTGATAGAATTGACATTGTTGTAATTATTGTTGCAAGGAGTATTTGGCGTACTCATAACAAATGGCTTAGTTGAGACATGGTTTGCATCTACCACACCATCATTTATAATTTTTTTGTTGCGAGTCCAAAACTTAGACTTGTCTTGATTGTTATAATGGTTAGATGAGCTAGGATTATCCTTGTCAAGTTTTATTGTCCCTCTTTTGACCAAAGCACCTTCAATGGTCATGGCATCCTCAATCAATTTCTCAAAGGAAGGTGGACAATGTAGATTTAAACGATAGCTCATTTCTGAATTTAGGTTGTTGATGAAAGTAACCATTTTTTCCTTTTCAGGAACATGACGTGGATATCTAGCAAACATTCTTCTCCATCTTTGACAAAAGGTAGTGAAAGGTTCACCAAGTTTTTGTGCAACTTTGCAAAGATCAATCATGGTGATTTGGTGTTGGATGTTGTAGGAGTATTGTGTTATGAACAAATTGATCAATTCCTCAAATGTTTGGATAGGAGGTGTAATTTTTGATAGCCATTCCATAGAGTGACTTCCAAGACTCCTAGGGAACCAAGTAAGTGTCTTCATGTGCAAATTCTAAAGTCATGTTTCAGAAGTATCTGACATGATCAATTGGATCCGATTTCCCATTATAATGATCAAATTTGGGAATTTCACAATGTTTGGGAAATGGAATCATATTGAGACTTCTATCAAAAGGATAAGGACATATGTCATCAAGAGTATATTTCTTTGTTGTGGTCCCCCCTTGTAACTCTTTGATTTGTCCTTGGAGTGCCTTAAATTGTTGAGTAAGAACAGTAAGATCGGATGGGGATGCTTCTTCTTCTTTGCTCTTTAATTTCTCAGTATCAAAATCCTTAGGCAGTTTAGCTCCTTGATCGGCTAGGAAGAGAAAATACTTTTCTTTGTCATGTTGCAGGATCTTTTCTATGGCTTTAAGAAACTTGGGGTCTTGTTTAGCCTCTCTAATGTGAAGTTCTTCCTCTTGCTCATCATCACTATCTACAGGAGTTTTGTTCATGTCCTTGTACTTATGAAATGGGTTTATTTCTCTATTAGCCATATCATCATCACTGAAAAGAGGATTGCGATTCACACTATAATGAGGATTACCACGTTCACCTTCTTCTTGAATGTTATGGGTAGGACCTTCTCGTTGAGAGTCTTCTCCTAGTTTGTTGTATTGAGATCTTGTAAAAACAAGCATATGATAATGATATCTTGATCTGATAAGATGAACAAAAATCCTATGATATGATGAAAGATGTTCCCAATTCTTGATTGTGGCTTCCAAAGATGAAGGATATCTGAATCCTGTTGAGGGAAGTTGAATCAATAATCCAAAATTTTGCTTGTGAGGTGCACTCCTAAAGTTTTGATCCCTGCTTTTGAAAAGATTTGTAAGTCTATTGAAGGTCACTGAAGGATTTGACTAGGGTGTGTCAAATATTCAAGGGAAGGTTGTGGTATATTCTCAAACTCAAGAGGTTGATTAAGATTATGATGCTGAGACAGAGATAATCTTTGATAATAAGCTTGAGTATTTAAAGGTTCTACAACATACTCGTCAGTGAATCCTCTAACGTAGTCTTGGTATCTATGGAGGAATTTGCAATAATGAAGCAAGAAGTGTCGACTCTTATACAAAAATTCTCTTCGGTCCAAAGTTTCCTTGTAACTTAAGTTCATTTTGGGTTTCTTGATCCTATTGAAGATTGATTGCTTGACAAATTTGGTTGATTTCCACTTCCTCAACATGGGAGAGAAATATCAAAAATTTGAGCTTGTGTAAAAAATTTGATAGCAACCTAAGCGCTATTTTGTTTCCTAAATGCACTGTAGAAAGAGGTATATGTGCTCGAGAAAAAGTTAAATGCGCTGCAGAATACCTTGAATGCGCAGAAATAGACCTTAGATGCGCTAAACCAAGAAGCATATGCACTAAAACAGTCCCTAAATGCACTGGAAAATGACTCAGATGCATTGAACCAGCAAGTGTATGCGCCAGAACATATTTTAGATGCACTGCAGTTTTTCCTAGATGTGTTAAAACAGTTTTCCAAAGACAGTTTTTGACCAGTTTTGAAAATTTTCAGCTAAAGTTTTTCATATTCATTTCGGATGATCTTTTATCTAGATTAATGTTGTTGAAAACATAGCAAACAATCTGATTTAAGTTGATCGTAACCAAGCACAAAATAAGACAAGCACAACTTAAGTTAGGCCAAGACAATATCCGCTAGATTCCACATGGGTTTCCCCAACCGCATATCAGTAGCATGTGAATTCAGAAGCTTGGCTACACGAGCTCCCCCTTATAGTGCACTCTCTTCTCAGGCCAACCAAGCTCCCAACCCCCATGAAACTCCCATGGCAGATTGATCACCTCTACTAAAGACTGTGAAAGTGTGGAAGGCTTCACACCGACTGGTGCTGGACTAGCAAATAGAAGGTTTTTGGCTTTCTAAACAATGGTATTTAATTTGGGACCCCCGTTCGAGTGGCCATACATGGGGCAAGAGATTAATCACCATTAAGGTGGCACTCCAGCCTAAAGAGGTTAAGCTCAACAGGGTTTAAGGGAGTACAACTTCGTCCGTATGACACATCCACACAAGCAACCTTAGGTTTTCCCTTAAGGTTTACATTTATATACCGGTCGGGGGTAGCTTGGCCTTAGCTCCGTTTCCAGTTTGAGTCACGTTGAGGTGATGAAATCCCCAGGCAGACCCAATTTCTAGAGTCAATAACTATTTCTCTTACACCTAGGATAGCACAAGTGCGCAAGGGGAGAGGATACTTTGATTATCAAGTCAAGGTTACACAGGGAAAAGTGGGTCTGGTTTTTTGATCACCTAGTTTGCATAGGGTGAGAGCATAGTCACCTACCACTTTCAAGCACAATCAAAAAGAGTAGACAGATTCATTTTAGATGCACCAAAGTCAAAAATGATTTAATCTAAGTGAATATTTTGCTTCACAACAGGCATGGGGTTCTTTTTAACTGCATGATAAAGATGTGGTGGCTACCCTAGATTGATTCATTTTAAAACCAACAGGGAAAAGAAAGAAATTCTGTCTGCGAAAGGCGTTAGACTCAGAATCTCTGTTACAACCCAAATGCACCAAAACAGACAGTATAAGCACAGAAAAATAACTCATATGCGCAAGAAAATAACCCAGATGTGCAAGAATAGAACCCAGATGTGCAAGAATAGAACTCAGATGCGCAAGAATAGACACTATATGTGCTAGAATAAAATGTAAATGCACTGAATGATCTCCTATATGCGCTAATTAAATTCCTAAATGCTCTTCAAAAATTCCCATATGCGCCATTATGTTCCCTAAATGCTCTTCAGAAATTCCCATATGCGCCGAAACAGTCTTCATATGCGCTAAAGTACCTGCAATATGGAAATTTTTTGGATCTCCCAGATGCATTGCCGAATGCCAAAAAACCTGCACGAAAAACTTGCAAGAAAACCTGCAAGAAAGAAGTCTAAAATGGGGGCATTGGGCCCCATGGTGGGCGCCAAAAATGTGTGATCGAAAATATATGTGTAATGAAATAAAATAAATACTATTCAAGCACACCAATAAGACATTGTATCAAAACAGAAAATAAAAGGTAAGTAGATGCAAACTCAATATTTTGCTTTGATTGTCGTCCTATTGTCCTCTATCTTCAGTGTTTTTGTTGATTCCAGCTTTTTCTCTCAGATTATATGCTAGGCTCAACAAACTGTCTTCCTAAAGAACGAGATTTAAATATGATGCATGATGCAAGATTAAGCCATGATATGGAATAAGACTAAGATGATTGAAATAAACATGATGCTATGATATTAAAATGCTAAATGAATTAAATGCAATGAACTCTAATTAATTGCCTATCCCCAATGCTTAGATTCACACAAGTATTTATAGAGTTTTTTGAAGGATTTTGATTGGTTGTCTTGATTGGCAGTTGTGATAATTCCTGGCAGATCGAATGGCTGAAGATGGATGAAACTGAAGAGAAAATAGAAGAAAACCTAAAAACAAGATTTTTCTATTCTTATGAAAGAGAAAAAGATAAGAAGATAAGAAATCATCTTTCTTTAAAAAGAGAAAAGAAAGATTTAAAAGCTGATAAATAATGAATTAAAAATTCAATTATTTATTTGTGGATGATATTCAGCTTTTCTTAATTAAATTAAGCTTTTAAAGAAAGCAGAAGAAAGTTTGTGATAAGAAGAAAGTTTTAATTAGGATTTTTGAAGAAAGCAGAAGATCTCATATTTAAATAAAATATTTAATTATGATATGAGAAGAAAACAAAAGATTTTAATATCTAGCTGTGATTTTAGAAAGAAAGCATAAGATCCTTTAATTAAATAAGGTTTATTTAATTAAATCACTTTTATGAAATTAATTAAATGACATATTTAATTAATTAGAAGAAGAATTTAATTATAGAAGAAAGAGAGATATTTAAACTTAATTAAATCAAAATATTTAATTTAAATTCAAACAATGATAATTAATTTAAATAAATAAAATGTATTTATTTAATTAATTAAGTGGACATATGAAAATAATTAAATAAAATAAATTTATTTAATTATGAAAGAAGAATAAGATGAATGAACAATATAATTAAATTAATTAAATTTAATCATATGTAGAGGACTTTTAGATAAATTAATTAAATAATAAATATTTAATTAATTGCCAGGATTATAGACATGACCATTTTTATGCGTATACAAGAGCCTTTAAAGAAAAAATGATGGCTTTAGGGTTTAGGGTAATACGATAGCTTAAGGGGATCAACATGTAGTAATATCCTAGGACAAAATTACATCGCATAAGGGAATACAATTTGGTGGAGTTTCCTAAGGCAACCAAATTTCATCAAGAGCCTAAGAAAAAATGATGGCTTTAGGGTTTAGAGTTTAGAGTTTAGAGTTTATGGTCTAGGGTAATCGGATAACTTAATGGGATCTATGTAGTAAGATCCTATGACAAAATTACATGGCATAAGGTAATTAAATTTGGTGGATTTTCCTAAGGCAACCAAATTTCACTTTAAGGTCACGTAGGAAAAAATGAATGGTTTAGTGCTTAGGGTTTAGATTTTAGAGTTCAGGGTTTAGGGTTTATAGAACTTAGGGTGAATTTTTGGTGCCCCTTGGAATATAATGAACTTGCAAGTTAGTGAAGAACATTTTCTTGTGGAATAGTTGATTGAGATCTACTCTTGTTTCAACTGACCAACCTAGATCAAAAATCTCATTCATATTATAATCTTGCATGATCTCATTATTGTTAAATTTGGTTGCTTTGGGTAACTTCACTAAATTTTAATAAATTATTTGATCCCTTTAAGAAATGTCATATTGGTACCCCTTAAGAAATCAATTTACGATTTAGGGTGATAGGATGGCTTAAGGAGATCTAGATGTCCAGTGAGTTCCAAATTTAGTCATACTGTGACCGCATTGGTTCAGAGCTTTGGGTCAAAAGTGTTTAACCCTCTAATAAAAAAAATTATCAAGTTAAAAATGAATCAATCTATACATATGACAAAAATAGCATACATCTATGAAAACAAGTAAAAATTTCCTCCTACATTAGAGGATATCAAAACAAATATGAAATATTTTAATAATTATACTTGTAATCAATTATTAATAAGTTATATCATACATAATTTTAATCACATAATAGAGGAATAAATATACATATGTAGAAGATAAAAAAATAAAAAGAGGCTACTCACATGGATCTTGATCCTTCTAGGAAGTGCCTACATTGGTGTTTTTCGTGTAGGACTCTATGTAGGTGTTGGGGCCTTCACCTCTCTCCTTGTATATTTCCAACAATCCCACTCACTCCCTCTATAGAATTATTTCCTTTGTTATTAGAGTTCTTTTAATCTTCTAAATTGACCTCTTATTTATAGGAGCATAATATGAATCCTCCTCCTCTTTCTATTGTACTAATAGCCTAGTTCCTCCATCCTATCACCATGTACCTCCTCCCTTTCCCATGTAATAGTTGTACCTTAGTTGTTAAATGGTTCCATCTTGGTCTCCTTATTGATGCATTTCTATCCTTCCACATAAATCTATATAGCATCAAAATATAGGTAATTTATGGTTATTTAATCTCCCTTAATTGCTAAAGAGTCCATTGTACTTGAGGATGGGTGGATGATTATCTAGGATCACATCTTAAAAACCTATAGAGGTCATGGTATGTGTTTCTTAATACATATATTCCCATACAAACCTCTTTCCATGTATTATCAACTCTCCTATATAATAAACACCTTACTATTTAAATTTCATATGATATATACCCAAGTGTTTCCAATTGGAATTGCTCTAATTATACTTTTATGGTATTCTAGATATTCATAATTGTTTTCATAAATATACCAAATAGACCCATTCTTGACATTGAACCTACATAATTTTAGGTATGTCCAATGAAAGAAACTTTACCCATAGCACTCTCACTTGCACTCTACATAATTAGTGATGTGAGGCAAAAGTAGCCTCATGAAGCACTACCAACCAGTCTTTCTCTCTCCAAAACTTCTTTGTAATGTTCTCTTTCTGATCAGCCTTCTTCTCAAGATTATGTGAACCATTGTTCACCTTGGGGGTCATATTCATTTTCTCACTATGTTATTTTGGTCTTATAGGATTCAATTTACAATGTTTTGCAAAGTGACAAATATTGTGGTAGTTAAAACACATCACACCCAAGTATAAACTAGGAGCAAATGAATTTGTATGCTCGTGTTTTATGCTCCTACTAGGTGTTTTTGTACACTCACACACTCTATGAACAAATTGTTTATAGGTAAAATAATAACCATAAAAATGTGAAGAGTACCTATTCATAGAATTCCTTTGAGTAGGATGAGGTGGTCTTATTTTCTTTGACATTTTGGCACATCTTATCCTAGCAAGCCTATTTGCATTAACTCCCATTGTATGATGCTTCTTCCTTAATGTTTCACAAATTGATTTATTCATTTTCATCTCTATTGTGGGCTTCTTTTCCTTGTTACAAAATCTTTCTTCTACAATAATTTTGTCATATAATTGTGTAGAAGTACTAGTAGAGCAACTCATTCCCTTCTCAAATCCAAGGCCAACCTTCTTATATTTTGATGGCATTTGTGACTTAACTAGTTCACCAAGAATATCAGTACCTCCTTTTAGTTTCAGACCCTTATTGATCTTCTCCTTGGCCTTATCCAATTATTTTCTCAAAGTGACTACTTCTTCTAACTTCATGCATCTCTCTAATTCAGATTCTAGCTTGGACTTCATTGCATCCTCGCCTCTTTTAGCTTCTTCTACTTGCAATTTCATATTTACCACCAACTTACTTGATTTAATTTATTAGTCTCCTTTTGAGCATTATTTCTTAGCTTCTTATTTTCTTTCTTAATATCATCATATTTATCTCTTAGTTAATCAAGATATTTAAGAGTAGTAATTATTTCTCCTTCAAGATCAACAACTGCCTCCTCTTCTCCTTCATATGAGTCCTCAATTTTTACATCTTTTTGATCCTTAGTTTCTTTAGCCATAAATAGAGATTCTCTTCCATTTATCATTAAAAGGGCATGGTCTTGATCCTCTTATGAACTATCACTAGCATCAAATGCTTCACTTTCTTCATTAATGTATAGGCTCTTGTTCTTATTTCCAAAATTCTTCCTTTTAGGATAAAACTCATTCTTCTTTTTACTATCTTCTTCTTGTTTGGGGTTATCCACTTAATCATATGGACATTTAGAAGCAAGATGGCCTACTCTACCACAATTAAAGAATTTTAAGGGTAGCTTACCTTTGTATATATTGGATCCTCTCCTTAGTCTCCTTATGAAGTTTTCTTCTTCTTCATTAGTTTCTTCAATGTATAGAACAATGACTACAACTTTTTATTTTTTCTTTGTTCCATCCTTTCCTTTCTTAGTAATCTTAAATGAAACTTCTCTTCTAGATGATTCAAAACTTGGAATTATCATCTCATATGCAGTAATTATTTGATGCACCTCATCAAGAGTAAGTTTATCAATTTCTCTTCCTTCTTCGATAGCAAAATTTTTGGCATCATATTTAGTTGTCATAGACTTGAGAATTTTCAACACAACATCTTCTTCTTTCAGATCTACACCACATCCTTTAATGACATTTACCACATCATCAACTCTCTGAAGATAGATAGAAATCTTCTCTTCTTCAATCATCTTCAAGCCTTCAAATTTTTCTCTCATCACTTGTAACTTTTCCAACTTCACTTTGGTGTCACCTTCATAGGTCTTCTTTAGTTTTCTTTGACATCATAAGTAGTTTTACAATTCATAACTTTTCTATGCATGGACTTAGACAAATTTTTCATAATAATAAACCAAGATTTCTTATTTTCTTTATGAATCTTCTTTGCTACATGATTAGTAGGAATAGTAGCAAGAATAGTATATTGGGTCTCAACCCATGCCAAGACTTCACTTCCAAGAGAAACTATGTATCCTTATAGTAATGAGCTCCATTTAGCATAGTTTGTTCCATCAAACCTAGGCGTCTTTTATGAACCTTCCTAAAATACCATTGTGTTCACCTATCCAAGATTTGACTAAGTTGGTTATGCTTCTCCTAGGGAACCTAGGGCTCTTATACCAATTTTTTGAACACAATGATCTACTGAGAGGGGGGTGAATTGGTAAATATTAAAAATTCAGCTCTGAAAAGCTTTTGTGTTGACTACTTTCTTTAACCCTTAATGTGGAGATATTAATCATGTGATATAGAAATATGCATGCACAGAGAAACATCGCATAACACCAGATATGCATGGAAAACCCGATATGGGAAAAACCATGGTGACTAAGTCTACTTGAGTCTACTGCTCAAATCCAACATCACAATCCAAATATTTTTTACAATGAGGAATAAGGGGGGTTCGTACGAACCCCTAGGGGTTCGAGCAAACCACCCTTAATATGCATTTCCTTTTGTTATTTTGGGTGGGAAATGTGGGCCTAGTAATTAATGGGTTCACTCGAACCCTAGTTTGGGTGAACCACTTTTGGGTTCAATCGAACTTGTAGGTTCATTTGAACCCCTAAAACCATTTTTTTTGACATGGGTTCATCTTTTCTCACTTTTCCTTCCTCCATCAAATTGTAAACCACTATTGTGGCTTCACCCAAATACACTTGAAATGAAATAAATTGGAATAACATTAATTTCAAAAACTCTAATAGAAAATTGAAAGCAATAAACAAAAGCATAGAAAAGTAAATTTAAACCCTAAAAACTATAGTTTCAAACTCAATGGGGACTAAGATGCTAGCAAGGGAATCTTGGTCCTACTAAAGGAATTTTGAGGTTCCAAAAAGTGGAATAGAAAGCAAGCAATCTAGACAAGATTCTGAGGAAAAAAACCATAAAGGGACTAAGACGCCAGTAAGGCCATTTTAGTCCATTTAGGGGGATTTTTCAAAAAAATAGCAAAATATGGATTGTTTATAGTGTTTTTAGGTTTCCTACCCAGGGACCTGATGTTTAGAAATAGAAAAGTGTGCAAATGAATGCAAGAAAAAGTGACTAATGACAATTAATTGAATGTAAGGTTGAATGCAATTTTTTTCAATTTTGAATGCAATAACAATGTTCCTAAACACAATTAAGATAATTAAAAATTAATGTTTGTAGTTTTTCAATGAGATAAGATGATGCAAGAAAGAAAAAATGTAACCTTTATGCACTTTCACTAATGCAAATGTGAGAAACCCTAGATGAACTTTCACTAATGTAAGATGCAATGCAAGAATTAAGGAAACCTAGATCTAGGACCCTAGTGAACTCCAAATTAGAAAATGAATGCCCAAAATGTTGGGTTCACCAAAATGAATCATTGGAAAATGTGTTGGGGATAGGGACTCACAATACAAGAAAGGAGACCCTAATCCCAAATTTTCTTTTATAGGGTGATGGCTCATTCAAGGAAACTTAGGATTCCAAATTGGATTGACTATCAACACAAAGGTTCAAGTAAATTCTCAACAAGGGAGACCTAGGAATATTTCTTAGGCTTTGAAGGGTTCACCACCAAGCAAAATTTTGGAAAAGACAACTTAACATTCAACTTAAAAAACCTAGTAATGCAAGACAAATAATGAGTGAAAATGACAAAATTAAAGTAACAAGTTAGGATATATGTATCTAAGAAGTTTGGAAGTGTAATAAGGATTCTAGAAATGTAAAAATTCTATCAAAATATTCTGAGGACTAAGACGCCCTTACTGTCTTCTTAGTCTCATTGCTATTTTTTAGGGAAAACACAAAATCTTCAGGTGTCAGAACAAAATCTAAAAGAATCTTTAAAAAATACCTCCACAAGGACTAAGATGCCCTTACTATCTTCTTAGTCCTGATCTAAATTTCTCCAATTTTAGAATGTGATCCTGAGGCTCAATGTATGCAACTTATTCTTCTCGGATCTCAAGTCCTGAAACTTCTATCTGGCCTATATGTGACTTTCTATGAAGATAACAACTTTACAATGCAACTTTGAAACTTTACACTTCAAATTATCTTGAAGTCTGAAACCTAAATCTGCATACACAAGCACACAAATGAGGAAAAACTTGTTGATTATTAGCAAATGGTGGTTTTCCTTGGTCAAACCCCTTTTTTTTAATTAAACCTTGGAATGAAATGAAATAATGAAGGGAAATGATGAATGAAAAAAGTTCTATGTTGCAACTCACCAAACCCTTGTTATGAAATTTGTAAACTTGTGTGAAATGGCTAGCTTGAATATAGATCTTGAATTGAATGAATTCTTGATGGATCTTGACTTGAATTGCTTGCTTGAAGTAAAACCCTACATCACAAATGTTAGCTCAAAAACACACATGATGCAAGAATATCTTTGACATGATGCTTGAATCTTAATGATGGATCCAAATTCTTGATGAATTGCTCTTGAATTCTCTTGTGAACTCTATTATGCTATTAGGAATGCTCTCACAAAAGTATTATATGAAAATGATCCAATGTTCAAACCTTATATTTATACTTATCTATGCTTAATATCCTGAAATTACACCACACCAAGCTGGCATATGAATTCATTAATTAAAGGAGGCTAAATCTTGCCAAAATTTTAAATTAAATCTCAAAAATAATGTGAGGGGGACTAATATTCCCTAGGTGGTGTCTTCGTCCCAAGTCTTGAAACTTGGGGCACAGACTCCAAAAAGGGGACCTTTTAGGATGCTTTTGAAATTAGGGTCCCAAGACCTTTGGGGGACAAAGATTCCCTAGGTGTCTTATTAGTCCCAGTCCAAAAATCAAGGACACACAACTAGAATCATTAAATTAGCATTTATCTTTTCATGTTTTTCAAGATTAGCCATAAAAAGATATCATTTATTAGGAATGTGGATGCAAAATAGGACCAATTAGGGAATAAATAAGGATAAACAAAGAAATGAGGGCCCAAGCAAGTGTGAAAATGCAAGGGTATGGATTTTCCTACACTACAAAATTAAACATGTTTTTTTGTTAGCATTCTGATAGGTGCGAAGGAGACTCCATTGTGGGTATGATTTAATACTAGAGGGGTTAAATCCAAGGTGGTTTGATCTAAGGAGGAATTATCTATTGATCTTCAAATAAAACACTTTATATGGAACCTCTCAAGGATAAAATCATTAGTTTTTCCTAAAAAAGTGATTTCAAGCAAAAATTAGCATGTCCCAAAAGTGAGACACATATTATGGTAGCACTCGATTGAGATGTATAGGGTTTTCCTTGAATGAATGATTGTAGGGAAATGTGTTGTTCTATGTATTAATCCATAAAGAAACCATTTTATTTCATTTTGGAAAGATTCCTGAATGAATGCAATTAAGAATTTCAAAATAGAGATCTTGAAGGAAACATAGAGATAGAGATGTGCGGAAAGCTTTGTTGATGCATGTGTAAAATGAAAAAGGTTCCCAAGGGTTTATATGTTATTGATATCTTGGGTTCTAAAAATTCCAAAGTTTGATGTTTATTATACTATCTAAAGGTTTTGCTTATGTGTGCAAACAAGTCTACAATTAAGTATTTTTCCACAATTTTCTCATATTAAGACAATGTGATGCAAATGCAAATGTGTAACATTACAAATGAAAATTATGAATGTAATTCTTAATGTAGATATAATCTAAGTGATTGAAATAAAACCTAATGTAATATATGATGTAAAATGATATGTATTTTTTCTAAATCTTTGTCTTTTATTATGCAAAAGTGAAACTCTAGATGAGAAATGTAAAATAATGCAATACAAAACCTAGATCTAGGATGAATTTTAGAAGGTATGTCATGTTAATGGGTCAGATTCACCAAAATGAAAAAAATAAAATTAGGAACCCTAGGTCTAATGTATAAACTGGATTCAAGTTTTAGTGTTTTGTGGGTTTTTCCATTGTTTCATTAAGATGGAGATCAACAATGTGAGTAGATTGAATTTTAACTATGAAGGTAAGTAAATTAGACTTGAATATCCATCCTATTAATTCTTGGAATGATTTGGAATTGATTGAAATGGATTAACCTAATTAGGCTATATGACCTAATATGTAAAATGAAATAATATGATAATTAACAGACTAAAACATTAATCTGTAGGAAAATCTAGGAAGTGTATAGGATTATATCTATCTAGAAAAGTTAGTTTTGATCACTATAGGAGGATGGAGCCACCCAATAGCATATGGGTCCTTGTATGTTGTTCTTCTCTATTTTTTAGGTCCTCTAATGATAGATCTGAGCTTCTAATTTCTAGTTGCAAAGTTGTCAAACATAGCTAGATGATTTTGTAGGCAAGTTTCCATGAGTTGAAAATATCTAGGGATTCAATTATAACAATGAAAAATTTGGCTTCAAGGTTCCTTCAATCCTCTTCCAACCTAAAATCTACACATTCACAAAGAGAATATATTTTGTACCATTTAGGGTCTTTCCATAGTCAAACCCCATGTTAGTGTTTCCACTTCTATAATGGCAATGTCAATGGTAAAATGACAATGGATAGGAAGGAATGATGGAATCACAAAGTGCTACAACTCACCACCCTTCAATGGCTTCCTTGAAGAACTAAAATCTTACATGTCACCTCAAGGTCTTGGATCTTGCTTGCTTTCTTTGCTTAAATATTTTGGAGACCTACAAAAGTGTTAGCCTTCACAAAATAGTGATAACATTTAAACACACATAAAATCACATAAGATTCGACATGATGTTGGGATATTGAATTGCTCAAAAAAGCTCTAAAATATTGGTCTTGATTTGCTTGATTGTACTTTTGATAATAATTTCTCATAAATTCTCCTTAATGCTTGTTATTTTTTAAATGATTCAATATCTAGGTATTTATAGACATTTATCTAATTTCTTGAGAATTAAATCCTGATAGCCTACATTTACAATTTGAATTTTTAATGTTAAATGGGCCATTAATTAGATGCATTTGTTCAATTCTTTCAATTCCTTGGAAAGTGGTATAGATATGCTATAGAATACATGATTTAGGAAATTAGGGACCCAATTAGACTCAATAATATAGGGGAAGCAAAACATAGTGTGAAATTGTCAAGGGTGACAATTTATTATGCTACAAATCCTAAGATGGTGTTTTACTACATGGACTCCTCTAATACCTCTAAACTCTTTTAAAATTTGGTAATTTCACATCCCTCCTTGATACAAAAATTGTAAGGGTCTCCTAATTTATTCCTTTCCATAGAGGACTCATTAAAATTAGAATATTTGTCATTTTTAGGTGTGTATTGATGTTTTTGATCTAAATTTGTATTAGGATCAGAAAAAATTTCATTTCCTAATCTAGATTCTATTTTGGAATTTTATTTTTCCTTACCATTTCCCTTGGATAAATGGATGACCAATGTATGTGTCTTAGAGCAAAAAAATTGCTCCAACTATGTCAACTTAGCCTATTCACATGTCAACAATCACAACAGACCTTGAAAAAGGAAAATATGAATGTATCTCACAATCTATCCATAGTAGAATAGAAGGTAGAAGAGAATGTCTAAAAATATCCTTGAATACTATATAGGATTAAAAAAATATATGCCTTTTCAACCTTGTCCTTTCTACAACCATGTAAAAGTGACCTCAATGACTTAAATTTTACCAAAAAATACTTAATAGAGGGAAATGAATTAGAGTCCAATGTATTCAACTTTACCTTAAACAATAATTCCCTAAGCTCATTGACAATGTAAATAAAACCTTCTTCTTATCTTAAATATTCTTAATATTCCTACAAGATTCTATGTGAAATAAGAGTTGTCTAAAACATGAAGTTCAATAAGAACCATGAATTCATCCATCATGCATCTATAGTAAAATATCTCATATTCCTAAGAAAACGTAGGTGTAGCATCATCTATTATAGACCATAGTCCCTTGGACATGTGATAACTATGGTCATCTGATATTTCTAGGTCTGATAATTGTGTGGTGCAAGATTATTAATTGAAGATTTTTCCACCTTGTGTATGTTTAGATTTGACTTTTACAAAGTGATTATATACTTTTTAAAAATATATATATTTGAATGTCATAGAAAGTAAAAAATTATACCCCATATAAGAAAAATCCTTTTGTAATTTTGAGAACTAAAAAATAAGAAATGAAAATATTCACTATAGATTTTATCTTTGTGTACATAGTAGAAATTTTAGAAAATTAGGTTGGGCAATCCCACAAAGAATTTAACCAACTTTCAAACACTATAGTAATCATGAAAAACTAAAATTTTAGAAAATTAGGTTGGGAAATCCCACAAAGCATTTAACCAACTTTCAAACTATATAGTAATCATGAAAAATGAAGATTTGAGCCAAAGAATTATGAGCTTAAAAAGGAAAGTAGGTAGATATAAATTCGGTAAGAAATAAAATTCACCAATGCTAGAAGTGCTAGAAATTACTTTAAACTAGCCTTTTAACAATATCTTGTTTGAGAATTTTTTATTTCATACATTGATTTTATAATCAATTGCATAAAAATATTATAATTTGGCTTCAATGTGTAGCCTAAGGGCTAAACAAGGTCAATTCATAGTTGCCTAGGAAACTAGAATTAGTGGCCACCAAGAGCTAGAATATTGTATTCACCTTTGTTCACTCATTTTATTGAGAGTTATACCTATAAATAGCTCAATTGATGAAGTGATAATGAGAAAGAAATAAAACTTCACAATAACAACCTATCAAAAACTAAAAATAGAAATTCAAAAAAAACATTAGAAAAGTTTGTGGCAATAGGAAAATTATCCCTCTACATTTTCCCTCTAACTTAGTCCCTCCTTGTTAAATTAAGCTTAATGTGTCCTTGATTTACTGTTTTAATGTGTTTAACATATTCACATTAGGTATTGGGCCCTTGTAAACTAAATGAACTTAACAATGCCTTATTTTGTGTGTTGCAAAGTGTTGTACCACACTTTCACACTAATCTAGGGTTTACATTATTAATGGGGCTTCTTTATGCTTTATTTGGCCTTATTTTGCATCCACAAGCCTTAATTAATGAATCTTTCTAAGGATGACCTCAACATACACCAAAATTCAATCATAATTTATGTATTTTTGGATTGTATGGCCTAGATTTAGTGATTTGGGACTTATATGCAACCTTGGGCATATGAGTCCCACCTAAGTTTTGAGGCCCTAGTCTTGATTTCACATGAATCCAAGCATTTCTTAAAAAATGTGTCCCATAGTCTAGTCTAATGAGACTCATAGGCCGCTTCTGAAATATGAGTCCCGTGTGGCTTAAAATTAAATTAAATTTAAATTCTTGGTGATATTTTATCCTCCAAGATCTCATGTTAGCTTGTAGTGTTGTAATTTTGAGAAATTTGGCATAAACAAGTATAAATATAAGGTTATTTGACTCATTTTCACCTAATACTTTCATGAGAGCATTCCTAATAGAAAATTGGAGTTTACAAGAGCATTCAAGAGCATTCAAGAGTTTACAACAGCATTCAAGAGTTGTTTATCAAGTGTTTTGGAGCATTATTCAAGTATTAAGCATTACGTCAAAGTCATCATGCATCGTGTTTGTCTTTGAGCTAACATTTGTACTATAGGGTTTCATGATTCAAGAAATAATTCAATTCAAGATCTATTAGATGGGTATGTGCAGGATCATGATGGGCCAAAAAGTGGCTATATGGTGGGTATGTGTAGGGTATGTGGCTGACAGCTTTTTTTTACCCAAAATTGATGAAACGAAAAAGGTTTTTAAGGAGATTCTCAGCTTTCCACCAATATAAATTATGTTTTACTTTGAATTTAATAAATAATTATTATTCATTTTCTATTTGAATTATGACTAAAGTCCTAATTGATAGGATGGTTGAAAAACACCTCTAGCTTTCAAATGGTATCACATTTGTTGAATCTCAAACATGTGTCACATTCTATACTTCACATACTATAGGATTAAAAATAATAATAATAATTTCATGAAGTTTTGACCAAGTTAAGGTGGTCAGACATACGATTTTTTATATTTTTAAAAGTTGTAATGAAAAATTCATAATTAATTATTTACTTGGAAAAAAATTACAAAAAAATATGCATCACATTAGGACATGAGTCCTCTACTTACATTTAAAATCTTATAAAAAAATATTATCATTTTATTGTGGTTAGGGTGGTCAGACAAACACCTACTTCTTACTTTTTCCCTGAAATTTAAGTGCTAATTCATTGAAATTTCAAATTTTCTCCAAATAGATTTTTTTTTTTAAATAAACCTATTAGTTTAGAAACTACATTCTATTTACTACAGATCCTATTCTTACATATTTTTTAAATAATATAGATAACTTATTCAAGTTTTTATGTCAAGTTGCCTAACTCTGATTTTTCTAAATTTTTTGCCACTTAAGGGACTATTTTTTCCATGATGATCCTGTACATACCCACATTCAAGAAAGAGTTAGGATCTACATCCATTGGATCCATCTCATACATGTTTACAACACTTTATTCTTAAAGTTTGGTGACTTGTAACATTGTATATTGTCCATTCATCATTCATCCTTTCCATTTCATTTTATTACAAGGTTTGATTACCAAAATGAGGTTTGACCAAGGAAAACCCCTATCCACTAACAAAACAACATTTTTCCCTCTTTTTAGTGTGTGATTTGTAGATCTAGGTTGAAGACATATTGAAGAGAAATATTGGAGAAAATTTTTCAAGTGTTCAAGGTTGTCTAAGTTGTCACCTTGTTTACAAAATCATTAGAAGACCTCTACAAAGCAGAATTTGGCAATTTAGATTTGGGAACTAGGTTGAGAAGATTGAGCAAAGGTTGAAGAGTTGATTTAGGTCTTAATTCTCTAAAAAATACAAACTGGACTAATATGCCACTTCTAGAATATGAGTCCTAGTATAGTCAAATTTGTAGATTCTGAGAGTTCTAGAATTGTCTTTGCCAAATTTTGGTTCCTAACTAGAAACCCTAATATGGGAATAAATCTCCTAGATTGGCATATGAGTCCTAATCTACATTAATTTCATTGTTTTCAGCATTTCAAATCTCCATTCAAGCTCTTACAGGTTTCTAGGTGCACATTTCTTGTTTCTCGACATTATATTATGTTTTGCATCCATTTTTAGGTTATTTAGTGAAGTCTTGCATATCATTAGGTTTTGTAATTAAATATTGCATTTCATTAGTATTTTCAATCCCTAGCTTGGCGGTGAACCCCTCTTTATTCATTAATCATACCCTAGAACACCCTATTTACAAATCTCTTTCCCCTACTTCATCCTTGGATTTAGATCTCTAGGGTTTCCTTGAGTGAAAATAAGTGGAATAGGTCCTAACCCTAGTGTTCCATCCCTCAAAATAATAGAGCACCCTATTCCCATTGTTTCATTTTGGTGAACCTACATTTCGAACATTTTAATTTTGATTTGGAGTGCATCATCATGTCCTAGATTTAGCTTGCATTAGTGTTGCATTAAGATTTTCATTAGTTAATTTGCATTCTAGGGTTTCTAAATCTCGCATTAGTGAAAATGCATGTAGGTTGCATTTTTGCATCTTGCATCATTGAATTTCATCTAAAATCTACATTTTCACTTAGCTTAGACATCATCGAAAATAGAAAACTTAACATTCACACAAAATTTATTGAAAATGATGCAAAAACCCTAAACTAGGACTCATATGCCCCTCTAGGTGATTTAGTCCTAGTATAGGAGATTTTAAATGATTTTTGGGTATATTGTGCTAATTGTTATTCACTATTCAAACCCTTGAAAAATCCTGATTGGGACTCATACGCCCCTCTAGGAAATTTAGTTTTGTTTTGGATTTTAGACTACATTTTTTAACATTAAATTCTTAGTTTCTGTGTTTCAATTTGCAAAATTTTTATTACATTCATTTCATTTCATCTAGCTTAATTTCATTTGAATCAAAATTAGAGTATAGTATTTACCTTTTGTTCATTATATCTTGTATTTCCCTGTTCATCCCTTGTATTTTCTTTTCTACTTGGTGTCCTATTGCTAATACTATAGTGAGAAAAAGTTTGAGAATCATGTCATCCCGTGATAGCACAATCATCATGGATCTTGGGTTATCTAGCTCTTTCAAGTGCTCCTAGTGTTGAAATTAGTTCACTAGGTATGGATCAATCCCTTAACAACTCTTTTCCTTCAAGGAGTGTGACAAATGTTGAAACTGGATGGTTGCTAGTATTCTGCAAGAAAGCATAATCCAAATCCATGAAGATCTAGAAAATTTACAAAATCAAGTGAGCACTAAAACCATTTCAACTAATGTTATCCCACTTATAGATAATTTACATCGCATGGTTGAAAGTGAAGATGGAATAGAGCTTGCACATAACATAGTTTATATTTTTGGGAAATGCCTTACCTCAACCACTAGTTGTCATCTACCCTCAAAGAATTTCCAAATCCGAGGAACTAAACTTCCTCCCACAACCATTGCCTCTATTCCTTCCTATACCAACCCTCAAGTTACAACAACAATGCAACCTACTAGTAATGTGATTCCTTCCTTGGGTATTTCAAATAACATCCCTAAGTCACCTTTGTGCATTGCATGTCATATCTCCTACCACTTTACCTCCTATAAGCATTCCATTCACTTATCCATCAAACACATACACACCTCCACCTTATTCACCTCCATCTCAAAATGCAAACAATGATCCTCTCATAAATCAACTTTTGTAAACTGTTTCATCCCTTCAAAAGAAAATTTCCACCATAAACCAAAATCAAAATGATCCACCTATATATTATATCCAAACCAATCCCTTATCCTTGGAGATATTAAGAATTCCAATGCCACAAGGTGTAGAGGTGCCCAGATTTGAGAAATATGGTGGGAAAGGAGACCCTTCTAACCATGTTTCTACTTATATTGCCTTATGTAGTGAGTTTATTCTTGAGGATAAGATCTTGCCTAAGCTTTTCCCTAGATCCTTGAAGGATACTACCTTAGAATGGTTTCCCCATTACCAAACAATTCAATTCATTCATTCAAAGATCTTGTTGAGGCCTTTATAAACCATCTTCAAGTACATGTGACCCCTAAAATGATATTATCTAATCTAATGAGATGCAAGCAAAAAAAAGAGGAAAAGATTACTAACTTTATTTCACGTTACCAATTGCTTTATTCCCAAATTGACTTAAAGGTTCCTACCCCTCACCTTGAAAATATGTTCATAGAAAACTTGCAAAGTAAGGCCCAAGATAAGCTTACCATGATGAAATTTTCATCCTTTATGCACTTGTGTACTGCCCTTCATCATTATCAAAATTTGATCAGTAGTCGTGACACAAAATCCACCTCTAGTTGTCTTACGAAATTTGAATCCACAAACCAAATCAATTACCAACCTTCTAGAAAATAGAATAAAGGCTTCATTCAACTTAACCCCCTTATAGTGATGGAAATTGTATTCCCTTAGAAATGGTACAATTTCACCTAATTTGGGAATAATTAATGATAAATTGGACTTGATATAGCCTTGATCTAGTGTTGTGATGAGTTTCGCACATCCACATTAGGTTTTGGGCTCTTTTAAAGATAAATAAACCTAACTTAGATTCCTTAATTTGGTGTTGTAAAGTGTATTTATTTACACCTTCACATTAAATTTAGGAGGCTTGTAAACTAAAAGGACCTAATCTAGTGTTGTAATGTATTTTACACATTCACATGGGATTTAGGGGCCTTTTGAGCTAAATAGACCTAATTTTCCCTTAATTTAATGTTGTAAAATATATTTATTCACACTTTAACATTCAATTTTGGGCCCTCTCGCATTTATTTCCTTTATATCTTCATTAATAGGCCCCTAAGACCCTATATTATGCATCCCAAGGCATATTTTAACCAGAATCCCAACATAGACCTCATATAAAGTTAATTTATTGACTCCCTGAGATTATTTTTCTTCAAATACACACTATGGGACCCATAAGCCACCTTGTTCATATGAGTTCCATCCATGTGGGACCCATACACCATAGGTGGTGTATGAGTCCCATTTGGCCTATTTTTAAGGTTTTGAGTAGGAAACACTAGGTTTTAAGTTCAAATTTCATGTATGTCGATCTAATACATGGGCTATTAGATGGATTTCCTATATAAATGAGCTTTCAAACCACTATTTCATAAGTTGTACATGTTATCAAGTCAAGAAGCATTCAAGAGTTAAGCATTCCAATACTTCACAATATTGTTAGGAGAATTTACAAGATCATTTCTAAGGCATTGATGAGTAGATTTCTTCATCAATTGTTGCAAAAATTCAAGATCTATCATCATGTAAAGGATATCAAGCATCATGCATGTTATTGAGCTAGTGTTGTGATGTAGCATTGAAGATCCAAGATCAAGCATTGTTCTACACCTATTGCCAAGATCAAGATCTAAATACTTCATGGCAATTTCATGTTGACTTGTAGATTTACAAGGCATCATTCAAGGTATCATTGCCCATGATTCATGTTCTTTGATTCATGTCTCATTCCTTCATTTCATTATCTCATCATTTGGTTTAATTACCTATAAGGGGTTTGATCAAGGGAAACCCCTATTACTTAACAATCAATACTTTTTCTCTCTCTTTGTGTGATTGAAAATCTAGGTGCTTTGGAGACTTGACAATCACAAGCTTGGAGAAAGTTGTTGGAATTGTCCCCCCCATTTGCAAGGTTGTAATATTCACTAAAAGTCACCTACAACCTTGAAATTAGGGTTTAGACTATCAATTAAGGACAAAGAAAACATTGAAGAATAGATTCAAACTTTGAAGTTCCAAAAAACCCTAACTAGAATCATACAGTCCTGGCATATGACTCCCAATTTACGTCATTTTTTAGATTTTGGTAGTTTCAGATACCCTTTTTCCATAAACTAGTTCCTGCATAGAAACCCAGATCTAGAGACTAATATGCCCAGACTGGCATATGAGTTCTAGTAGGCCTAAATTTTAGGTTATCTAGCATTCCTGGCCTCCATTCAAGCTCTCTCAGATTTCCAAGTTCTCCTCTATACTTTTTGAGTTTTTTGTTCTAATTTATTTGCATTTATAGTTCATTTAGTGAAGTTTCTTGCATCATTGAGTTTAATCCTTAGATCTTGAATTTCATACACTTTTCCAAGCCCTAGCTTGGTTTTGAACCCCTCATTAATCTCTAAACATACCATAAGACACCCCTAGTGTCAGGTCTCTTTCCCATTTCTTCATTGGATTGAGATCTCTAGGGCATCCTTGAGTGTAACAATTGTGAAATAGAAACCCTACCCTTGTGCTTCATTCCTCAAAGGTGGGAAGTACTATTTCCATTGCTACACCCCTCAACAAACAAATCAACATGTTGATACCCAAGTAGCTACTATAAGGAAGACAACTCCTTTCACATTTGGGGATCCGGATAGGAAATTATCTCCTTTACCTGATAGCATCCATAACATAATGTCACAAATTTTAGAACAAAAAAATTGTTACCTTGCCTCCTATTAAAACTCCTGATCCTAATTATCCCTTACCTCTAAACTTTAGATTGAATGCTTATTGCCATTATCACTGAAAAAATAGACATGATATGAAACATTGCAAGCATCTTAAACATCTTGTGCACTTAAGACCTCATTGATTTTGGTCAAATTTTAGTTGGTGGTGGTAATGATCAAGGAAATAATTTTGTTTCCCCTCCCAACCAAAATTTATAAATCTTTACTGACCCTATGCCTAAACATAATATTTCATTTGTCAAATCTATCAAAACTACAAAGAATGATGTGATGAATGTTGACATAGATGATGATAACATAGAAAAAACTCCTATGGAAAATGGTCCTATGGATACTAGTAGAAAATTTTTAATTGTGTTGATTGAAACTCAACCTCATAAGGGCCAAACTGAAAAGTCTCTTCACATTGCTTTCTTGTCTAAAAATATTATTAGAAATGCACCTGATGGTTCTCTTTACATAGCCATTTGAATCTATGGTAAGCCTACTAATGGGATATTAATTGATTTCATCTATGGAGAGAATGTGATTATGAAAGAATTCTTACTTTTGCATGAACTCTATCAAGAAACATATGATAAACCAAAAACATGGATAAAAATGCATAATGGTTTTGCTTGCCCTATGATGGGATCAATCACCTTACCTTTACAAATAGGACAAAAAAAATGGATGTCTCACTCTCCGTCATCTTGACATCAAATCATTTATGTGTGAAGCTTCATTACCCATGGCTACGCTCCATGGAAGCCATCTTGTTGATCGTACATTAATGCCTAATGTTTCCCTTTGACAATGATTTTTTTACCGTGCATCTTAGTGGCTTTAACCCTTTGTCTTGCCATGGAAACTTTTCATTAGATTTATTTTGGCCAAATCCTATTGAACCTATTAAACCTCAAGAAGACTTCTTTTACAAATCCTATCAAATGTTTAAGGAAAAATGCAGAAAAATAAATAGAAAAACTATCCCTTCAAAGCATGCCTCAACCCATGACTAATCCTACTATAATTGATGAATCCATGATCAAACCTAAAGAAATTCTAAACAACCAAGACCAACCTAAGATAAACCCTTTTCCTAGTTCCTATAAAATACCAAGAGATAATGGAAACTATCCCATCACACCTCCTAGGATAAAACAAGTTTACAAAGTTAAAGAGAAAGTGGTTGAACAACCTTCCATAGTTCCTTTCGTTCCCCCCCTTAGGGAAGAAAAGAAACCTATGGTTGATAGACAAGCTACTACACAAAT
The DNA here is from genome assembly GCA_007258455.2 of Sequoia sempervirens. NCBI lineage: Eukaryota > Viridiplantae > Streptophyta > Pinopsida > Cupressales > Cupressaceae > Sequoia > Sequoia sempervirens. Next base: position 73,835,978 of record VDFB02252616.1, read on the forward strand.
GAAACTTGAAATTAATGCAAAAAGAAATAGAAATTCAAGAGAGCATAGGTATATATGTTGTGCCCTTGCTCAAAGGTTAAATGAAGATATCAACAAAGAAAATAAAGATCCAAACTTAACTAAAGCAATGCATATGATTCCCCTTGTCAAAACAAAGAGGTCTTATACCAGCCAATTAGGAATTAAATCCTTCTTTATTATCATTCAACCTCTTGTTGTGATTAACTTAGATGATGATGAGGTTGCTAAATCATGAAGAGGCACATAATGAATTGAATACATTATTTTCCTCTTTCTATGAGTTTTAAATGACAACCCTACTAAGAAGAGTGTTGAACTTGGTGACACCACTAGTCTCGACACTTGATACTATCCCTTTAGCTAGTTGTTCACCTTTTTGTAGAAAATGAATGTAATTGGGAAGCAAATGATCTACACATAGGTTCAACCACATTTTCTTTACTATTCCTTTGTATTATTTCTTCATTTTTCTTTATGTGATTGCATGTGTGTAATGTGATCCCTTGTGTTGTTCTATTTGATGTATCTCTCTCTCTCTCTTTATAAATTTCCTCTTTTTGCACCTACATTCTTCTATATGTCATAAATATTTTAGCTTTTCCTTTTATCTTTTATTTGTCTTGTGTTTTTCTTTTGGGGATGACACAAGGCATCAAGACCTTCATATCTCTTCCATGTTGACCCAAAATATTTTCCTTTTATCTTTTCTTTTATCTTGTGTTTTCCTTTTGGGGATGACGCAAGGCATTGAGACATTCATGTGTCTTCCATGTTGACCTGAAAGGTTTTTCTTTGAAAATTTTCACTATATTTCTATCATTATTCTAGTTCTATGAGTATTTTGGGAATGATGATAGTTCTGAGCTCTCTAAAAGCATTGTAGCAAGAATATACTAGCCCCAAATTCATGGATCCCTCATGTGTTTAAATTTTTGTGGGCAACCCATCTCTTTCCTTTTGCATGGTGTAGCTCTATTTGGAAACATATGACTTGGAATAGGGCTTTCCAAATAAGCTCTCATATCTTCTTTATTGTTAGCATTTATCATTTTCTACTTTAAAGTAATTTCCCACAACATGGTGTTTAGCAATTTCATTAAAGTGGGGGCATACATTGGCATTATTCTTTTGCACTTCATATTCCTGGTGCAGTTTTCTTACTTCATGCGATGTGTCTTTTGCTTTGTGTTGACATTGGGTGTGATTTCCTTCTCAAGTGTGATCTCTCTTAGCATATTATATTACTCTTAGTGGCTTGATGTGACACAGTGCATCCCCTAAGTTGTGAATCTTCTATTCTTTGATTGGTCCTCCCTTGGAGATATTAGGCACAATGTTCACTAAGTCAAGACCTTGCATGAACTAAGAAATAATCCTTTGAAGGTTCCTTACACTATTTTTTCATTTACAATTTTGGTTATATGGCCACCTTGCATGCTTTTGGATCCATCTGGTTTGTTCATGAGTATCAAGCATATGAAGCTTTGCTTGCCTCTAAGGTGCCACACAACAATGGACTTTGACTGAGGCATGACTTTCCCATAGCCACTTACTTATTTTCATGAGTGCATACCAACTACGTGCATATGTGTCTCACCTTTTGGATACTCACCCAGCAGACAACCTAAAGTTTTGTTGCCTTGGAGTGAGCATGCGTTTTTTAGAAAAATAACCTAGATGTAACCCACATCACGATGGACAAATGATTGAAGCTTGATCCTCTCTTTTAAATTTATTTGTATTTTTCTTATATCTTTGGTAGTGTATGCTTGTGCCTTTTTACTTCTCCTTATATCCCTTCCATGTGTGTTCTTTTGTGCCTTTGTTGGTTTACCATAGGATCTTGATCACCCCTCTTGATCGTTGTCATCCTATCTTACTGACATTAGTGTAGTTGGACCCCTCTTGATGCAAATTTATCTACTTTAGTGTGAGCTTGAAGCAAGTTCCTCCTCTCACTAAAGTGGGGGTTAAATGTGGCAACATAAAAAAGTATCCCTCTACATTTTCCCTCTGGCTTAGGCCCTCCTTGTTAAAATGAGCTTAATGTGACCCTAACTTATTGTTATAATGTGTTTAACACATTCAAATTAGGTCTTGGGACCTTTTCAACTAAATGAACTTAATGGTGTGTTATTTTGGGTGTTGTAAATTGTTGTAGCAAAATTTCACACTAATCTAGGGCTTACGTTAGTAATGGGGCTTCTTTATGCTTTATTTGGCCTTCTTTTACATCCACAAGCCTTAATTAATGCATCTTTCTGAGGATGATCCTGACATAAACCAACATCAAATCATAATTAATGTATTTTTGAATTTTATGGCCTAGATTTAGTGATTTGGGACTCATATCCACCTTGGTTGTATGAGTCCCACCAAAGTTTTGGGTCCTCAATCCTAATTTCAAATGAATCTAACTATTTCTTGAAAAATGTGTCCTATAGCCTAGCCTAATGGGACTCATATGCCACTTTTGGTGTATGATTCTCGTTTGGATTAAAATTAAATTTAATTCAAATGCTTTGCGGGATTTTATCCTCCTAGATCTGATGTCGACTTGTAGTGTTGCAATTTTAGGAAATTTGGCATAAACAAGTATAAATATAAGGTTATTTCACTCATTTTCACCTAATACTTTCATGAGAGTATTCCTAATAGAAAATTGGAGTTTACAAGAGAATTCAAAAGAATTCAAGAGTTTGTAAGAGCATTGAAGAGTTGTTTATCAAGTGTTTTGGAGCATTATTCAAATATTAAGCATCATGTCAAAGTCATCATGTATCATGTTTGTCTTTGAGCTAACATTTGTGATGTAGGGTTTCATGATTCAAGCAAACATTCAATTGAAGATCTATTACATTCAAGAAAGAGTCAAGATCTACATCAATTGGAGCCATCTCACATTTTTGCAACACTTTATTCTTAGGGTTTGGTGAGTTGTGACATTGCATATTATTCATTCATCATTCCTCATTTCTATTTCATTTCATTACAAGGTTTGATTACCAAAATAGGGTTGGACCAAGGGAAACCCCTATCCACTAACAAAATAACATTTTTCCCTCTCTTTAGTGTGTGATTTGCATATCTATGTTGAAGACATATTGAAGAGAAATATTGGAGAAAATTTATCAAGTGTTCAAGGTTGTCTAAGTTGTCACCTTATTTAGGAAATCATTAGAAGACCTCTATAGAGTAGAATTTAGCAATTTAGATCTGGTAACCACATTGAGAAGATTGAGCAGAGGTTGAAGAGCAGATTGAGGTCCTAATTCTCTAAAATGTCTAAACTAGACTGATATGCCACTTCTAGTGTGTGAGTCCCAGTATAGTCAAATTTGTAGATTCTAATAGTTCTAGACTTGTCTTTGTCAGATTTATGTTCCTACCCAGAAACCCTAATCTAGGACTAAATTAGCCAGACTGGCATATGAGTCCCATTTTGCATTAACTTTAGTATTTTCAGTATTTCAAATCTCCATTCAAGCTCTTATAGGTTTCTAGGTGCACATTTTAGGTTTCTTAGCATTCTATTCTATTTTGTGTCCATTTTAGGTCATTTAGTGAAGTCTTGCATATCATTAGGTTTTTTCATTAAATATTGCATATCATTAGGTTTTTTCATTAAATATTGCATATCATTAATCTTTCCAAGCCCTATCTTGGTGGTGTACCCCTCTTTAGTCATTAATCATACCCTAGGACACCTTATGGCTAGATCTCTTTCCCATACTTCATCCTTGGATTGAGATCTCTAGGGTTTCCTTAAGTGAAACTAAGTGGAATAGGTCCTAACCCTAGTGTTCCATCCCTCAAAAAGATAGATCACCCTATTCCCATTGTTTCAAAGTTAAAAAAGATAGTGTTGTAATTTTTTTATATGGATGAATCTATTGATTTTACTATTCTATACAATTTTGAAAATTAAAAAAATATGCAAGAAAATTTTATGTTTTATGCCAAAAAATTAGCAACATCAAAAAAATTGTTGGCCCATGTAGTAATGATGGCCATGCAATATGGCATCATAGTGAAATTGTGTGGACTATATGTATCCATACAATTGTTTAGAAATTTTGTATTGAAAAATTCCTCAAATATTATTTTCTCTAATTTTGATATTTTGATAATCAATCTTCTCTTTTTTAGGAATTTTGAACACAATAGTCAGGTTCATTTTGCTCCAAGATACATTTTTTGAATGATTAAAGTTAGATCTCTTGAAATAAGATACATAATAACATATCTAGAGCTTTCATACAATGTTGGAGTTGATTCTTGAACCCCACAACTCTTAGAATTGATTTATACTTAAGAACCTATAAAAAAAGGATAAAAAGTAATGCAATTGTTGTAATTTTCTAATCTGTATTAATGCAAGGAAAAAATGAATAGTGATACACTTATTTACCCTTGATAAATGATAAGGAAATGTTAAGTGAAACCCTAAGTGAAAATTAAATTATATCATGACATGTTTCGTCATCCTATGACTTGAGACAAATTAATTGACTTAAGTATGTTTAATTATGATTGTGTACAAAAGGATTTATTTAAATAATTAATTAATTAAGAAATCACATTTTTTCTAACGCTTTTATTACTCTATTATGCATGTAAAAAATTTGATTGCAAAGTGATATTCATGGAGTTTTGACAATGTTTTACATCAACTTATAGTTTCTTTCATGATAGCTTCAAGATCTCAAGGTGACATTGTTCTTGTGTTATTTTTCCTTTCTTCTTTCTTACAATGATTACTTATTTTTTATTCCTAAGTACTAATAGTGCTTGCATCTAGGATTATTATTAATCTAGATACCACTATTGCTTTTTAGCATTCTTTTTTACTTTTCACATATCATTATCATTTCAAAATCTATAAAAAACTAAAAGTTGTCCATGGAGGTTGACCAACCAATATAAGGTTTTACTGAGGTTAGCCCCTAAAATAACAATGAAAAAACTTTCTATTCTATTTTTTGTTGTAGGTCTAGAAATAAGGGAAGCAATCTCATTTAAATTTGATAATATTTTTTATAAACACTTCATTTTATTTGAATCTTACTTCTTTTTATCCTTAGAGTACAATACTGATTTTATTAGAGTAAATTTTATTATTTTGTAATTAGGTTACTTTCATAACCTTTATGTGATTTCTATACATGTAGAATTTTTTTGAACTATAGCATGCTTTCAACTCTATTTTTGTACACTATTATAGCATGTCACCCAAATTCCCTCACACTATGTTGGAGTCATATTTAGAGACTTTTAAAATTTCACCCTAGGTAGGTACTTGTTTCATGTTTTTCCTATTT
>VDFB02252616.1:73850024-73865232 GCA_007258455.2 Sequoia sempervirens
TTGTATGTAGGATTTATGGAATTTGTTGCGGGACCATCGGGGAATTCTGTTGAGAAAGAGAAAGGAAAGAACCTACAAAAGCACTGATGGGGAAAGAGGAGAAATATCAAATGAAGTATTAGTTCCATGGAGTGGAGTGCACCTCCAAAATCACCTCCACTTCAGGATTCAATTTCGCACTACAACCTGGGGTGGCTGTAGATAGATGAATTCCGATAAAGGGCTGCGACCAAACCCATAATCAAAATGCATGAAAGATTAGAAAGAGTGGCCTCACCAAGGAAGTTCACTTTCCACTTGCGCTTGTAGATCCAGAACTAGTGATGGTTTGTAGAGAGTGCTACCATAGTAGTAGAAATATCATAGATCATGATGGTAGAGTGTTGGAATATTTGTCTACTAGATCCATAGGGAAAACATTCCATATTCCTACATTTGATGTCATGGAGGAATCAGAGAAGGGATATGTTGAGAATATGTGGAAGGCATATCCCCTAGGATACAAGAGATTGATCAACCAACAGTGGTTGAAGGGAAAGATGGGTAGTGCTACTAAGGTCCCATAGGAGTTGTTCAGAAGTGAATTCCATGAGGAGTGCCATGATTTGGTAACCTTGATAAGTAGAGTAATGGGCCTCCCTACTATTGACTTCTTTCAAGAGTGTTTGTTCTACTTCATTGAGGAGATCATTTGTGGTAAAACAAAGTTCCACTAGGCAAAGATGATCAGTGACAACATGCACAACTGGCTCATGGTTGTGAAAAAGACACCTAATCTATATACACTCCTACTGGTGTATCTAATAGCATAACCATTCTATACAAGGGCCTCTTGTCTTAATAACTAATTGAGAGAGAGGAGAACTCAAAGTGTATGACTAGTGATACCCTCAATTACAGTATAGAAACTTCAAGAAAGAATATAGGAGGGTAAATGATTCCTTCATTGGGAATATCTTCAAGCTCCTTGGGGGAGACCCTGAGAGAAGAGTCTTCCATAGCACCAGGGCTTTCATTCAATGTTTTGGGTATTTGTTCATAATAGTTCCCAAAATTCATATACATCATAACAAAGGGTTCTCCAAAATGATAGAATGATTATATTGGAGGTCTCCAAACAATTGTAGAATTCCCATGCCCTATTGAGTGACAAACATAGAGCAGGGATCCCATATCCCTTGAACTTTAGGCAAAGAATGTATGCCATCCCACTCCGCCAAGTGCACAAATACTCGTGAGAAGGAGATGAAGGAGTGCAATCTAGACTCCATACAACCCTAGTAGGAATGGACCTATACAAGAAGTTTAATAAATAGGTTGAGGTAATATGCTCATCTCCCTCATGTCAAATACTTCTGGGATAATTTCCAAGACAATAAGGAAGTGTGAATGAGGAACTACATGTAGATAATGGCCTAATTTGCAAGGTTAATAAACTTGTTCCATGTGCCTGATCAAATTATGGAAGAAGAGGGATAATATTGTTGATGAGAGATTTGATAATAGCCAACCTACCACCATCGCTAATAAATCAGCTGAAAGTCAATGACCTTGATATAGTAACATGACTAGTTGAAAATAGAACAAGGCGATGCGTAGATGCCCACATTGCTCAGCTTAAAGTGTAGGGTGCAGTATTGACATATGGTGAGCCCAAAGATGAACTTGAGAGTGAAACTAATAGTAGAGTAACTACTATCCTAGAAGAAGAGGCACCTAAATCCCCTCTAGCAATAAGATCAAGGAAAAGGAAGGGTGTTCTTGAGCACCATCCCAAACATAGGGTATATACATGGAAGGGTACAAAGAGAAAATCCTCAAAGAAGTAAAATAAATAGGAAGAATTTTTAGTGAAATGCCAACAATTAAAGAAGATCTCTAATGAGGGAGGAGAATAGCGGCTCAATCACCACCACCACCGTCCCCATCCATCAAGGATTGCCACCTCCACCTCCTGCCACATCTCTGCATTGTCTATTTCCCATCTCTTCCCACCTTGTATATGTCAATCCACCTTGCTTCCACCTCACCAATGGCCCTAATTATGATATTGGATTCCTCCTCAGCCACGAAATCCCCACTATCATCCACCTCACTACCTCTTGCACTTCCCACTCTCTATAATCCAATGCTTGTAACTACCACTACAACTATGCCACCACTCACCCTTCTAGAAACCTTTGTAAAGTACATACAAGGGATACCTACTAGATACTCTTTTGTGATTATGAATCCCATAGTTCAAGCTCTAATGGTCCAAATTGTAGCTAGCCTATGTGTTCCTCTGCCACCTATAGAGCCACCAAAGATGAGGCTACCTATGTAAATATCTAAAGAAATGGAGAAGCACCAAAGTACACAGATATTGAGGCTCTAAACCAAAGATATGTAATAGAAACCTTGGCTCAGGAATTAGAAGAGGATTTGTCCTAGCAGCTCAAAGAGATAGGTGTAAAGGCCAAATATAACTTATAAGGATAGCTCCATGAAGAGAAAGAGGATACCGAAGTCAAGGTGGATATACTCAAAGATCCTCTACTAATTGGCCAAGACATTGGCCCCATCCATGAAGAAGAGGTGCCTTCTAAAAGGGAGGAAGAAGAGAAAGAGTAGGATAAAGAAGAGGGAGATGTACCAAAGAAGAGCCCCAAACCCAAACATCATATTGGGCATGAATAACCAAAAGGGAAAATACCTCAGAAAGAGGATGTAACTAAGGAAAACATAGGTACCACTGATTCAAATAAGGAAAAGGATATAAATATTGATGACTCTAATGAAGAAGAAAGAACAAAGCAAGAAGCACTAGGTTGTGAAGAGAAACAACCCTAGTGTGAGAAAAGAGAGGAAGGTTATCATGAATCAACCAAAAAAGAAGCCCAGGTGCTTGATTGGCTAGAGAGACAGTTGCAAAAGAAATACCTTGCTCTTGTTACTCCAAAGGCTAGACTTGAGGCTATATTAGTGAGAGTGAAAACAAAGACAAGGAAGGAAAAGAAGCTGAGTTTGATCTTACATCATGGTTTATGTCTTTAGATTGACAACAATAAAATTTGCTACCCTAGTGCTAGACAAAGGTGAAGGAGCCAACTATAGCATCTCAACCATTAATTTGGGCCTGACAACTAGAGAACATAAAATTGATGAGTTATAGGGGTCAGTGGTCACAATCATACAATAAATGAACAAGGATTAATCCTCCAAGGAGAAATTAAAGGCACACATGGCAGATCTCACTACCTACATTCAAGAATGGACATCCCTAGAAAAAAAGGCTCCAACAAAATCATCTGCACCCCCTCTTCTCTCCCAAGAAGAACTCACCTAAATGGAGAAAATGAAGAATTGGACCAAGGCCACTATGGATTAGTTCTAATGAGTTCTCTATAATGGAAACAGGGGCATTCACCATGTTGCTCAAACGTTCAATAAATTTTGGGATTTGCAAAAAGTAGCTAGAGGCCATGAGAAGACCTGTCGTAGGTTCACTAAGCTATACAAGATCACATATCCAAAGCTCGAGGCCATTCTCAAGTTGCTTGAGAAGACATGGGAAAAGGAATTGGAACTCATCAAGGATGATCACTAGCTAGTAGAGATCTAGAAAATGGGCTTGAATCATAGGAGAGAGGTCTTGGAGAGGGTGTTGCATGAGGTTGAACTTAACCTTGAATAAGTTGTAGAGCATAGAATGAACATTGAAGACTATCTCATGATGATGACCAATTATGACATGCCTGCCTTGGAGTTGGATCTTGAGAAAATAAGCCATTATTTTGTAAGAACATGGAGCAAGGGGTTGCAGATGCACTAACACTAGATTTCATGGAATTCGCTATGATGGAATTCACTTAGTTTGAGTAGATAATCAAGGTCATTCCCAAATGCAGGAAGCATTGGGAGAAGATCACAAAGAGATTCAAAAGCCTAAACTTTCAAGTCCTCTAATCTGACATCATGGAATGGAACAAGCTCTAGGAATTAATTGGAAAATTTGTGGAGTATGACACTCTTCAAAAGAATGAAGTAAATCCAGTGATTGATGATGAGTTTCTGACAATATAGTTGCAAAAAGAAGGCAGTCACTAGAAGACAAAACTACTATAGTGTTAAAGCAACTAGAGGACAAAATAGGGATGAGATAAAAATGTATTTTATAATGTTATGTTTTGGGGGTAGGTGAAACCCTAATGTAAAATGAATCTATGCCACACAATGAAAGTAAATCCTGCCCATTCATTTCACTTTTGGAAAACTATATAGGGGTCTCCTCTCATTTTCAAAGATAGAGTTGAGTTGTTGTGTAATGACATGTTGCATAAATATCAATAGAATTTCATTGTTGTGGTGGATTCTTGTGTTTCTCACATGTTGCATGATTTATCTTCTCAAAATTAGTATATTTAGTTTGTGTGTTCTAGGTGTTTCAAGTTCTCTTAGTAGTTTAGTTAATGTTGTACATTGATAGTGAAGAATGTTACTATGTTGATTCCTTTCATGTTCATGTTTTTTGTTGTTTTTTGAGGATGAATAGTAGCATAAAGCTAGTCTAAACATTAACTTATTACTGCACTTAAAATTCATCTATTATTCATGCTTTATGGTGAATGGATAGCTGAAAATCTCCATACCTTAGAAGATAGCACTAATTTCATGATACTGCTAGATCTTTTGTTTAAGTGGAACTTAGTTTTGGGAAGGTTGTCCACTATAACATCCCCCATTGTCACTATTCATCATTAGTTGTAGGTCTAGGAATTCTTCTATCCCTTTTCCCTTTTGAATTTTCTTTGAAACTTGAATTAAGGAAAAGTTCCAACATCATTGTAAAGCCAAATCTGATGGTAAATATGGAGTTTTAGACTGTTGTTTTGAACTTGTAGAAATTGCATTTCATTTTCAAAATCTTGCAAAAATCCATTTAAATAACTATTTCCCTTCCAACTTAGAAAAATGTTCATGCCCTTTGTGATTACCAAAAAATCATATCAATCAATTGAGTTATTTTTGCAAGTCATGACCTGACACCCAAGAGACCTTGGGATAATTTTTTGCAACTTGTTTGTGGGATGTTGTCTTTCAAGAGAGGTAGTGTAGTCGTGTGCTACCTATGTTGAAAAAGTGAAAAAAAAACCATAAACAAACCTGGCTTCAGAAGGATGGCCTTCCTTTTGCTAGGCTGGATCGAATTAGTTCCTTCTCCCCTTAGAGGTTCTAGAGAGTGTTAAGATCTACACAAAACAAAGGGGAATTTCAATGGCTACCACCCCCTACTAAGGCTGAGAGATCCAAGAGGGGGGAAGCATCTGCCTTAGCCTCATCCTCTTAGCCCACTTCATCTCCATACTCACCTCCTCCTTCCATCCATTTTCTCCACTCTGCTCCTTCATTTCTAGCAACACCTTCCTCTTCCCAGCCATCCCAAACTACCTTCCAACCCTTCACTTCCCATAGCCAGGGAATTGCCCCTATCCCAACACTTCACATCCAAGGTGCTGCTCCAATTGCTACTACCCATTTGTAGACCCAAGTAACTATAGAATAGCTAGTGCCTCCTCCACCTCCCATCATGGATTGGTTGGGTAATAACCTGTCTCCTCTATCCTTCAATGAATACCATGATATGCTGAAGAATCCAAAGGTATTTTTTACTAAGTTCCATACTTGTGATCCACAAAGGACAATAGAAGAACATATCAAGATCTTCTAAATAGCTTTGAAGGAAATGCAAATATATCATGAATATGTGGCTTGTAGGCTCATTCCTTACTCCTTGGGGAAAAATTCCTTTTATTGGTACATCAATCTACCGACTAGATCCATCACCACTTGAAATCTATTAAAGAACGCCTTCTTGCAAAAGTTAAAGATTCCAATCAGTCCTTCCAAGTTGTATCAATAGTTCATGTCCATTTGAAGGGAAGTCAATGAACTAATTAGCTCCTTCAATGATCGATTCCATCACACTTACATGAGGGTGAAACCACCCTATCTTGTTGATGATCCCTCTACTTAGTTGGTCTATTGTGCCACCTTTGATAACCTTATGTCTACACTAGTGAAGAGGATGCACTCGCCACTTGGCAGGTTGGTGGATGTGTATGCAAAAGTAGACATAGAAAGCACTGATTTGGGATAGAACATTTATGGTCCACTGCCATCATTGGGACCAACTTCCAATCCAATAAAAATCCAAGGACTCAATCATGCCTTGGCCCATCAAAAATCCACTGATGAATCAACTTCCATAGCTATGGATAGTGTCTCATTTTGGGCAACCAATTGACCAGGCTTCACTAGTGACTGATTACTTGCAACCACAACAACAAAAAGCTTATTATCAGTAATCCCAATTGCCTATAGACTTGTAGAATTGAGAGTTCCCACCTGATTAACAAAATCAACCAGTAGTACAACCGGTCTTCCTCCATAACCAAGCACTGCAGTTGAAAAAAACATAAAAGGATTGTATTGATGAGTTGACAAAGTTGCTAAAAAACATTTCTACCAAAATGATACATTTAAGGAATCAAAATAACCAACTGCAGGCCTCTCAAAGAAGCATCCAAGCTAACCTCAATTGAGATAATCGTGAAAAATGTGATGCGGGTTCCTCCTCTAGATAGAATTATGAGAGAGGTCAAAGTTCTAACCAAGGATTCAAAAGGAGACCTACACAAATACAAAACCATATGTGGAACTCAAGGCCTAACAATAGAGGCATTCCCACACCTCTTGATCAGCCTACCAATGTGGATAAAATGACAAGTGGAGTGTACTTGGTAGAGGTAGCCTTAGTTGGGTGGTGTTGCATCCACAAAAAAAGCATACATTTAGAATTTGATTGTCCAAAGTTCCAAAGAGTAGCAAAAAATTTCCAAGTGGAGGTCCAAAATGCAGTAGATGGTGTTGGGTGTAGAGACATAGTTCCATCCAAACCATATGATTCATTAATACTGGTGGTCAATCAAGCTCCTTTCCCTTGAGGTGAAAGCAATTTACATGAAAAGGAGACCGTTGCCCCAAAGGATGATGTAACAAAAGAGGTAAGCAATGAAAACCCTTTGTCCCAACTTTTTGATTCAATAGAAAATCATCTAGAAGATGAAGAAGAGCCACATGAAGATGAGGTCCAAATATTTAATCAAAGGGTGATCCCTTATAATTTAAGGAATAGACAAGCAGGTGGCCCTTTTATGACCTCTACCCTACCTAATAACTTCAATAATCCACCTGACCCGAATGCCAGTAATCATATGGGCTACCCTTATGTGCCAACCCATTTTTTCAATAAGTATAGGTAGCAAAACCAAACCCAAAACTAGTCTACTAGCTCCTCTCAAGATAGATCTTTTGAGGAAAAAATTGATTAAATGGGTGAATATGTGGTAGAATAATTTAAGAATGTCAAATTGAGCTTGTTAGCCTTTGAATTGCTTAAGGTCCCAATAGTTAGAAATGTCCACTTTAGGATGATTAATGGGATTGGTTCATCCAAGATGACCCAAGACATACCTTCCAAAAGGGTCTCCTTTGATGACTCAAAAAATGAACCCGTAATCCAAGAAATTATAGGAAAGAAAATGGATCATCCTTCAAATTACCAAACAAACAAACAACCTTCCAAAGAACAAAATCAAGTGCAAGATCAGGATAAAGCTAACAATAAGGACTAAGATCAAGTAGCTTAGGTTGATGTCTAACCTAGTTGTTCCAAGGGAAGCTAGAGACTCCTCCCTTCTTGACTACCATCAGAATATTTGGAAATAATTTTCATAATTTCTTGCTTGATTCAGGAGCCTTAGCCAATGTTATGCCATTAGGAGTATTCAAAGCTCTAGGGATAGTTCCAACTCTTTTTTGACAAAAGATAATCGAGTTGGACAAGATAGAGGTGAACATTGTCAGAGTAATCAATAGGATACCTATGTAGATTGCTATTGATCCAAGGGTACAATAGATAATTCCCTGACACATATGAAATCATACTAGGAAGGGATTTCACTCAAGCATTAAACAAATATGCTACAATAGATTTTTCTCACTTTTGGCTGCCTTGGAAGGGGTTTCCAAACTAGATTCTTATCGATTGGGAGCCTCGCATGAAGTTCATGATTAGAAAGTACAACACAAATGAGGTATTGTTTGCTAAAAAAAAACTAGGAAACTATTGTCCCATAGCATATCAAGATGAATAAGAATTCCAAGAAGAGGAAGTGGTTGAAGAGGTCCTTGTGTTGAGAAGTCCTATGACCTTGACCCATGCACCTCAGAGTATAGAGATGTTGATTGAATCAGATGATGAAGATTCATATGAGGATGATAACCTTAGATTGCTTGATGGATTTCAAGACTTTATGGAAAAATGTGTGTCAGATCAACTTATCCTAGAAGCAAGAATGGACTTTCAAGAACTCCTACTACCCAGTTGGTGTAGGGTACACAATGTTGCCCACTTAGAATTTGAATGTTGCTTGTGCCAAATAGTAGTTGATCACATGAAGGACAAGTCACCCCAAATGGGGGACTCTAAATAGAACAAATAAACCAAAGCCATGTTGAATATGTGCCATCACCCAAAGGTGTTGAATTAGGTGTCCAACCAAGAGAAGTGTGATCAATTAGCTCCAAGGTTAAAGAGGACTCCACATTTTGGACATTGTGCTTCAATGGGTCCAAGTCCAAGCAAGGAGTAGGAGTTGGCTTTGAGATTATTAATACTATGGGTAAGACATACTTTGTTGCTCATAGGCTCCAATTTTATTGCACCAACAATTTAACTAAGTATGAAGCATTAGTCCATGGTCTTTTGATGGCGCTAAGAAAGAAGTAAAAAATGTTACAAGTCTTTGGTGATTCAGAGCTAGTAGTGAAGCATGTTAGGAAGTTATATTCCTACCATGATAGAAGGCTTGAAAATTATAGGAATAGAGTCTAAGATCTTATAGAAGGAAAAGATGAATTTAATATTCAATTGATCCCTCGAAGCAAGAATCACACCACTAATGCCTTAGCATAGGTGGCTATTACCCTTCAACCCCTTTCCCTAGCTGGCCTGAAGAAGTTAATTGATAAGCTTACTTCCACTCCATCAGTGCTTGATAACATCACCAACTTCCAAGTATTCAATGATGATAAACATATGCTAGATTTCATCACCAACTCCAATGTGTTTTCAACTTAGCTCATTGATGAGGTAGAGCTTGAATAAGTTGAATTAGATATAGAGGGAGTCATTAATCTCAAAAAAACCACAATACCACAAGTTATAGTTCAACTAGAGTAGATATTTGACTTGGATTAGATAAGAGATTAGGATCAAAAAATGAATAAAGATTCCATTGACAACTAGTGTAATTATCACAACCTAGGAATGACTAAAGAGGTCAAGAACATATTCATCGGCAAAGTGTGCACACTAGAAGAAAGGAAGGGGATCATTGTTTCCCTATGCACATACCATGATGTGGTTTCCTGGAGTTATGAGGACTTGAAGACATATGATACATCGATCATCACTCACACCATCCCTCTCAAGCCAAATGTGAGACCTTTTAGGTAGCATCAACACCCAATCAATGCATTGCTAGAGCTTATCATTTACAAAGGGGTGATCCCACAGATTTGGTTTACAATTTCTAGGAGATTCTAATTTTTTCTGAAATCACATATTTTTAGAAAATATAATGATTTAAGCCTTAAAAATTTTCATTTAAAGCATTCCAATTAAAGATGGTTTGATCAAACTACCTTAGATCAAACCCCCTTGGATAGAACCCTACTGGTTTTAAACCATACCTATAATAGAGTTCCCTTTACACCTATCAAAATGTCGCATAAAACCACTTTGGTTTACCTTTGGGTGGATAAATGAATTCATTTAAATTTTTTTGTAAGTATAGAACCTTTTATTATAAGCTTCCCAAAAGTATAATTTTAAATAAACCTAATTTAATTATTATATTTATTTTTATTTCTTTTGCTTAATGTGTAGGTTTCTCACCAAAATCAAGCTCTATGTTCTAACACATGTTGAAAAAATAGAAGATTATCGTAAAAAAAATTGAAAAATATGAGCGCAAAAATATTGAAGTACTTGTTCAAAAAAATGAATTTAGATACATACAAAAAGTTATGGCTCAGAGTCCACCTATGTCCGAATTGTAGCTGGTTTTGACTTAAAAAACACATGATTAAGGACAAATATTCAATAAAACACTATGAAACCAATTGGAAACACTAGATACCATAGTTACAAATATAAATTAAAAAAAACAGAATTTTATCCTTCATGGAAAAAATTTATGCATTATACAATGAGTATCACTCCTTAAAAATGTTGTTTAATGAGAAAAACTAGTTTTGAAGGAGATGGAAAAATAACCTAATATGATTCCAAAAAATTTTGAAAAAAAATATATTTAGAATCTACGTAATAAAAATTTCACAAATCACTAGTTGTATCATCCTCAAATTCTCATGTTGTAGTCAATACTATAGGTGCCTAAAAGTGAAGATTTAGTTAGAAAAATTAGCTCAAAGGTCCAGCTTTAAATGCAACAAACCAATATTGTGGATCACCCAAAGAGGTCCAAAAATTGTTGTCCACAAGAATAATTTTCACACTTAGACACTCCATGTGAGTGGAAAACTTGGTTTTAGTTAGGAAGAAGAATGGAGAAATTATATTGTGCATCGACTTCTGTAACTTCAAGAGAGCCTTATAAAATGAAAACTATCCAGTACTATCACTAGATGAAGTGTTGAAAATAGTTAATGGGTCTCAGATGATGTCATTTTTGGATGGATATTCAAGATACAATAAGGTCATGGTGTAGTACAAAGACCTCCACAAAACAAAATTCACCAAAAAGTGGGGAATTTTCACATATAAAGGAATGTCGTTTGGAGTAATGAACACCGGGTAAAACTCCTTCCAACATGCCATGGATAACACCTTCAAGGATTTGATTGGAAAGTGCATAATCATCTATATGGGATGATGGAAGCTATGTTTTCAAAGAAAATATGGGGACCATGTCTCCCATTTATGCAAGGTCTCCAAAATGCAAAGAGTTCTAATTTCCCCAAATCTCAAGAAGTGTATCTTCAAATTCATGGAAGGAAAGTTGCTTGGGCATGTGATGTAAGAGAAGGAATATCAATAGACCCCGAACACATCTAGGCTATTCTAAAAATTTAACTTCCAAGCAGCAAGAAGGAACTAAAATATTTCTTTGGGAAGATCAACTTCATCGGGAAGTTCATCATGGGCTTTGTTGAAATTGTCAAGCCATTGAATGCTATGTTGAAGCAAGGTGCCAAAGTAGAATTTACAATGGAAGCCAAGAAGGATTTTGAAGAAATAAAGAAATAAATTGATGATGCACTAGTGATGGTTAGCCTAGATTACCTAAATCCCTTCTATATCTACTCTTTTGCTTCATATCACTCTTGTGACAACACATTGACCCGAATAAATAATGAAGGGAGTGAGCACCCGATTTCCTTCATGAGTGCTCTATTGAAGCATGCTAAGCTGAGATATCATAACATCAGAAAGAAAGCATATGCCTTGGTTAGAGGAGTTAGGAAGTTCCAACATTATATTTTTTGAAATAAGTTGTTCTCAATTGTGCCTGATCTCATAGTTAAGAATTTCTGATACAAAATGAGCTAGGTGAAAGAAGAGAAAAAATGGGTCATTTTGCTATAGGAATATGACATGGAGATTCATCCCATGAAATTGGTTTGAGAGAAATCCCTCACCTGCACAATAGCTAGAATGATAGTTGAAGCAAGACCTAACCTCATTGTGCAACAATATCAGTTAGAAGATGTTTCTCCCAAAGAGTGGTATGATGACATCATCTATTATTTGTTGAACAAAAATTTCCTATCCCAACTACAAGGAGTCTAAAAGTGTGCCCTCGGGAAATAGTTAAATGTTACAAGGATCTATATTGTAGAATAGAAATCATGAGGGAGTCTATGTTAGATGTCTTGGAAAAGAGGAAGCAGACAAAGTATTGAAAGAATTTCACAACAAATTTGGAACTAGCCTTGGATCCAATCCCCCAACCATCCACTAGATTCAATGGGATGATTATTACTAGCTATAATTTTTTAAATATGCACATAACCATATCCGAACATGTCACATTTTCCAAACTATTGCAACTAGAGAAATAAATGTTGTTATCCCACTATAGCCAGTCCTAGAGGTAAGGTTGTTCACTCAATGGGGTGTCAACTTCATTGGTCCAGTAAGCTTGCCCTCCTCTGTAGGTCACATGTACATTCTAACTGTTTCTAATTATTGCACTATATGAACAAAAGCAATAGCATGTAGGTAGTGCACTATTGAAGTTGTTACCAATTTTTTAGAAAGTTTTATATTGAATCACTTCAGTTGTCTATTTACCCTTATGTGTGATAATGGCTCCACCTTTTCCTCACTTAAGTTTGATAGTTGGGCCTTCGATTATGGGATTGCACTTAAATTTTCATCCAAATATTATCCTCAAATCCATGTTCTAGCTGAGTCAACAAACAAAAACCTAATAACTATGATAAAAAAATTGCTTGACATGAATCCCAAAGACTGCACACCTAGCTATGTTTTTCCCTTTAGGCAGATTGTACACACCATAAGGTTGCTTTGGGTGATTCCCTATTTCATATGGTCGATGGCTTAGAGCCCATCTTTTTCATTCACCTTAAGATCCCCACTTTCCATTTTCTCAACAGCTACTATGAGGAAGGGGACCATAAAGAAGCCCATTTAGTTGATTTAATGCATCTAGAAGAAGTTTGTGACTGAGCAATTGAAAACTTCATGAAATACTAGGGTGTAGTCAAAAGATGGTTCGATCACTGAGCTAAAGTGAAGGCCTTTAAGATTTCCAATCTAGTCCTTTTGGGGGACAAGGCCCATGAAAAGAAAGGGAGACATGAAAAATTCAACAAGCTTTGGCTTGGCCCCTTTCAAATTTTAGAAATCCTAGGAGAAAATGCTTTTCACCCAAAGACACTCATTGGAGAGGATGCCACATTGCTAGTCAATGGGAAACATCTCAAGCATTATTTCCTTGTCTGAGCTTTTCAAGCTCATCCTTTTATATAGTGTATATAGGTTAGCTTAGGTTCTTTTGCTTTACTATTGTGCCTATGTTCCACTTTTCTTCGCTTTCTCATCTACTCTTGTTTTCGCCGAGAGTGTTCATTTGTTCTTGTTGTGGTGATCACGCTTGGTTTATTAAATGGCCTACTTTTTTTTCCCACTCCTATTTGTTCTCTAGATAAATCTTCATTCGTAGCTATTGATTTATGACTACTCCCATGAAGCGGGTCTCCATACTTGAACTCTGACTTGACCTAAGATGGAAACCTTGTTTAAATATTCTTACATTTATCTCAGATCACACACATAACACACTTTAAATGTTTCTTTTGCATTTTGCAATGGCTATTATGAGGTTTCAACAACTAAAAAATCTTGAGTCTGCTCTAGTGACCACTATGATTCCAAACCCATAGTAAGCTTCAGTGCTTATGCAGCTGAGCAAAAGAAAAGAGTACCAAAAAGGAAATATCATGGAAAAGAAAAGAAAGAAAGGAAACACTAAAACAAGAAACTGTGTGGGTGTATAGGCAACTCTATCGAGTCTATGGATGCTCAAATGGAAAGAGAGCAATGTTCATTAGGTCACAATGACAACTCTATCGGGGCTATGCATGCTTGACTAGCAATGAAGTAATTTCCAGGTTACTTTTGGGGTTAGGAAACTTGCGTATCTTGCCTTGATTGATTAACTACTATCTATTATGGTTTTTGAAGAAGGGAATGGAATCAATATACACACATTTCTAAGATATTATTGTGATTCAATTCAACTAAGGATACCATCCTCCTATGAGTTCCTAGTTCACTTATGGAAACTGACTTCCAGTCTGTGAAACCAAAGATTCTAGGTTCATAATGAATATGTACCCTTATAACACTTAGGATTGTTCTCCCCATGGATTCACCATTTTTTGTGCCTATAACACACATGCCCTATGTTTATTTCCAAATCAATAGATGCAATGAGTCATAAAAGAGTAGCCACTCTCTCATATTCAGATTCAAAGATTGATTTGGACAATGAACAAGATTCAGTTAAAGAGACTAAAATATTCTACACTTCTAGCTCTATCAAACCAGGGAGGGTAATCCCAATCAGTATATTTATAGATACTTTTGTGCCAAACTAAAAAATACACTATATATAGATGATTCTCCTCTAATTGTTTGAAAGAAACAATACTCTAAAATCTTGACTGACCTTTACAATAATGCCTCATTTAAACATGAGAGATGTGATTCATTAAAATGATCTCAACACACAAACAAACTAGGACTGATAAATAATATGATTTAAATTTGTAATCAGCTATTGAGTTAACCAACAAAATGTAACATGAATAACCCACTTAGATCATTGCTTCATTAATTGGAACATAGTCAACCTAGACACCCACATAATCTAATAACAATCTTCAGACTTGACATCATATGAAGCTCTAAAATGTTGTATTACATTATTTTTACATAATATCCTCACCACTACTCATCAAAATCCTAGTACTTACTTTACTACAAATTTATAGCCATATTCAAGTAGCTACATTAATTCTTTGAATTAATATACAAGAACAGAGCCACACATCTATCTGAAACTAATGGAGACAAATAAGATAACCTTGATTATATTATCCATAACTTACAAAACCGGTACATAGGAGAGTAAAATGGCCTTTAAATTGCACTAGTTAATATTATCTTCCCAATATTGCAATGAAAATTACATAGATATCAATAGACTCCAACCTAAAAAAAAATCTTAGAAATGTTCTATATACACATTACAATATACTTTGTGAATAATTACAGAACAACCTCTCTCTCAAATGAGGTAGAAAAACAACACTTAAGGAGAAAGAAACCCTAAGTGGAGATCAAGAGAAGACACTTGGAAAATTTTGGTTCATTGATCTGCAATTGCCATGGCTTGTTAAAGAATCTTCAACCTTTCCCCTGCATTCCTACTTCATCATTCACTAGCAATAGAAAAATATTCCCCCTAGGAAGACACATCATTCCACTTTTATTTGTTGTAGAAAATATTTGTTAATGAAAGAAGAAAAATTCTCCTATGAAATATTT
>VDFB02252616.1:73865252-73883070 GCA_007258455.2 Sequoia sempervirens
GGAAACATTAAAACAATGACTAGCATTGGGTGTATAGGAAACTCTACTCGAGGCTATGGATGCCCAGCTAGCAATGAAAATGTTTTGAGACTATGGATGCGACCTTAACATAGCAATGCCCAGGTTACTTTTGGGGCTAGGAATCTTAGGTAGCTTAATTTCATTAATTAAATACAATCTATTATGGTTTCTGAAGAAGGGAATGGACTCACTATACACAAACTTCTAAGATATTAATGTGAGCCAATTCAACTATGGATCCGATCCTCCTAATATTTCCTAGTTCACTTATGGAAACCAACTTCTAGTTTGTGAAACTAGAGATTTTGATTTCATAATGAAAATTTACCCTTATAATACTTGGGATCGTTCTCCCTATGGATTCATCATTTGTTGCACCTATAGCACACAAGCCCTATATTGATTTCCAAATCAATAGATACAATTTGTCCTAAAGAGTAGCCACCCTCTCATATTCAAACTCAATAGGTTGATGTGGCCAACGAACAAGATTCAGTCAAAGAGATTGAAATTTTCTACACTTATGGCTCTGTTAAACCAGGGAGGGTAATCCCAATAGTATATTTATAGATACATGTGTGCTAAAGTACCAAATACACTGTAAACAGATGGTTCTCCTCTAATTGTTTGAAATACATAGTACTCTAAAGGATTGGCTGACCTCTACAATAATGCCTCATTTAGACATGAGAGATGTGATTAATTAAAATGAGCTCAACACACAAACAAACTGGGATTGATAAGTAATATACTTTAAATTTGTAATCAATTGTTGAATTAACCAACAAGATGTAACATAAATAACCCACTTAGATCAGTGCTTCATTCATTAGAATGGAGTCAACCTAAACACCCACATAATCTATAACAATCTTCAAACCTGACATTATATGAAGCTCTGGAATGCTGCATTACATTATTTCAGCATAATATCTTGACCACTACTTCTTATCAGAATCCTAGCACTCGGTTTAATACAAATTTACAACCATATTCAAGTACCTACATTAATTCTTTGAATTAATAGACAAGAAAAAATCTACACATCTATCTGAAACTGATGGAGAGAAATAAGATAACCTTGATTATATTATTCATAACTTGCAAAACCAGTACATAGGAGAGTAAAATGGCCTTGAAATTGCACTATTTAATATTATCTTGCCAGTATTGCAATCAAAATTACCAGATATCAGCAGAGACTCAACCTAAAACAAAATCTCGAGAAATGTTCTATATACACATTACAATATACTTGACTCATTATAGAACAACCTCTCTTTCAAATAAGGTAGAAAAATAACTTAAGGAGAAAGAAACCTAAGTGGAGATTAGGAGAAGACACTTGGAAAATTTTGGTTAGTTGATTTGCAATTACCATGGCTTGCTAAAGAATCTTCAACCTTGCCCTTGCATTCCTACTTCATCATTTCACTAGTAATAGAAAAATATTCCCCCACAACGAAGACACATCAATTCCACTTTTATTTGTTGTAGAAAATATTTTTTAAGAAAGAAAAAGAAAAAAATTATCCTATGAAATATTTAAAATGCTTAGCTTAACATTTGAAGGCACATTTAAAATTCTTGCCTTTACCATTTAAAAGTGAAAATACTCTCCCTTTATTTATCTTCATTATTATTTAAAGATTATCTTTAAATAATGAAAAGATTTTAAACTATTAAATAACCCCCATTTCCTTTTTTTGTGCTTCACACATTTTAATATTTACCATTTAAAATTAAAAATGTCTCACCTAAAATGAAAGTCCCTTAAAAAATAATATTGTCAAGAAACATTCAAAACTTTAAAAATTTACTCAGGCCCATCATCTCACTTACTCCAATATTTCCCAACACTATGGCACATCTCCCATTCATTTAGAAAAGCTAATATTAATTAGAGATTCCCAAAAAAACCTCAACAACCCACTCTCATCGCCAATCATAGATGTATTTTGGAATGGAAATTTCCATTAGCAATGAACAATGGAGAAAAGAAACTTCACCCATCATGAATGAAAAATGGAGACAAATAATCAAATTAGAGAGACCTGATGTAGAGAAAAATGGGTGGTATTTCCCATCACTAATGCAGTGAGAAGAATACACACTAGAACAATGATGAATGGTACTCCAAAGTAGAAGACTTGAGAACTCATTTCCCTTCATCATTTCTCAAAATTCCTCATGAACTGTTGCTTCCTTAGTAATCTATGGCCACACCACATAGGTTTGTACAACAAATTTTTACAGTAGTTAGCATGCAACTCTATCTTCTCCATCAAATCCATGTATATGCAGGCATGCCACAATAAATAATTCAGCTTCATGAATATGTGGGAACCAAAAGGCATTAGGGTTCAGTGCCAAATACACATTCATAGATAGTTTTGATACATCTCCTCAGCAAGTGTGGATTGTTCTTGTTTTCTTCATTTTCAACACCCATCATTCCACTCAACAAACAAACCTTGGGAAAATTTTAATTGCTTTTGTTGCATTTCGAGCCCCACACAATAGGATTAGGGTTTCAGCTAGAAAAAAAATTCCTTAAACGATTGTAATACATTTTGACTGTGAGCACAAATTTTCCTTGTGTAAAGTAAACATGATCTAGATTTACCTTCACTCTAGGCCTTTTGAGTTTCCTATAGTAGCTTCTTCTACTAGTGATAAAAACATTTACCTTATGGGAAAACATCATCCTAGCAATCATGGTGGCAACCCCTTTTAACCAACACAATGGTTTCCTTTTGTAGTGTAGACACTTCCTCTTGCCTTATGTTGCTCTTAAAATTTTCCTCTTGTTGTGCCAATCCATTCCTTCAATCTCATGCGATGCAGTATTTATAGAGCGCTTGATGCATTCTTTTCCATTTTAAAATGCATGCCCCAACAACTAGGTTTAATATGCTCTCATTTTGAGACCGTGCCTTGGTTGCAAACTAGATGTGCCTCCTTCTAGCTTGCACAATGTCAAATTGTGCTACCAATTCATTTTCTATTCCTTGTGTTCCATGGAATCCTCCTCTCACTAGAAAAGTTGAAGAGTAATTCCAATTATCAAGTGTAATATCAACAAAAGGCTTCTCCCCATCTAATTCACATATGCAGCTTGAACATTCCTTTTAGATCGAGCCAACCATCTCTCCACTTCACATTGTGTTCAAGCTAGAGTAAGATGAAAATTCAGGTGTGGAAACTCATTTATGCGAAGTAAACAATGTGTCAGGTTTTCCCATATAGTCCTCTATCCTCTTAAGACATGTTTCCTTGCTCCATGGATTTATTTAGACTATCAACATTGTCCCTTTCTTCAACAAAATGAAAATGGTGGTGCTCTTCACTATAAAAGTCTGTAAAATAGTTCCAATTCACATTTGGAATGTCACATTAAAACTTTTCACACTTGATTTACCTTGATGCTTTGATGGATTTGCATATCTCACTCCAATGCTCCCATTTTTTGGTCATATAAAACTCTTAGTATCTGATTTAGTTGGTGTGGCCTCAAAGTGTTTTCTCTTGTTTCAAGCGAGTCATTTTATCTTTGTTCTATAAGGAATTCGATCTATTTTTATCCATCTTGAGCATGTCCCTCATTCAATCCCAATCAAGCCCAAAGCTTTTGCTTTTCAGTAGATAGTTAAGATCCTTCCTTATGTTGCAAAGAGTTTCCATAACAATCCCAAAGTCCAAGGGTAATTTCCTTGTAAGAAATATTTACATCTAATTCACCCTCTACAAATTTAAATTTTTTTTCTCCCTTTGTTCCATATTTTTAGAGCTTTCCATGAATAATTTGGTAAGTTTTGATCCACCTCCAATGCATCCTCAAATAAACTCTAGACTTAGTTGGGTGTCAGCCAATGCCTGAGCCATGGCTACAAGTAAGTACACATAGATACAAATAGGGGAATGAAAATTTAGTTGATCAATTAATATCCCTATTGATTGCTACAATTCTTGCTTGATTATAGATCTTTATCCAATCTTTGTTTTATTCAAATACCATGTGATTTTCAAAGTGTATCCTTGCTAAAAGCTTTAATGAAAATTGTATAAACACTCTTTATGAATACAATCTTTTTGCAATTGTATTTCCTCAACAAATCTCCATTGTAATGAACACATGATCTAAGAATTGAAGTTATGGTAGATATCTCAAAAAGAATTTCTTGGATGTATTGAGCTAGCACAAACAATGGATTGCTTTTATACAATAACATTTAAGGCTTTCCTTATAATCTTACACTTTATTCACCATATCCCTCTACCATAGCATCAAAATAGAACCCTTTGTTTTCAAACCCTCATACTTTGTTATGCCAAAGTGATTCATGTAAATGAGATCATTCCCCTTTTGAGTGATCATATCTCTACCTTTAATACCATCTCTTCAAAGCATTTATTCAAAACAATTCATTCACTATATTAGCACTGAAACCTTTGATCAATATCTTTATCCATTTGATGGCATGAATTTCAAACTCCATATTTGAAAAGGTGATCTCATTGTGCATTTGAGATCCTGAAGGAAATTATAATTGTATACCCCTCCACATGCTAACCAGTTTAGAGCAATTTACTTGAAGTAATTTCCATAATGCAACACTTACAATTTCACCATTCTACAAAGAATTTTGGGTCCCCATGTGGGCCCCACTAAAAAAAAAAAAAAAAATTCAAATAAGTTTCAATTTGAATTGACCTAAGGCTTCTTGTGAGTGCATCTAAAGTGAAAATTTGAAATGGGTTATCATTAAAAGTTGCTTTTAGGCATTTTTGCAGAATGGTTAAAATTGGTCAAGTTGCCTTTGGAATTGCCCTTGGAAACAAGTCAAACAACCTCTTCAAGTCATGAAAATTTACAAGAATGTAGGAATTTGACCCAGAAATGGGGTGCCACAAATGGCTTAACAAAATAAGTAATGAGGTGAAAAATATTTAGTGTCAAATTTGCTTAGTTGACCATTTCTACAACTACACTTTTTCAGAACCAATTAAAACTCACCCAATAACCTGCTTAAAAAAATACCAAATCAACTCTTGGCGAGCTACCATTGGATGTACAAGCTTATTTGGGTACAATGGGTACATTTACAAGAGATATTTTCTTGAATCATTATTCATCAAAAGATATTGAGGGTCAACGTTGACCACCTTGAAAAGTTCTCAAAATGTAGGTGTGAAAATAGAGCAAATTGCATTTGCTTTTGGCCTGGTAAAAATATAAAATATTATCATGAGGCCCTAAAACCAGACTAGGGAGTAAATTAATGTAAGGAGAATGGAGATAAATAATCTATTTGACATGATAATCATCTAGTTGCAAAATATAAGCTCGAACAGGAGGCCACTTCATAGAACTAAGAGTTCACAAACAACAAAAAAGTGTCAAAACCCTCCAGCTTCGCTTTTCAAAACACTATCAAAACTCATCATGGGAAGTAAAAAAAATTACTTGCAAATTCACATATGTCACATGAGTGTCCAAAAAGGGT
The DNA here is from genome assembly GCA_007258455.2 of Sequoia sempervirens. Lineage (NCBI taxonomy): Eukaryota > Viridiplantae > Streptophyta > Pinopsida > Cupressales > Cupressaceae > Sequoia > Sequoia sempervirens. The sequence continues at coordinate 73,870,781 of VDFB02252616.1, forward strand.
TTTTGCAAAAAAATTAATTGGCTTCAAATTGTAACCCTCCAAAGTAGATCATTTGGGAAAAAAATTTCAGGGGCACTTCTGAGTGTGCAAAGGAAATTTTTTCAATATGGGCACTTCAAATTTGAAAATTTGAAGGTGCCAACACTTTTTTCAGAATGGGGACCCTCTCTTTTTTCCTTCGTCAGATCGCCTTTTTCCTTTGCCTCATTTCACATTCCCCTAATTTTTAGCTTAAATTGGTCATGCACCCTAAAGTCATCATCCTCACTTGGCCAAAATTTCACCACCCTAAAATTTTCTAAGTCTTTGGATTTTGTATGGTTTCCCTAGCAGGTTTGCCTTAGTCTTTAACTTTGGCATCCTTCAACCCCTACGGGTCCCGCCTTGTAGGCTTCCCTTTACATGATGTTGTTGTCTCTTCGTCATTTCATCGATGGTTGACCCAAAACATCTTCCTGCATGGAAGGTCCCACAACCTTCCTAGTAGTTATCTCTCTGGTGTTCATCAACGATGAAACCTTGGGGTCTTCATGCCTTGCAGGCTCTACCTTTCCCACCACCAGTTCATCAAATTTTGTGCTAGCTACCCTGCTAGCCACCATACACACATTCAATATGGGTCATTAATGGACTTTTACTATAAATAGGTTCACCTGACTTGTCATTTTCACCTACACCAATTAGAAATTTGTCAGAGCAATTAGAAATCACACCCCCTATGTCTACATGAGTTTTTGAAGGATCTAAGACTTGTCCTTCACCAAAATTATTTGCACCTCCCAGGTATGTTTGTCGCTAGCCACTTAGAACACATCTTCTTCAATATGGTTTGTTTAAATTAGTTGAAAATATTAGGAGGAACCCACTTGATTTAATCCAACAACCATTTAAACTATCAACCCCACACCATAAATATTTCAAAAAATTGGTAAAACACTCAAATGCCACCATTTTGAGCAATGTGGAACTTTTCCTTGTCAGCGTTGTTCTTCATAGGGCCTTGACTCCCTTGCGGCCTGCAAGCTCCTCGTCACCATCCTCAAGCGAAAACCTAAATTTTGAAAAACTTAAGCAAAAAAAAAAAAGGTATGAAGTCCTTGCGGCTTCACCCTTGCAAGCCACCACATGTAGGAAGCCCCTATTTCACAACCATTCTTAAACAAATTATCCTTGCTAGTATCCTATATCATGGGTTCCACCAAAAAAGCTTTTGTTGAACTCTAAAAATACCAAGTTTTAGCATGTAGAACATTCCTTGCAAGCCATCACTTGTAGGTCACTAGCCTATGAATGTCATTCCTTCTGTGTCCAAGCCAAAGCTCCTCCCCGTGTTGTGGATCTCGCTACCCTATTGGTCATCCACCATTTACTAGAGAAAATATAAATTGAGTTTTCATTGCAAGCCGTTTAGTGTAGACCTCTATTTTCCCTTCGTTGTCACCTGAACACCTATCCCCAATAGCTAAGCCATTGTGACCACCCACTTTGTGAACATTGCAGACCTCCTTTCCATCCTGAATGATCAAACAAAAATGCAAAGTTAAAACCCTCGTGTGAGAAAATTTCTATGGGGGTTCGTCTGTGGACAACCCTACCTTTGTCACCACTTCAAGCATCCAAGGAACCCCATCCACCTGCACTAAAAATTTCACCTAGACCTTTTCCCTTTGAGCTTCACTAGAAACCAAGTTTGTATTATTTGTGGGCCTTTCCTTGTGGGACTCCACTTGCAGCCCGCTGGTATCCAATTATCGCTTTGAATGACCATGCCCCCTCTTTTTCCCATGATGCAGACTTTGTGCTCTCCCTTGTCCAAACTCATCCAAAGAAAAGTTTCCAAGTTAGGGTAATTTGTAGGTCCATCCATGTGGACCACATCATATGGACTGCCACCTCATCATCATTGTTCTTAAATAGCCATCATAAAGCGGATTTTTTCCAGTTCCTACTTGCATATCTCCAAGTGACCAAAATGAAGGAAGTCAACTTGAACCATCTTTTCCACCTACAGATCCCATGTTGTAGGATTCCCCTTGTAGGCTGTCATCCCTTGTTCACCATTTATCAATGGTGGATCCTTGAATGTCCATGAGGCCTCCTACCTCTGTACTCCTCAAGACCACACGAGCCTAGTGACCAATCAAATGCCTCCAAAGACTTTAAATCTGACCTCCCCTCATGCCAAGTGCCTCCTTGAAGATTTTGATTGCTAAGTCCCTAATGTGGAACTTTGAGTACGAGTGGCTATTTGTGGGTTGTTGTGCCCTTAGCATCTTTCTGCTCTTGATTTCTCTTGACAACTCCCCACCCAAGGAAACCTACATCCCTAGGCCCACATTCATGTAATTGTCCCAAACGAACTCTAAATGATGAATTTTGATGAATTTTATGATCTCCTAATAATGAATTGTTGGATCTAACCCTTGTTTTGTAGGATTTAAGGTGATACTTCCATGATTCCTATGTAAATGCACTTACTATATCTTTGTATGCAAAATTTATGGAATTTTCTATGAGACCATCATGGAAGTCTACCAAAAATGAGAAAGGAAAGAATCCTACAAAAACACTATGAGGGAAAGAGGAGAAGGATCAAATGAAGTACTAATTCCACAGGGTGGAGTGAACTTCCAAAATAACCTCTACTTGGGATTTAGTGTTAGACACCAACCTTGGGCATGTGGATATAGATGAATTCTGATTAAGGGTCATGATCAACCATACAATTGAAAATGTATGTAAGATCAGAAAGAGTGGCCTCGACAAGGAAGTCAGCTTTCATCATGTGCTTGTAGCTCCATAACTAGTAATGGTTTGTAAAGAGTGCTATGATAGCACCGGAAAGATCATAGATCATGATGATAGAGTGTTGGAAGATTTTTCTACTAGATGCATAGGCCAAACATTCCATATTCCTACATTTGATGTCATGGAGGAAACAAATAAGGGATATGCTAAGAATATGTGAAAGGAAGACCCCCTAGGATGCATTAAATTGATCAACCAACACTGGCTAAAGGAAAAGAGAGGAAGGGTACTAAGGTCCCACATGAGTTGTTCAAGAGTGACTTCCATGAGGAGTACCATGATTTGGTTACCCTGCTAAACAGACTAATGGGCCTTCCTACTATTGCCTTCTTTAAAGAGTGGATGTTGTACTTCATCAAGGACATCATCTGTGGTAAAACAAAGTTCCACTAGGAAAAGATGATTAGTGATAACATGCACAACTAGCTCATGGCTATAAAAAAGATGTCCCAATTTTACATGGCCTCCTACTTGATAATAATTTGAATCAAGTGAGAGGATAAGTCAAAGTGTACGACCAATACCCTTAGTTACAGTATAAAAACTTCAAGAAAGAATATAGGAGGGTAAATGATGCCTTCATTGGGAATATCATCAGGCTCCTTGGGGGAGATCCTGAGAGAAGAGTCTCACATAGTGCTAGGGCTTTCATTCAATGCTTTAGGTATTTTTTCATATAGTTCTCAAAATTCACATACATCAAAGTAGAAGGGTTCTCTAAAAGGCCTTACAAGTTGCCTCGGTATCCCAATGACAAAATGATTATATTGGAAGTTTGTAGAAAATTGAAGAATGTCCATGCCCTACTAAGCAACAAACACAGAGTGGGGATCCCATATCGCATGAACTTTGGGCAAGGAATGTATGTTGTCCCATCTACCTAGTTCATGAAAAACTTAGAGAAGGAGATAGTGGAGTACAATCTAGACCACCATATAACTTGAGTAAGAATGGACCCATACGGGAAGTTAAAGAAATAGGTTGGGAGGCAGTATGCTCATCTCCATCACATTGAAGAATTTTGGACCAATTACCAAGATGATAAGGAAGTGTGAATGAGGCACTACATGCAAATAATTTCCCAATTTGTGAGGTTAATAAACTTGTTCCATGTGCCTGATCAAATTGTGGAAGAAGAGGATACTATTTTTGATGAAAGGTTTGTTGTTGTGGCCAACTTGCCACTATCATTAATAGATTGTTATGAAGTAGAGTTCAATGACCTCGATATAGTAATGTGAATAGTTGAAAACAAAACAAGGCAATGGGTAGATGCCTAAATTGCTCAACATAAAGTGCAAGGTGCAGTCTAGACATATGGTGAGCTCAAAGATGAACTCCAGAGTGAAATTGATAGTCGAGCAGTTGTTTCCCCAGCAAAAGAGGCACCTAAATACCCTCCAAAAATAAGATGAAGGAAAAGGAAGGATGCACTTGAGTTCCATCCCAAACAAAAGGTATTTACACAGAAGGCTAGTTGGGGAGAATCCTCAAATAAGGAAAAGAAGATAAGAGGATTCATCAGTGAAATGCCAACAATTGAAGAGGATCCTCAACATGAGGGAGAAGAGGAAGTCAAGCAGTTACAATCACTGCCTACCACCTCCACTCTCCCCACTACTGGTGACCTTTCCAATCCTCCACCTCCTATGTCCCAGGCATTGCTTGTTTTGTCCGCACTAGTCATGGATATCTCAGTCCACCTCACTTACACCTTACCAACAAATCTGATTATGATATTGGATTCCTCCTCGGCCATGAAATCCTCAATATTTTCCATCTCACTTCCTTCTCCACTGTCCACTCTCTCTACTTCAATGCTTGTAACTGCCACTGCAGCTATGCCACCACTAACCCTGCCAAACGCGTTTTCAAAGTACATGAGAGGGATACTTGCTAAAATATTTGGGGTGATTATGAATCCCATAGTATAGGCTCTAATAGCCTAGAATTCTGCTAGCTTGCTTGTTCCTCCACCATCTATAGAGCCATTGAAGATTGAGGATACCATCTAGATACCTGAAGAAATGGAGAAACACCAAAGGGAGGCTACCAAAGGTACAATTTAAGAGAATGGGGATCCTTTTAAGGATGATTATTTCAAGCATCCAGAGGGTGGAGTTAACATAAACCTATACAAAGTAGTGTCAGATGAAGAAAAAAAACACTCTTCTGAAGAGGATACTAAGGCTATGAACAAAGATATGTAATAGAAACTTTAGATTAGGAATTAGAAGAGGATTTTTCCCAACAACTCAAAGAGATAGGTGAAAAGGCCAAATCTCATCCAAAAGGATAGCTACACAAAGAGAAAAAGGATACCGATGTGAATGTGGAGATACTCAAAGAGCCTCCATTAATTGGCTAAGACAATGGCCCCATCCATGAAGAAGAGGTGCCTCCTAAAAAGGAGGAAGAAGAGAAAGAGGAGGATAAAGAAGAGGAAGATGCACCAAAGAAGAGCCTTGAGCACGAACATCATATTGTGCTAAAGAAATTAGAAGGGAAAGTACCTTAGAAAGAGGATGTAACTGAGGAAAACACAGCCACCATTGAGTTACAAAAGGAAATGGCTATACATATTGAGGACTCTAACAAAGAAGAAAGAATAGAGCAAGAAGCACCAGGTCATGAAGAGAAACAAACCCAACATGAGAAAAGAGAGGAAGGTGATCATGAATCACCCAAACAAGAATCCCAGGTGCTTGATTGGCTAGAGAGACAATTGGAAAAAAATGCCCCTACTCTCATTGATCCAAATGCTAGACTTGAGGCTATACTAGCAAGAGCGCAGACAAAGACAAGGAAGGAAAAGAAGCCATGAGTCCACTCTCACATCACAGTTGATGTTTCTAGATTGAGAATGATATAAATTGCTACCCCAGTGCCAAAAAAAGGTGAAGGAGCTAGCTGTAGCATCTCCACCATCAATTTGGGCCCAACAACCGTAGAAAAAAAAATTGATGAGTTCCAAGGGTCAGTGACCATGATCGTAAAACAAATGAACAAGGATTAGTCCTTTAAGGAGGAATTAAAGGAAAAAGTGGAAGATCTCACCACCTACATTCAACAAAGGAAATCCCTTGAAGAAGAGGCTCCAACAAAATCATCCACACCCCCTCTTCTCTCCCAAGAAGAACTCACCTGAATGGAAAAAATGAAGAATTGGACCAAGGCCATTATGGATTGGTTCCAACAAGTTCTCTACAATGGAGACATGGCCATTCGCTACATTTCTTGAATGTTCAATAAATTTTGGGATTTGGAAAAGAAGCTAGATTCCATGGAGAAGACCTATCATAGGTTCACTGAGCTATATAGGATCACATATCCTCAGTTTGAGGCCATCCTGAAGATGCCCGAGAAGACATGGGAAAATGAATTGTTGTTCATCAAGGATGATCACCAGTTGGTAAAGACCTGCAAAATGGTCTTAGATTATAGGAGAAAGGTCTTGGAAAGGGTGCTACATGAGGTTGTTGAGCATAGAATAGACATCGAAGACTATCTCAAGATAATGATGGATTATGACATACCTACCTTGGAGTTGGATCCTGAGAAAATCAAGCCATTATTTCATAAGAAGATGGAGCAAGGGGATGCATACACACTAACACTATATTTCATGGAATCATTGCAAGGTAATTCACTTAGTCTAAGTAGGTAATCAAGGCCATGCCCGAATACACCAAGCATTGTGAATAGATCACAGAGATATTCAAAAGGTTGACCTTTCAAGTCCTTCAATATGACATCATGGAATGGAACAATCTCTAGGCATTAATTGGAAAATTTGTGGAGGGTGCTGCTTTTCATAAGAATGAAGGAAATCCAATGATTGATGATGAGTTTATGATAGTATAGCTGGAAAAAGAAGGTAGTCACTAGAAGACAAAACCACTACAGTGTTAGAGCCACTAGAGGACAAAATAGGGATGAGACAAAAATGTATTTTATAATGTTATATTTTGGGGGTATGTGAAACCCTAATGTAAAATGAATCTAGGCCACACAATGAATCTAAATCCTAGCCATTCATTTCACTTTTGGAAAACTATAAATAGGGGTCTCCTCTCAATTTCAAAGAGAGAGTTGAGTTGTTGTGTAAAGACATGCTACAAAAATTTCAATAGAGTTACATTATTTTGGTGGATTCTTGTGTTTCTCAAATTTTGAATGATTCATATTTTCAAAATTAATACATTTAGTTTGTTGTTCTAAGTGTTTCAAGTTGCTCTTAGTAGTTTAGTTCATGTTGTACATTGATAGTGAAGAATGTTACTATGTTGATGCCTTTCATGTTATTTATTTTTGTTGTTTGTTGAGGATGAACAATAGTGTAAACCTAGTCTAGACTTTAACTTATTTTTTCACTTAAAATTCATCTATTATTCATGCTTTATGGTGAATGGATAGCTAAAAATATATACACCTTAGAAGAAAACACTAGTTTCATGATACTATTAGTTCTTTTGGTTGAGTGGAACTTAGTTTTTGGGAAGGTATTCTATTGTAGCATCCTCCACTGTCATTGTTCATCATTAGTTTCAGGTCTAGGAACTTTTCTATCCCTTTTCCCTTTTGAATTTTATTTCAAACTAGAGTTAAGGAAAAGTTTTACCATCATTGTAAAGCCAAATTTGATGATAAATATGGAGTTTTAGACTGTTGTTTTGAACTTGCAGCAATTGCACTTGATTTTCAAAATCTTACAAAACTCCATTTAAAGATCCAATTCCCTTCCAACTTAGAAAAATTTCCATGCCCTTTGTGATTACCAACAAATCAAATCAATCAACTAAGTTGTTTTTGCAAGTCATGACCTGACACTTGAGAGACCTTGGGATAATTTTCTGCAACTTGTTTGTGGGAAATTGAATTTCAAGAGAGGTAGTGAACTCGTGTGTTGCCTATGTTGAGAAAGTGCAAAATAACCCATCAACAAAACCTAGGGAGGAATCATACACCCAAGGTGTTGTATGAGTCCCAAATCACCAAATTTGGGCCACACAACCTAAAAACACCTAAATTATGGTTGGATGTTGGTTCATGTCAGGATTATCCTTGAAAAAATGCATTAAACGAGGCTTGTGGATGTAAAATAAGGCCAATTAAAGCATATATAATCAAAATTATTTAATAAAACCCTAGAAAAGTGTGAAAGTGTATTATGACACTTTAAAACACTCTAATAAGGCACCAATAAGCTTATTTAGCTCACAAGGTCCCAAGACCTAATGTGAATATGTTAGACATATTACAACACTAAAACAAGGCCATGTTAGGGAGTACTTTTCCATCATTACACTTTCATTTAGCTCAAAAAGTGATAAAAATTTCAATACTTTTTGCATTATTTTGTTTCAAAATTGTATCAAAACCATCATTTATATATTTAGGCATCTTATAATCAATTAATTTATGCATTTTAGATCAGGAAATTGCATTCTAAATTTTCATTTATTTCTTGTACACATTTCTATTGGCATAAATTAAGAAAAATCTAGAAAAATATTCACTATCAAACTTGTCTACAATTAGACCCATAATCCTTATGCATAATCACACATAGTCAAACTTTGAATTTTTGGAAAACCTACCAAGGACACAAATTCCCTTAGGAACCTATATCCTCTTCTTTTAGATATTTTTTTTTTGTGATTAAATCTTCTCAAGATACTCTATAGATTATTTCTCTTGTTGAATACACCCAAATGCTAAGAGCGAGGGGGGCTGAATTGTTATCTTAAAAAACCTAAACCCTTTCAGACCCTAAACCTTTCAAGGATATGAAAAATTAATCTATTCACAAGATCAAAAACCCTTTTTAAAATTTGTTTCACTTATTCAAACCAATAGTAATGAAAGATATGACAATGAACACATGTGCACAAGATAACACCATTTTTTCCTCTTATTCAAACTAATAGTAATGAAAGATATGACAATGTACACATGTGCACAAGATAACACCATATTTATATAGAAAACCCAAGAAGGAAAAAACCATGGTGAGAGTTAACTCACAAAATAGAAGCTCACTACTTCCATAATTACAATTTAAGGCTCACTACCAATATACTTTCTGGCTAAGGAACACAACCTTAGTTCAAGATACAAGAGACTTGGAGTACTGAGGTGCACAACCCTAGGGAGAGATAAAAATTATAAGGACCTAATGAGATTCACTATCTCAGAGTAGGATACATGAAGAATATTAAATTATAACATTTATCAACAATAACTCTGTTGATTGAGGCATTAAAGCTCATTACAATTTTCTTTTCTAAACTGACTACTTCAATTCATCTTTGCACATCTCCACTCTCAAACATACTTCTTGCAACTAAATTGTTCTTGCAATTATGTCCTCCATAAAGTCTCAAAACATCAATTAGTTTGGATAGAAAGAATACAAACCATGATTTCAACAAGTGAGTCACAAGAACATAATACCATCATATCTAGAAGATAGAGATGAACAAAACCAATCTTATTACATCTTCCAAAGTGATCCAAAATAACTCACACACTGGCACACATCAACCCAAGTTAGCAACAAGGAAACATGTAGATGAAACATGTAGCACATAACTAGTCATCCTAGAAACACTCTTAGAACTGAATCTACAAGGCTCCATAGGCAAGCAAAGTGTGTTATTCTTTGGTGGCCATAAAAAGGGTTCAAGCTTCACAAGCTTAGTAAGATACAATATGCTAAACACTTATGAAAAAAATGCAAATAGGATAGCACAATGTGAGTTATAGTCAAAAAAATTCAAAAATGATAATGCCAATATATGCCCCCACTTTAAAGAAAATGCTAAACACCATGATGTGAGAAATTACTTTAAAGAAGAAATTATCAATACTAAAATAAAAAAGATGAGAGATTATTTGGAAATCCCTATGCCAAGTCATATGTTTCCAAATGAAGCTATGCCATGAATAAGAGGTGGCCCCAAAAATTCAATGTAAAGATAATGTAGAAAGGAAGTATGACACACATGAGCCAACCTTAACGCATGTTATTTGCATCCCAAGCTCACTATTATATATACATGGAAGGTAGTCAACTACCCCGAAAGAGGCAATGGCAACTTCCATACTAGGACAAGGCTATTGAACCCCTTGCCCCCCAAGGGCAATAGGTGAGCCAAAAATGGATGATAATATTGTGCTCCTTGTAAAAATGAAATATGATTGCATAAAGCCAATTTTATACCCTCATGCATAATGGTGTTCATATGCTATGATACTACAACTACCACATGACAAGGAGTAAAACTAATGTTATTGATTATAATGAATAGAAAAAGTATCAATTTTATGAATAACTAATGAGATATTTCAACATGTAGTATCTGTTGACACTAAAATTTGACAAGGTAATAGTGCCTTATGGGAAACTCAGTTTAAGGGGGACCTTTTGCGCTAAACTGAGTAACCTCCAGATTTTTAGAGAAGTCGACTTCTTCTATAATGGGGTTTGGAAAGGGAAAAGGAAGCAGATATAATAAAATGAAGTCTAACCTAAGGCGATGTGCCAAGAATTAATGATAGGCAGATAAATCATAGATCTAAGGGCCTGAATGGTGTTGTAGTGTTCCTAGAACATCAGAGACTTAAAATTATAGCATAGAAAATTCATTCATTGACATAAAATAACATTGCATACATTCATACTGCTAAGAAGAGTCATTAGACATGATCTAGGTAAGCAAACTTGCATTCAACATATATAGAAGTTCTTAAATGAAGTGTCTAGACAATAAAAAGCACAGTTTACAGTTTGATCATTTAACATGAAAAATAGAAAGGCCAAACAATTGGCACAGTCTGAGAGTTTTTGCAATCAAATAAAACAACAATAAAAGCCTAGTGTCTTTAACTAAAACTATTATTTTCCTCAAATTCTGGATCTTTTTCTCATAACAGAGAAAAGTATATATAGCAGGAAAACTTCCCACCGCTTCAGAGAGCAGCAATAGAAAAGATTTCGCAATCCCCGATAATGATGCAAGAATAAAAAATATTCCCAAAGCTGTTGCAACAGAATCGATCAAGAACCAAGCATCCGGTCGTCCTAGGTACATGTGCATACTCTACAAATGATGGCGGTGGTCCTAGCTAGGCTCGATCAAACAAGTGTCACCCTCTTGTGCGGATGATTATGACACACAGTGACCAATAGCATCATTTGGTTCATCTAGTCCATCGCCTGAATGTGAGATCCGTTGGCTAAGCACGTGGCAGCCTTTCGCTGCCCATATGAACCACTTTTCCTTTATCGCTGAGGACTTGCACAAACGCTACATGTGTCGAATGGGCTAAGCACTCCAACAATAATAAAGGGAACGATTGCCAACCGGGTGTAAAAGAGACACGTGACAGCATTTCGCTGCCCGCGGTTGCTACTTCATCTCTGTGTTGAAAGATTTGTGAATGGCAGACACATAGCAAGTATACACTATAGAGAACAACCATGAGGCCCACCAAAACCTTTTAGGAATGAGGGCTTCATGGTAGCCTTTCGGAGCCTGATGAGGCATCAAGAAAACATGATCAAAAGTATCCCTCAGCCACAACACGTGGAAGCATAGCGGAGTTTCTTGGGATGTGAAAGGAATGTTGAGACTCAGAGTTGCGAGGAGTAGACATGTGGAGCGGCAGAGAAAAACTTAGATAAAAGGCCGAGCTGACTTTGCGATGCACGGGTCAGTGCATAGAGAAAAACACATTCGAAGGGAGCTAGTTAAATATTTATTAACAACTTTTGGTGACTATCAGGGGCGTTTTGACTAAGGAACAGAGAACCCAAAATTTCTCTAGTTTTCAGGCCAAAGTGCCATTTCATTTGGACAATGGAGTTAGAGATTGGAAAGAGCCGTCCGCAGAGGTGACCACTCATCTTTAGATGGTTTCACCATGTTGCGCAAATTCTCCTGCGTTCCACTTAGATTAATAGTTTTTTTGTGAGACAGCGCATTGGGTAAACCATCCGCTGCTTCACAATGAAATAGTAGCTGTGCAAGTAGATGAATGACTTCCTCAATGTCGGTCGTCGTGGGAGGATGACTGAAATCCTTTAAACCTCTGGATTGTTTTCCTTCTCTTCTATCCTTCCCGCAATATGTTCGGCCATGGCGATAGAGTCATCTTCAAGGAACAGGGACGACAAACCCATCCTGCTTAATTCGGAGAAGCTTCCCCATATGTTGTCCAGTGTCTTACTCAGAATAGTCGCGGCTGCTTTAGTGCGCTGGAAGGCGGAGTGGCAATGGATGAACCTATTTTCCATTTGGGTAGCAGCATCACGATCTTCAATACCCGCTTTGGCAAGGTTTTCATCAGAGACCGAGTATAGCTTGGTGAACAAATCTTTTGCTTCTGGAACCTTCTCTAAGATGAACCATGGGAACTGTTCAATCGTATCATGGGTCTCCTGGCTCAACTTTGATGCCTTGGTGATGAATCGGAGG
>VDFB02252616.1:73883170-74191038 GCA_007258455.2 Sequoia sempervirens
GAGAGGGTGGGAGAGAGTGGAGTGAGTGGAAGAGTGGGAGAGAGTTGGAGAGAGGGTGGGAGAGAGTGGGAGAGAGTGGGAGAGGTTTAGGAGAGAGGGGGTTAGAAGAGAGAGACTTTATAGAGAGAGGGTAGAGGGTTTAAGGGTTAAGGGTTAAGGGTAGAGGGGAGAGATATAGAGGAAGTCAGTGAAAGAGGGGAAGGGATTGGGAGAGAGATAGGAGTGATTGAGTGAAAAACTTGGGAGAGGGAGAGTTGGAGAGAGAGAGGGAAAGAGAATATTTAAATATTATATATATATTTAAATATTTATACATTAACTAGAATATTGAAATAATATTTAAATATTATACATAATAATATAATATATTATATATTAAATACATAATTCGGTAAGAGATTATCATAAATTATATAACATTTTTTAAACTCATATCTAAAACATATCGGATATCTGATTCAAATGAAATATCTGATTTGAATTGGATATCCGATATGTCTAATACAAAATTTAATGCCTAGGGATTAGCCTCAGGCTCACTTTAGAATTTGGTTTGGACCTGCCAATCTTGAGAAGTCAACCCAAAAAATGTGTTTAACAACTTACCTTGCTTTTCTAGACTTCGCCCATGTGGTTGATGACTTTTTTTTTTACCCAAAATTGATGAAACAAAAAGGGTTTGTAAAGGAGCTTCTTAGCTTTCCACCAATATAAATTATACTTTACTTTGAATCTAATAAATTATTATTATTCATTTTCTATTAGAATTATGACTAAAGTCTTGATTGATAGGTTGATTGAAGAACATCTATAGCTTTCAAATGGTATCACATTTTTTGAATCCAAAACATGCATCACATTCTATGTTTTGCATACTATAGGATTAAAAATTAATAATTTCATGAAGTTTTGACCAAGTTAAGGTGGTTAGACATACAAGTTTTTATATTTTTTAAAAGTTGTAATAAAGAAACATAATTAATTATTTACTTGGAAAAAAAATACAAAACTTTATGCATCACATCCGGACATGAGTCCTCTACTTATATGTAAAATATTATAAAAAAGTATTATCATTTTATTATGGTTAGGGTGGTCAAAAAGATACATACTTCTTATTTTTTCCTGAAATTTAAATACTACTGCATTGAAATTTCAAATTTTCTTCAAATAGATTTAAAAATAAATAAACCTAGTAGTTTAGAAAATACATTCAATTTTCCACAAATTCTATTCTTACATCTTTTTGAAATAATATAGATAACTTATTCAAATTTTTACATCAAGTTTCCTAACTTTGATTTTTCTGAATTTTCATTACCACTTAAGGGCCTATTTTTTCCATAATGATCTTGCACATACCCAAGAGCCTGAAGTTGAATAAAATCCTAAAAATACTCTGAGGTATGTAAGATTGAATCATTCAGAAGATCAAATTATTGGTGATAAGAATAAAGGTGTCCAGACTAGGAGAAAGATTGCAAAAGAATATTGCTTGATTTCAAAAACTAAGCCTACTAGTGTGAATGAAGCATGTAAAGATGTGCATTGGATTGGAGAAATGAAAGAAGAGTTAAAATAGATTGAAAAGAATGATACATGGATTCTTGTTCCCAAACCTAAGGATATGAATGTAATTGGAACTAAATGGGTCTTTAGAAACAAATTGAATGAGCAAGGTGAAATGGTTAGAAACAAAGCAAGACTAGTATGTAAAGGATATTCACAGATGGGAGGAATTTATTTTGAAGATACCTTTTCCCCTATTGCTAGAATTGAAGCTGTAAGATTATTTCTTTCCTATGCTACTCACAAGAACTACAAAGTTTATCATATGGATGTCAAATCAGATTTTATAAATGGTGAATTGAAAGAAGAGGTGTATGTTGAGAAACTTGATGGATTCCAGTTGACTGATAAAGAAGATATGGTGTGTCAGTTGAAGAAAACATTGTATGGAATCAAGAAATCCCCTAGAGCATTGTATGCAAGATTGGACAAGCATTTGCTGAAGCTTGGATTTAACAAAGGTACTGTTAATAATAATTTGTATTTCAAGATTCACCATGATAAAGATTTGATTGTTGAAGTCTTTGTTGATGGTATTATTTTTGGAGGAGATGTTGCTTTGTGCATGAATTTTGCTAATGAGATGCATAATGAATTTGAGATATCTATGATTGGTGAGATGAAATTATTTTTGGGATTGCAAATTACTCAATTAGATAAAGATATTTTGATATCTCAGTCCAAGTATGTGGAGGAATTGTTGAAGAAGTTTGGTATGGAAGATTCAAAAGCCAGTTGGCACACCCATGGTGATTGGATACAAGTTGACAACATAAGACGATTCTCCAAAAGAAAATCAAACAAGATATAGATCAATGATTGGTGGATTGTTGTATTTAACTCAAAATAGGCTTGATATCATGAATGTTGTATGTATTGTTACAAGATTTCAAGCTAATATGAAAGAATCCCACGTGATTGTTGTGAAAATAATTTTTAGATACTTGAAGGGAACTGTTGATCTTGGACTATGGTATCCTAAATATGATGATCTTACTTTGAGTTCCTTTACTGATGCTAACTGGGTAGAAGTGAATGACATGAAAATTACTAGTGGTGGATCATTTTTATTGGGTAAGAAGCTAATTTTATGGTTAAGCAAGAAGCAAAATGTCATTTCCTTGTCTACTACATAGGCCAAATACATTATTGTTGCTAATAATTATACTCAATTCTTGTAGATGAAGCAGATGTTGAAGGATATTTGAGTTGTATATGATGATCCTATTGCTATATTTTGTGATATCTCAAGTGATATTAACATTTCCAAGAATCTGATGCTGCATTCAAAAACAAAACTTATATCTATCAAGTTTCACTTTCTGAGGGAGAAGGTAAGTGAAAAGGATGTTGGTTGGAGTATGTTCCTACGAAGGAGCAAATTGCATACATCTTTACCACGTCATTTCCTAAGGATAACTTTGAGTATCTTAGAGGGAAGTTAGGGGTGATTACCCCTCCTAATCAAAACTAGGATGTAATGCAATGTTTGCATCAGTTTGTGCATTTCATAGTCATATCTTGTTTCAGATTGATGTTGTGGTGGCTGCTACTCAGGGGGGGTAGTTAGATGTTCAAAAATTTAGATATGTGGTTTAGAGCTTAGAGAAATTTGTCATTGATTTCAAAGGGGGAGAAGAGTCATGTGAAAAACTGGTGATTATCTGAGGAGAAGAGCCTTATGAGGAGAAATATAATGTGAAAGTGTTGAGGAGAAGATGAGTCAAAATCTAAGCAAGAGCTAGTTGTGTTTATGGTGTTTTTCACATCATGTGTTGCCATCAATGCCAAAGGGGGAGATTTTTGGATGTTGTCGTTTGTTTGATGATATATGGTTATCATTGATATCAACACTATTAGCATAAATGTATTTGAAGCTATATATGTTGAGGATATTGAGAAATTTGTAAAGAAATAAGTTACAGGTTGTCAACGGTAAACTAAAGTTCAGTCTATCAGTATGTTTTGTACATTGATTATTCGAGGTTGTGGACTAAAGGGTTTTTTTTTTAGTGTATATAGTTTATCCTTGTCAAGTTTCAGATATCCACATGAAGATTTGATCAAGTTATGAAGATTTCCATTCAGACAGTTTTCTTGTTTCTTCAACCGGTGTTCCTGATTGAGGATGATACTATTTCAGTTAGTTTAGTTGCTACAGATGCTTCTCTATGATTCATGTTTCTTGTGGATGTTTCTAGATCATGCTCTATCTTTATTGCATGTCTACATTGATTGTTGTGATTGTGGTTGGTGATTTTCTCTTGCATGTTCATGTTTTCTTGTCCTTGTCCAACATGGTGTTGAAGCATGTTGTGGATCTTTGAGGAGTAATTAATTAAAGTGTTTTCATGTTGGAGATATTTTTTTGGGCCCTCACTAAGTTGTGTCACACTTTGGTTGATTTTCATTGATAATCTTTAATGATTTGGGCAGAAAATTTATATTCACTTTATTTCTTTGTGGCTGACTAGTAGCAATGAAATCTCATGTTGTGGATATATAAGAGAATTTATTTATTTGAATTGAAGTGTGTGAATGTATTCCAGTGGATGTTGAGTGTGTGCATGTATGAATATAATTCAAAGGTAGAGCAGAGTGTGAATAATTGTGAAGACGTGTGAAGAAGAGTGAAGAAGTGTTCATGTGCTTGATTGGAACTATAATTAGGAATTAGTAGATGTTATTTTCTTAGTTCAAAATATGGATGGCTTTAATCTAAATCTCTTTGTAAGATAGTGTGTCTTCCTTTCTAATTGAGCAGTGAGCTCTAGGCAATGTGCATGAATAAATGTGTTTTCCCCATATTTCATTTTCATTATACTTCTAACGGGGTATAATCTTGTGGACTAACCTCCACCATGGTTTTTCCCCTAAAAAGGTTTCCACATAAAAAATATTGGTGTTATGTGTGTTTCTAATGTGTTGTTGATTCATTCTTTCATGGTTAATTATTATATTTGAGAATAAGGTTAATAATTTGAATAAGTTTTGAATTTTTATGAAAACTAATTCACCCCCTTCTCAATTATTTGCCCTTGTATTACCAACAAAACCATTAATCCCTCAACCTTGAACCCTTATACCCTCAACACTTAAACCCTTAACTCTAAACTATATACCCTATACATTAAACCCTTAACCCTAATCCATCAACCCTCAAACCTCAATTATAAAACCTCAACCCTATACATTAAACCCTAAACCCTCAACCCTTGACCCTAATCTATCAACCCTCAACCCTTAGACCCTTAACGCTTAATCCCTCAACCCTTAACCCCTAATCCCCCAACTCTTAAACCCTCAACCCCTAAACCCTCAACACTCAACCCTAATCCCTCAACCCTCAATCCTAATCCCTCAACCCTTAAAACCTTGAACCCTCAACCCTCTACCCTATACCATGTACATTAGATCATCAACCCTAATCTCTTAACACTATAAATTAATCCCTTAATCACTTAGACCCTCTACCCTCTACCTGATACATTAAACCCTAAACCCTAATCACTCAACCCTATACCTTAAACCTTTAATCCCTCAACCCTTAAACCTTAATCCCTCAACCCTTAAACGATTCATCCATCAACCCTCAAACCTCGACTATTAACCCTCTACCCTATACACTCAATCCTCAACCCTAATCCCTCAACCTTATACATTAAACAATAAACTCTCGACCCTTTACCCTAATGCCTCAATCCTCAACCTTTCATCCTTAGACCCTTAAACCTTAATCCCTTGAACCTCAACCCTTTAACTGTAAAACATCAACCATTAAACCCTCTACCCTATACATTAAACACTCAACCCTAATCCCTCAACCCTATTACTTAAATCCTCAACCCTCAACCCTCAACCCTAATCCCTCAAACCTAAACCCTCAAACCTCAATCCTAATACATTAACCCTCAATCCTTAAACCATCAACCCTAAACCCTCACCCCTCTACCTTATATATAAAATACTGAACCCTAATACATCAACCTTATAACTTAAACCATAATCTATTAATCATCAACCTTTAAGCCCTAATCCCTTAAACCCTTAACCCTTAAACCCTTAAACCTTGGACCTTGAACCCTCAAGTGTTAAACCCTAACCTCTTAAACCATAATACTTTAACCCTCAACCCTAAACCCTAACCATAAAACCTTAACTCTCAACCCTTTTAACCTTACACCCTCAACCCTTGACATTATACCTTAAAAACTAATCCATCCACCATTAAACCCTAATCCCTCAACATTTAAACCTTAATCACTCAAGCATCATTGATAAACAATAAAACTGCAACCCCTAATCCCCCAGCCTTTAAATTATCAGCCCTCAACCATCAACCCTTAAAGCCTTCTCTACTAAACCATCAATGGTAAACCCTCAAACCTAAACACTTAAAACCTTAATACTTAAAGCCTCAACCCTTAAACTATAAAACCTTTGTAACAAAGGATTTTAGCACCCTGATCCTTTCTAGCACCTCTAGGGTTTTTCACCTAAAAAGAGAAAGAAGGGCCAAAATGGGCAATTGTCACACTCAAAACTAATGAAAGCATAGATGAAATATGAATGAAGTAAACCAATGCAATGATCTAAATGCAAAAAAAATCATAAAATGGATTGGTTATTAATGTAAAACTACCAAAATGTATGTTATTTCAAAACACATTGTGATATGCAAAAAACACCTAGAAATGAATGCAAAACTAAATAGAAATGAACCAAACTAAAAGTCTGCACCTAGAATATGGATGGAGGCTGAAAATAAAATTTGAAATGTTGTTGATATTGATTTTCAGGCCTGTGGGACTCATTCACCATTCTGGGTGAATTAGTCCAAGTTCTGCAAAACTGTGTCAGAACCTCTTTCAGACAAATGGGTATCTAAAAATGCAAAAAAAACAAAAACTGACCTTGGAGTGGGACTCATTCACCACCCATGGTGAATGATTCCAATTTTAAATTTTTTAATATTCAAAGGTGGAATCTAGAGCTCTTGGTCTACACTTTGATTCTTTATAGGTGCCCGCTTCTAAAACTCTGATTTCTAGATTTGAAAGTGAGTTTTTGTTGATATTTTGACTTGAACAACGAAGAGAAGACCTAAAAATCTTTGCAATGCAATATTCAATTATTTCAAAGCTTCCACGATGCCTAAATATACAAACAAACAATACAAGAGAGAGAAATGTTGAATGATAGGGAATGGGGGTTTTCCTTGGTCAAACCCCTTTTAGGTAATTAAACCAAAAAGATGAAAGAATGGAATAAAACATGCAATAATGGAATTGATTACCTTTCCATGGTGATTGATCTTGGATTTCTGCAGTAAAACATGAAGAATCAACCATTGAATGTTTGAAAATTATTATCTTGATGACTTGAAATGATAAAACCCTAACTTGCTTCACTTGACATGGAAGAATGAGGGATGAATAATGAAGAATAGTTGAATGAATTAAGAGATTGTGGGAGATGTAAAATGAGGATAAAAACACTTATTTGTATGCACTTGTGCCTTAGTAACCTAATAACACCTCATCACGTGATGACATAAGGTAATTTTGAATAAAAGCACAAAATAAAATTTGAAATATTTTGAATTTGGAGGCAAGAGGGACTCATTCACCACCCATGGCGAATGGGTCTTGCCTTGGACTTGTAAATGGATGTTAGAAATTATCTTGCCTTTAATGTTGTTTGTTGGGTTTACATTAAAAAATGCACTTAATTAAGTCTAATGAGTGCATAAAGTGGTCAAAGAAAGCATAAGAAAAGTGTAAATAGCGAAATCGGGCCTAGAAAAGCATGAAATCTTGTTACAAGACTTTACAACACTTTAAAATAGGACTTGATAAGTGATGAAAAGGTGAATTTTAGGTGAGTTGTAGTGAAAAGATTCTAAGAAAGTGTAGAAATGTGTTACAACACTTCACAACACCTTTACAAGACATCATTAAATGCATTTGAAAGGGTCCAAGGCCTAGTGTGGATGTGAAAAACACCTCAAAACATTGAATCAAGGCCTCATCTAGTCTAATTTATCATTAATTATTCCCCAAATCAAGCAAGTTTCCTTTTTTCTATGGTACATTTAGCCCCTACTTTAGTGAGAGGATGAACTAGCTTCAAACTCACACTAAAGTAAACATTCAAGATAGATTTGAGTGTACAAATGAAGATGAAAAATAATGACAAATATCAAAGGAGGTGGCCAAGCCCCCAAGATTGAAGATCCTATGTGAAACCATCAAGATACAAAATCATGCAATGGAAAGAATGAGAAAGATGAAAATGAAAGTGGTGGATCAATCTTCAATTGTTTGTCCAACTAGTTGTGGATCAAATCTAGGCCATTTTTCAAAAGAGAATACATACTCACTTTGGGGTGATAGAACTCTTGGTTGTCCACCAAGTGATAAATCCCAAAAGGTGAGAAACATACGCTAGTTGGTATGCACTCACAAAATACATAGGTGTCTATGCGAAAATTCATGCCACAGAATGGACTTCCTGCTTAACCATATCAAATTTATACCTCCTAATAACTTTAATAAGGCACCACAAAGGAAAATGTTGGTTTGTACTTCATGAGACAAGAAAATATTCATATGCTTATAACTCATGAACAAAGAGAAAGGTACCATAGGCATGCAAGTTGCATTATGGAAGGTGACAAAGATTTAAAATGTAAAAGATGTTCAAAGGATTCTTGTTAAGTTCATGCAAGGTATGTCACTTAGGGAACATTGTGTCTAATGTCTCCATGAGAAGACCAATCAAAGAATAAAATATTCACAACTTAGGGGATTCATTATGTCACATCAGGCCACTACGAGGAATGTAATATGCTAAGATAAATCACACTTATGAAGGACATCAAACCCAATGTCATCCACAAAGTGACAAAAACATAATATGAAGTGACAAGTCTGCACTAAGAACCTAGAATGTGAATGAAATTATGCAAATGTATGCCCCCCACTTTAAAGGAATTTCTACACACCATTCTATGAGAAATTAATTTAAAGTAACAAAGGAAAAATGAAAAAGAAAAAGATAGGAGAGCCAACTCGAAAATACCTATGCCAAGTCATATGTTTAAAAGTTATGAAGAAAGGTAGTATGTCACATGCGAGTCAATATTAAGACATGTTGTCCACATCCCAAGCTTGATCTTATACATTCATGAAAGGTTAACAACTAGTCAAAAGAGACAACAACAAGTGACATATGAGGACAAGGCTATCAAACCCCTTGCCCCCTATTGTGTGGTCTCACAACATGCCCCATTTTTCCCCTTGGAGAAATGTGGACCCCCTTTTTTCCTTTTACTTTGCTTCTCTTTTCTCTTTTTTTTTCTTTGGAATCATTTTTTTGCTTAGTTGGTTGCTGATTTCTCTTTCATTTTCACTTGGCCTCTTTGTTTTTATATCCTTTTGTTTCCTAGGTTTGGTGTTTCGGTCTTTTCACAAAGTTTAATATGTTACCAGAAATCAGAGTCCTAGAGTCCTACATTTTTTCCAAGGGGAATTTGTATCTTCATGTGATTCTAGCTCTGCTGATATTTCACTAACTAGAGTTGTCAATCTCGGTAATTTCCTTTTTTACTAAAGTTCAATTTTTTTATTGTTTCCTTTTCTTGAAAGTTAGAAATCAGGGATCTATTGTTGAAATTTGTCAATCTATCTTTTGGACTTGGTTTATGGTCTTTCCCCTCATTCTAGTCTTCTCTTTCCTTAGAGGGCATTTGCTAGATCTCGGTGTTTGTTCTTTTCCAAAGGAAATACTAGAAAGCTTTAATCCTAGTGATCACTAATCGATCAAGTATATTTAATGACATATACCTTGTAGAGAATCAGCATGACATCTGATTGCCACATATAATCATCACCCCTTCTTTCTTCTCTAGTAGTGAGCCAACATAGAAATCTAGGTGTTCATAATTTGGACCATAATCTGTAATGATTGTACCTTTATTCTAGGAATTAATGTGAAATAATAGGTAATTAATGAAGGTGGTGAACTACCTATGTACTTGACATCACCTCAAGCATGCAATTTCTTTTGCAACACTCCACTTCACATCATATTGAAAATTTGTGAAGGACATTGAATTAATGAAATGACATTTGTGTGCAAGGAGAGGTAAATTTTGAGAAACCAAGACATAGCTACCAAGGGTTTTGAAGTTTCATTTTGAAAGATCACCATTATTAACTAGAACTAGGTATGTTTTGAATAAATGAAATTTTTGTTAAGTGTTTCTCAAGCTAAAAAATATTGATAATGGCATTTCCATTTAGAAATTGAAATGTTTCTTATTCTCTGATTTCTTGAATTTAATAAAAAATGAACTAAATTTTTTATAAATTGTAAGTTTTGGTTAAATTTAACCCTAACTCACACACAAGAAACATTCTGAAAATTGCAATGAGCACTTTAGATACAAGGCAAGAAGATGAATTTAAATATTGTAGTTCACAAGCCATACCCATCAACATAGTGGTTACAGACACTCATATGGGATGGTCTCCTGACATTGAAATCCATTCACAACTATTACAAGAGAATGCTTCTCAATGTACCAAGAACTCTATAGCAAATGGGTTACTTCCTGCAGGAGGGTTTCCACCAGCGATGGAGGCTCCTAAATTAGTTATTCAATGTATAAATCATTACAACCCAACCAAGAGGATTGCTAAGAAAGAAGGGAGAATTTACACAAACCTATCATAGAAAGGAATCATATGCACATTTGGTCTCCCTATTTACACACAAATGTTCAATGTTGACATAAAGGCTAAAACCAAGACAACAAAATTTTGAAGAGTGTAATAGAGAAATTATGAGCACCCAATGGTGCCAAGAGAAAATTACACAACAGACCAAGGTAATTTAGAGGTCTATGTTTAAACAAGAAATGCAAGATATTATAACTTTGCTGAGTAGAGTAGCTAGTTTAAGAGATGCAAGAAAATTCAAACCTTGGATGTTTGTGATAGTATCCCACATGATGGAGGGTCATTTGGAATTGAATTGGGGAAAGTTGATAAGTGACAAACTACATGAATAGATTATGACATTTCCAAAAACCAAATGCTTCAACATGTCATTATGTTATTTACTCATGTGCTATGAGATCCAGTAAACAAGGGTTGAGATAGATTGGTATACTGGGCACAAAGGTTGGTAATAGTTTGATAAATGCAAATCTACCCCAGATCACCATCCATGGGTATAAGGATGATTATAGGAAATTTAATGATTTTTTCTCCATGAAATTGGTTAGAACAATGGAAGGTGATAAAACCAAAATATTATCCCTGGAAGCACAAAGTGCCATTCGACCAATGGGAGGATGGTACATAAAGTTCCCAACTTACTCCTACATTGGAGTGGAGGGATTTCATGGACATCCATTCATGCTTCTCAGGTATCCTATAGATAAATTCTTTTTATTGGAATTGGTGAGATAGTTGAAACTATCTCAGGCTCTTTATAGCCATTCTCACAAAAAGGCCTCTTTTAAATTTCCCATTACAATAGGAAATTATAAGTGTAGTGCAATTAAAGTAACTAACTTGTGTGAAGAAGAAATGAGGACATACCATTTTGAAGAGTTCCCACTCCAGATAGTGTATCATGATATTGAAGGAAATATTGCTAAAAATATAGTTGGTTTTTGTGCTCATGTGTCACCTTTAGAAGATTATTGGCTTAACTATGAGGACAAGCATGTGGTAAGAAGAGGAAAATATGAAATAATGTCTCTAAGTTTTTCTTGGATGCTCAAGCTTTATGATATTATAGATTAGTTGGAAGAAGATGATGGCTAGGTGTTGAAAAATTTATACAATGAAGATACTGTATATGATGAACCCATTCTAGACCCAACTATTGATGATGAAGATATGACATCAATTGATGAGTTCACCATACTAGTATTAAGGTATACTCAACACTGGATTGATGATTTTTGCAAAGGTTTGAGAGAAAGAGGAATTGAGCCCATTTTTTCAGAAGATAAAAAGAGGAAGTAAAGAGATGAGACAACATTTGAAAGAAGAGATCCTACCAAGAAGAGAAGGAAAACTAGTAAGGCAACTCTAGGTACAAGAATTGAAGAAAGAACCCTTGAAACTACAAGACAAGAAGTTCCCATAAAACCATTTGATAAACAAAAGATACAAAAATTAGGTAAAGATAAATCAAAATCAAGACCTAAAGGTGCATCTAACTCTATAGAAAAATCAAGAGCAAGAGTGGTTATTTATGAAGGAATAGGAGCAACAAAAAATGTTGGTGCTCAAACAAGGTATTCATCTCAAAGGGTTGTAGCATTGTTTACTTCCACCCCTTCTATTAATATGGCTAGTATGAAACAAGCACTGGGAGGGACTCCTGTAGCTTTGGAAGAAATTTCTAAAGAAGATGAAGTTGGAATTAAAGAATAGGTGGACAAATGGGGTGCTATGTGGGAGAAAGTGAAAGAAAAGAAGTCTAAAGACAAACCCATGGCACATCCAATGACAAGAAATTCATGATGAAGGTTCTAATCCCATAAATATTGAAGAAGAAGATTTTATTGAAGGAACACTCACCTTAGAGGTAGAAAAACCTAGTGTACTTGAGATAGAAACAAGGCATACTACAAAGTAGGATCTTATTGATGAAAGAATTGTTGAAGATACTCTTGATTCCCAGCCTTCACTTGGGCATGTGCCAAACATTGATGAAAAACCATAATTCTTTGAAGAACCAGAGAAAGATCATGCTAAAACTAAAATTGAAATTGAAATTTTAGAAGAGGAAGCTACACCATTTTCATGAGAAGGAATTGCAAATGAAGAGAAGAAGTTCCTGAAACAAGTGGTAAATAGGAACAAAGAAATGTTACAGAGGTATGCCAAGATGATGATACTATTGATTAGTTAATCAAGGAATTAGCTTCTCCAATGGAAATGGAAATATTGCCTCTAAATTTGAATAATTTCATGCAAGAAGTAGATACTCCTAAACCTAGGCACAAAGCAAAGACAAAACATGTCATACAGAGAAGTGCAAATTGGTAACAAAACTATTTAGATAGCTACTCCAATAATTGATAAGGACATACATAAAATAATTCCTAAGGAGTATAAGATAAAAAGTATTAACCTTGGATACTCATCTTGGCAACAAGAGTTATAGGAAATAAAAGTGAATTTAAATGCTACTATTTCTAGAGTACAAAATTACAAGTAGAAGAAAAGATAATTGAAAGAATAGGTTGCTACCTTGGAACATTTTATAAATTCATTGATTTTATTTGGTCGAGAGAAAGATGAATTGCCCCAACATTCAGTGTTGATGTCACAAGAACAAGTAGATGCAATTGTAGTAGCTCACCATAAAATGAATATATTTGAGGAATGGATTGAGTACTGGGTAAATCAAGGAGAAGAATTTATTATAGATGCAATAAGGAAGTACAAGGAAGCATACCACTGTTCAAAGAAATTGAAAAGATTTGAAGATGAATGTAGATTTTTCCAGGAGTAGGTCATCAAAGAAAGGAAAAACATTAAAATTCTCATGCAAGGGTATGTGTAGGATCATCATGGTAAATATAGGCCCTTAAGTGGCAAAACATTTAGAAAAATCAGATTTAAGAAACTTGATGTAAAAGTTTGAATAAGTTATCTATATTATTTCAAAAATATGTAAGAATAGAATATATAGAAAATTGAATGTAGTTTCTAAAGTACTAGGTTTATTTTTTATTTTTAAATTATTTGGTGAAAATTTGAAATTTCAATGTAGTAGTACTTAAATTTCAAGGAAAAAATAAGAAGTAGGTGTCTCTCTGACCACCCTAACCACAATAAAATGATAATATTTTTTATAAGATTTTAGACATAAGTAGAGGACTCATGTCTAGATGCGATGCATATTTTTTTAATTTTTTTCCAAGTAAATAATTAATTATGAATTTTTTATTATAAATTTTTAAAAATATAAATACTTGTATGTATGACCACCTTAACTTGGTCAAAACTTCATGAAATTCAATTTTTATTTTCTTAATCCTATAGTATGCAAAGAATAGAATGTGATACATGTTTTGGATTCAAAAAATGTGATACTGTTTGAAAGCTATAGATATTTTTCAATCAACCTATCAATCAAGACTTTAGTCGTAATTCAAATAGAAAATGAATAATAATTATTTATTAAATTCAAAGTAAAGCATAATTTATATTGGTGGAAATTTGAGAATCTCCTTTAAAAACTCTTTTCATTTCATCAATTTTGGGTTAAAAAAAATTCGTCAGCCACATACCCTACAAATACCCATCATATCACCACATTTTGGTCCATCATGATCCTACACATACCTACAATAAAATATCCAAGAGTTAATATAGAGTGATGTAATATCAAAATGTGAACTTCCATTGCCAAAAAAATAGAAGAAATTGTTGAAATGGGAAGGTGACATGTTAATACAATGTATCAAAGGATTTGAAAAGGTCACTGTAGAATGTAGAAAATTGGTTGGTGAAAATCAAGAATTTATTGAAGTACTAGAATGTCAAGGTTTTGATCCCCAAACATTAGGACATGAAGGAAAATAAGTTAAATCCTTCAAGTAATGGATAGAAAGAATAAATAGAGATCCTATTCAATTGTTGATGCAGGAGGTCATTGATGAGATAATACAGTGCAAAAATATTATAGCTATCTATGAAGTAGACAAAGTGCAGAAGAATTATATCATACTCCAAGTAACTAAAGAATATATTAGGATCAAGCTCACTTGGAAAGAAATGCAAGGGATTTCGAAAGAATGTGTGCATTGAGTATTAAGTGCTTTATGAGAGTATCCATTGAAGAAAGGTGAAGGAAGAATCCCAGAGCCCAAGTCATGAGTGAAAAGAGAAAGAATCAGATACTAGATACTAGATGTGTGATGAAGTTTTTTTTTTTCAATTTTGAGTTTGCAAGTTGATCCCAATCCCAGTAAATGTTCTTTATTCTGGTGTTTTGAAAGGGAGTTGGTAGCCTCTACTAATGCAAATTTTTCATGATAGAGTATGAAGAAAAGTGTTGTTGTAGATAAAGTTAAAGCCTTGACTTATTCTATAATGTTCTTGATGATAGTTGGCAGATGCCACATGCCACATTTTAATTTTTTATTTCTGATTCTATGGATATACTTTTACGTTGAAATTTTGGGGCCTTGTTCCTATAAAAGGTCATCTCCTCCCTCATTTTTATTTTAAGTTCAAAATTTGTGAATGTTGGAGGAGCATAAACTTTTAAGTTTTTCTCTTTTTTCCTATTTTTTGAACCATTCCAGTGTAAAACATTGTATGCACATAGACATTAATTAATATCAAAGCTTGTGAGATAGCTACCTATTCCAGTATCTTTTGTAGTTGGTTTTGTTAGTTCGACCAAACAAGATTGTATGTTGCGTCATTTAAGGGTGCATACAGAACCTACTCAACGTCTAGAAATGAAACAATCTCTTTAAAAGCTTGCATCATTTTATATGTAGCTATGAAGCAATATGGTGAAGTATAAAGTAGTTTGCTTTCTTTTAATTAATTCTTTGGGGCATCCATGGAGAATAACCAGGAGAAACTTTTAATTTTCAATATTTTTTATACTTTGTTTTAGAATAGATGTTTAAATATTTGAAAATGTTCCAAAATTTAAATGAATGGAATAAAATTTTTGAAAATATTTTATTTTCCATAAATTTTTTGAATGCTTAATGCTAAATCTACTTAAGTGATAGCAAATAATTTGTGATTTTCATGAAATATTATTGTAATTTTTTATTTTATTTCATGATGCTATTCTATGAATGAAGTGGAAATTTTGTGTGTGATGCTTATAATTCTTAGCAAAGCTAGAAATAATCATAGTCCCTTTGAGATTAACAACAATATCACATCAGTACCCGAGAGCGACCCTAGTGCAACCATGACCTGGTTATCAGAGACTGGGGATTGAAAGGAAGCCAATATTTGACCTATAATGTAGAATTCCTATTTAGGTTGTTTTTGTTCCATATATTTCAAGAAGGGTAGGCTCTTTGCAGTCTTATCTATGAAGAATTTATTTTCCCTGCTTGCTGCAAGTAAAATCATCGTCAACACCCTCCACTTAGTGTAGGAAAAAGGTGAGCCTAGAATGGATGAAAGCAATTATCAAGTAGAGGAATTAGGTGCTCCAACACAAGGAAGATCACCACACTCCTTTAAATGTTGAATTATGTTGTGTGAAGTCTAAGAGGAGGGTGGAGATAAGGCAGATACCCCTAGACCTTTCTTGAATGAGTATGATATGTCATTTATGTTCATGTGTTCATTACATCCATGTATAGGAGGAAGATTGTAACCAATACCATAAAAATCTTCCAAGTTAGATGAAGGGGGTGTGCTTTTGTGAGGAGTGGTTTCTTTACAAGAACACAAATCCTTTAATAGTGTTATGCACCATTGCTTCATGAGGAATGGAAGTTATATTTCCCCCATGAACACCATCGAGTGATTTGGTAGAACTAAGTTGAGTGAATCAAACACAAGGTTGTTTGGGTTGAGATTGGGATATTACACACCCTCCCTTAAAGGTAGGTGTGAAACTCCAATCACTACTAGAACTTGTGTTTCAAAATGAATCATTTGTATATGAATCTTTGGACCATGAGGGCGATATTTTGGAAATGTTATGGAAAGGAGGTGTAGAATCTAATGACCCCCAATTATCATGAAAGAGCTTTTTTGTAGGTGAATAGTTAGGACCAACTTGTAGAGGTTCAAGTTTTGATCTAGGAATGAAAGGATTAGGAGAGTTGGAAGTGTTATGATTAGTTGACACATAGCTTCACTCATCTGCATCAATCATGTATATCTTCTTGTTGTATTCAAATTTTATTACATGGTGAAGGGTAGATGTGACTCCTTTCATAGCATGAATCGATGGTCTCCCTAGGAGAAGATTGTATGGAGGGGGTCCTCACATGGTATGGATAGAGGTAGGAAACACTATAGGTCCAACCTCAATAGGTAATGTGATCATCCTGAGTGGTTGTCTATTAACATTGTCAAAGCCATGAATATGAACATAATTAAGTTGAATGAACTTTTTGTCCATGCCAAGTTTGTATAGGAGGTCCATGCTACAAACATTAATTTCTGCTCCATTGTCAATGAGAGTGTATCTAATTAAAGTTTCACTAATGATCACCTTTATCATTAAGGGATCATTCTTTTTTTGAATCTCAATTGAGGGTAATTCATGTTTAGGGAATGTAATTTCTTACTGGGTGGCTTGCATGGGATGAGAGGAGGATGTTACATGATTTGATTTGATGTAAGATTGGATCTCCTCCTATATTTTCAACATTTCGTGAGAGAGAACTTTCACTATTAGTGAGAGTTGAATGAGTTCTCATATAGATATATTCGTAGGAGCCTTTTTAAGGAAATGGAAATGGTGGAGTGTTGTGTGGTCCCCTAGATGTTTGAAATGTTGGACTCAAACAACACTAAGAGAGGGGGTGAATCAATTTTGTGCAACTTTAACTTTATTAATCTATTCCTTTAGTACCTTAAAACATTCAATCAAGTGAAAGATGCATGAATATAGAACAACAAGCCACAACATCATAACACAAGGATTTTTACATGGAAACCCAGCTAAGGGAAAAACCATGGTGGAGGTCAATCCACAATTTTGAGTACTCAAAATATAAATGTTTTACAAAATGGGAATGCACTTGCATTATGTTACACTGCTCAAAATCAGGAAGGCTCACTTCCTCTCAAAATATTTGGAATATAAAAAAGGGTTGAACTAAGTAGATGGCATATATAAATGCCTAATTACAGTTTTGGTTAGGCACATAGATAAGATTTTGGACCTCAGTCTGATTCTGCATTTCGCTTTGCTCTGCCTTAATTCACTTCACAAAAATGCTTTTCTACACTAATGAAAATTTCTCAACTACTCTTCTGATAATCACACACACATCAATACATATAAAATTTTCACTCATGCATATCAAAATGAATTAACTGATCTCATATATATAATTGCTACCAAAAATTTAGTTGCTAAATGTCGACTTCAATAAAATAGAAAATATCTTCCAAGTGTTAGCTCAAATCATGAACAAAATTAAATGCACATGCACCAAAGTTATCCATAGCATAGGTAGGACCCAAAAAAAATAAATCCAACTTAAGAATAATTCAAATAATTTTTCCTTAATACATCTGCAACATCAAATATTTTCTTAGTCAGCCTTCATACACTGATGAATAGAAAATTGAACAACTGGATCTCCTAACTCATACACAACTTGATGCATCAACATAAAAATTGAGAATACATATTTAAGATACCCAATGACCTTCCCTAGGATCTATAACCAAGACTGATAAACTAATAGTGCAAACTAACTGATGGATTCAACTCCAATCGGATACCCTGTTCCTCATTTTATTTTTTGGTAGGGCCAAATAGTACAGTATAGACTAGATCAATGACTTAGGTTACCATCAATGACAAAACTAGAAGCCATATGCCAAAAATCTCCCTCTTTGGCATTGATGGCAACACTTAGTGAAAAATGATTAAGTGTTGGAACCTTCAAAACTACAAAACTCCAAAGCTCAACAAAACTCCACAAAACTCGCCCTAAGATTGTTAAGGAATTTTTCACTGCTCTCTCTCTCCCTCTTTGACATCAATGAAAAATATAATAGAAGATTTTCTTTCTCCCGCTAGGCCAACAATCTCTCCTTATGAATATATAACCAAAAACATACTTTGCAAAACTACATTCCAAAACATGAAGAATTGCACCTGCTAATTGAAGATTAAGTTGTGCTTTTCCTTCATCTCCAAAAGGAATTTCTTCCATGCTTCCACTATAATCCTAGTGATTATAATCATGTTGTTTTTAGATATCTGATTGATAATCTTGATAAGTGATTATAGAATGGTGAAGGCATCCTCCAATACTTCTCCATTATTTATTATCTCAATCAATTGTTCCAACATACATTCTATTATGTCTTTTACTTTCCAAAAGGTGTCCATAATTCTATTCCTTGTGTTCTAAACTTTTGTATTCTCTATTTGTAATTCCTAAATATTTTTCTTGATTGCACCATCTTGATCCTGAGACATGTTAAAATTTTGACCAATATTGTTCAACTATATTTCAATTTGTTCCATCTTCTCCTTGTACTTGCTGATTGTGTGGGGCCATCAAAGACAATAGTTAAAAATGATATTTTTTGTGCTTATGCATTTCCTTAGTTCATTCATGTGCTTTTTCAGGTTGGTAAGTGACAATCTATACTGCTTCTTTAAATGTAGAATCGCTTCTTCTTCTTTCTTATTCTGAGACTCAAAGTCCATGATTTCCTTGAAAAATTCAATCATATCTTCTTGAAACTTATTCTGTAAACTCTCTGGTTTGATATGATTGTGCACAAAATGACTACTTAGAAAATTTAAGATCATGTCCTACTCATATGATGGTCTAATAGTCTAGATATTCGTAATTTTCTGCATTCCATCTTCCTCATGGATAAGTTGCAATAAATCTTCCTTAGTTAGATCACTTTGTCCTTCACTTCCTTCTGTCATTTCCTTTACTTGTTCTAAATCATTTGTTTCCAATTATTTTCCTTGAGTGTCCTTAGTTTCCTTATTAGATTCCTCATCTAGTATGTCCACAATCACTTGTTCTTTCCCTTTCCCTTCGACTTGTAAAGTCTTGCATGCTAGTGAAGTTCTGATATCTATTTCTTTTGCTCTTCTCTTCTTTCTTTCCATTTCACCAGAGGAGGATCTAACTTCATGTTCTCTTACAGGAATTGAAACACCCATTGATCCAAACTTCCTTAGCAAATCCTTAAAGAAACTTTCATACACTTGATCAGAGTTTGCAAAACTTTTAGAGTGTATATAAATCTATTTGCAAACTGGTTCACTCTCTTCCCACATTACATTGTCATTCAGGGGGAAGCAATTTATAAAATACATCACAAGGCATGTAACCAAAGTACCAAACCTAAAAGGGTAACATGTTTCCTTCATCAATTTCACATTATCCATCAATTGATCTTTTAGTAGTCCACAAAGATCAAAATCCCAATCTTCCATTATCATTTTGTGTGAAATATAAACAACTACCAAAGTAGCACCTTCTCTATTTTTGAAAAATATTTTATAAGATATTCCATGTGCAATGTACCTTGTCACTAGATCTTTGATTGTAGATATTATCAGTACCCTTTGATCTCCAGTTACTTTGGTTAGGGTATTAACTTCTTTATTCTGAATTGAATTCTTCCTCGACACATCCCCATCTTTGCATAATCTGGTTACCGCTGCAATTACTTCTTTCGAAATGTGATAGGGTTTATCTAGAGCTAGAATGTCATCATTCAATTTTTTTAGAACTCAACAATTTCCACACTTTTGAAATAAGGAAATTCACTCCAAATATCCAGGATTTTGTGTTTTGCTTCTTTCAACCATTTCAATTCATCATTTGACAACAAGTTTCTTTCAGTTCTAATCTTTTCACTACTATATTCATCTAGTTTTACCAATCCTTTGAATTGTTACATTTTCCCTTCCATAGACATGACTTCAATATACCAAATAAATTCTTCAATCGCACACCAAATTGAGATTTCTTAATGTAATTGAAATACTTGGTGAATTAGGGTTTTACTGTTGAATTCTCTTCATGCATTCAAAATTTTGGTGTAGAGTGCTCTCCTTCTTTTCTTTGACAAAGTGGAAAATGAGGATTTCAAGATGCTTTATATATTTTATACTTTTAACTTTTGTTGCAATAAATTCTTTTTCCATAACCTATCTGGATACCCTATTTTCTCAATCTATAAGAGATAACTCTTCCATAGATCTTCAACTTAGCACAACACATTTCCCAATTATTCCAACAAAATTTGTAAATCATCAGTGCAACTACTGCACTCATCCGTAGGGGGCTTGAAATACTTTCTTGAGAGCTCCCCCTAGGCCAAAGGCCTAAAACTAGTTCCTAGAGGAATTACCAGAAGTAGGTTCTGGTGTAGGCTCTTTAAATGAATTCTTCTTCATCCATGTCTTCTTCATTTGATCCCTTATTTCATCCATAGATAGTTTCTCTTTTTCTTTACCATCTTTCTACATATTTTTTCCTTTGTATATTGGACCTCTTTTATCCATATTTTGGTTTCTACAAAATCTTGCAATGTGACCATATTTGTTGCAATTGAAACACACAAGATTCCCTTTTTTAGACTAGTTACTCCATTGATTTCTTCTTGATCTACACTGATTAGCAATATTCCAAAATCTTCCACAGGTATAACATCTAACATTTCTTCTATTAATAGAGTTGTTTGACACATTTCTACATACAATTGACTTGTGACCAAACTTATTGCAATTAAAACACTGACCGGAAAATGATGATTCACTGGATTTCATTTTACTTCTACACTGAGCAACCATATGACCAAATTTATTGCAAGAAAAATAATATCCATCAAACTTCTGAGCATTAGGTTGTCTTACTAGAATCCTTTTTGCTTTGTTCATTTTATGTCCTTGCTTCAAATTGCTCTGTTCAGATCTAGAACTTTCTCCTTTCTCATAACCAAGACCTCGCTTATCATTTGCATTCTTCTGTCCTCGAGTCAGCTCATCAAGCTTCATAGAGCTAATCTTGAATTTCTCTTTGTACTCATTTGTAGCAGTAAGAACTCATCATTGAGAATAATAATCTATTTTTCAAGTTCTTCTTCATTGCTTCTAGATTTCTTCAGTTCCATCTCTAACTGAATGAATTATCCATTGATTTTGCTACATTCATCATATTTCTCTTTCAGTGACTAGACAAGACTCTCTTCATTCTTCTTTCCTTCTTCAATCTCCTTAGTCATCTTCATTGCCATAGATTCCATCTCATGCTTTAGGGTAGCATTGTCTTTAGCAAGATTTTCACATTCTTCAGTTATTTCCTTCAAGGTTTGATTTAGGTGAACATCATCCATGATTTTTCTCTCTTTTTTCTTAATCTAATCACATAAATCCTTTCTCTTTTCCCTAGACGTAATAATCTGATCCTTCAACTTCTAAATGAATTTCTTTGCATCCTTAAGATTTTCTCTCAATTCCCATAATTTTACTTTAGACTGATTAAGATCATCAAGTGCCACCAAAAGTTGTTCATGAAGACTACCAAATTCCATTACATTCCAAGATCCACCTCAAGCTACTAAACTTCTTTTGAGGAACTTAGCTCTGATATCAATTGTTGGACTCAAGAAACACTGAGAGGGGGGGTGAATCAGTGTTGTGCAACTTTAACTTTATTAATCTATTCCTTTAGTACCTTAAAACATTCAATAAAATGAAAGATGCAT
The DNA here is from genome assembly GCA_007258455.2 of Sequoia sempervirens. Lineage (NCBI taxonomy): Eukaryota > Viridiplantae > Streptophyta > Pinopsida > Cupressales > Cupressaceae > Sequoia > Sequoia sempervirens. The sequence continues at coordinate 73,905,196 of VDFB02252616.1, forward strand.
GAATATAGAAAAACAAGAGACAACACCATAACACAAATATTTTTATGTGGAAACCCAGTTAAGGGAAAAACCACAATGGAGGTCAAATCACAATTTTGAGTACTCAAAATATAAGTGTTTTACAAAATGGGAATTCACTTGCATTTAGGCACGATGCCTAGAGCTCACTACTCAAAATTAGGAAGGCTCACTACCTTACAAAAGATTTGGAATACAAAAAAGGATTGAACTAAATAGATAGAATCTATAAATGCCTGATTATAGTTCTGGTTAGGCACATAGATTAGATTCTAGACCTCATGTCTAATTTTTCACTTCGCTTTGCTTTGCCTTAATTTGCTTCACAAAAATCCTCTTCTGCACTAATGAAAATCACTCAACTTCTCTTTTGATATTTTCACACACATTAATACATATCAAATTTGCATTCATGCATATCAAAATGAATTAACGGATCTCATATATATAACCACTACCAAGAATTTAGTCACTAAATGTCACCTTCAGTAAAATAGAAAATATCTTCTAATTGTCGGCTCAAATCATGCACAACATTTAATGCACTTCCACCAAAGCTGGTCATAGCATAGGCAAGACCCAAAATGAAATATTCAACACCATAATATGTCAAACAGTTCCGCCTTAATGCATCCACAACACCAAATATTTGCTTAGATGACCTTCATATACTGATGAATAGAAAATTGAAAAATTGGATCTCGTAACTCATACACAACTTGATGTGTTAGCACAAAACCTGAGAATAACATATTTTAGATACCCAATGACCTTCCCTATATTCCATGAACAATACTAATAAACTGATAGTGCAAATAACTTACAAACTCAACTCCAGCTAGATACCTTGTTCCTCACTTTTTTTTCTAGTAAGGTCAAATACTACAGTGCGGACCAGATCAATGACTTAGGTTGCCATCAATGACAACACTAGAAGCCATATTTCAACATGAGTCACTAAGTTACAACTTAGTGGTTGCAATACATTGTTATGAGTAGATTGCATCATGTATTTCAAGACATCTCTAAATTTTTTGTGTGATTCACTAATGGAAGGTGACTTAGGAGGCTCAATAATGAAAGGAGATCCTATTTGTGTCATAATAACCTCAAGAATTTTGTCTTTATTGGCATGATGTGTTGGTGAAAGGGAGTTGAATGTCACTTTATGATTGTCTTGCATTATGATAGTTTTCCTAGGAGGAGAGAAAGCCAAAAAAAAATTGACATTCATAGGTTGGTTCATCTAAAAGGACTTCATCACAAGTACAAGAATGATCAATGGTAGAATATTATTTCTCAAGAGGGGTTTCATGAGGTGAAGGGGGACAAATAAGATATTCATGACCTTCATTTATTGTGTTGTCTAACATCAAAGTATCTACTTCACAACTAAGAGAGATACTAGAAGAAGAACAAATGTTGTTTTCATGATTACCTATGGTTGTAATTTCTTGTTTATCAATGTCTTCTCCAATAAGAGAGGTAAGATGAGAGAAAAAACTAGGATTCTCAAAACTATCATGAATTTGTTCTTCTACCAAAATATCTTTGTCACCAATAGGAGTGATATTAGGAGAGGAACAAATATTATTGTTAGGGATGTCTAAGGTTGTAGTCTCTTTAACAAAAACACTCTCATAGGGAGAGAATAGGAAATGGTTCTTAACATGTCTAAATATGTAAGGTGCTAGCACTATTTGAATAAAAATGAAAAGCACACGTAACCATTTCATGCAATGTTTCAGCAATATGAACAAAGTATATGCAAAGGTACAAAACATTCTTATCCAATATATGCAATATTGGAAGATTGCAAGTAGTGTACATGCAAGAATGAAAAGCACTTTTATGAAACTTATTCAAAGTTTTATAAATAGAAAAATTGTATATGCAAAATTGAAAAGTACTTTTATCAATGTTATGAAAAGTTGCAAAAATGTAAGCATTTTTAGATGTAAGGATGTTTGCAAATGAAGTGATTTGAAGAATGAGTAATCTAAAATGATGTTCTTGAGTTAGATGCATAAAACAAATGTTCCAAAAACTTTTCAAACTTATACTATATGATACTAGGAGGCTTAGGAAGCAAAAAAATGAGGTTTCTAATGTTGTAACAATCAATAAAAAATTTGGACAGGGATTGATTCGCTCAATATGGTGAATAAGTCCCAGTACTGGGTTTTTGCAAAAAAAATAGAAATTTTTGAATTATTTTTTATATAGACCTAAGATGTAGATGCAAAATTTCATAAATTTCTAAGGAAAATTACATGCAAAAATGTAAGCTAAATGACCTTTTCTCTAATGTAAAAATTTGAATTTGAAACTCTAGATGCAAATTAAGGGTATGTGCAAGATCATCATGGAAAAAATAGGCCCTTAAGTGGCGAAAAATTTAGAAAAATCAAAGTTAGGCAACTTGAAATAAAAATTTGAATAATTTATTTATATTATTTCAAAAATATGTAAGAATAGAATCTGTAGAAAATTTAATTTAATTTCTAAACTACTAGGTTTATTTAAACACAAAAAATCTATTTGGTGAAAATCTTAAATTTCAATAGAGTAGTACTTATATTTCAGGGAAAAAATAAGAAGTAGGTGTTTTTCTGACCACCCTAACCACAATAAAATGATAAAAAAATTATAAGATTTTAGATATAAGTAGAGGACTCATTTCCTAATGTGACGCATATTTTTTTATAATTTTTTCCCAAGTAAATAATTAATTATGAATTTTTTATTACAACTTTTTAAAAATATAAAAACTCGTATGTCTAACCACCTTAACTTGGTCAAAACTTCATGAAATTATTATTTTTTAATCCTATAGTATGAAAATTATAGAATGTGACACATGTTTTGGATTCAAAAAATGTGATACCATTTGAAAGCTATAGATGTTTTTCAATCACCCTATCAATCAATATTTTAATCGTAATTCAAATAGAAAATGAATAATAATTATTTTTTAAATTCAAAGTAAAGCATAATTTATAGTAGTTGAAATTTGAGAATACCTTCTAAAAACCATTTTTGTTTCATCAATTTTGGGTAAAAAAATTCGTCAGCCACATACCCTACAGATACCCTCATATCGCCAATTTTTGGCCCATCATGATCCTACACATACCCTTAACCAATCCAAATCTAATGCAAATTTAATGCAAGATAGGATTATAATGAAAAATGAATCCAAATTAGAAAAATAATATGTTGAAAAATCAGGTCCACCTAAATGAACTATAGATTTTTGGGCATGAGGCTTATAAGCTACTCTTGCACTCTTAGGATGTTTCACTTAAAAGGAGAGAGATAAACCTCACTCAAAATCTAGTGAAAGAGTGGATGAAATATGAATGAATTATGCTAATGTAATGATCTAAATGCAAAAAAAATGATAAAATGGATCGGTTATTAATGGAAAACTATTGAAATGCATGGTGTTTGAAAACACATTGTGATATGCAAAAGACACCTAGAAATGAATGCAAAACTGAACAAAAATGAACCAAACTGAATGTGTGCACATAGAATATGGATGGAGGCTAGAAATGTCATTTTAAATGCTACTGATGCTAATTTTTAGGCCTTTTGGGACTCATTCTCCATTTTGGGTGAATTAGTCCAAGTTCTACAAAACTATGTCAGAACCTATTTTAGACAAAAGTGTATCTAAAAATGTAAAAAACCAAAATATGACCTTGGAGTGGAACTCATTCGCCACCCATGGAAAATGAGTCCACTTTGGAATTTTTGAATATTAAAAGGTGGAATCCAAAGCTCTCGGTCTGCACTTTGATTCTCTATAAGTGTTCGCTTCTGAAACTCTGATTTCTAGGTCTGAAAGTGAGCTTTTGTTGATATTTTGACTTGACCAATGAAGAGAATACCTAAAAAATTCACAATTCAATATTCAATTATTTCAAAACTTCCAAGATGCCTAAATCTACAAACAAACAAGAGAGAGAAATGTTGAATGTTAGGGCATGGGGGTTTGCCTTGGTCAAAACCCTTTTAGGTAATTAAACCAAAATGATGAAAGAATGGAATGAAACATGCAATAATGGAATTGATTACCTATCCATGATGATTGATCTTGGATGTCTACAACAAAAAATGAAGAATCAACCCTTGAATGTTTGAAAATTGTTATCTTGATGACTTGAAATGATAAAACCCTAAGTTGCTTGACTTGAGATGGAAGAATGATGGATGAATAATGAAGAATGGTTGAATGAGTTAAGAGATTGTAGGATATGTAAAATAAGGAGAAAAATACTTATTTATACATGCTTGTGCCTTAGTAATCCAATAATACCTCATCACAAGCTGACATAAGGTAATTTTGAATAAAAACCCAAAAGAAAATTTGAAATATTTTGAATTTGGAGCTAAGAGGGACTCATTCACCACCCATGGTGAATGGGTCCCACCTTGGACTTGTAGATGGGTTTTGGAAATTATCTTTCATTTAATGTTATTTGTTGGGTTTACATTCAAAAATACACTTAATTAAGCCTTATGAGTGCATAAAGGGGTCAAATAAAGCATAAGAAAGGTGTAAATAGTGAAATCAAGCCTAAAAAAGCATTAAATCTTGTTACAAGACTTTACAAAACTTTAGAATAGGACTTGACAAGTGATGAAAAGGTGATTTTTTGGTGAATTGTAATGAAAAGAGTCTAGGAAAGTGTAGAAATGTGTTACAAAACTTTGTAAAACCTTTACAAGACATCATTAAATGTATTTGAAAGGGTCCAAGACCTAGTGTGGATGTCAAAAACACCTCATAACACTGAATCAAGGCCTTATTAAGTCTAATTTATCATCAATTATTCCCCAAATCAAGCATGTTTCCTTTTTTCTATGGTACACCCTCAACCTTTAAACCCTAAACCCTACACCCTACAACTTCAACCCTCAATCCTATACTTAAGCCCTAATCCATTCACCAATATCTTAAACCCTAATGGACCTATACCATATAAACTTATCCTTAGACACTTAACCTTGAACATTATCCCTCAACCCTCAAACCTCTACCCTATACCCTATACCCTCAATTGTATATTTATTCCCTAAACCATCAACCCTCATCCTTATGCCTTATACTCTCAACCTTAAACCCTAAACCCAATACCTTAGAAACTCAACCTTGAACATTATCCCTCAACTATAAAACCTCTACCCTTAACCCTATACCTTAAACCATAAACCCTAAACTCGCAAACCCTCATCCCTATACCCTATGACCTCACCCTTATACCCTAAACCTTGAATATTGTCTTTCAACCCTATACTTAAAACCTAAACCATACACTCTCAACCCTTAACCCTATTCCTTATACCCTCAATCCATATCTTAAACCCTAAACCCAATATCCTAAACCCTAATCCCTATTCCTTACACACTTAATCTTATACACTCAACAAGTTGAATATTATCCCTTGACTATAAACCATCAATGCTCAACCCTATACCTTCAAATTATCACTTAAGCCCTAAGCCCTCAACCCTCAACCCTATACCTTAAACCCTAAACCTAGAAACCTCAACCCTCATCCCTATAACATACACCCTAAACCTAAAACTCTTACATACATATATGAAACCATACATAAATACATACAAGAAAACATACATACATACATACATACATACATACATATATACATGCATAGGTACATTCATACATACATAGATGCATACAATCATACATACACACATAGAATCATACATACATGCATACAATCATACATACATACATATATAGAAGCATGCATGCATATATACATACATACATGCATACTTACATACATAAAAGCATACATACATACATACATACATTCATACATACATATATACAAGCATACATACATACATACATACATACATACATACATACATAAAGGCATACATACATACATACAAATATATATACAAACATACATTTAACAAAATTGTACATAAAAAATTCAAGTGAGACATAACATGCTCACATTATGTCAAGCTTGGAACATAATGTCAAGCTTAGAACATACAACAAAATTTTGCAAAAGGGAGTAAAATACAAAGCAACACATGACACAAGCACATTATAACATGCTCATGTTATATCTTGCTTTGGGAATGCCCAAGTATTAGGCTTGGATTTTCTTTGGATTTCCAACCCAAAGTCTTGGAGTTTCTTCCCAATGTCCAAAGACATTTTTTTGCATATTCTATAGGATTTCACATAATCTCATTCATGCTAACCATCAAGTTTGCACATTTTTCAAGGTTAAGTAAATTGAACACCTGGGTATTGTTAGGCTCTCTCTTAGCTATTCAATGATGTAATTTTTTCACATTTTGGCAATGTTAAGGCTTTCATCTTTAATTTCTCTTGTTTGTGTGTCATTTTTTTGTCAAAAACTAATGCTCGGCATTTTTTCCTTTATTTTTTAACCATTCATTGAAATTTTAAATAAATTACTTTTTTATAAACTACACTCGATTCTACACATATTAAAAAAATCAATTAGTTTTCAAAAATTATAGGGGTAACGCAGCCAAAATTATATTTTTCAAGATGTGTCCACTTTGCAAATTAGTAAAAAATTAAATATTAATTAAAAAAATATCAAAAAAATTAGGCATAAACTACATGTTAGCTAATTTCTCCCCAAAGCGATTCTAAAAATACCAAAAAAATGTTAACCTTTTGAGGGAGCCCAAAAAGATGCTATGTTATGTTTCTTGATAAAAACAACACCAATTTTAGTGGTTCCCCTTTTTGAATCCCTTAATCTCATCCATTTAAAAAAATGGTAGTTTAGAAAGTAGACTCAAAGTGCTACGAAAATTGTCCCTTTTGCATCTTAAAATTTTAACTATAACTATTCACAATTTCTCATCCAAGGTTGGTAATTCCAAATTTAAGAAAAAAATTAGTCACTTAAGACCCCTTTTTGGCCCCCCATCTTTCTGCACTTACCCCTATCCTATGTTTCAAGTTCCCTTGACACTGAAAAACTTTCTCTTATGAGTTTTATAAAATGTGAAATTTTAAAGTTATGGGGGATAGTAATGTTTTATGTTATGGTTGCAAGAGTGTTTAAATCTCTTTAAGTGTGTAGAATTGTGCAAGTGTTATGGTTAAATTTTAGCTAATATATTATCTTTGTTGGGTTTTGAGACTAGTTCCCAAATCCCTTGGTCCCTATAAGGTGCAATCTCCCACCATTCCTTTATATCCCCCTCTTTTTATTCTCTCCATGAGTTTTGGTACTCCAGGAAAGAATAAAACCTTAAAAATTAATTCCAAAGTCCTAGGTCCACCTAAGGTCTTGAGAGCCATTTTGATCCCCTTTGCATCAACATTCACAATCCCTTGAAAACCTTGACATATTTCCCTTTTTGGTCCTTAGTTCCTAATTCATCCCTAGACCCGATACATTGTTCTTCTCTTATCCCCACTCACCCTATCATTTTGGCCTAGTATCTCATGATTTTAATTATATCTCCATGTCCTTTTTACCGATATCTTTCCCTAGGATCATGAGTCATCAAAGGATCTCAATATCTTTGAGCTTAGTTCCAATTTCAAAATTTTACCTAATCCCCCATATTGGCATCTCCCTACCTCTCTCTCTCTTTTTCATCCTTGATCCCTCTTCCATATTGAGACTTGATCCTCTATCACTAATTCCCCTCTTCCACCTAAACTTTTAACTCCACTAAAATAATTCAAAAATTAAATTTTATCTTGCCTCTTGTTTCTTTCCAATCAAACAAATCATTTCATCCAATAGATGGGCCTCCCTTGCATCTTAAAATATATTCATAAGTTTTAGTAATTCCAAAAAACCTATCAAAAGCTTGTTACAACTCAAAAAACCTTAACAATTGATTTCACCTACTTATATAGCTCATCCATCATGCCACTAAATTTAGAATTGACCTTGTATCCTCTAGCTAATTTCCTTCCCAACTAAAATAACCATTACTTAAATTGATTTGTATAGTTCCAAGAAAGGATTAGAGGATGAAGGTATGGGTGACAATTTTACCATTAATGTGGGTCATTGATGTTCCTACAAACTAAATACCTCTATGATGGATCTCTAAGGTCTATCTTCCAAGTATCACAGGATTCAATGACCCCTAGACAACACATTTTTAAGTTCCTCTTCTTCCCTAAATTTGTACAAGCATACTAGGTGCCAAAACTAAAAATATATAAATAACAATATGTAGGAATTGTTGGGAAAATTTTTCTCAACCTTGAAATTATATAAGGTTTATTGTTGATAGGATGTATGTTGGTATGTGGCGATTGATCAAGAAAATATTGTACACTCATAGCAAGACGTGGCAGTCAGGGCATCACCCCAAATTTAATTATTTTTGTTGACATGTTAATATTTTTCTCAATGACATGTCAAGGTTTTTTTTTTCGCTGACACGTCAAGGTTTTTTCATTAACATGTCAAATGAAAAATGGCCTTATAAAACCCTAATTGTAGAAGGTTCCAAAAATCTTGTTATTTAAGTAGTTGGGATGAATGCAGAAGAGGGCGTATTTTGAAAGTTTGATAGCGATTGTGTTGTCTCTTGATCTTTGGTAGTGATACTCATGTGAGAAGCTTGCTCTGCAAGTATATTGCAATCTTTTAATTTCTGAATGATATATTGAGTACCTTTTTTAGTGTGGGGTTTTTCTCTTGAAAGGGTTTTCCCCACATAAATCTGTGTTGTGGTAAGCATTATATTTATGTTTATTTTTGTTTAAGTTTTTGTAACTATTAAAGCTTTGTAATGTTTTGAATTTTTATACTCTCAATATTAGTATAGGAAGTTATTCCACTACCTTAACTTCCTTACAAGTGGTATCAGATCTTGATCACCTTTGGTTTTATTTGTGGGTTGTTGGGTTTTTTGAACTAATCCAGATTTGATTGGGAGCTTGTCTAGAAGACACTTTGTGATCTTGTTAAAGGAATTTTTAGATGGCAAGTTCATTAGGGAGAATAGAGGTGGAGAAATTTTTTGGAAATAATTTTGAGATCCGTGGAAGCTAAAGATGGAGGATCTATTGATACATCGAGATCTATTGGATGTTGTTGATGAGAATGTTTCAAGGCCTATAGATCCTACTCAAGCTTCTCAATATGATGTTATGTACTGTAAAGCTAAGGGTCTAATTAGATTGTGCTTGGCGGACTCTATTTTAATTAATGTAAATGAAGAGACCTCTACATGTATAAACTATGGAAGAAGCTTAGTGGCATGTATCAGGAAAAATCTTTAGTGAACAATATTTTCTTGAGGAAGAAGTTATATTCCTTGAGAATGGAAGAGGGTGTATGAATCACATACTACCTATAAGCATTCAATATGTTGGTGTCTCAATTGGCATTAGTTGGTGAAAAAATGGATGAGGAGAAGAAATGTTGGATCTTTCTTTGTTCTTTACATGATTTGTGGGATTAGAACTCTTGTATGGCTATTGGGAGTACTTTCGTTATATTGAAGGCTAAAGGTGTGGTGGGTTATTTTCTTTCTAAAGAGACGAGGAGGAAGGTATCCGTCACTACCAAAGAGGACCTAAATGTTTCTAGAAGACCTAAGGAAAAAAGAAAAGAAGAATGAGAAGTGTGAAAAATCCAAGTCCAAGGGGAGATATAAATCTCCTGGAAAGTCCAAAGTTATTTGTTGGAACTACGGTAAGCTTGGACATGTTTGTAAGGAATGCAAAGAAGAAATGAAGAAGAAAAAGAAGAAATCTGATTTTGATTCCAAGTTTGAGAAGGAAGATGGTGATGCATTCATTGTAGCTTTGGCAAATCGCGTAGGTAATGATGCATGGTTAATTAACCGAGGTGCATCTTTTCATATGACCTTTAATAGATATTGGTTTTGTGAATATGAAGAATTTGATGGAGCTAAGGTGTACTTGGGTGATGATTTTCATTTAGACATTGTTGTCCATGGTAAAGTTAAAATTAGGCTTCCTAATGGTAGAATAAAAAGGATTAATTGTGTGTTGCATATCCCTGGATTAGCACGAAATATTTTATCTATGAGAAAAATAATAGATGCTATTGTTTAGGTAGTATTTTTTGATGCAAGATGCAAGATGGTTAGAGGTACTATGGTGATGGCTAGAGGTGTTAGATATGGGACATTGTATAACCTTGATCCATGCATTGTTTAGTACAATACTACTAAATGGCACCCAAAAGCAAATCTGGAAACCATTGTAACCACAACATTTGCTTCTATAGACTTTCTTTACATAGAAGGAAAAAAAACGTTGGTTATAAATGGGTGTTCAAGAAAAAGATTGGTTTAGATGGAGGTATTGAGAAGTACAAAACAAGGTTGGTTGTGAAGGGTTACTCTCAAGTTGAGGGTGTTGATTAGGGTGAGATATTTTCTTTTGTTGCTAAAATGACATCCATTAGATTTTTTATTTCTATTGTTGTTGCTTATGATTTAGAGGTTGAGCAAATAGATGTGAAAAATGATTTCCTTCTTTGTGATTTGGAGGAGGATATTTATATGGCATATCCAAAGCACTACATGGTGAAAGGTAAAAGTAAGTTGGTATGAAAAATTGAAGAAATCTTTGTATGGCTTAAAACAAAGTCCTAGGACGTGGTACCAGAAATTTGATACATACGTGTCGAGTTTGGTATTTGAGAATGCTAAATCAAATCATTATGTTTATTAATGATGTTGATTGTTTCCTATCTATTGCATTATGTGTTGATGATATGTTATTTATTGGTAGAGGGAAACGTATGATTTCATAACCAAAATCTCAACTTGTTGCTAAATTTGAAATGAAAGATCTTGGTGCAACTAAACACATTCTTGGAATGGAAATTAAAAGAGATAGAGTGAAAATAAAGCCATGGCTTAGCCAAAGAAAATATGTCAACTCAATTTTATAGAGGTTTGATATGCAAGATTGTAGACCATTGTGTGTTCATGTTTTAGTTGGAATAAAATTATCTATTTTAGATTATCCAACATCTCCATAAGAGATGGAAGACATGAGTAGAGTGCCTTACTAGAGTGCAGTCGAATGTTTGATGTATGCTATGGATTGTACTAGACTAGACATTGCTCAAGTAGTAAGAGTTCTTTCTAGATATATGTCTAATCTTGGTAGAGTACATTGACATGCAATTAAAACAGTCTTCAGATATTTGTCGGGTACCTCAAATTATTCCTTATGTTTTCATAGTAATTTGAGTGAAGACGGGATTTCCCTTGATGTTCATGGTTATGTGGATTTAGACTAGGCAGGTGATGTTGATAGTAAAAAATCCACTAGTGCTTATATTTTTACTTTATATAGTGGTACAATTAGTTGGATGAGTAAGCAACAGGTTGTGGTTGCTTTTCCACTACTAAAATAGAGTATATGGCAGCTACTCATGCTTTTAAAGAAGCCATTTGGCTTAAGAGAATGTGTTCAGATATTGCAATACAACAAGGTGCAGTGAAAATTTATTGTGATAGTTATAGTACGATATGTCTTGCCAAGAACCTAACTTTTCATGCCAGGACCAAGCACATTGATGTTGCACAATATCATTTTTTTAGAGATGTGGTTGAAGATGGAAGGTGAAGATGGTTAAGGTAGAGACTTTGATGAATTTTGTTGATTCTTTAATTAATCTTGTGAGCATAGAGAAGCTTAGATGGTGTTCAGAGATGATGGGTCTTTTGTCCCCTAGAAATTAAAGAGACGATGGTTACACCTTCACATTTCTCTTGCAAGGTGTTTGACAAGTGGGAGATCTATTATGAAAATGTGCCTCAACCTTGCAATTATATATGGTTTATTGTTGATAGGATGTATATTGGTATGTAGCAATTGATTATGAAAATATTGTACACTCGTAGCAAGATGTGGGGTTCAGGGCATCACCCTGAAATTTTCTTTTCTTTGACATGTCAAGGTTTTCCCATTGAAACATGAAGTTTTTTTCTTGTTGAAACGTCAAGGATTTTTTTGCTAACACATCAAGTTATTTTCATTAACACATCACATGAAAAATGACCTTGTAAAACCTTAATTAGATAGAAGGTTCCAAAAAGATTTTTATAAGTGGTTGGGATGTATGTAGATGAGGGTGTATTATGAGAGTTTGATAGCAATCGCGTTGTCTCTTGATCGTTGGTGGTGATACTCTTGTGAGAAGCTTGCTCTGCAAGTATATTGTAATCTTTTGATTTTTGAATAATATATTGAGGAACTTTTGGAGTCTGGGGCTTTCTCGCAAAAGGGTTTTTTCCACATAAATCTTTGTGTTGTGGTATGCATGATATTTTTGTTTATTTCTATTTAATTTTTTGTAACTATTAAAGATCTATAAAGTTTTGCATTTTTCTCCTCTTGTAGGAAGTTATTCCACTACCTTAACTTCCTTACAAGACTTAAAAAGGGTTGTTCAATCCTTGTTTTCATATGACAAAACTGAAAATAAAAATCTAGGGTTGCATTATAACCTAGATTAGTTCATTCACCATCTAAGATCTTACACTCTAGAAGTTGTACAGAGGTAGTTATTTTAGAGAAGATACTTGTAATCAAGTGACTCCTTGGTAAATTATGGGAATTCTAGAAGATTTATGAGCAAAGAGGTGTACAAGGCCTCTTTCCTTTAAATTTGTCACTCACTATATTTTCTAATGTGATTGTAATAAAAATTTGATAAATTTCACAACACTCTAATGTATTGTAAGTTGTTATTTATAATAGTCCTTTTTCCTGTTGCATATGAATGTTTATTAATTTGGAAAAGAATTACTAAGTAGATTTGGTTGCTAAATATCTTCTAAAGCTACTATTTCTTGTTTATTTTTTTTATGGTTGAATGTGGCTTTGTAACCCAAACAAGGTATTGGTCCTTAAAACTTTTGACTCTCCATATGCCTAAAAAGAAAAAACTATTTAACTATTAGCTTAGGAGTAGATACTAATACTTTATGCACTTCATGATTTATTGTCTACCTAAGGAAATATGTGAGGAAAACCTTGAACATATTTATCATAACAAAATCATGATTTGCACACTTGTATCAACTTAATAGAGGTTATACTAGTTAGCAAGTTATTTTTGGTCTAGTGACAAAGTTTGGGATCAAAACTATGTTGGAACACATTTACCATAGCACCAAAAGTGATCCGGGGGATTTTTTTAGTGAAAATTAAAGTGTCTCCAATACTCTTGATTTTAGCACCATTAGAAAGATCTCGATGTCCTAATTCCAGTGCAACTTGAACGGAGTGAAAAGGAGTCCGTTTGCTCAAGTTACGGCCAGTCAAACCTTGGGTCAAATTGCCATCAGGGGTCATCCAAAAAGTGGAAAAAAATGATCATCATGAAAATTGATAGAAACAACATCAAGTCAAAGAGCTTTTCAAGATGATTTCGGCAACGTTCATTTCGTCAAAATTTGACATCGTATGCTCGAGATATTGGCAGTCAAAGTTTGGTTGACTTGATGGTACAACAGGTGACATCATCATGTAGTCTGTACTATATAGAATCCAAATGGAAAAATTCTAGTGTGACATGTGGCAGTTGAGTCAGATTGTATGGACCAATCACTAGGCAACACGTGTCCATCCATACTCCTGCATGACAACCATACTATGAGACAACGACAACGTGGCAGACAACAAGGTGGATAATGTGGCTCAGTTAGTGAATTAAATCATGCCATGTGGAAGTCTTTGAATATGACATGTGTCCCCTTTCCTTTGGCGGCGTCGGTGAGTAGTTGGCAAGTTAGTTTGTTTTGTTTTGTTTAACAAAAGTTGTCGGGTTTGAATCCGTGACATCCCACATGCTAGCTGTTGTGTTTACTGTTGCACTCGCTGACATCCGTGTAATATATACTGACAAGAGTTTTATTTTGTTTTATTGATTGGTGGAGTGAGTGATTAAAACATGGTCGGTGGGGTTGGAACCCCCGACCATGCGTATGTTAAAAGGTGTAGCTACCAGCACACCACCAAACCTCTTTTAAAGGTGTATAGAGCTCGGTGGATTTTGTTATGGTTTTGTACATCGAATATTGCTATTTGGAGGTTGTGGTTAAAACCTAACTACCCCCCTTCTATGTGAAATGACAAAAGGGGTTAGGAAGTGATCTATTTAGGATCTAGGACAATTGCTTTTAGAATGCATAACGTAAAAGATCACTTAATACAATGCTCAAATGAATAAATGAACATAATATAACTGCCAAGATAATGAACTAAAAAGAAAGAGAGAAAATAAAGAGGAGACAAACGCAATTGATAACGGAGTTCGTCCCTATGGACTACGTCTTCGGGCCCCTCTCCAACGGAGTGACCGATCCGATTATACTCCAAAAATAGTTACGATTGCTTCATGGACTATCTCCTTCAAGCACAGCAGCATAACATTCCTCTAATGTGCGGAAATGTCTGCAAAATCTCCCGAGAATTCTCTCGTTCTCACCACCTGGACTTGGCCAAATCTCATCTTTACCCCTCTTTTTATACATGAAATATGCCTAATATGGCTTAACCAACCAATAAATGCCTAACTCCCTTCTACAACTCGGATACAACTTCTTTTGTAATTTGGGACATCTTTTGTTGCAGTAGTTATGGTGGGTTTTGTTTGTTTATGGCTTATTTAGCCATTTGTTAGGGATTCGGCCTATCTTATTACAACAAAACTAACCGCTACCAATATATAATAGAACTATCGCGTGGCTCAGCGGTGGCATTACTTATTATTGGAACGGCCGGCATGGGTTCAAACCGCTGGACAGTATGTTTTACCGAACAAATCCTCAAAAAATATTAATCAAAACAAAACGCTGGCCACTCATATATAGGGTAGTTCTCGCCGGTGCAACGGTGGATTAGCTGGCTTGTTGGGCGGAGATCACGGGTTCGAGCCCAGCAACCCTGTTGGCGACTTATTATTGGAACGGTCGGCGCGGGTTTAAACCGCTGGACAATATGTTTTACCGAACAAATCCTCAAAAAATATTAATCAAAACAAAACGCTGGCCACTCATATATAGGGTAGTTCTCGCCGGTGCAATGGTGGATTAGCTGGCTTGTTGGGCGGAGATCACGGGTTCGAGCCCAGCAACCCTATTGGCGAAACAAAACAAACCGACCGTCGAAGACCTGAGGACACGTGTCAGGTTATCATTCGTGAACAATCCACATCGACGCTGACAAGCATGCTAACTCGACTGCTGACTCTGCCAACGTACACTGACTGGTCTGCTGAGTTGTATGCCACGTTGGGGTACAGAGAGCCACGTCACCGGTACAGATGGACACGTGTCAGTCACTGATTGGTCTGTATAGTTGAGTCACCTGCCACGTGTTGGGGTCAGAATTCGTCCATGTGTATTCCGTACAGTATGGACTGACACGTCAGTATGATGACGTCATCCTCTGTACCCTCAAGTCAATTGAACTTTGACTGCTTGTAACTCGAGCATATGATGTCAAATTTTGACGAAACGAATGCCACCAGAATCGTCTCGACGAGCTCTTGGTGATGACGATGGTTCCGTCGATTTCTGAGATGATTGTTTTTTCACCTTTTGGACGCCCCTGAAGCCAGTTTGACTGGCCGTAACTTGCACAAACGGAGTCCTTTTCACCCCATTCAAGTTGCGTTAGAATCAGGACGTCATTCTCTTTCTGATGATGCTGAATTCTGGAGTATTGGGAACACTTCAATTTTCACTAAAAAATTGTCCCCTGGATCAGGAAGAGGTTGTACGAGATGTAAAAGGGGGGTTAGGCATTCAATATAGTTGGTAAGCCTATTTAGGCTAATTTTATGTATAAAAGGGGGGATGTATAAGCTCTTGGAGGTTCAGCAAAGTGATGAAGTATTGGAATAGGTGACATGAAAGAGAGGTCTTGTGGAGATTTTTGAGCCATTTTCATACGACGGAGTATTGTTATGCTGTCGAAGTTCTAGGAGAATGGTCCTGGTGCATTTGTAGTTGTTTTTGGAGATTAATTGGATTGGTCTCACTCTATTGTAGCAGACCCGGAGACGTAGTCATGTTTGTGATGAACTCCATTATCAAATTGTTTGCACTTATTCTCTCCTCTCTCATGTTCTGATTTTCACCTTAAGTTTTCAGTTTTTATGCATAATTTCTATAATGTATGCATGAATTATATTTCCATTAAGTTGTTATAATTAAGCATTCAGATTCACAATTAGTCTAGATCCTATACATATCAAGTGGTATCAGAGCTTTTGGTGACTATTATTGTAGTTGTTTTGAATGCTAACAAGATCTAGGATTCAGAAGGGTGAGGGCAAGCTTGAGGAATATAATCCTGAGATCAGGAAATGAAGAACATCACTGAAGATGTCTGTGTCTAGAATGGAGGTACCTGAGGAACTCGGTGAGCAAGATTTTTGAAGAGCTTTCTGGCACATGAGAGCTGCATTGGATATGCTACTCAAAGAAAGGGAAGAACGCTTGAAACGTGAAGAAGATCCTGGAGACAGTAAAAGCAAGAAGAAGCAATCAGGAGGTGGTGATGAACCACCAAAATCTCCTCCATCTACTCCTCCTTCTCATTCTCCTTCTACACATTCTCTTTCTATTAATCCTTTTAAGGGTGTAAATAAGCCTCGGATTAAGTTGGATGTTAAGTTTGAACTACCTAAGTATTGTAGTGAATTAGATGCTGAAAAACTAGATGATTGGATTCAACAAGTAGAAGTTTATTGTAGAGTTCAAAATCTCTTTGATGATGCTTCTAGGATCCAATTAGCCACTCTTCGGTTGGGAGGTTCAACTCTTACCTGGTGGGAGAGTAGGACTAGAACAGAAATTTCGCAGCATGGTAGGGTCAATTTGTCTTGGTCATAATTTGTTAGTGCTCTTAAAAAGTAGTTCTATCCCTTAGGTCACATGCAATAGTTAATGATGAATTGGCAAGTGTTTAAATAGGAGAAAGGTCAAACTGTCCAAGAGTACACCCATGAATTTAGAAAGAAGGCTATTGCATTAAATGTACCTTTGTACACCCAGGATACTTTTCTAAAGTACATAGGAGGTCTTCACTCATATCTCAGACATTCTATTTTGGTCTTGAATCCTAGCAATTTGGATGAAGTTTGTATCCAAGCTATACATTTAGAGTCAAGAGGAAAAGGTACTTTTATTGATAAGTTTGATAATGATAACTCTGTAAAGAAATCATCTAAAGTTGTAGAGACAAGGAAAGGAAAGAAGACAACTACAGTTAAGAAGGATGACAAGCTTTCTTGCTCTCATTGTGATAGGAAGGGTCATGATGAAGATCATTGTTGGAAGTTGCATCCCGAACTGAAGCCTAAGTGAGCTTAGAGACAGAATCAGAAATAGAAGGGTAAGGAGAAATCCATGAATGTTGTTATGGATCTTGGTTCCGATTCTAATGATGAAACTAAGATAACAGCTATGGGTTTGAAAGGTAAAGCTCCTATTTCCAGTGTTTCCTTTAAAAGTTGTGCTTCTACTTTTATAGTTAATGATGTCTCTTAAGATAAGAAAAGGAATGAGCTTTTTCATTTAAGGGTTGTTGCTAAGAACATTAAAATTGATGCACTCGCAGATAGTGGTTCTCAAGTTAACTTAATTTTTGAAGATGTTGTAAGAAACTTGGGATTGAAAACTACACTGCATAGGAAACCTTATCCACTAGGCTAGATTTACGAGAATGATATGTTGCAAGTAACAAGGCAATGCACTTTAAAATTTGCAGTCACAAGTAAGTTTGTGGATGAAGTACAGTTTGATGTGGTTCCACTAGATATTTGTGGGATAGTTCTGGGTAGCCCTTATCTATATGATCAAAAAGCTATTTTCTACAGGGAAAAGAATCATTATCATTTGTTTAAAGATGGCATTCAGTATATTGTACATTCTCATAGGAGTAAGACTGATCATTCTTTTACAAACATAGGGAAATTAAAGAGGGTGATTAATGCAAGTAAAGATTTAACTCTTATGTCTATTAGCACAGGTGGTTCTAGACAGGAACTTGGAGTAGCTAAGCAGGGTCAGATGTCACAGGATGCACCCACAATATACTATGAGGGGATGGTGATTGAAAGCATTGATGGTCCCTTGGGTAAAAATGCTTCTCATGTTAAAGATCGATATGTTGATTTATTCTCTTTCATCTCTGCATTATTGTTCAGCTTGATGCTAGTCAATTTTTGTTGGTTAGTGGCTACGACAGTTGATGTAGATGCTTATGGAAGTGATAAAGTGATGTTTATGTTCAACAATGTTGTTGCAGTCTTTGTTGTGATTATGAGCTAGGTATTTAGATGTACAGATGATACAAGAAAAGTGGGGAGGCCAAGTCCTCACTTCATGTTTGAATAATTCCCACTTTTGGAGGTTCAAAAGTTCTCTAGTGGGGAGGCCTGATCTGGGGGATATTTTTTAGTGAAAATTGAAGTGTCTCCAATACTCCTGATTTTAGCACCATTAGAAAGATCTCGATGTCCTAATTCCAGTGCAACTTGAACAGTGCAAAAAGGAGTCTGTTTGCTCAAGTTACGGCCAGTGAAACCTTGGGTCAAACTGCCATTAGGGGTCATCCAGAAAGCAAAAAAATGATCATCACAAAAATTGACAGAAATAGTGTCAAGTCAAAGAGCTTGTCAAGATGATTCCGACAACTTTCATTTCATCGAAATCTGACATCGTATGCTCAAGATATTGGCATTCAAAGTTCGGTTGACTTGATGGTACAACAAGGATGTCATCATGCACTTCGCGCTATACAGAATCCAAATGGATGAATTCTAGTGTGACACATGGCAATTGAGTCAGATTGTATGGACCAATCACTAGGCGGCACGTGTCCATCCATACTCCTGAGTGGCAATCGTACTCCGAGTCAGCGACAATGTGGCAGACAATAGGGTGGATAATGTGGCTCAGTCAGTGAATTAAATCATGCCACGTGGTAGTGTTTGAATGTGACATGTGTCCCCTTTCCTTCAGTGGCGTCGGCAAGAAGTTGGCAAGTTAGTTTGTTTTGTTTTGTTTAACAAAAGTTGTCGGGTTTGAACTCATGGCATCCCACATGCCAGCCGTCGTGTTTACCATTGCACCCGCCAGCGTCCATGCAATATATACTGACAAGAGTTTTGTTTTGTTGTATTGATTGGTGGAGTGAGTTATTAAAACGTGGTCGGTGGGGTTGGAACCCTCAACCACGCATATGTTAAAAGGTGTAGCCACCAACACACCACCAAACCTCTTTTAAAGGTGTATAGGGCTCGGTGGATTTTGTTATGGTTTTGTACACCGAATATTGCTATTTGGAGGTTGTGGTTAAAACCTAACCCCCCCTTCTATGTGAAATGACAAAAGGGGTTAGGAAGAGGTTGTACAAGATGTAAAAGGGGGGTTAGGCATTTAATATAGTTGTTAAGCCTATTTAGGATAATTTTATGTATAAAAGGGGGGATGTGTAAGCTCTTGGGGGTTCAGTCAAGTGATGAAGTATTGGAACAAGTGACACGAAAGAGAGGTCTTGTGGAGATTTTTGAGCCATTTTCATACAATGGAGTATTGTTATGCTGCCAAAGTGCTAGGAGAATGGTCTTGGTGCATTTGTAATCGTTTTTCGAGATTAATTGGATCGGTCTCACTCTATTAGAGTAGACCTAGAGACGTAGTCACGTTTGTGACGAACTCCGTTATCAAATTGTTTGCACTTCTTCTCTCCTCTCTCATGTTCTAATTTTCACCTTAAGTTTTCAGTTTTCATGCATAATTTCTATAATGTATGCATGAATTATATTTCCATTAAGTTGTTATAATTAAGCATTCAGATTCGCAATTAGTCTAGATCCTATACAGATCAAAAAGATTGACTTATTAACACCCAATACAAACACTAGAGATAAGTAGATCCATGAGAGGTGGTTATTCTATGTCCTGAATCTGAAGGGAGACATTGGCAATTAGTCCAACAATACCCCCTTAGCATCACTCGAGGGGATTCAAAACCACAACCCAACTCTTATACTATTTGTTGGAACACATTAGTTGTTCCACCAAAAGAGTGACCTATTAATGCTTGATAAAAATGCCAAAGATAAGTGGATTCACAAGAGGCGATTAGTCCATGTCCCGAACATGAACAGAGATGTTGGTAATTAGTCCAAAAAACTAACATTTAGATACTACAACAATTTATTTATTATGTGTATCTTTAGATGTAGTACAAGTATTTTTTAGGGTTGCCTTTAGGAAAACCCTCCTAGGTATATCTAAGCCCAAAATGAAGGTGTGTTTACCCACTCCTAGTAATTGCTATCCCTCGCTCTTTGTTGGTTAGTTGATATATTCACCTTCAAGAATGGAACCTCCTTGGACCTAAAGTGGATTAGTCTCACTAGGATTATCAGTAGTGATTTCAAGCCCCAAAAACTTTCCAACATCTTCATGCACTATCCTCAAATGACTAGAAAATTCTTTGACTTCAACATTTTTTTCTCCTCATCCTTAATATCTCTCAACTCTAATAAATTCTTTGGATACCTATTATATTAAATGTCGACTAGTATCCTCCCCATATTCCTATTTACTAATTATTATAAGTAAACTCAACTTGAGCTAAGATCATTTTCCAATTTCCTACTTTCTCCCCTACTAAATATTTTATCAAATTACCTAAAAAAAAATTCACTATTTATATTTATCAAATTGTTTATGCATGATATGACAAATTAAACTTCAAATTGATCTTCATTTTCTTCCATAATGTCCTATAAAAGTAACCAACAAACTTTCTATACAAACTTTCTATCCTTGTTTGATACTATTATATTCATAGAAATCCATGCAATCTCACAACCTTTTTGAAAAATAATTAGCTGTATATTTCATCATTTGTCTTCTTACATGATATAAAATGATCCATCTTTTAAAAATTGACAATTATCACAAATATAAAATCATGACCTTTTTATAATCATTATAAATCTAATACAAAATCTGAATTGATATCCTCCAAAGAGATAAGAATGATTTGTACAATCCAAACATTCTGCGTGCCACCCTTTAAAACTTTACAAATTTTACAACTTTAAGCATACCTTTTTACATCCTCACATCTATAGCCAAAAGAAAACCGTGTGGTCCTCACAATTCTCTTTCTCTAATAAAGATAGGTATGCCAATATTTCGAGTAGTCACAAGAAAGACTTCTGATGTTCAGAAGTCATCATGACTCACGAAGGAAAAAAATATCGTTGGAGTTCTTAAAGAACTTGACCCAAAGAAGCTTTCGGGTGTTATGAGTCGGAGCATGTGGGCCTCATTGACTGAAACCCAAGCTGCCCCATACTCTCGTGGAGCTCCACACCATCGTTCCATATCTCATGGTGGACATGGTGATACAACAGATCACGAATCAACGACGAGCTAGGCATTCTTTGTCACTGATGAACATGGGTGCCTCACCATGTGAGCGATGGGCCTCACAGGAAGTGGAACAAGGATCCATGTACGTTCAAAGCCTTAAGAAAAGTTGCAGACAGGCAAGGACCACTAAGCAAAGCGAAACAACAGGTGATACCGTGACCTCTTAGAAAAATATGCCATCCCAAAAGCTTATCGACCCTCAACTTTCTAGGAAATCCTTGATGTTTAACACCGCGGGTTTCCAAGAAAAGTTGTCCATAAATGGAAGAGTTCAACACAAGGAGAGATTGAATCATTTTTTAAAAATCCGCATTCTGGGACAAAGAGAGGGTCCCTGGTCTGGTTACAGAGGGCCTAAATTTGTTAAGTAAACCTTCCATTACAGTTATTTGCTTAAAGTTTTTTTCAAATATTAAGGTATATTTTACAATATATAAAACTATATAAAATAAATATGTATATAAAAATATTTTTATACATTTTTTATTACTTATTTGAAAATTTATTTTTTATGTGATGTCTTTTTAGAATTTTGATTGTGTTTTATGGTAAAAATGTCTAAATACAACTATACAATCATCTAATTTTAACTTTGGTTCGGTAGAAGTTTGGTGAGATAGGTTAGAAAATAAATGGAAGTGCAAAAACAACAAAATGAAGGTAGGATGTGAAGGATGTTCCAAGAGCATCACTAAAATAATGTGCGCGTAGTGAAGTGAGTGTCATGTAGTGGCTAGTATTTGTTTTTATTTTGATTTGTGTAAGATAGAATCTACAAAATTGTGAGAATATCTGACATAGAGGAAGAAGATTATCTTTGTAGAAATGTGGCATTGGAACAAAATATTTGGGTGGAACCAACTATTCAAATACATCATTATAGAAACATGTTTGTAATAAGAAAAAATAAGTGATTTTTATACAAGAGGTAGTTAGCATTTCATTAATGATCTTATTTATATGTTTGATGGAATTGAGTAACCAATCTATTCAAATTATAAAGAGATGTAGCTTTAAATGCATTATGATAACAATTATAGTTTGAAGCATTTTTGACTTTTTTTTTATTTCATGTAGAACATCATTTGTTGTACTCTTTAATGTGACAACAATGGACAATTTTAAATTATTTTTCAAAAAATAAAAGTTATAAATAAATAGCATAAAATTTTATTTTTCATGGTAATCAACAAAAAATTCTCATTCTCTGTACAATTTAACATAAAAATGTGAGGGAAAGAACACATAAAAAATAAAATAAGATTAAAAAATATATTTAATAGTGACCATAAGTATAAACCAAAGAATTAAAATTGATTAAATATTTTAAAATTAAATAATATAAATAATTTTATAAATAATCATTGATGTTGCAAGTAGTACAACTAGAAAAATCCCACCAAGGTGTATTGAAAATGGAGATTAGTTTCAAGCTATCCTCTAACACACATTTTCTATATAAGACATCTTAGGAAGTTTTGGATGTCATCATTACCCTACATGAAGTATTTTGATAATGTTTAAAATCAATTGTAAGTTACACTACATTAGCAAATTGTATTTTGATTTTTACCTAGAGCATCTAATGCATATCATCAAGAGACTAGTGGTTTTTGGTATCATATAAAAATATGGTTAACAACAAATAATCCAATAAAGCCTCTAAATTTCTACTCTAATGTCCAAAGAACCTCAATGAATAACATCTTGAAAAAAATGCTTACTAGTTTCCTTAGCCTTGAGGATGTACAATTCCTGTAAAAGGTCCAAAATTTTGTGAAAAACCAATCATGGTCTATAGTGAAAAAAGATTTTAGAAACAACTTATAACGTACAATACAAAAAATAAATACATTATCATGACCACTAATCATAGAAATATCTACTCCAAAAAACTATAATTTCAAGATGCCTTCATATCTAAATTCATTTATTCAATCTAGGATGACCAAACTATGCATTTAGTTTCTTTTGGTGTCTCATTAGTTGTTTAATTCAATGAATATCTCTAATTGCCATGTCATTAATAGTATTTGTTTTAGATATTGTACTCTAGGAAAATGTTCCCAATCCTTTACATAAGCAAAGAGTTTAGAACCATAACATAGAACAAGAGATTAGAATATTGGGACATAAAAAAACAAGAATACAAAGCACTAGCTGGCACAAATCTAGACTAGGTTACACTACCATTTGAAATTAGACAAAAGTTAACCCAAAACATAATAGACACACATCACTATAAACAACACCAAAAAATATAAATTGATTATATGACATGAATAGCATTTGTTGGTGATTCCTTTGCTAGAATTTAATTCCAGGATGAATATAGTTCATTAGAATTTTAATAGCCAAATGAAGATAACATCCAAATTTTTCCACTATGAACTTACCAATCCAATTTACTATTTGGTGAGCCCCCTTCTTAACTATTAGAATAATAAGGTTTACATTATAATAAAATCACTTTAGTGACTTGTGGCTTCTTATGTTAAAATAAATAGTTCCATGCCCATAGATTAGTAACTCAATAAGTTATGTTGGAAAGACTTTATAAAATTCATATTGTGATACATTCAACAATAACTCAATAATATGATCATTATTATTTTTCTATATTATACAAATATAGATGCTCTTTAATATTTCAATATGGTAAACCCTAAGGAATACTTTTTGATAAGGAAGCAATCATGAAAGGAGCCATTAGTAATGAAAGAGAATCCATAGATAAAGCTTAAAGATTAAATTTGGTGATGGATGGAAGATATGGGTGGAAGAAACATTTTGAAAAACCTATTCCAATTTTTCTCACAAAAAATTATATTGTATTTGAGAAAATAGACACTCTATAAAATCATCTACATTCAAAAAGGTGTGCATTAGTTTTTATTTGTAATAAAAGACTTGCTACAAGCCTCCATTACTTCCTAGATTATTGTACTACTAGGTTCAAGGTATCTCTATAGGTAATTTTTTTATTAAACTATATGACAAACAATTTGGCTAGGAATAATCTAGACCTGGCATATGATATAGTACCTAAAATACTAGCTATTTAATATATAATTGGGTATGTGTAGGATCATGATGGACCAAAAAGTGGCAATATTCTGGGTATGTGTAGGGTATTTGGTTGACAACTTTTTTTTTACCCAAAATTGATGAAACAAAAATGGTTTTTAAAGGAGATTCTCAACTTTCCACCAATATAAATTATGTTTTACTTTGAATTTAATAAATAATTATTATTCATTTTCTATTTGAATTACGACTAAAGTCCTGATTGATAGGATGATTGAAAAACATCTATAGCTTTCAAACGGTATCACATTTTTTGAATCCAAAACATGCATCACATTCTATGTTTTGCATACTATAGGATTATTTTTTTTTATTGAATTTCATTAAGTTTTGACCAAGTTATGGTGGTTAGACATACAAGTTTTTATATTTTTAAAAAGTTGTGAT
The DNA here is from genome assembly GCA_007258455.2 of Sequoia sempervirens. Classification (NCBI taxonomy): domain Eukaryota; kingdom Viridiplantae; phylum Streptophyta; class Pinopsida; order Cupressales; family Cupressaceae; genus Sequoia; species Sequoia sempervirens. Next base: position 73,930,166 of record VDFB02252616.1, read on the forward strand.
AAAAAATTCATAATTAATTATTTACTTCGAAAAAAATTACAAAAAAATGCATCACATTGGACATGAGTCCTCTACTTATATATAAAATATTAGAATTTTTTATCAATTTATTGTGGTTAGGGGTCGATAGACACCTACTTATTTTTTCCCGAAATTTAAGTACTACTCATTGAAATTTCAAATTTTCACTAAATAGATTTAAAAAAGAAAAAGAAAAAAAACCTAGTATTTTAGAAACTACATTCAATTTGCTAAAAATTCTATTCTTACATATTTTTGAAATAATATAGATAACTTATTCAAATTTTTATGTCAAGTTGCCTAACTCTGATTTTTCTGAATTTTTTGCCACTTAAGGACCTATTTTTTCCATGATGATCTGCACATACCCTATTAAAATAGTTATAATTATGGTATATATACATATGAAATCATTTTTTATGTGCCATAAAATTATTCATTATTATTTGAAAATTTGGGTGTATAAATTATGCATATACAAGATTATGTATTTATGTTTAATTTATTCATATTGATTCTTTCTCAATATTTTTTAAGATGGAGTTTCCTTTAGAGAAATATTCTAAGTTCAACTCTCATGATTAGAAAATAAAAATTCATATACAACTAATGTATTAAAAATTGTGGGGAATAGTGAATTAGATTGAAACATTTCCTACAAATTAAAATAACTAATTGGATTATAATAATAGAGATAATTAAGTGAAACATATTATCCTTTTTTCTCTTTCTAACTCTAAGTGACATAATATAGATCAATATAAATCATTAGCATATATTTGAGATAACTTTCAAATCAAATATTTCAAAAAAAAAAGTAGTTAATGCAAAGTTCTCCATAAAAATTAAACAACTATAGAATCATTATGTAAAACCATAGAAGTAATTTGAGATCTCTTATTAGACAATTAGTGGGATTTGAGGCTTTGGTATAGATGATAATGATGATGCTAATGTAACTTTGTTAAACAATTGTGTTAAACAGTTAAAATACTAAGAGGGGGGTTGAATCAGTATTATTTTAAAACATTCAAACATTTAAACATCCAAACCACATAACACATTCAACTACAGTAAAGAAAGAAAGAATGAAAAATTAACAACATCTCATAACACATGGACACTAGGATTTTTATGTGGAAAACCCAAAATGGTAAAAACTGCGGAGAGGATTAGCTCACAATATATTATAATCGAATATAGTATATTTACAAAAAAGCTCACTGCAAATGGATTCACTGTCCAAGTGGACTCACTACCCATTAAGAAAAAGATAGAAGAGATTGTGTGGATCATAACCTAGATTGAACAGTTACAGTCGAATATTTCATATGCATGAAATATAGTTCCAATGATGCTCAATAAACTAGCTTTACACACTTCATATGATTTTGTTTTAACACTCTTATTTCCTCTACATTCACATCACTCTAATATTCTACTCAACATTCACAGCTTAAATTTGCACTGCTTTGATAATATTCACATCCCATACATGTAGAGTACTCAAAACATATAGTAAAAAATTGAAAAAGATCTAACTGAAATATCTGGATCAAGCATAACATCAATTAGGTCAACATACTTAGTCATAACATTCAAAATATAACTTTTTGGCTCCAAATATTTCACATACACCTCGTGCCAAGATTCAAATCTCAAAATACTTTGAAATAGGTCAGCGTGGACCTATAAAAGATCCCACATAAGACCACAAAACTTATTTAACATTCACATGCACTAAAACTTATTAGGTTAGCATTGCAGAAGACCTAATACCAAAATTGTTCAACAGTGTATACACATTTAGACACGTCTACCTCAAAATTCAACATCAATTGGAATTCACACACTAATGCCATTTTTCAACATATAATCAAAAGTGAAAAGCCAAAAGCTTATATGCGAAGAAGTGTAGACTCTCCCACTTAAATGCACTATATAGGAAATAGTTGTAACTTTCCAAACTAAACTTCTATTACCTATATCTCTCAAACCAAAAGCCAAAACTTGATGCAATTTTTGAATTAGATACTTTTAAAAACCTAAAAAATAATGTTATAAGCATAGAATGAAAGCTTTATTTGTGGATCAGTGTAGACCTAAAAACTAGAGCTCCATTACACTGAATTAATAGTGTTGACACTTAGTCAATTTTCTATTACAACCAACTTTATTAGATCAAACCATCTTGCATAAATATCTTCCACAATCACTCAAAAAACTATTAGAACAAAATAAAATGATATGCAATTATCTACCACATAATATCCACATGAAGATACAATGTTGACATCAATGATAACACTACAACACATTGTTATATACCTTTTTTCTTATCCCTCATGCTCATGTTGTCAACAAAGACATCAATCACATTCTTCCAACAATATCCCCCTTTTTTTATTGATGGAAACAATGCCAAAATATCTTCAAAACATTGTCCCCCTCTGAAATCAAGGGAAAAGGGAACCTACAACAACTATTCTAACTTATACCAAATCTCCCCCTGAGAAATATGTGCATATGTACAAACTAAGAGATAGAATTGACTCCCCTTATGTCATATACCAAAGAAAAACCAAAAATTATGTACTAGAAATTAATCTATATACTCCCCATATATACAAAGAATCTTGAAACTAAAAACTAAAATGCATAAAGAGTATGAAATGTGTCAACCAAAGGAAGTTGACTCTTGTAACTTTTGCAAATGGGTTTTTCCATGCTTGTTTTCCTTCCTTCCATGTCTTCATTATTGGCCAAATCAATTTGCACTCTATTTTAATCTCCATAAAAATTTCTTGTCCTTCTTTTAGAGTGCTAGGTACTAGGTTCATCTATGTAGCCTTATTAGCACTCAAAAGGGAACTTGATACAGATATAAATTTTTCATTCACCAAGTCCCTTATTTCTCCAAAATACAAAATGATATTTTCCCTTTGTGCTTGGAGCTGGAATAATGTCTTATGCAAATCCTCAGTTACACTCCTTATATTACTAGCTAGATCAAGTGTCAGATCATAGGCATTTGAGGCTTTAATTATCTAGTACTTAGTGGATTCCATCTCATTCCTTATGCTCTATGTGGCACTGCCCACTTCATACAATATTAAAACAGAGCCTTAGCCTTATCTACACAAATCTTCACATCCTTGAAATTATCTGAGAACTCCTTGTGTGCAAGGGCACACTTGTCAATGATTTCCAACATCTTTTTATCATTCATTTTCTTTTTCACTTCTTTATCTACTTCACTTCTAAGATCAAAGGAATATTCCTTAAAAGAATCAATTAAAATATTTAAATTTTCCATTGTAGAGAGTGATGTGTCTATGTTTGCATCAGGTATAGCCTCTTCCAATTCCCTCATTGCTTCCTCCATCAATTATCAACTCTTCTGATGCATCTTAATAATCTCCTTTTAGGAAGATGCATTCAATACATCTCCCAATTTTATCTTATGGAGTGGTTAAATCTTGTACAAATCTTCATTTCCCTATTGCATTGGTAGTTATAGCAATTGTGAAGAAACAACAAGCTATAAATTGAGCTTCATACATAATATACTCTTCAAGGAATCTCCAAAGGAGTCATAGGATTCACCAGAAGTCTTTGTAGTCTCTACATCTTTCTCCTTTGCTTCCTTAACCTTGTCCTTGTTAGATTCTACATGTGTCTTTTCTTCTTTTCTTCCATTTCTAGAGGTATCCTCATCCTTTTCTTCACTTTCCTTCTCATTATCTTCTTTCTCATCTCCCTTCTTTGCATCACCAATTTCTTCTTTAGCATAATTATTCACATATTCCTCTGCAGATTGGTCTAGGTTATCCAAAGGGGGATTCTTTGTTTTATCTTCCACCATTTCAACATATTCTTCATGCATTGGAGGAAGAGAAGTATCTTCCTTTGTTGCTTCATCTCTAATGATAGTCATTCCTTCAACATTTTTCTATGATTCATCTTTTGTGCCAACCAAAGGGCCGTTGTCTCGAATATATTCTTCATCTGTCACATGCTCATGTTGAGCATCAATGTTCTAAACTTCTTCTATAGCAACAACTTGCAAAGTAGGAACCTTACATTATGTGGTCATCCCTAGTCTTTGTCCTAGGGATGTAACCTTATCAACAATCTCCTTTCAGAGTCTCTCATGATCATCCATGTCTCTTCTCATCAAAATTGTTACCCTTTGTTTTGATCTTAGTTATTTTGTGTGTAGTTTGGCCAATTTGGCCTTATTCTTTGCAGACAGGCCCGAGCAGTAATCACTTCAAGAGCATAGGCCTTCATCCTGGTCTCTTCATCAATAACCTCTTGTCTTCTCTTTACTAAAACATTCCAAAAATCTACAAATAACTTCTCTTGTATGTTCCTCATGTCCACTTCAAGCATTATGATGTATTTTACAATGACCTCAACTATTGTGGCCTTATCTATGTCATTAACTTCTTTATACAAAAGTGCAGTGCCTCCAAGCATGTCATGTTGAATTATTCCATTTAGTAGTGCCTCTACCTCCATAGGACTATGAGGCCTTGCTTTTTTCTTCTTCATGTCATCCAGAGTCTTCTTTATTTATGCTCTAATCATCTTTTCTATATATTCCTTCTTGGTAGCTTCTTTCTTCTTATCTCTTATGTATATTACAAATTCTTTCTTCTCTTTTTCTATCTCCTCTTCACTATATGTGTCAATAACATCAAATATTTTTCTTTTGACACCTGATTCACCTTGTGAAGCTTCACTTCTCCTTTTGGGGACCAAATGTGGTCCTTCTTCCTCCACTTATTATTCTTCCACATTAACACTTATATTCCTTTCTCTTACTTCCTTTTTCTTTTATATTTTCTTGGTAGGGGCTATAGGAGGTGTTGCGGTGGTATTTTTCTTCTTCTTAGGCATTTTCATGTGCACAATTAGAGGGGATTTATCCTTCACTAGAGGACTATATTTTGATTTCCTTTTATCTCCAATAGGTTTCCTAGTCCTAAAGGACTTCTAAATAGTAGGAGGGGTGGTAGTTTTCCTACCAAATCTACTTATTCCTTCTAAACTTCCTATGCCACTTAATTCTCATTTGAATTTTTCTCTTGCTTATTTTCCTTGTTCACTTGGGATGCCCATTTCCTCTACATACTAATCAACCATATTTCTAACCTTCTTTTGTATATGTGGTTTTTTTCCCTCCATGTGCACCTCTAAAGTATTTCCTCCATAAGTGGCATACCTTGCCTTAGTTGTATCCTTTGGAATCTTCAATAAAATGTCAGCTCGACTAGTAATCTCTTGTTCAATGACCTCATATCCCAATGCAAGGATCCAAATAGTCTTTGGTTCAATTTCCTCCATGATGCATTCATCAATGATTACCAAAAATGTGATATCATTCTAATATCTCTCGACTAGTTTCCTTGGAAATTTGTCTCTCATACATCATCTTCTAAAAAATACAAAGAAAGAAGCAAGTACCTCATCTTGTTCCTTCCCATCACTAATACCACTCATAAAATCTTTGATTTGATGAGAAATTTTTCTTCCTTGCATCCATTCCATAGTTCTAGTTATAAGGAATTCCTTTAGAAAATAGAAAAGTAAACACATAACCAAGGTTCCATACATAAATGTATACTTCTTTTCCTTGGTTTGTTTCAAATTATCCATCAATTGTTGTCTTAGAAAATCATAAAGATAATAGTCAACACTTTTTTCACCATCTTGTATACCACATTGATTGCAGTGGAAGATACAAAATTATCTCTATTTGTGAAATAGATTTTATAGCTAATTAACATTTTTGCATACCTCACAATAGGATTTTTTATGGGATTTATTGCTAGAACCCTCTTATCAAAAGTTTCACTTGTTATTTCAATTACCACTTCATTCTTAACCGATTTCAACATAGGAATAGGTTTGATGGAGCATAGACCTATAACCTCTCTAATTACCTCTTTTATTATCATTCTAATAATGTTGGTCAATTTTCTTTTATCATGGATTCAACTTAATGCTACTCTAACCCACTTATCATCAAAATAAAAATTTAGAAAATATTGCCATACATCCAATTTCTTGGCGACTAGGTTTTGATACTCTCATTTTAGGGAAAAGTTGTTTTTCAGTCAATTATTTCATCCAAACATCTGCTAACTTACTATGATCATATTCATCCATCTTTCCATGAACATAAATCCTTATATCTTCTATCGAAAAAACCCCATATGGAACATGCAAAAATGCACCTAGTGGGTTATCTTTTATAGATTTTGTACGATATTTCTTAAATTTTTGTTGCACATGGCTTCTCAATAATCTCTACAACCCTTGGTGTAGCCATTCCAAATAATTCAAACTGGTTTCAAACAAAGTTATTTTGAAAACTAGGGAAAAAGTTGAGATTGCAAATACCTTTTCTTCTATTTTTTGAACTAGGGTTTCAACACACTAGGTCACCAATAGCTTCGATCACTCCAAATCACTTCTTCACTTCTCTACTTCTTCTCAATGTTTTTTATCAAATAAATTGGCTAAGTAAAATCACTTTATAACCCTTCAAATATTAACATAATTTCACATTAAATGCTTCAAAAATAAAGCTAGCAACCCTTTGTTGTATGCATAGTCAACTTCTGATGCTTTGTAAAATTCTGCATTGACATATTTTCTTTCACAATATTCACCAATAGATCACTTGAATGTTGATCTACATCACATATCTTTATGTTGAGGCATCAAAACCTCTTCTTTGGTAGGGGATACAAGATGCTCATTAAAGGTCCCCCTGAGCCAAAGCTCTTAATTTAGTTTTTGAAGGAAACATCTACACCAAATGATGGTACAAATTAATCCTTAACCTCTATCTCTTCCTTATTTCTCCAAATATTTTCCATATATTTTCTCTTTCTTATCAATCTTTTCCATTGGTTCATTCCTCTTTATCAAATTATCCTTCTTCATATTTTTCTTCTACAAAACTTCTAGCAATGTGTCCAAGTCTATTGCAATTGTAAAAAGTGATATTGTTCTGACCAATATTCCTTCCATTCATTCTAGATCTAAATTGATTAGCTTTATTCCCAAATCCATAGCATGTATAACGGTAGCCTTTGAAATATTGAGCCATTATACCATTGTTATAGTCATTCATCAGTTGACTTATGCACTCACTAGCTCTATGAAAAATTTCTTACATGTAAAGCATTGACCAATAAAGGATGGAATCTTCTAATTTATTCTTCCTCTACATTCCATTACCTTATGTACAATTTTTTACACAAATAACAAAAACCTTTAAAAGATGGGCACCTTTGTACATTTGGTTGTCTGAATGGTGGCCATCTTTGATTCTGGATCTGCTTGCCATTGCTCTTCTTCTTTTCACTTTGATTTGTAGTTTGATCTTCTTTTTAACTATCACCCTTTTCAAATCCTAAACCTTCTTTATCTTTAGAGCCTTTCTAATTTGAAATCATCTCATCAAGATTTGTAGAAATCATCTTAAATTTATCTTCATGACACCTTGCTTTCTCTAGATCTAAGCTTAGATTAAAAACTTCTTATTCAATCCTTGTACATTCCTCAAATTTACTTTTGACCACTATATTTATAAATTCCTCAATTCTTTTCATTTTTTCAACATGCACTTTTAGACCAGTGATAGTTTCATTTGCTTGCTTCTATTGTTCACTAACTTTCTTATTCTTTCTCTGAATTTCTTAATTTTTTCTCTCAATTTTCTGATACATTCATTTGCTTCTTTGAAATTTTCTTTGATATCTCTATTTTCATCTTTAGTATTTTCAAGATATTCAAGGGAAACTTTGAGTTCTCCATATTTTTCATGCATGCCATCTTCTTCTATGAATCCAATAATAGGAATCTCTTTCAGAGGAGTAGGTAGTCTTCTAACATCCATGTGTTCAACCTCCAAGATCTTTCCCAAGTGTTTAATCTCCTTCCAAGGAACCAAGCTTTGATACCAACTATTGAGTAGTTAGAATACTGAGGGGGGGTGAATCAGTATTTTTTTAAACCATTGAAACATTTTAACATCCAAACCACATAGCACATTCAAATATAAAAAAAGAAGGCATGAAGCATCAACAATATCTCATAACACATGAACACCAATATTTTTACGTGGAAAGACTAAAATGGGAAAAACCACAATTAGGATTAGCTCACAATGTATTATAAATAGTTATAGTATATTTATAGAAGTGCTCACTGTAGGTGGACTCACTACCATTGATAAAAAAAGAAGAGATTGTGTGGCTCACTGCCTAGATTGAACTGTTACGATTGCATCTTTCATATGCATGAAATACAATTCCAATGATGGCCAATAAAATTACTTTACACACTTCATCTAATTTAGATCTAACACTTTTCTTTCCTTTGCTTTTGTATCACTCTAATCTTCCACTCAATATTCAAAAATTAAATTTTCATTGGTATGATAACATTTGAATCACATACATGTAAAATAATCACAACATTTAGTAAAACATTTAAAAAGATGTAGCTTATATATCCACATCAAGCATAACATCAATTAGGTAGGCCTAATTAGATGTAACTTTCAAAATATAAAATTTTAGCTCCAAATCTTTCACATACACCTTGTGCCAAGATTCGAATCTCAAAATAATTTGAAATAGGTCAAAATTGACCTATAATAGATCCCACATAAGACCACAACACTTATTTAACCTTTAGACACCTTCAAACTTATTAGGTTGGCACTGTAGAAGACCTAATACTAAAATTCTTCAATTGTGTATCCACATTCAAATATGTGTACTTCAAAATTCAACACCAACTAGAATTTACAAACTAATATCATCTATCAACATATCCTCAAAAATGAAAAGCCAAAAAAATATCCGTAGAGAAGTGTGGACTCTCCCACTCAAATGCACTCTATAGGAAAGACTTGTAACTTTCCAAGTCGAACTTCTATTACTTATATATCTCAAACCAAAATCCAAAACTTAATGAAATTTTGGAATTAACTTACTTATAACAACCAAAAAAATAATGTTACAAGCGTAGAGTGAAAGCTTCATTTGTGGACCAGTTTGGAACCAAAAACTAGAGCTCTATTACATTAAATTAATAGAGTTGACACTTAGTCAATTATTTTATTACAACCAACTTTACCAGATCAAACCATCTTGCAAAAATGTCTTCCACAAACTCTCTAAAACCTATCAAAACCAACCAAAATGATCTTTAATGATCTACACCATGATCTCCACTATTGCACTTGTATGAGAAAATTGATTATGTCATTAATGTCAACAAGCTTGTGTTTTCATTGAAGAGCAAAGTATTGCTACAAAATTATGTGTTGTTTATGGAGTTGTCTATATTGTTTCATTAATGATACTTTGATTAGTTACATTATGTTGTCATTAGTAAGCTACTAGTGTTAACCTCTATTGTTTTCTTGATAAGCTTATGTCTATGGATGTATGGTTGAGTTGCTAGGTCACAATTTTTTAAGAAGGATAGAAGATGATGAGGATGTGCTTGGTTTCATAGTGCTTTTGAGAAAATTTGATAAAAAGAGGAAACAATGAGTTCAAAGTTGAAGAGTACTGTTTCGGTGTTGTTTTGTAGTTCTTCTAGGTTGAAGATCTTATTGTGAATTTTGTATATGTTGATAAGAGGTGTTGTATTTAGAATTTGGTGAGTTGGATTGTTATGCAGAGAAAGTTGTGTTCACCAATGTGTGAATTGTGTATTGTAGAGATACCTGATAAAAATGTTTTTACTCTGCACTTCCTTACAGTTTGGTTTAAGGTCTTATAGATCTAAAGGAATGTTAATAGTGTTGGTATCTTTCTTCAGTTGAAGTTGTTCAAGGTTTGGTACTTTAGAAGTTAGTTTTTTGAGTTACAGTGTATGCCAAAGTTATTTAAGTGTATTGGGTGTGTACATTCTTTAGGTGAAAGTTATTGTGAAGGAGTTTGTTAGATTTCAAGTTGTTTGTGGAATATTAATAAAAAATAGATGATTTTTTTGTTTGTTAGTTGTTGTTGATCAAAGGAAGCATGTACTTAAAATTTTAATGGTGTTTACATGGGTAACAACTGACCTTGGGTGTTTACACTACTTGGAAAATTTGTGGAAGTGTGGTATGGCATGTATGAGTGGATTTAGGTCCTAACTAAGGTGTGTTGTGGTCCACCTTCATTCCTTTCCACCATGAGAATTTTTTGGTGATGACCTAATTTAAATTTGCATGATTGAGATGCATAGGGGACCTTGGAGAATGTTTTCAAGGGTGTAGATGATATCACTATGAGTTGAGTTATTAAGGGATGTGAAGATATATGAATATTATGTTAGTGAAGTGAATTCAAAAGTTGCAAGGTGAGATGTTGTAAAGTGCAGTACGGGCTTTCATGTGTTAGATTAATAAATGTAGTGAGTAGGTGTCTAAAATTATTTAGAAAAGTTGTCAAGGTGTTGGTGATGCTTGCAATCAACATAATTAGTTAAAAGAAAATAAAAAGTAATAGAATAAATAAAATAAAATAATACATGTTTTTTCAACAAGTAGTCCTCGATAATAATTAGTGATTAGGTGCTTGTCAATAGTTGGTGTTGTCAACCAACCCGGCTAACTATTTATAGTGCCAAATCTATTGTAATCAGGGATGAGCACATATGTGATACACTGTAATGTTTGTAGCCATATGAATATAATATCAATATAGTATTATATGCAATTGCTATGTGACTAGTTTATGCTTTCAATGCTATTTTTTACTCTATTTTACTCTGTATTGCACTTACCACAAAGCGAATAAATAATGCTATGGTGGATTTCTCTATTGCTTTGAGATGGATTTTTACTGTAATACTCTTCTCTATCTTCATTTCTATTCTATAAACAAGCTTCTATTTCTCTTGGATAGTGAGCCCTATTGTATTCATGTTTATATTACTTTATATTGTGAGCTAATCCTCACTATGGTTTTTACCATCTTGAGTTTTCCACATAAATCTAGTGTTATTTTTGTGCATGGTGTTGATTGTGTTATAGCTTATTTTATTTCTATTTGTGATAAATCATTGTAATAGATTAAGGGTTAATTGAATGAATTTGGATTTGAATGTTTATGATGGATTTGAAGTTTAAGGTACAATTGATTCACCCCCACCCCTCTCAATTTTCTTATGCATTCAACACTCCACATCAAGATATAATGTTGACATCAATGAAAACACTACAACACATCATTATATACCTTTGTGTTTATCCCTCATGCTCATGTTTCCAACAATAATTCCAATGAAATTCTTCCAATAATATCCCCCTTTATCACTAATGGAAACATGCTAAAATATCATCAAAACATTCTCTCACTTTGACATCAAGGGAAAAGGGAACCTACAACAACTAAATTCTAAATTATACCGGATCTCCCCCTAAGAAAAATGTGTATATGAACAAACAGAGAGATAAAATTGACTCCCCTAGCTCATATACTAGAGAAAAACCAAAATATCTATACTAGACACTACGTAATCCCATAGCCTCAGACAAAATGTTTCTAAGTTCCATGGTATCCAAGTAATCGCTCATCAAATTTTTCTACCCCTTTGAACTTTGGTCTCTTAAGAGACTTCCCTAGCAAAATATAACTTGGACTATTTTGGCATGTTTTGATGCAAAACAAGACCTTTCTTAGAGTAAATCCACCCATCCAGACATTTTGGAACAATCGGTTCATTATTATGATGAACAAAACAAAAGTTACACCACTTTGCAACTTTACACTACATGTAATTGACCCATTTTCATGAACTGAATAATCATCACCATAGGAAAACAACTTGGAGCTATCAAAACATTAAGAGAGGTTACTATACAAGGTCCTAATTGATCCCATAGCCTCAGAATTTTTTTTTCCAAGTGCCACAGTTTCTGATTAATCACTCATTGAAGTTTGATACCCCTTTGCACTTTGGTCTCTTAAGAGACTTCATCGATACAAATTAGCTCAAACTATTCTGGTATGTTCAAGTGTAAAACATGACCTTACCTAGCATAAAACCACCCATTTGAATGTCTTGGAATAATTGGTTTGATTGTACCATAAATAGAACGAAAGTTACACTACTTTGCAACTTTACACTAAATGCAATTGACCCATTTTCCATCAACTAAAAACTCTTCACCACGGGAAAATAACTTGGAGCTCTCAAAAACTAAGAGAGGTTATTATATAGGGGTCCTAAATGATCTCATAGCCTTAGACATAATTTTTCTAGGTGTCATGGTTTCTAACTAATTGCTTGTCAAAGTTTTCTTCCCTTTTACACTTTAGTCTCTTATGAGACTTCATCGATACAATGTAGTTCAGACTTCTAGCATGTTTGGGTGCAAAACAGGACATTTCCTAGCATAAACCCACCCATCTAGAATGAAAGTTACATGACTTTGCAACTTTACACTACATGCAACTAACCCACTTTCCATCAATTGAAAACTCTTCACCATGGGAAAATAAATTGGAGATATCAAAAACTGAGAGAGGTTATCGGAGATATCAAAGTTTTTTTCACCTTTGCACTTTGGTCTCTTAAGAGACTTCACTGATATAATGTAGCTAGAACTGTTCTGACATGTTTGGGTGCAAAAAAGTAACTTTCCTAGCATAAAACCACCCACCTAGACATGTTGGAATAGTTGATTTTATTGCACAATGAACAGAATGAAAGTTACACCACTTTGCAACTTTACAGTACATACAACTAACCCGTTTTCCATCAACTGAAAACTCTTCACCATGTGAAAATGAGTTGGAGCTAAAAAAAACTGAGAGATGTTATTGTGGAGAGTTTCTACATGATCCCATAGCCATAGACAAAAATTTTCTAAGTTCCATGGATTTCATGTAATCATTCGTCAAAGTTTTCTACCCCTTTGCACTTTGGTCTCTTTAGAGACTTCATCCATACAATGTAGCTCAAACTATTCTTGAATGTTCAGGTGTGAAATAAGACCTTCCATAGCATAAAACCACCAATTTAGATGTGTTTAAACAATCGGTTTGGTTGTATGATGAACAAAATGAAAATTGCACTACTTTCCAACTTTACACTACATGCAACTGACCCATTTTCTATCAACTAAAAACTCTTCACCACAGAAAAATGACTTGGAGCTATCAAAAACCAAGATAGGTTATTTTACTAGGATGCTACATGGTCACATAACCTTATATGAAATTTTTCTAAGTTCCACAGTTTTTGAGTAATCACTTGTCAAAGTTTGTTTTTCCTTTCCACTTTGGTCTCTTAAAGGACTACACTTGTACAATGTAACTCAAATTTTTCTGGCTTGTTTAGGTATAAAAAGGGACCTTCTCTAGCATAAAAAAATTGATCTAAACATTTTGGAATAGTTATTTTAGTCATCTAATGAACATAATGAAAGTTACAACACTTTGTAAATTTACACTACATGTAACTGACTTGTTATTCATCAACTAAAAACTCTTCACCATGAGAAAATTTCTTGGAGATATAAAAAACTAAGAGAGAATATTTTAGATGGGTTCTACATGATCTTGTACCCTCAAACAAAATGTTTCTAAGTGCCACAATTTCCAAGTAATTGCTCATCAAAGTTTCATGCCCCTTTGTACTTTGGTCTCTTAAGAGACTTCACTGATATAATGTAGCTCAGATTATTTTGAAATGTTTGGGTACAAAATAGGACCTTGCTTAGCACAAATCAACCCATCTATATGTGTTGGAATAGTTAGTCTATTTGTATGACAAATAGAATGAAATTTGTACCACTTTGAAACTTTACACTACATGTAATTCACCCATTTTTCATCAATTGGAAACTCTTCACCATGGGAAAATGACTTGGATCTATCAAAAATTGAGAGAGATTATTGTAGAGGGTTTTACATGATCTTGTAGCCTCAAACAAAATGTTTCTATATGGCATCATTTTAGAGCAATTGGTTATTGAAGCTTTATGCCCCTTTACACTTTGGTCTCTTAAGAGACTTTGATGGTACAATGTAGCTCAGATTGTTTTAGCATGTTAGGGTAAGAAAATGAAATTTCCTAGTATAAACCCACCCATTCAAGTGTGTTTGAATATTTTATTTGGTCGTACAATGAATAGAACAAAAGTTACACCACTTTGTAACTTTACACTATATGTAATTGACTTGTTTTCTATCAAATAAAAACTCTTCACCACAGGAAAATGAATTTAAGTTATCAAAAATTGAGAGAGATTATTGTATAGGGTCTCTATGTGATCCAATAACCTTAGAAAAAATGTTTCGAAGTGCCACGGTTTCTAAGTAGTCGCTCATTGAATTTTGCTACCCCTTTGCACTTTGGTGTGTTAAGAGACTACATTGGTACAATGTAGCTTAGACTATTTCAAAATGTTTGGGTCCAAAAGTGGACCTTTCCTAGCATAATACCACCGATTTGGACATTTTGGAATAGGTGGTATGGTCATACTATGAACAAAATAAAAGTTACACCACTTTGCAACTTTACACTACATGTAATTGATCCATTTTCCATCAACTAAAAACTATTCACCATGGAAAAATGACTTGGAGCTATCAAAAACTAAGAGAGGTTATTGTAGAGGTGCCCTACATGATCTTCTAGCTTACAAAAAATGTTTCTAAGTGTCATAGTTTTTGAGTAATCACTTGTCAAAGTTTTTTTCCCATTGCACTTTGGTCTCTTAAGAGACTTCACCAATACAATGTAGCTTGGACTATTTCGACATGTTTGGGTGTGAAACAAAACCTTACCTAACATAAAACCACCTATTTGGACATGTTGGAATAGAAATTTTTATCATACAATGAACAAAACAAAAGTTACACCACTTTAGAAATTTTTATCATACAATGAACAAAACAAAAATTACACCACTTTATAACTTTACACTACATTTAATTGACATGTTTTCCATCAACTAAAAATTCTTCACCATGCACAAATGACTTGGACCTATCAAAAACTGAGATATGATGTTGTAGAGGGGCCCTACATGATCTCCTATCCTAAAAAATAATGTTTCTAACTAACACTATTTCTACGTAATCGCTCATCAAAAAAAATTTCCCCTTTGAACTTTGATCTCTTAAGAGACTTTTTTGTATAATGTAGCTTGGACTGTTCTAGCATGTTTGCATATGAAAAAAGAGCTTTCCTAATATAAACCCACCCATTTGAATGTGTTGGAATATTCATTTTTTTCATACAATAAATAGAATGAAAGTTACACCACTTTGCAACTTTACACTACATGCAACTGACCTATTTTTCATCAACTAAAAAATCTTCACCACAAGTAAACAACTTTGAGCTATCAAAACCTGAGAGAGGTTATTATAGAGGGGCCTTACATAATATCGTAGCCTCACATGGAATTTTTCTAAGTTCCATGGTTTTTGAGTAATCACTCCTCAAATTTTTCTACCCCTTTGGACTTTGGTCTCTTAAGAGACTTCATCGGTATAATGTAACTCAAAATTTTTTGTCATGTTTGGGTGCAAACTAGGAACTTTCCTAGCATAAACCAACCCATTCAAACCTATTGGAACAATCGTTTTAGTCCTATGATGAACAAAATAAAAGGTACACCACTTTACAACTTTACACTCTATGCAATTGACCCTTTTTCTATTAATTGAAAATCTTCACCATGGGAAAATAAATTGGAGCTATCAAAAACTGAGATATTATTGTACAAAGGCCCTACATTATCCTCTAGCCTCATATAAAAAAATTCTAAGTTCCATGATTTCCGAGTAATCGCTCATCAAAATTTTCTACTGATTTGCACTTTGGTCTCTTGAGAAACCTCATTAGTACAATATAGCTTAGAATAATCTAGCATGTTTGGGTTTGAAAAAATACCATTCCTAAAATAATTCCACCCACCTATACTTGATGGAATAGTCAATTTAGTCATACAAAAAAAAAATGAGAGTTACACCACTTTACATCTTTACACTACTTGCAAATGACCTATTTTCAATCAACTAAAAAAATCTTTACAACAGAAAAATGACTTGGAGCTATCAAAAACCAAGAGAGGTTATTGTAGAGGTGCCCTACATGATCACATAGCTTTATACAAAATGTTTCCAAGTGCCATGGTTTCTAAGTAATCACTCATCGAAGTTTATTGCCCCTTTGCACTTTGGTCTCTTAAGATACTTCACTGATACAATGTAGCTCAAACTATTTTGGAATGTTTGGACATAAAACAAGACCTTTCCTAGCACAAACCCACCCATCTTGACGTGTTGGAACAGTGGGTTTGGTTGTACATTGAACAGATAGAAAGTTGCAACACTTTACAACTTTACACTACATGAAATTGAACCATTTTCCATCAACTAAAAACTCTTCACCTTGAGAAAATGACTTGAAGCTATCAAAAATTGAGGGAATTTTTTATATAGGGTCTGTACATGATCTCATAACCTCAGTCAAAATGTTTCTAAGTTCCACAGTTTCCAAGTAATTTCTTATACTGTTCCACCATGTTTGGGTGCAAAATGAGACCTTCCCTAGCATAAGCTCATGCATCCAAACATGTTCAAATAGTCGATTCAGTCATACAATGAATAGAAAAAAAGTTACACCACTTTGCAACTTTACACTACATACAACTAGCATGTTTCCATCAACTAAAAACTCTTCACCACTAGAAAAAAATTGAGCTATCAAGAATTGAGAGAGGTTATTGTAGAGGGAACCTACATTATCCCATAACCTTAGAAAAAAGTTTCTAAGTGGCATGATTTTTGAGTAATCCCTCGTTGATGTTTTTTGCCCCTTTGCACTTTGGTCTCTTAATAGACTACATTGCTAGAATGTAGCTTATAATGTTCTAGCATGTTTGGGTGCAAAAATAGACCTTTCCTAGCATAATCCCACCCATACAGATGTGTTGGAATAGTTGGTTTGATTGTACGATGAACAAAATGAAAGTTACACTACTTTGCACCTTTACACTACATATAACTAACCCGTTTTCCATCAATTGAAAACTCTTCACCATGGGAAAATGACTTAGAGCTATCAAAAACTGAGAGAGGTTATTGTAAAGGGGCCCTCCATGATCTCATATCCTCAGATAAAATATTTCTAAGTGTCACAATTTTTGAGTAATTGTTCATTGAAGTTAGCTAGCCATTTGCACTTCAGTCTCTTACGAGACTTCATTAATACAATGTAGCTTGGACTGTTTCAGCATGTTTGGGTGTGAAATAGAACCTTACGTAGCATAAACCCACCCATTCAGATGTGTTGGAATAAATGGTTTGCTTGTATGACAATGAAAATGAAAAATACACTACTTTGTAACTTTACACTGCATCCAACTGACTCATTTTCCATCAACTGGAAACTCTTCACTATGCACAAATGACTTGGAGCTATAAAAATCTAAGAGACGTTATTGTAGAGGGGAGTGATCCTATTTTCGAGTAATCACTTGTCAAGTGTTCTTGCCACTTTGCACTTTGATCTCTTAAGAGACTTTACTAGTACTGTAATGTAGCTCTGACTATTCTAGCATGTTTGGGTTCAAAAAAGGACCTTTCCTGGGATAAACCCACCCATCAAAATGTGTTGGAATAGTTGGTTCAATCGTAAATGAATAGAATGAAATTTACACTACTTTGTAACTTTACACTACATTCAATTGACCTATTTTCCATCAACTGAAAACTCTTCACCAAGAGAAAATGACTTGGAGCTATCAAAAACTGAGAGAAGTTATTGTAGAGGGTCCCTATGTAATCATGTAACCTTAGATGGAATGTTTCTAAATTCCATGATTTTTGAGTAATCACTCCTTGAATTTTAGAGACCCTTTGCACTTTGGTCTCTTAAGAGACTTCATTGGTACAATGTGTGACCACTGAAAAAGTACGCCTTTTCCTTGCTTGATCTGGGAATAATTAATAATAAATTTGACTTAATATCACCTTGGTCTAGTGTTGTGAGGTGTTTTACACATCCACATTAGGTCTTATACCCATTTTAAGCTAAATTAACCTAAATCTTTCCTAATTCAATGTTGTAAAGTGTACTTAATTGTATTTTCACATTAATCTAGAAGGCCTGTAAATTAAACCTAGCCTTAATCTAGTAATGTATTTTACACATTCACATTGGATCTTGTGCCTTTCTAGGCTAAGTGGGCCTCATTTTAATGTTTTAGAATGTATTTAACCACACTTTCACATTGAACTTTGTGTCCCTAGCCCTAATCACCCTTTATATTATCATTAATAAGCCCCTAGGCCCTTTATTTTTGCATCATGAGGCATAGTTTGACTAATATCCTGATAAAAACACTTAAAAACCTATAAATCTTGATGATGCACCTCAAAACCTCAAGGTGGGACTCATTCACGACCTTGGGAGAATGATTCCCCTTAGGTGGGACCCATTCACCTAGGGTGGCAAATGAGTCCCCTTTGGGGGCTTTTTTAAAATTAAGCATGAAAATTGCAATTCTAACTTGAATTTTAATAAATGTTGGCCTTGGGGATCAAAATAATGGCCATTTGAGTTCCTTTCCTATATAAAAAAGCTTCCAAATAATTATTTCATCCATCCATCCATGTTTTCAAGTCAAGCAATCAATAGTTAGGCATTTCAAGTCTTCACAATGTCATCAAGATATCATTCAAGATCATTTCTAAGGAATTCAAGAGCAAGATACTTCATAAATTGTTGCAACAATTCAAGATCCATCATCATGGAAAGGTTCTAAATGCATTTTTTCATATTCATGCTTCATTATCATACTTCATCATTTTGGTTTAATTACCTAAAAGGGGTTTGACCAAGGCAAACCCCTATTCCCTAACAATCAATATTTTTTCTCTCTTTGTGTGATTGTAGATTTAGGTGCTTTGAAAGGAATGAAGATAATTGAATATTAGGTTTGAAACTTTTTGGATTCATTTCCCTATTGGCAAGGTCAAAATCTTCACAAAAAGTCACTTACAGCCCCGAAAATCAAGGTTTTAGATCTAGACACTTGGAGGTACAGATTGAGTAGACTAAGAGCTAAAGATTCCACCTCTAAGTTTTTAGAAAATTCAAAGTGGACTCATTCACCAAGAGTGGAAAATGAGTCCCAATGTTCCTATCTTTCAGAGATTTTTATGGATTTGGATACCCATTTGGTTAAAATAGGCTCTGGTGTAGTTTTCCAAAATCGGGACTAGTTCGCCCAAAATGGCAAATGAGTCCCACCAAGCTTAAAAATTAGCATTTTTAGAATTTCAGAGCTATTTCTAGTCTCTTCAAGGTTTCCAAGTGCAAACCATTCACATCTTTACTTTTTTTTTCTTCTTTATTTACATTTCTAGGGATTTTCTTAGGTCATTTAGCATTTGTTTGTATCACATTGTGTTTTCAAACATTTTATGTTTTCCAAGTTTTACACTTGGTGGTAAACCCCTTTCTTGTCTAAATCATCTCCAAGGATACCTTATAGTTAGATCTCTCGCATACTTCAATGGGTTGAGATCTCTAAAGGTTTCCTTGAATGTGAATATTGTGAAATCAGATGCCTCTCCTTGTATCCATTTTGGTGGAAAAGGAAGTGAAGAATCCATTTCTAGTGTCCACACAATGTATCTTAAATTGTTCTGAAATATTTGGGTTTGAAATAGGATGTTTCCTAGCATAAACCTATCCATCCAAACTTGTTGGAACAATCAATTTGGTCATACGATGAACAAAATGAAAGTCACACCACTTTGTAACTTTACACTACATGTAACTAATCCTTTTTCCATCAACCAAAAACTCTTCACCATAGGAAAAAAATTGGAGCTATCAAAAAATAAGAGAGGTTATTGTAGAGGGGGCCTACATAATCTCATAGTCTCAAATGCAATGTTTCTAAGTACCAGTATTTCCAAGTAATTTCTCCTCGAATCTTTCTACCCATCTGCACTTTGGTCTCTTAAGATACTTCACCACTACAATGTAGCTTAGACTATTATAGAATGTTTGGGTGAAAATAGGACCTTTCCTAGCATAAACCCACACATCCAAACCTATTGGAATAATTTATTTAGTTGTATGATGAATAGAATGAAAGTTACACTGCTTTGTAACTTTTTTTAGACTACAGGAATTGGTTGAGCATCCATCCCCCTATAAACTACAGTGCACCTGGTAAAAAAAT
Organism: Sequoia sempervirens; assembly: GCA_007258455.2. Taxonomy (NCBI): domain Eukaryota; kingdom Viridiplantae; phylum Streptophyta; class Pinopsida; order Cupressales; family Cupressaceae; genus Sequoia; species Sequoia sempervirens. Next base: position 73,950,432 of record VDFB02252616.1, read on the forward strand.
TTCACATGACAAGTGATGCTGGCATGACACACCCTCTAGTAATATGAAGATGATGGGGAGACTAGACCTCATGACCTCTTTCCTACAATAGGATGATTTAACCAATCGAGCTAGGCCCACTACCCCACACCACTTTTTCAACTTTACACTACATGCAACTAACCCTTTTTCCATTAACAGAAAACTCTTCACCATAGGAAAAAAACTTAGAGATATCAAAAACCAAGAGAGGTTATTTTAGAGGGGTGGGTTGTGTGATCCGATAGTCTGAAATAAAATATTTCTAAAAGCCATGGTTTTCAAGTAATCACTCATCGAATTTTGCTACCCCTTTGCACTTTGCTCTCCTAAGAGACTTCACCGATACAATGTAGCTCAAATTATTCTACTAGGTGCAAAAAATAGTCTTTCCTTGCATAATTCCACCCATCCAAATTTGTTGGAATAGTCGGTTAGGTCATATGATGAAAAAAATGAGAATTACACCACTTTACAACTTTACACTACTTGCAACTAACATGTTTTTCATCAACTAAATTTTTTTCACCATGTGAAAATGACTTGGAGATATATATAAAAAAAAAAGAGGTTATTGTAGGGAGGCCTTGCAAGATCTATTAGTCTTATATAGAATGTTTCTAAGTTCCATGGTTTCCAAGTAATCACTCATTGATGTGTGTTACCAATTTACACTTTGGTCTCTTAAGAGACTTCATAGATACAATGTAGCTCAAATTGTTCCAAAATGTTTGGATTTGAAACATAAAATTTCCTAGAATAATGCCACCCATATGAACATTTTGGAATAGTCATTTCAATTGTACAACAAATAGAAAAAAAATTACACCACTTTCCAACTTTACACTAGATGAAACTGACCCATTTTACATCAACTAAAAACTCTTCACCATGGGCAAATGACTTGAAGCTCTAAAAATTTGAGAAAGGTTATTGTACAAGGGACCTACATGATCTCATAGCCTCAAATAGGATGTTTCTAAGCATGATGGTTTCTAAGTAATCACTCATCAAAGTTTTCTACCCCTTTGCACTTTGGTCTCTAAAGAGACTTCATCGGTACAATGTAGCTTTGATTGTTGCAACATGTTTGGGTGTGAAATGAGAACTTCTCTAGAAAAAACCCACCCATACAGATGTCTTTGAATTGTTGATTTGGTCGTACGATGAGTAGAATGAAAGTTACACCACTTTTGCAGCTTTACACTACATGCAACCGACCTGTTTTCCATCAACTAAAAATAGTTCACCACTAAAAACTGAATTTGTGCTATCAAAATTTGAGAGAGGTTATTGTAGAGGGGTCATACATGATAACATAACCTTTGAAAAAAAATTCTAAGTACCATGGTGTTTATGGCGATTTTACTTGCAACGAATAGGGAAAATAAATTCTTCAAAGACAAACCACAAAGAGCCTATCCTTCTTGAAAGATATGGAACAAAGATAATCTAAAAGGGGATTTTGCTTTAATAGGAAAATATTAGCTTTAGTTCAATCCCAAGTCTCAGATAACTAGGTCATGATTGAACTATGGTCACTCTCGAGTATGATGTGATATTGTTTTTAATCTCAAAGGGACTACAATTATTTCTAGTTTTGTTAAGAATCATAAGCGTTTCACACAAAATTTCCAATTCATTCATAAAATAATATCATGAAATCGAAAGATTTACAATAATATTTCATGAACATCACATATTCTTTGCTATCACTTAAGTAGATTTACTTTAAGCATTCAACAATTTCATAGAAAATGAAATATTTTCAACAAAATTTCATCCATTCATTTAATTTTGGAACATTTTCAAGGATTTAAACATCAAATCTAAAATAAAGCATAAAAAATACTAAAAATTAAAATTTTTGCTCAGTTATTCTCTATGCATGCCCCAAAGAATCAACTAAAATAGAGCAAACCACTTTATACTTCACTAGATTGCTTCACAACTACATATAAAATGGTGTGAGCTTTTAAAGAGAGGGGGTTTTAATCTAGACACCGAGTAGGTTCTGTATGCACCCTTAAACGGTGCATCATACAGTCTTGTTTAGTTGAACTAACATAACCAGCTACAAAAGATTCATGAGATAGGCAGTTATCTAATTGGATTTCATATTAATCAATGTCTATGTGCATACAAATTTTTACACCAGAATGATTTAGAAAATAGGAAAAAGGAACAAAACTTGAAAAAAAATTATGCTTTTCCAACATCCACAAATTTAGAACTTAAAATGAAAATAACGCAGGAAACAACCTTTATAGGAACAAGGCCCCAAGATTTCAACTTAAAGTCTATCTAGGGAATCATAAATAACAAATTAAAATTTAGCACATGACATATGCCAACTATCATCCAAATATTCTAGATAAATCTGAAGCCTTGACTTCATCAGCAACAACACTTTTTAGTTCATACTTCTGCATGCAATACTTCACATATATCGAGGCTATCAGCTTCTTTCAAAATACTAGAATGGGGAATATCTACTAGGATTGGGATCAACCTGCAAACTCAAAATTGCAAACAAACACAAAAACCTTCACCACACCTTCGATTTCTGGTATTCGGTTCTTTGTCTCATCACTCAAGGCTCAAGATTTGGGATCTTTTATTTTCCTTTCTTCAACTAGTACTCTCAGAAAGAATTCAATACTTGATACATATGTTCCTTCAAAATCCCTTATACTACCTTCCAAGTGAGTTTGAGCCTAGTCTATTCTTTAGATACCTAGAGTATAATACCATTCCTTTGCACTTTATTTTCTTCATATTTAGCTATAGTGTTCTTGCACTGTATAATTTCATCAATTACCTCCCGCATTAATAGTTGAACAGGATCTTTGTTTATTCTTTCAATCCATTCCTTGAAGGCTTTAGCTTCTTTTCCCTCCTATCCTAATGTCTAGGGATCAAAACCTTGGCATGCTAGCATTTCAATAAACTCTTGATCTTCATCAATCAATTTTCTATATTCCATGGTGAACTTTTCAAATCTTTCAATGCATTTCATTAGTATGTCACCTTTCCATTTCAATTATTTCTTCCATTTTTATGGAAACGGAATTTCTTGTTTTGAGATTACATTTCCCTATATTAATTCTTGGATATCTACTTGCATGAGAATTTCAATATTTTTCCTTTCTTCAATAACCTGCTCCTGGTGAAATTTGCATTTAATTTCAAATCTTTTAGATTTCTTTGACCAGAAGTATGCTTCCTGGTACTTCTCTATTGCAGCTATAATGAATTCTTCCCCCCGCTTCACTCAGTACTCAGTCAATTCTTTAAATATATTCATTTTGTGGCAAACTATTGCAATCACATCCACCTATTCTTAAGACATCGATACTGAATGTTGATGAAATTTAGCTTGTGCTTGACTAGATAGGATTAGTGAATTTATAAAATGATCCAAGTTAGCAACCCATTCTTTTAATTCTCTTTTCTTCCTTTTATATTTCTACACTCTAACAATAGTAGCATCCAAATTCACTTTTATTTCTTCTAACTCTTTCCTCCAAGATGAGTTTCCAAGATTAATACTCATTATCTTAGACCCCATAGGTGTTATTTCATGTTTTTCTTTGTCAACTATTAGAGTAGCTATGTGGATGGTTATGTCACCGTCTATATTTATTTGCATGACATGTTTTTCTTGCACTCTATGCCTAGGATTAAGAGTATCTACTTCCTGTATAAAACTATTAAGATTCAAAGGTAATACTTCTACTTCAATTGGGGAAGCCAATTCTCTGATCAACCAATCAAGTGCATCTTCACCTTGCTCTACCTATATAACATTTCTTTATTCCTGGTTTCAATTTGATTCAAGAACTCCTCTTATTTCTTCAATTTTATTTAGGACATCCTTAGAAATGAGAATTTCCTTAGTAATTTTTGGCATAGATTCGGGATTACTAGGGTTTGGCACTATCTCCTCTATTTGAAGGCATACATTTTCCTATCTACCCAGATGCTCAACATCATCCCTCTAGATGTTACTTTCATTCTTCTTAGCTACATCATGGTTTTCCTCATTTTCAATTCCATCACCTAAAAATTGTGTAGCTTCTTCCTTTTCAATTTCAATTTCAACTTCAACATGCCCTTTCTCTAATTCTTCAAAGTCCTACGATTGTTCATTAACATTTTTAACATTTCCAAGAGAGGGATGTGAATCAAAAGTATCTTCAATAATTATTTCATCAATAGGGACCTGCTCTATAGTCTCCCCTATTTCCATCTCAATGATATTAGGGTTCCCCACTTCTGAGTCAAGTGTTCCTTATATAAATTATTCTTCAACATTTATAGGATTAGACCCTATATCCTAAATCTCTTTTATCACTAATTGTACCATAGGTTTATCTTTAGACTTCTTTTCTTTCACTTTCTCCCACATGGTTCCCCATCTATCCATCTATTCTTTAACTCTGGCTTCATCCTCAAAAATTTCATCAAGAACCATAGGAGTTCCTCCTAGTGCTTGTTTCATACTAGCCATGTTAATAGGAGGAGAAGTAAATAGTGATGCAACCCTTTGAGATGCAAACCTAGTTTGTATGCCAACATGTTCGGTTACTCTTGCTTCTTCATCAATAACTAGTTTAGTTCTTGGTTTTGTTGTAGAGGAAGATGCACCTTTGGGTCTTACTTTTGATTTATCTTTACTTGATTCAACATCTTTCTACTTATCAGATGGCTTTATCAAAATTTCTTTTTTTGAAATTTCAGGGGTTCTTTCTTCAATTCTTATACCAGGAGTTTTCTTACTAGTTTTACTTTTCTTTCTAGTAGGCTCCCACCTCTCAAATGTTGTTTCATTTCTTTGTTTTCTCCCTTTGTCTTCTAAGAATGTGGGTTTGATTCCTCTTTCTCTTAAAGCTTTGCAAAAATCATTAATCTAGTGTTGAGTGTATAACATAAATGTTCTAAAGAACTCATCAATCGATGTGATTTATTCACCTTTATAATCTAGGTCTTGGATGGGTTCATCATATACTCTATCATCGTTATAGGATTTATTCAACACTTGTCCATCATCCTCTTTTAACTAATATGGAATGTCCTGAAGCATAAGAATCTGGGTAGATTTTAGAGACAGTCTTTGATATTTTCTTATTCTTACTCTGTGCTCATCTTCACAATTAAGCCAATAATCTTCTTAGTGTTGGACATGAGCACGATAACCAACTATATTCTTGGAAATATTTCCCCCAATTTCATAACATATTCTTTGAAGTGGGAAATCCTCAAAATTATATGTTCTCAATTCATCTTCACACAAGTCAGCCACTCTGATTGCATTACACTTATAATTTCCTATCACAATGGGGAATTTGAAAGAGGCCTTCTTGCGAGCATCACTATAAAGATCCTAAGATGGTTTCAACTATCTCACCAATTCTAATAAAATAATTTAACTGTTGGGTACCTAGGCAGCATAAACAAATGTCCATTAAACCCTTCTATCCTAATGTAGGAGTAAGTGGGGAACTGAATGTACCAGCCTCCCATTGGTCAAATGACACTTTGTGCCTCTAGAGACAATCTTTTGGCTTTATCACCCTCCATCATTTTGACTAGTTTCATGGAGAACAAATCATCGACTCTCCTATAATTCTCTTTATATCCATGGATGGTGATCTAGGGAAAATGAGCATATAGCAAATTGTTTCCGACCTTTGTGCCCAAAGTAGCAAAATATTTCAACCCTTGCTTACTGGCTCTCATGGCACATGAGTAAATCACATATGAAGACATATAAAAGCACTTGGTTTTGGGAGTTTTCATTATTTTTCCATATAATTTGTCACTTATAAACTTTCCCCAATAAATTTGCATGATATTTTCCATTAGGCTAGATATTATTACAAACATCCAGGGTTCAAATTTACTTGCATCTCTTAAAAACTAGCTATCCTGCTCAACAAATTTATAATATCTTGAATTTCTTGGTTGAACATAGACCTCTGAATTACTTTGGTCTATAATGTAATTATTTCTTAGCACCATTAGGTACTCATAACTTCCTTTTTATGGGCTTCAACATTCTAATATGTTTTTCTCTTTGCTTTCATATCAATATTATACATTTGTGTGTAAATAGGGAGCCCAAATGTGTATGTAATTCCTTTCTATGAGAGGTCTGCATAAATTCCCCCTTCTTTCTCAATGACTCTTTTGGTTGGGTTGTATTAATTCATACATTGCATAACCAATTTGAGGGCCTCCATTGCTGGCGAAAACCCTCCTGCTAAAAGTAACCCATTTTCCACAGCATTTTTGGTACATTGAGAGGCTTATTCTTGTAGTGACCATGTGCAAATTTCAATAGGCTTATTCTTGTAGTTCCCATGTGCAAATTTCAATATTAGAAGACCATCCCATATGAGTATCTATAACTACCACATTGATTGGTATGGCTTGTGAATTGTAATATTTGAATTCATCTTCTTCCCTTGCGTAAGAAGTACTCATTTTCTCTGGTGTGTTCTTCATTTTTTCAAAATGTGTATCTTGTGTGAGTTATGGTTAAATTTAACCAAATTTTACAATTTATAAAACCTTTTGTTCATCTTTCAGTTAAATTCAAAATCAAAGAGTAATCAACATTTCAATTTCTAAAGGGAAATACCATCTTTCGAGATTTTTGTGCATGAAAATAACTAACATAATATTAGTTATCCAAAACATACCTGGTTCTAGTCAATGATGATAATCTTTTAGAATGTAACTTCAAAATTCTTGGTAGTTGTGTTCTCAGTTTCTCAAAATTTACCTCTCATTGCATGCTAGTATTATTTCATTCTTTCAATGTCCTTTGTAAATTTGAAGCATGACACAAAGTGGAGTGTAACAAAAGCAACTACATGCTTGAGGTGGTGCCAAGTACATAGGTAGTTCACCACCTTCATTAATTACCTGTTATATCACATTAATTCCTCGAATAAAGGTGCAATCATTACGGATTAGGGTTCAAATCATGAACAGCTAGAGTTCTACGCGGGCTCACTACTAGAGGAGAAAGTGTGATGATCATATGTGGAAATTAGGTGTCACACTGATTCTCTATGAGGTATATATTATTAAAGATATGTGATCAATGTGTGATCACCAGTATTAAAACTTTCCAATATTGAATTTAAGAAGAAACACTAGGATCCATGAATTTACCTCAAAGCTTTAGAAAGAGAAAATTGGAACAAAAGAAAAGTTTGGGAACTGGGTTCAAGAGAGATTAACAATTTTGAAAACAGACTCTCTAGTTTCGGATTTCTAAATAAGGAAAAGAAAAGGAAATAAAATTAAAATACTGGAATCCGATAAAACAATCATTGAATTACTAGGCAAAGCTAGGACCAAGTGAAGATACAATTCACTTTGATGTAAATGCAGGACTTCAAGATTCCAGTTTCTGGTAATATATTAAAATTTAGTGAAAAGAACGAGACATCGAATTTGGGAAAGAAAAAAGGATAAAATAGTGAAAACTAAGAGAAATTGAAAATGAGACTAGCAACCAACCAAACCACAGAATGATGCCAAAAAAAACAAAAGCGAAAAAGGAACAAAAGAAAAAAAGGGGGTCCACATTTTTCCAAGGGGCAAAATGGGGCATGTTTTGAGACCACACAACAACTAGAAACCAACAAAAATAAACAAAATCATAGAAAGTCAATTCCATATCTAACATCAATGTACTAACTTTTCGTAGTCTTCTAATTATAAATCATTGGATCCTTATTCCGAAATTAAAATTTTACTTTGGTTAGCATTGAAGATTAAGTATTACTGAGCTCACATGTGTGCATTTGATTATTTCTACCATATTAAAGTTAGAAATAGTAACCATTTGCATTAACCTACATAATATGACAATTCCATTTAAGCCAACCAGGGATAGAGCCTTGCTTCTAGTCAAGCATCCATATCCCCAGCAAGGTTATCTTCGTAATTCCCCCAAACATAGCTCTACTGCCAGCTAGGTGTCTATAGCCCCGGTAGAGTTATTTGGATGGCCTAAAATGTTAAAAAAAAAATTATAGATATAACAATGATAGCTCATTTTTCCCTTTTTATATTTCAATGATAGCTCTTTTATCAACTTGCAAGCAATGAAGCCCACTATTAGGTTGGGAATTATAGTGGTAGAAAAAGTAGTCTTTTTAGTTTTCAATTAACACAAACAAATACTATCCCCAAATTTCAGTAGAATGATTTAAATGTATTCATTTGTAGCTCAACATCAACTGAATGATTCATGCTAACCAGAGTATAAAGAATTGAATAATTCTCAAATAATTTATAAATAAAGGACTATTTCTAGTTAGGACATAGATCAAATTTCTAGAGTTGACGTTCTATTAACCTATTCACCTTTAAAAGTTGCTAATCATTGTAAATTCAAATGACACAACACCCAAAAAGAAAAAAGAAAAAAGCAACAAACAACTATTTACAAAACAACACTATTTACAAAAAAAAATAAAAATAAAAATCTATTTACAAAAAAACTATTTACTTATGACTAGAAATAATGCTTTAAGAACTGTCCATTAACAGGAAAAAGATATCTTTACCAGTCAAAGACTTCAACCTATAAGTGTTATCATCCAATATTTCAGAAATTTGATATGGACATGTCCATAACTTGTCAAATTTACCTTGCTCACATTTTCATTCATGAGCTTTATTCCAATACAGGACCAAGTCAACTATTCTAAAAGTCTTTAAACTATCTCTTTTATCAAAACATTTTTTTACCACAAGTTGATGCCTAGCAAAATGATCTATAGCTCAAGTACGTTTTTCATCTAAATGCATTAGTTGCAACAATCGGGCTTCTGTTTGATCATCTAATCCAATATATTCCTATGCAAACTGCCAATTAGGGATTTTTAAATTTATCGGTAGTATAGAATCTACCCCATAGGCTAAATGATAAGGAGAATTCCCTAATACAGCTTTCATCCTAGTATGATCTACCCAAAGGGAGAATTTTAGCAAAGAATGGCATTCCCTAGGATTATTTTCAATCAATTTCTTAATTATGTCCAACATATTTTTATTTGATGACTCAGCTAATCCATTTCCCTACGGATAATTATTAGATGAGAATTTTAATGTTATAACATATTCAAATGGCCAATTAGAAAATTTCAATGAAGAAAAGGAAGGGCCATTATCACATACCAATGCATATGGTACTCCAAACCTTGTGATGATATTCTCTTCCAAAAATTTGATTACCACTTCTGTAGTGCATTGTTTACTAGGACATGCCTCTGTCCATCTGGTGTACTAATCTATAACAATTAATATAAATATATGGCTTGTGGATGATGGAGGATTAATGGTTCCAATAAAATCTAGTCCCCATTGTGAAAAGGGACACATCTCCATCACTGGATGTAGTGGTTGAGCATTGAATCTTCCTTTATTTGACATAGTTTTACATGTATAATAGTGTTTCACATGTTCATATGTATTTTTTAAAATCATTGACCAATAGTAACCAGCTCTCAAAATGAGGTGTATAGTAGCTAAAGGTGCTCCATGAGTTGTTCTAAATTTATCATGTAGTTCTTGCAACACTTTATTCCCTTCTGTTCTATTTAAGCATCTTAAGTAGATTCCTTCATGGTTTCTTTTAAATAGAGCTCCTCCTTTAATCATGTAACTTTGTGATTTTATCTTTAGATCTATTTTTCCATTTCTTTGCATATGATCAGGGAAAGTATGGCTAACTAGATAATGCCATATATCTGAATACCAGTCTTCTTGGTCTTCTACTTCCAAAGTATATTATTGACTTGAAATTTGTAGATCTATTTCTGCAATAGATCTAACTAAAGCTTTTGCTTGAACTAATATGAAGGGTATGAGTTCTAAATCAAATTCTTGTAGGATTGTAACCCTTTTGGCTCTTTTTTCTTTCTAAGCTCACTTTGTGTTAACAACATTTTGACTACATAATCTTGGACAATATCTTTGACTATACTTTTGAAGATGTAATGTCTAAACTTACATACTGCTTTGACCAAAGAAAAGGCTTGTTTTTCAATATTTGTATATCTTAGCTCCACTTCTTTGAATGCAACACTCATAAAAGCAATTGGTTTCTCTTCTTTATTCTATCCCTTCTGTGTTAATACTACTGCACAAGTGTGACCATAAGCAAAATAATAAATATAAAAAGGTTTAACATAATTCGAACTTACCAATATTGGAGCTTTTGTAATTGCAGTCTTTATAGTCTCGAAAGTGATCTTAGCTTCATTTGTCCACTCTATTTTGGCATATTTTTTTAACATATCATTGACTGGTTTCACTATTTTGATGAATTTGGTAATAAATTTTTGAACAAAATTAATCTTCAACTAAAATATGACTTCAATACTTTTCTGCTTCTCGAGGGTTATAGCTTGAGTAGTGCACTCACTCTGTCTAGGTCCATTGAAATACCTCATTTAGAAATCATACAGATCCCAGTAACTTACCTTCAGTTACCCTGAAAATACACTTTTTAGGGTTTAATGAAACTCCATAAGTTTCACACTTTTGTAATATCACTCTGAGATCTCAAATGATCTCTTCTATGTTTCAAAAATACTATAAGGTCGTCCATGTAGATAATAATGCATTTTCCTATCAACTCACAAAAATCATAATCCATGACTCTCTAGAATGTAGCTCTGACATTTATCAATCTGAACTACATCCTTCTCTAAGAAAAAGTTCACCACTTCGTGGTAAAATCTGTTTTCATCTGATCTTCCCTTGCTACCATTACTTGGTTATATCTAGAGAATCCATCCAAAAGGACATCATTTGTGAACCATTGACTATTTGTAGCACTTCGAGAGAGAGGGTAGTGAATAATTATCTTTCTTAGATGCCTTATTGAGATTCTGAAAATCTACACACAATCGTATATCTCCATGTTCCTTTCTTATAGGGACCAAGTTTTCCACCCAAGTAGAATGTCTGATAGGAAAAATTATTTTAACTAATAAAATTTTTTGGACTTCCTTTTGAATTAAAGGTTCTAAGAGTGTATTTACTGGTCGTTTTTTCTAATGGAAAGGCTTTGCATCAAGCTTTAATGGTATTGTATGAGTAATGATGGAAGTTTCATGAGTCTTCAAATATTCATATGTCTAAGCTATAACCTTCCAATAATATTTAAGTTCCTGATCAATATTTATTTTCTCTTCTTTAGTACAAACCTTCCTATGAGCACATTGTTAGGATCTTCTTTAGTATGCAAATTACATAATTTATATTGTCCTTCATCACTTTGAGGTAAATATTTCTTTTTGACTATCTAATCAATGTTGAATAATTGTTCTAACTCAATTATTCCTTTCAAAATGCTATTATCTCTGGCTTGAGCTAATTCTTCATCTTGAATTTTTCCATCAGGGTGATCTATCTCTTCAATTCCTTGTGCTTTGAAAATACCAGAATTATTGATGAATTCCAATATATGTCGTTCATCTTCAAATACCTACAAATTAATAACATTATCAGGAACTGAAGGTAGCTGCACCAGCTTGACTGTAAATCTCTTCAAATTAGAGGAATCTAGAGGCTCTAGAGTATTGGTAGTAGTAGCCAAAGCATCAAATCTTTGATTAAATATTCTTGGGATGTGAGTAATGTTGAATGCATCAAAATTTTCTATTAAATCCCATACTTTGTCTCAATAACTAGACAATCTCTTGTAGTGGTAGATATACTACTTTTGAACTTGTGTAACCACTAATTCTGAATCACTAAACACTTTAAGGATTCTAGCTTTCTTCTTAATTTCTAGGATTGGGCCATGTATAAGGGCTTCATATTCTAGCACATTGTTAGTACATTGAAATTGTAATTGATATGCATTGAGAAAATATTTACCTTACAAGTTGATAAGTTCAACTCAAATTCCAATCCCTTGTTTTGATTTAGATCTGTCAAATTTAAGAATCCATCCTTGATCATCTGTAGCTTGTACTTTACCATTCTTCAATATCATCAAATTAATCCTTTTAGTCTCTATGACCTGAGCTTTGTCTTTATGCATTCCTAATTCAAACTCTTTGACCTTATCATGTTCTAGAAAATACTAGTTTTTTATTTTGTGAATTATCTCTAGACACATCATACAGTTTTTTCTGAGTGTACAACATTATGTAACTTGCACCAATCCTGCAACAACAAACTATTTAGTGAAATTTTGGTTTTTATCACTCTCCTAAGCTTTTGAAATAATATTCTTCTAAAATTTATCACAAGGACTATTATCTTCTTTAGAAGAATCATAATTTGATTCAATTAGAACATTTGTTCTAGGAGTTAATTGATTAGGTTTCTTAGCATCACATTTAAAGACTTCTTCTATTTTAACTCCTGAATTTTGTATTTTGTAAACTCCTAGTTCTACATCAATGTATAGAACTTCATTTCTCTTATTATAATTAGTTATCATGTATTTCATGTGTAGTTCTCTTTCAATTATAATTTGGTTAGGAACTCCCTTCTATGGTAACCACATATGTGAGAAATCAATAGCCATATATCCATTCAAAGTTTTATACCAATCTCTACTAAAAAGCATACCATAAGTATCAGGCATCTCAATGACTTGAATGTCTATGTAATATTGGATTCTCGGATCTGAGGCCAATTGCATGTGAATATTAGTCAACTCTCTGACTATATTTACTTTTGTTTTATTGAGCTAAGTGACCTTCTTTAAAGAATTTTCCAGAGTTAACCCTAGAGTTTGACATATGGATAAAGGAATCACATTAGTAGATGCTCCAGAGTCTACTAAACAATTAAGAATATTTTTACTGAATATTCTCAAAGTGAGTAAAAATGGTGGAGACTCCAATTTTCCTTTGTAAAAGGCTACTTGTGCATCTGCTATGGGAATAATGTTCTTATCTTTTGTTTTAGCCTGACTATCTTTCACTTGAGTGTCCTTAAAATTGCATTCTTTTGGAAAATATTCTAGAGTATTTAAGAAATCTTTCTTGATCATAGGTGTTTTGAGAGATTTTGATAGAGAGAGGCTAATCTTTACCTTTTTTATTTCTTTTGCTCAATAATTAGTCAATTTTTTTTTGTGAGCGGAATCTATCTTTTCACCTTTTGAAGAATTTGATGAATTGTAATGAGAGGTTACCTTGGGTAACCCTAGGTTATTGCTTGATTTATCATCAGGTGGAGTATTAAAGTTATTAGGTAGGATATACATTGTTAATGGCCCATTGAATTTACCTCCACTATTGGTGTTATTCCTCATGTTGTAATTATGTCCTTTCTAATATTGTTGAAAGGAATGAATTTCATCAATTTCTTCCTGAGGTTCATTTTCATCTTGATAGAGAAAAGTATACATTTCTAGAGACATAGTTGAATTATCTCCCTCATATTCATGAGTGTGACTTGTGATGATAGCAGGTGGTTTGAAATGTTCATAACTTTCAAGGACTAAAACAGAGTCATATCCTACTAGAACTAACTCATTTCCCTTAGGAGGATGAGAGTCACAATGTTCATTATAATGTGTAGCAGATAGAAAAATGTCTGAAGTAATTTTGAACTGTGAACTATCTACTTCTGCATGATCATTTGTATTATGAATTCTACACCAATTATTCATCACAAGATCATCTAAATTCACTTTTGATGTCGACCTTCATTAGTAGGATCAATATTATCTAAAGATTTTGACACTCCTCCATTATTAGGTCGTGTATTCCAAGGCCTAGGTGGCCTAGGAGCATTATACATCTAATTTTGCAAATTTTGATTTCTTAATTGTGTAACCTTTTTGGTTAATCTTTTGAGTTGGGTTGTAACTTCTTTCATCTCTTCCTTTTCCTCGAAAGTTTTGATATTTTGATTTTCTTGAGTTTGCAAGAAAAAATAATTTTCGTTAGGACATAGCTCTACGATGGCTAGACAAGGGTGAGGGACTAAAGCTTGAATATTTCCTAGTTGAATGAAATTATTTTGAGGAAATTTCCCATTCTCGACCACTAAAGGATAAACATTAGGAGCTATAGGATGACCTAGAGGGTGTTGAGATTATGGATGCACAGGGTTGCTGAAGCTGTAGTCTTCAATGGAGGACCTTTTCCAGGAAAGATAATCAACCACACAAAAATTGTTGCAACTAGTCATGCATAATGGAGATTTTATTATTGATCTACATTATGAGATGATATTAAATACAAATGTACAAGTTTCTTGATTATATATGCAAGAGAGAAAACCTAAGATGGATGAGATGTTGCCATGTGTCATGATCTAACAAAATGTGACCACATGTGAACCCTATCTAGGAAATTATTAAATGTTGAGATAAGTTCTAGAAGGAAAAATCATCTTCTAGAAGGAATCTTATCCCTACAAACAAGGAAGGGGACATTACCTTATTATTAAATGATTTATTAAAATGCAACCTAGGACTAAATTATGCAAGACCTAAGTTAACTTATACTAGTGTAATAAATAATTAATTACACTAAAATCCCCCAATAGTTCAACTTAGGGAGGAAAATGCAATGATTATGCAGAGATGATGAGATGATGGGTCTCAGCTATGAGACCATGTTAGGTACCCATGTACATGAAGAAGATGCAGAAAAATCTCCCACAACCAGAGAAAAGGGGAAAACCCAGTGGGAACAAAACCCCTCTCCAAAAAGGAGATGAAAAAGAAAAAAAGATGTGAGATAGGATGGGAAGGATGGAGGAATCCAAAATACCCCCCAAGGACACCATCCATCACATGGATACAATACAATAGCCCCCCCATAGGGAGGAAATAGAGAGACTGTATAGCCCCCCCAGAAGATGTGATCACCTACAAAGATGGTAAGTGTTTGAAGATAAAACATGATCCAATTTCATCAAACAACTTGTCTCCCTTTAGGAAGAAACAAAACCAAGTGCAAGTGCAATGATGCTTCCCATTCTGGATAGGAATTGAAGGAAGGAAGGATGAAGGTGGATGTTGATGATGTCTCTGAACCCTACTCAAATGTCTCCTTGCCTGAAGATGAAGATGCTACAATCAATGAAGAGGGTGACAAATTAGGACAATGTAGAAATTAATGTTGAACAATATCTAAAGACAGTGTGATGGATATGATGAATGTGATGGAGACTTGATAGCCCCCCCTAAATGAAGTGTCCTCAAAACCACTGAAAGAAGTCTAAATCCAATCCAATGGTAGATGTTGAAGAAACCTCAAATCCTAAATGGAATGACAGGGAAGAAGTCTCATACATGAAATTTTTGAAGAGAAACCAAGTGTCTCCAAGATAGCCTCTGGATCCCCAATCAAGGTCGAGACAAAAGGATGAGGAGACTCAAGAAAACTTTCCAAAGTCAGATCTAAATGGAGGAGTGATATCCCCTCAAGAATGTCCTCCAAACCTATAGAAGTAGCCAAGTCAGTGATACCTGAAACAAAGCCATCCCTTAATGTCAAGTCTAAAAAATTGAAGGTTTCCTGATGAATGATGATGATGGAAGCCTCAATCAATGAATTTGGACAAGGAATCATTGATTGTGAAGGGATACCAACTGTCTTTGATGGAGAAGAAGCACTTGAAGGAGCCTTGTCAACCTCTTCGGAGGATTCAAGGAAATCAACTTCCTGCACAACAATATCATCATGGGGTACTTGATCTAAAGAATGACATTCTAAATCATGACCATTGGGGAATGGTGGAGTATCTGAATCTCCATATAGCTCCCAAAGCTTAGCCTAAAGGATAGGAGGACAATCACAATGATCAATAGAACTCAAAACATCACAATAAACTTGCATGCCAATGATCTCCAAAATAGTGTATCTGTTGCAACTCCAAGAAAGTTCATGAATACCTTCACTCAGATGGGGAATTATACCATACAAATGTGGCAATAAATCAAGTTATTAGAGATGGTGGCAGATCCCATCTTGCCATTGTTTATAGTTACCCTTGTGCAACATAACCAAAGGAGTATATGCAAGCCCAATAATGAACTTTCTCCAAAAAATACAAAGACACTGACCTTCAATAGAAAATAAAAGCTTCCAAGGATGATATGCAACTGAAGTGAAGCTACCCAAATTAAAAAATCTTTTCCCAAGCTTCAAGATATCCAAGTTATTGATCAAATGCACCAAATTGAAAAAATCAATGTAAGAGTACCTAGAGCTGAAACTGATCAAGGGTCTAGACTGATGGAAAAGGAGCTAAAAATACATCCTGATTCCGCTGGAATCACTGAAATCCGATGAACAGCTGCGAAGTTATGAGCCTTAGAGTCCAAATTAGGGTTTTTCCTTAAGTTGGCTATAGAATTTTCTACAAGAATTTTTTTTCAAAATGGATGTCACGAATGGAAATTACTTGGAATTACCTTCTCGATGATATCTCATTTGTCGATTTTTGACACTATGGGTGAAAGTTATGAGAAAATGAAAAAAATGCCTATATTAGGCAACCTACAGGCTAACAAGCTACAAAATTTAAGCCCCTCTGAGCTGGCACTTGGTCACTAATAGGACCATAAGGGGTGCTGGCAGTTTTAAAAAATCACCGTCAGATGTGGCAGCGGTGGAGCAGCGACTTGGCGGAAAAACAGGTAGAGGTGGTGGAATGACGAAGCTCCTCCAATGAACAGAGCTCTTGTTTCCCATGTAACCATCGGCAGGGGCTTGGGCTTTGGAACCTATCGGTCACCAGTAATGAATGGTGGTCATTGGTAAAGAAAAAAACCAGTGTAGGTGAGAGCATGAGCCAGAAGGAGAGAACAGTCGGCGGCAGGGGACATACAAGCACCGAAGGGAACAACTATCACTAGATGGGTACGAAGGATAGTACTAAGTATGCTCTTCCAAAGAAATAAGGATAGCTAACCAAAAAATTATCTGTGGAATTTTATTGATGTTGAGAAACAATAAATTTTGAATAATTCCATACAACAATTCAAAATTAATATAAACCCTGACTATATATGTAGATAAAGATTGTCAGCTGATGAATGAAATAAGTCGATGGAAAAGAAATTAAAACCCAAAAATAAAATGCTGACTATGCAGAATTTAAATTTTGATAAATGAAGCTGACCACTGATTAAATTTAAGGTCACTTAGCTTTATTTCTCTACCAACTATAGAATAATACCCGAATAATATTTTTTTTCCAAACAAATAAATAAATCCCAATTTTTTTTGAAATGAAAAAAGTTCCTGTAACTAAAGAAATTTTGCCTCAAAGGACAAATGACGAGATGGATTTTTTTACTACAAATTTGTACAGATCATGCTAGTTGATTTTGCAAATCCAAATACCTCTGATGGCTCCTGGGTTGATGAATCTGATTTTGATGAATGGGCAGGCGATCCTAGGGTTTCAAGGCCTTTTGAAGACAATGGCGAGCTTGGATCTGACTCTATCTGATTCAGAAATTAGCTTGGTCCCTGGGTGGAATCAAGTAGCCTGCAATGGAAACCTTCAAGCCTACAAAGAATCTCACACACCAACTTTCTTGATCAAGGGTTGATGTTTCACTAGACAAGCTCTAATACCATGTTGAGATTATGGATGCATAGGGTCCCTGAAGCTGCAGTCTTCAATGGAGGACCTTTGTCAGGAAGATAATCAACCACATAGAAAGTGTTGCAACTAGGCATGCACAATGAAGATTCTATTATTGATCTACATTATGAGATGATATTGAATACAAATGTACAAGATTCCTGATTATATATGCAAGAGAGAAAACCTAAGATGCATGAGATGTTGCCATGTGCCATGATCTAATGTGTGACAACATGTGAATGCTATCTAGGAAATTATTAAATGTTGAGATAATTTCTAGAAGAACACTCATATTCTAGAAGGAATCTTATCCCTACAAACAAGGAAGGAGACATTACCCCATTATTAAATGATTTATTAAAATGCAACCTAGGACTAAATTATGCAAGACCTAAGTTAACTTATGCTAGTGTATTAAATAATTAATTTCACTAATAGAGGGACTCCATTTACATTTAGTGTAGGGTAATTATTCAATCTGTTTCCACCATTTGTGGACAATCTGTTTTTGAAATGTTTCATTTCTAAATTTACACTCACAACTTCATAATAGGCTTCTGGTAAAGTAGTAGGAGGATTTGCTCTTCGCTTCACAAACATAGCAATTAAAGGATCTCCTATCATATAATAAACTATGATAGAAGACAAATTATCTACTACATAAGGTGCTTGCAACCTAGAATAAGCCTTTTGAAACCTATCATTAAAAGTAGTTATATGTTCTCCTTCAAACCTCTTAATTTGAGAAAATTGATGATATAACAAAGTAGGGTTAGTCAGCATTCTCAATCTAGCTAAGAATTGAGTTTTCATGTCCTACCATGATTTGATAAAATTACGAGGTAGGTTGATATACCATTGGTAAACTTCATCGCTTAAGGTGTATGGGAACAACCTACATATGAAATCTTCATGTTGAATCCTCAATCTAAAGCATGTATCCTTAAAGATACTAATACATTCTTCTACGTCTTTATGGAAATAATATTTAGGACACAACTTGTTAGGATTTTTTGGTAAATCATTGTACACAACAAATTGAATCAATGATTCTATGTTAAAGAATGCTATCACTATGGGGGGCGGTGGTACAACAATAGTCAGATTCTTTGAACTTGCACTTAAACATCCAAAAAATTTAGGTCTAGATGACGATTGACCACTAAGCTTGACTAAAGTCACACAAGGATCACCAAATTAAGATCTAGTGACTATGAAAATCTAGTTAAAACTTAATAAAGCCAATAATGAAAACAATAGGCTCTCCTTCTAGAACCAATTCCTATTGACAATGATTTTACTCGCAACAAACAGTGTGAATAAATTCTTCACAGACAAACCGCAAAGAGCCTATCCTTCTTGAAAGATGTGGAACAAAGATAATCTAAAAGTGAATTCTTCTTTAATAGGAAAATATTAGCTTTAGTTCAATCCCAAGTCTCTGATAACCAAGTCATGACTACACTAGGGTTTCTCTCAGGTATGATGTGATATTGTTGTTAATCTCAAAGGGACTACAATTATTTCTAGTTTTGTTAAGAATCATAAGCATTTCACACAAAATTTCCACTTCATTCATAAAATAACATCATGAAATCGAAATATTTGCAATAATATTTCATGAACATCACAAATTCTTTGTGATCACTTAAGTAGATTTAGCATTAAGCATTCAACAATTTCATAGAAAACAAAATATTTTCAATAAAATTTCATCCATTCATTTAATTTTGGAACATTTTCAATTATTTAACATCTACTCTAAAATAAAGCATAAAAATACTGAAAATTAAAAATTTCTCTCAGTTATTCTACATGCATGCCCCAAAGAATCAACTAAAACAGAGAAAACCACTTTATACTTAACTAGATTATTTCATAGCTACATATAAAATGGTGTGACCTTTTAAAGAGAGGGGGTTTTAGTTTGGACACCAAGTAGGTTTTGTATGCACCCTTAAATGACGTCGCATATAGTCTTGTTCGGTTGAACTAATAAAACTAGCTACAAAAGATTCATTAGATAGGTAGCTATCTAATTGGCTCTGATATTAATTAATGTCTACATGCATACAAAGTTTCATGCCAAAATGATTCAAAAAATAGGAAAAAAGAACAAAACTTGAAATACTTTTATGCTCTTTCAACATCCACAAATTCTAAACTTAAAATGAAAATAAAGCAAGAAATGACCTTTATAGGAACAAGTCCTAAAGAGTTCAACTTAAAGTCTATCCAGAGAATAAAAAATAACAAATTAAAATATAGCATGTGGCATATGCCAACTATCATCAGAATATTCTACATAAAGTCAAAGCTCTGACTTCATCAGCAGCAACACTTTTTACTTCATACTCTATCACAAAATACTTCACATATATTGATGCTATCAACTTCTTTCAAAATACCGGAATGAGGAATATCTACTGGGACTGGAATCAACCTACAATCTCAAAATTGCAAACAAAATAAAAACCTTTGCCACAGCTCCAATGTTTGGTATTCGGTTCTTCGTCTCATCACTCAGGACTCAAGCTCTGGGATCTTTTATTTTCCTTTATTTAATTGGTACTCTCAAAAAGCATTCAATACTTGATACATATGTTCCTTCGAAATCCCTTGTACTTCCTTCCAAGTGAGTTTGAGCCTAGTCTATTCTTCAGATACCTGGAGTATAATACCATTCCTATGTACATTATCTACTTCATATTTAGCTATAGTGTTCCTGTACTGTATAATTTCATCAATGACCTTCTATGTTAATAGTTGAATAGGATCTCTATTTATTCTTTCAATCCATTTCTTGAAGGCTTTAGATTATTTACACTCCTGTCGTAATGTATGGGGATCACAACCTTGACGTGCTAGCATTTCAATAAACTCTCGATCTTCATCAATCAATTTTCTATATTCCATGGTGACCTTTTCAAATCCTTCAATGCATTTCATTAGCATGCCACCTTCCTAGTTCAATTATTTCTTACATTTTTTTGGCAATGAAAGTTCTTCTGAGATTAAATTTCCCTGTATTAATTCTTGGATATCTACTTGCATGAGAATTTCAATATTTTTCCTTTCTTCAATAACTTGGTCTTGGCGAGATCTACATTCACTTTCAAATCTTTTAGATTTCTGTAACTGACGGTATGCTTCCTAGTACTTAACTATTGCATCTATAATGAATTCTACCCCTGCTTTATCTAGTACTCAATCCATTCATCAAATATATTCATTTTGTGGTGAACTGTTGTGATTGCATCCACCTGTTCTTGCGACATCAATACTAGATGTTGGGGAAATTTAGCTTTTACTTGACCAGATAGGGTTAGTGACATTATAAAATGCTCCAAGGTAGCAACTTGTTCTTTTAATTCTCTTTTCTTCCTTTTATATTTCTGCACTCTGGCAATATGAGCATCCAAATTCACTTTTATTTCTTCACACTCTTGCCTCCAAGATGAGTGTCCAAAATTAATACTCATTATTGTATACTCCTTAGGAATTATTTCATGTTTGTCTTTGTCAGCTATCGGAGTAGCCATGTGGATAGTTCTATTAGCATCTGCATTTCTTTGCATGACATGTTTTGCTTCTGCTATGCTCCTAGGCTTAGGAGTATCTAATTCTTGTATAAAATTGTTAATATTCAAAGGTAATCCTTCTACTTCCATTGGGGAAGCCAATTCTCTAATCAACCAATCAGGTACATTATCACCCTGCTCTACCTCTGTCACATTTCTTTGTTCATGGTTTCCACTTGATTCAAGAATTTCCTCTCTTACTTCTCCAACTGTATCTATTATGTCCTTTGAAATGTGAATTTCCTAAGTAATTTTTGGAATAGATTCAAGATTACTAGGGTTTGGCACTATCTCCTCTATTTAAAGACTTACATTTTCCTGTCTACCCAGATGCTCAACATCATTTGTCTATATGTTTCATTCTTTATTCTCAGCTAAATCAGGGTTTTCCTCATTTTCAATTCCATCACCTGAAAACTATGTAGCTTCTTCTTTTTCAATTTCAATTTCAGCTTCAACATTGCCTTTCTTTAATTCTTCAAAGACCTGCACCTGTTCATTAACATTTGGAACATTCCTGAGTGAGGGTTGGGAATCAAAAGTATCTTTAATAATTATCTCATCAATAGGTCCCTACTCTATAGTCTCCCCTATTTCCATCTCAAGGATATTAGGGTTCCCCATTTATGAGGTGAGTGTTCTTTGTATAAATTCTTCTTCTTCAACATTTATAAGATTAGACCCTGTATCCTGAATTTGTTCTATCACTAGTTGTACCATTGGTTTATATTTATACTTCTTCTTTTTTCACTTTTTCCCACATGGCACCCCATCTATCCATCTATTCTTTAATTATGTCTTCATCCTCCTTAGAAATTTCATGAAGAATCACAGGATTTCATCCTAGTGCTTTTCTCATACTAGTCATGTTAATAGGAGGAGAAGTAAATAGTGTTGTAGCCCTTTGAGATGCAAATGTAGTTTGTGTGCCAACATTTTCTGTTACTATTGCTTCTTCATCAATAACTAGTTTAGTTCTTGGTTTTGCTGTAGAGGGAGATGCACCTTTGGCTCTTACTTTTTATTGATCTTTACTTGTTTCGACATCTTTTTGCTTAATCAGATGGCTTTATCATAATTTCTTGTTTTGAAATTTTAGGGGTTCTTTCTCCAATTCTTTTACCAAGAGCCACCTTACTAGTTTTCCTTTTATTTCTAGTAGGTTCCCCACTCTCAAATGTTGTTTCATTTATTTTGTTTCTCCTTTTTTATTTTGAGAATGTGTGTTTGATTCCTCTTTCTCTCAAATCTTTGCAAAAATCATTAATCCAGAGTTGAGTGTATAACAAAACTAGTCTAGAGAACTCATCAATCGATATCATTTCTTGACCTCCATAATCTAGCTCTAGGATGGGTTCATCATATACTCTATCATCATTAAAGTCTTTATTCAACACTTGTCCATCATCCTCTTCTAACTGATCTAGAATTTCATGAAGCATAAGAATCTAGGCAGTTTTTAGAGACAATCTTTGATATTTTCTTATTCTTACTTTGTGTTCATCTTCACAATTAATCCAATAATCTTCTAAGTGCTAGACATGAGCACAATAACCAGCTATATTCTTGGAAATATTTCCCTCAATATCATAATATATTCTTTGGAGTGGGAAATTCTCAAAATTATATGTTCTCAATTCGTCTTCACACAAGTTAGCCACTCTGATTGCATTACACTTATAATTTCCTATCACAATGGGGAATTTGAAAGAGGCCTTCTTGAAAGCATGAATATAAAGAGCTTGAGATGGTTTCAACTGTCTCACTAATTCTAATAAAACAATTTTGTTTGTTGGGTACTTGGGAAACATGAATTAATGTCCATCAAATCCTTCCATCCTAATGTAGGAGTAAGTGGGGAACTGAATGTACCAACCTCCGATTGGTTGAATGACACTTTGTGCCTCCAAGGACAATCTTTTGGCTTTATCACCTTCCATCATTCTAACCAGTTTCATGGAGAACAAATCATTAACTCTCATGTAATTCTCTTTATATCCATGGATGGTGATCTGGGGTAAATGAGCATATATCAAATTGTTTCCTACCTTCGTGCCCAGAGTACCAATTTGTTTCAATCCTTGCTTATTGGCTCTGATGGCATAGAATTAAATCACATATGAAGACATATAAAATCACCTGGTTTTGAGAAATTTCATTATTTTTCCATATAATCTATCACTTATAAACTTTCCCATTTGCATTTGCACATGATTTTCCATTAGGTTGGATATTATTATAAACATACAAGGTTCAAATTTACTCACATCTCTTAAACCAACTATCCTACTCAATAGAGTTATAATATCTTGAATTTCTTGGTTGAACATAGACCTCTGAATTACTTTGGTTTATAATGTAATCAGTTCTTGGCACCATTGAGTACTCATAATTTCTCTATTGTATGCTTCAACATCCTGATACGTTTTTCTCTTTGCTTTCATATCAACATTATACATTTGTGTGTAAATGGGGAGCCAAAATGTGTATGTAATTCCTTTTTGTGAGAGGTCTACATAAATTCTCCCTTCTTTCTCAACAACTCGTTTGGTTGGGTAGTAGTAATTCATACATTGCATAACTAATTCAAGAGCCTCCATTGCTGGTGGGAACCCTCCTACTAAAAGTAACCCATTTGCGACAAAAGTTTTGGTACATTGAGAGGCATTTTCTTGTAGTGCTCATGTGTGAATTTCAATATCAGATGACCATCCCATATGAGTATATGTAATTACCACATTTATTGGTATGGATTGCAAATTGTAGTATTTGAATTCATCTTTTTCCCTTGCATTAGAAGTACTCATTTTCTCTGGTGTGTTCTACATTTTTTCAAAATGTGTCTCTTGTGTGCGAGTTAGGGTTAAATTTAACCAAATTTTATAATTTATAAAACCTTCTGTTCATCTTTTAGTTAAATTCAAAATCAAAGAATAATCAACATTTCAATTTTTAAAGGGAAATACCATCTTTCAAGATTTTCGTGCATGAAAATAACTAACAGAATATAAATTATTTGAAAAATACCTAGTTTTGATTAATGATGATAATATTTTAGAATGTAACTTGAAAACCCTTGGTAGTTGTGTTCTCAGGTTCTTAAAATTTACATCTCCTTGTGCGCCATTATTATTTTGTTCTTTCAATGTCCTTTGTAAATTTGAAGCATGAAGTAAAGTGGAGTGTTACAAAAGCAACTACATGCTTGAGGTGGTGCCAAGTACATAGGTAGTTTGCTACCTTCATTAATTACCTATTATATCACATTAATTCCTCAAATAAAGGTGTAATAATTATAGATTAGGGTTCAAATCATGAACACCTAGATTTCTACATGGGCTTGCTACTAGAGGGTAAAGATGGTGCAATGATCATATGTGGTAATTAGGTGTCATGTCAATTTTCTATGAGATATAGGTCATTAAAGATACATGATAAATTTGTGATCACTAGGATTAAGACTTTTCAGTATTGACTTTAAGAAGAAACATCAAGATTTAGGAAATTACCTTCAAGCTTTAGAAAGAGAAAACTAGAACAAAAGAAAAGACTAGGAACTGGGTTCATGAGAGATTAATAAATTTCAAAATAGTCTCTTCAGTTTTCAATTTTTAAATAAGGAAAAGAAAAATAAATAAAATTAAAATCCTGGACTCTGATAAAAAAGATATTACTGGGATTGACGACTCTGATCATTGAATTATCAGGAAAAGCTAGGACCAAGTGAAGATACAATTCATTTTGATGCAAATGCAAGACTTCAGGATTCTAGCTTTTGGTAATATATTAAAATTTTATGAAAAGACTGAAACACTGAATCCAAGAAAGAAAAATGGATAAAACAATGAAAACCAAGTGAAATTGAAAATGAGACCAACAACCAACCTAACTGCAAAACGACACCAAAGCAAAAAAAAGCGAAAAGGAATACAAGGAAAAAAGGGGGTCCACATTTTGCCAAGGGTAAAAATGGGGCGTGTTGTGAGACCACATAACACATGGATTCTAAGTAATCATTCATCCAAGTTTTTTTCCCCTTTTCACTTTGGTCTCTTAATAGACTACACTAGTACAATGTATCTCAAACTATTTTAAAATATTTGGGTGTAAAAGCATTCCTTCCCTAGCATAAACTCACCCATTTGGATGTGTTGGAATAGTCGATTCAGTTGATGAGGAACAAAATGAAAGTTACACCACTTTGCAACTTTACACTACATGTAACTGACCCATTTTCCATCAGCTAAAAATTCTTCACCATGAGAAAATGACTTGGAGCTATCAAAAAATGAGAGAGGTTATTATAGAGGGTACCTACATGATCTTATAGCCTCAAATAGACTATTTCTAAGTGTTATAGTTTTGATTAATCACTCATCAAGTTTTTCTACCCCTTTGCACTTTTCTCTCTTAGGAGACTTCATTTATACAATGTAGTTTAGATTGTTTTGAGATGTTTGGGTGTGAAATAGAGCCTTACCTAGAATAAACCCACCCATTCAAATATGTTGGAATAGATCATTTTCTTGTATGACAATCAAATCAAAAGTTACACCACTTTGTAACTTTACACTACATGCAATTGACTTGTTTTATGTCAACTTGAAACTCTTCACCATGCACAAATGACTTGGAGCTATCAAAAATTGAGAGATTTAATTGTAGAGGGGCCCTATGTGATCTTGTAGCATTAGATAAAATATTTATAAGTGCCACTATTTTTTAGTAATTGCTTGTCAAAGTTTTTTTCCTCTTTACACTTTAATCTCTTAAGAGAATTTGTTGGTACAATGTAGCTTGGATACATTTTTGCATGTTTGCATGAAAAAAGGACCTTTCCTAGCATAAACCCACCCATTTGAATGTGTTGCAATAGTCAGTTTGGTCATACAATGAATAAAATGAAAGTTACACCACTTTGCAACTTTACACTACATGCAAATGACCTGTTTTCCATCAACTAAAAGCTCTTAACCATAGGCAAATGACTTGGAGCTATGAAAAAATGAGAGAGTTTATTATAGAGGGACCCTACATAACTACATAACCTTAGATGGAATGTTTCTAAGTACCATGGTTTCCAAGTTATCGCTCCTCAATTTTTGCTACCCCTTTGCACTTTGGTCTCTTAAGAGACTTCAGTGATAGAATGTTTCTTGGACATTTTTGGAATTTTTGGGTGTGAAATAAGACCTTAATAGCATAAACCCACCTATCCAAACCTATTGAAATAACTGATTCAATCATACAATGAACAAAATGAAAGTTACACCACTTTGCAACTTTAGACTACATGCAACTAAAATCTCTTCACCATGGGAAAATGACTTGGAGCTATCAAAAACCAAGAGAGGTTATTATAGAGGGGCCCTACATAATCTTGTATCCTCATATGGAATGTTTCTAAGTTCCATGGTTTCTGAGCAATCTCTCTTCAAATTTTGTTTCCCCTTTGCACTTTGGTCTATTAAGAGACTTCATTGGTACAATGTAGCTTGGACTATTTCAACATGTTTCGGTGCAAAATAGGACCTTTCCTAGCATAAAATCATCCATCCAAACCTATTGGAACAGTATTTTTGGCCGTACAATGAACAAAATGAAAGTGACACCACTTTGTAACTTTAGACTACATGTAATTGAGCCTTTTTCTATCAACTCAAAACTTTTCACCACAGGAAAATGACTTGGAGCTATCAAAAATTGAGAGAGGTTATTGTAGAGGGTCCCCTACATAATCTCATAGACTCACCTACGGAATGTTTCTAAGTGCCATGATTTTTGAGTAATTGCTCCTCAAATTTTGCTGCCCCTTTGCACTTTGATCTATTAACAGACTTCACTGGTACAATGTAGCTTAGACTATTTTGTCATGTTTAGGTGAAAAATAGGACCTTTCTTACCATAAAATGACCCATCTAGACCTATTGGAACAATCGATTCAGTCGTACGATGAATAGAATGAAAGTTACACTACTTTGCAACTTTACACTACATAAAATAGACCCTTTTTCCATCAACAAAAAACTCTTCACCATGGGAAAACAACTTGGAGCTATGAAAAAATAAGAGGTTATTATAGAGGTGTCCTATATAATTTTCTAGCTTTAGATATAATATTTCTAAGTGCCACAATTTTTGAGAAATCATTGGTTGAATTTTTCTATCCCTTTGCACTTTGGTCTCCTAAAAAACTTCACCAGTACAATGTAGCTTAGACTATTCTAGCATGTTTAGGTAAAAAAAAATAACCTTTCCTTGCATAATTACACCCATCCAAACATGTTGGAATGGTCGGTTTGGTCGTATGACAAACAAAAAAAGAGCTACACCACTTTGCAACTTTACACTACTTGCAACTAACCTATTTTCCATCAACTAAAAACTCTTCACGATGGGAAAATGACTTGGAACTATCAAAAATAAAGAGAGGTTATTGTAGAGGGGCCTTACATAATCTAGTAGCATCATACATAATGTTTCTAACTACCATGGTTTCTAATTAATTTCCTATCTAAGTTTTCTATCCCTTTGCACTTTGGTCTCTTAAGAGACTTCATAGATGCAATGTAGTTCAAACGGTTTTGAAATGTTTGGATGTGAAATATGACCTTTTCTAGCATAAAACCATTGATCCAAATGTGTTGGAATAGTTGGTTTGGTCATAAAATGAACAGAATGAAAGTTACACCACTTTGCAACTTTACACTACATATAACTGACCCATTTTTCATCAACTGATAACACTTCACCACTAGCAAAGAACTTGGAGCTATAAAAAATTGATAGAGGTTATTGTAGAGGGCCCTACATGACCATTTAGCCTCATAAAGAACATTTCTAAGTGCCATTTTTTTCAAGTAATTACACATGAAAGTTTGCTACCATTTGCACTTTGGTCTCTAAAAAGACTTATTCGATACAATATAGCTTGGATTGTTCCAACATGTTTGGGTGTGAAACAAGACCTTCCCAAGCATAAACCCACCTATTTAGATTTGTTCAAATAGTTTTTTTATCGTACAATGAATCTAATGAAATTTACATCACTTTGCAACTTTACACTACATGCAACTAACCTGTTTTCCATCTACCAAAAACACTTCACCATAGGAAACTGAATTTGACCTATCAAAAACCAAGGGAGGTTATTGTAGAGGGGCCCTACATGATCCCGTGTCCTTAAGAAAAATATTTCTAAGTGCCAAAGTTTCAAATAATCACTCATCAAAGTTTGTTGTCCCTTTTCACTTTGGTCTCTTAAGAGACTACATAGGTACAATGTAGCTCAAACTATTCTTGAATATTTGGGTGAAAAATTGGACCTTTCATATCATAAACCCACCCATCTGGATATGTTAGAATATTCAGTTTGTTCATACAATAAACAAATAAAATTTACACCACTTTGCAACTTTACACATGTAACTAACCCATTTTCCCTCAAGTAAAAACTCTTCGCCATGGGAAAATGACTTGGAGATATCAAAAACTAAGAACTGTTATTGTAGAGGGGCCCTACATGATCTCATAGCCTTAGATGAAATTTTTCTAAATTCCACAATTTTTGAGTAATCACTCATCGAAGTTTGTTTCCCCTTTTCACTTTAGTCTATTAAGAGACTTTGTTGATACAATGTAGCTTGGATTGTTCCAGTATGTTTGGGTGTGAAATAGAGCTTTACCTAGCATAATACCACCCATTAAAACATGTTGGAATAGATGGTTTGCTCGTATGACAAAAAAAATAAAAGTTACACCAGTTCGTAACTTCACACTACATGTAACTGATCCATTTTCCATCAACTAAAAACTCTTCACCATTCAGAAATCACTTGGAGCTATCAAAAACTAAGATATGTTATTGTAGAGAGGCCCTACATGATCTTGTAGCCTTAGACATAATGTTTCTAAGTGCCACTATTTCTGAGTAATCACTTGTCAAAGTTTGTTTCCCTTTTGCACTTTGATCTCTTAAGAGACTGTGTTGGTACAATGTAGCTCAAACTGTTCTAATATGATTCGATGAAAAAATGACCTTTCCAAGCATTAACCCACCCATGCAAACATGTTGTAAAATTGTTGTACAATGAATAGAATGAATGTTACACCACTTTTCAACTTTACACTTAATGCAACTAGCCCATTTTCCATCAATTTAAAAGTCTTCACCACAGGAAAATGACTTAGAGCTATCTAAAACTGAGAGAGCTTATTATGGAGGGGCCATACATAATCCTGTAGCCTTAGATGGAGTGTTTCTAAGTGCCATGGTTTCTAAGCAATCTCTCCTTAAATTTTGCTTCCCCTTTACACTTTGGTGTCTTAAGAGACTTCACTAGTAGAATGTAGCTCAAACTATTCTACTATGTTTTGATGTGAAATAAGACCTTTACTAGCATAAACCCATCCATTCAGACCTATTGGAACAATCATTTCAATTGTACGATGAACATAGTGAAAGTTACACTACATTGCAACTTTACACTACATACAACATACCCTTTTTCCATCAACTAAAAATTTGTCACCATAAGCAAATGAATTGAAGCTATTAAATACTGAGATAGGTTAATGTAGAGAGGCCCTACATGATCCCCTAGCCTCAGAAAGAATGTTTCCAAGTTCCATGACTATCGATTAATCACTCATCAATTTTTTTTCCCCTTTGCAATTTGGTCTCTAAAGAGACTTTGTCAGTATAATGTAGCTTCGACTATTCTTACATGTTTGGGTTGTTGACATATTATTGTCAGTGATGCAAAATGGGATGTTTTTTTGATATCCTACTTAGGAGATTGGTGATGTTTTGTTGATGGGATAAATTCAAACGTGTACATTCATGGTGCTAAAAAAAAATCATATTCCAACAATGACTATCTATTGGTGGTTGCAAGTTTCTTAAGTGACTACTTAAGCTCTTGAGTTTGTTGGGGTAATTGGCCCACATCCTTTGTGTCTACTGGCTTGAAAAATATTCAATACCATAATACTTTATGTTGATGGGTGTTTTGGAATTTCTCAACAGAAACAAAACACAAGTGTTAAGTCTCAATTTAAAGGTGAAAATATGCAACTAAGTTTTAGAAAATTACCCCAATGTCTCTTTGGTTTCAAGTCATGACTTTGCAAAAAACACTCAATATCTTGATGTGTGATTTATTGGTAATCACAAGGGGCCTTATGGTTCACAAAGCATGGAAGTCATGGGTTTGTAGCGAAGTATCAAAGGTCTAAAAATGGATATGTTGTGACTGTAAATTTAGAACAACAAGCTAAAACTCAATTCAATCATCAAATGTGACAATGTTATGATGCTTGGGATCCTAAATTAATTCATATTTTAAAATAAATATCAAAAGATGAAAGGGTTTAGAGAGTTATTCTAAGTCTGAAACTATGAACAATAGTAATTATAACCATTGTTACAATAGATAGACTCCCACAACCAAGTTTTGCTTCACCAAGAGAAACCTACAATGCCACAAAACCAAAGCAATCTTCTAAGGCTCTTTATAGATTTTTAGACTGTGGAATTCACCTATTTATAATGAACAAATAGTTGAACTTAGGTACAACAAATAAACAAGCTCTGACTAACTTTACGTAATAATTTATCATCAATAAATTACTAAAATTATGAGCTAGAAGTGCATCAGATGCTCTAACATGTAATCATCTTTAAAGACGTTCACTAACAAGCTGAAAAATAAAACAAAACAGTAAATAAACTAACTAAAATAAAATTGGAGGTTGAATCATGCACACATAATGAATAAGATCAAAGAAAACACTCAATTTTGATGCTTCTTTCTATTGCTTCAAATTGCTTTTTACAACAACTTGTCTCTCTTTGAAAATGAGGAGCAAGACCCTATTTATAGTTTTCCAAAACCCAAATGAATGGCTAGGATTAATCCACAATGAATAGCCTAGATTTAATTCAACTTAGTGTTTACATCAAGTCCAAGATAAGTACAATATTTTATAATATAAAATTGGAAGCCATTTTTCCTTTAGTTTATTTTATCTTCTAGCCAATTTTGTCTTGTAGCCTATTTCTTCTTATAGCTGGAAATTATAAATATTTATCTTCAATTAGATTGTTTCCAACCCCCTTCTGTATAACAACATATTCAACGAACTTATTTGTAACCTCCAAAAGCTTGGCATGTTGTGGTAATTCTATCTTGCTAGTAAATAAGGCCTTGCACGAATCCATATGCATGTTCATCTTGTTCATTTAATTCATTTTCTCCTCCCTCTAATATATGGCATGGCTTCATATGTTGGTCCTTCAATGAGTTGATCCTTTATCCCTTCAAACATCTTGAGAAGCACCTGCATCATAAAATATCATGATTTAACCCTCAAAAAATATTAAAATTTATCAATTTATAGTCCATCAAGAAAATTTCATATTTCAAAAAAAATCCAATTTTGGAAACTTTCCATTTTTGGAAACTTTCCATTTTTGGAAATTTTCCTATTTTGGAACCTATTTTTGGAAACTTTCCCTTTTTGGAAATTTTCCTATTTTTGGGAGAAAAAAATTTTTCAAGAAAAAAATTATTTCGAGAGAAAAAAATTATTTCGAGAAACATTTCCATTTTTTGAAATTTTCCATTTTTGGAAAATTTTCATTTCATGACAATTTCCTTTTCAACATTTCGAGAAATTTTCCTTTTCAAGAAATTGAATTTTGAGGAGATTTCACTTTTGAGGGCTAGAGCAATGCGAAAGCTAGAGGTTCTAATGTTGTTGCCATGACATTCCACACAAGGCATCCTATAGATGGCATCTCACATAGAGATTTCCACAAAGCTTTAACATCGAGCAAATTTGAATATTATCCATTTTGGCATGTGGGGAAATGATAGTTTTGAGGCCTAGATTACATGCCTTAAATTTTCAAGAAAATATCAATGCAAAAAAATGGAATGCAGAAGCCGCAAGGTGGGAAGCCGAACAAGTTTGCATCGTAAAATGACATTGGGGTCCACAACATCTGCAAGGTGGCTTCCCACATGGAAAGTTTTGCAAAGCCACAAATCTTAGCAATTTTGAGTTTTTTCAAATTAAGCACATGAAAGATGCATTAGAAGGGTGCCTAGACCTATTTCTCAGTTATTTGAACCCTTTCAAAAACATGCAGAAATTTGGAATGTGGAAGTCGTAGGGTCCGGTGTCGTTTGCAACAACATTTAAAAAATGGACTTTCACGAACGAACTTCCACAGATAGAAATCCACAAATGGAAACCTACAAAGAAATTTTTGTAAATTCTTAAAACTTAGTAAATTTGAGATTTTTCAATTTTGGCATGTGGAAAAAGGGGTAGAAATAGTGCCCAAACATATTTCTTTAAGATTTGACCCATTTTGAAAATGGAGAAATTTGGAATGTGGAAGCCAGAGGATCTAGTGTTGTTTGCAACGAAATTTCACAAACAGACTTCCACCAATGGCATCCTGCAGACAGCTTCCCATAGTGAAATTTCTGCAATGTCTAAATACTTATCAAACTTGGCTCAAACCCCTTTAGGCTTATGGAGACATGCATTTTATAGGCACTAGATATTGAAAACTTAAAGTTTGCAGCCCTTTTTGAAATGTGGAAATTTGGAATGTCAAAGCCATAGGGTCTAACATCGTTTACAATGAAATTTCACAAACGGACTTCCATACATGGACTTCTATGGGTAGAAACCTATGGACAAACTTCCACATATGGAAATCTGCATACGGACTTCTATGGATGGACTTCCATGGACAAAAATTTGCAGACATAAACTTGCAACAAAATTTCTACAACTCCTCCAAACTTAATGAAACATTAGTAGTTCATTTAGGCATCATGGAAACATTACAGATCCAAAGGAAAATTGTCCCCAAAGTCAAAAAATGAAGGAAAAAGCAAAAGAGAAGGGTTCCTTTCTTTCAGCGAGGCGTGTGTGTGAAAAGTGCACAACATTTCTTAGTTATGAAGAAAATATCTTTCCTTGATATGATCTACGGTGATGGCTAAGGCCTAAACATCTAAAGGTTTTTTCGAGATCTTAGTGCGAATATTGTAGATTCTCATCTAGGTTCCCCGGAATAGCACAACATTTGATTGATTGATATTGAAATTCACATCTCCATTGTGAATTGTGTGAGTATGTCAAGGAAATAGATGGTGATAATCCGCTAGCTCGCTAAAGATTTTGTGGGATGGTGTCTAACCTTGTGGAACTTTGGATAGGTGATGCATGTCTCTAGGGACTCATGCTTAGCAAGATGCATATGGTAAAGATCAAAGATGATCATTAATACAAACCACAAATCAATGATCATGTTTTAAAAGGCCAAATGATGAATGTTTATCAATGGATCATGGCACAAAAAGCACCCAATCAATGACTTAGGTTGAAATTGAGAATCCTTAACAGCTATGGTAGTGTGAATTGGGGTTTCAAATTTAAACCAACTCAGGCACTGAATTTGATTGGCCCAACTACTCTGGCTACCAGTATTAATGATCATTAGATGATCAAATTGGTTACATAGACATATGGGTGGTGGACAGTCATATTAAGATTCATTATAGAGAATATGTATTAAATGCTACTAAATATTCTAGCTATTTTGTATGCTAGGAATAGAAAAATCTCTAGTTTTTGATAAGAAAATGCATGGCTCAATGTTCTGATAGCTAGCAAAAGAAGATAAATATTGAACCCTAGCAGAGGAAAGATGTGGTATGAAAATCTCGAGGTTGATGCTAAAAGTTAGAGATGGATAAAAGGAGAAAGAAGAAGGAAACAAGGTGTGAGAGAATGATGTTGCAAAAAGAAGTTAAGGTGTGATGCATCTAAGAAATAATTGACTTTTGAGACAAAAAAAGAGAACCCTAGATAAAACTAGGAAGGATAGCATGGAATTTGCTTAATTCTTGAAGGAAAATAGAAAATGCACTCCTAGGGAAAGTGCAGCAAGGTTGTTTAGTATATCTAGAAGTCTTTTGAGACAGACATAGAATGCACTAAAAGAAAAAGGGAAGAGTGCAATAGTAGTGATAGGAAGTAGAGGAACCCAACTAAACATCGAGAGTCTTAATTTGGGTTCACCAACAATAGAAAAATGAAGGAGGTAAGCAACACAAATATAGGTTGCATAGACTATAACCAAGTGTAAGTAGTTACAAGATAAGTTGCAACATCAAACTTGTTAAAAGGCATAGGACAAATGAGAGGAGGGGCGAATCAGTTGTCACCAAATTTAAACACAAAACTTCAACACTTATTAACTTCACAAACACACTATTCTATTATTAACTATGAACATGAAATGCAGATAACAAAAAGTAAAACAACACAATGAACACTAGATTTTATGTGGAAAACCTAATGAGGAAAAAACTATGGTGAGGATTAACTAATAATATAAAGGGATAACAAAACTGAATACAAAGGCTCACTACCTAAAAGAGGACTCATTGTCTAGATACAAAGGCACACTACCTACAGATACAAAAGAAAACAAAAGATCCACCACAATAATTTACACACATCCACAAACTTGATCAAAATATTGTAGAAACCTTCAACTTACTGCCTTCAAGAATCTAACACAATGAAGCACTACTACCTCAACTCACTTTCACACAATTTTTCTCTTTTATTTGTGGCTTCCTTTGTTACTTTTTCATCATACAATCCTTCACAAGTCAACTTAGATTTATACCATCTTCAACATTAGAAACTTTCTCCAAGGTCGGCCACATAAGCTTCATTTCATAAATTCAAATTAGGTCAACAACTTAACATTCCCGTGGTAGAAAAGAATGAGAGTGGACCAATAAAACACTTAACCAAGACCTAAAAATAATGTCTTAGATCAACCACACACTTTCTTAATTAAATTTTATTCTTCTTATGAAGTGTAAGCACCAAGTCGGCCAACCCTAATGAAAACAAAAATGAACATTAATTTACACGATTCCCAATAAGAAGATAACACACAAACGATGCAAAAAACTTCATTATACATGAGAACACATCTCAAGTTCCTTCAGATACATCCACAACAAGTGTAATAACCTTCAAACACCAAACTCGTTCCAATAGTCCATCCAGACTGTGCAAGCACATACAACAACTCTAAAACTCAACTTCCGGATCACCAAACCACAAGACTCTTTTCTAAAACCCAAAGAACACCATTATAAATCACATTCTAGATCCACAAGATCTAAAATAGAATAGCATAGGATTGCGGAGTAGAAACATTTCTCCTAGTCCATAGAAAACCAACTCTACCAGTATAGTTTTGTTGATGGTTTGGATGAGCACAACAATAGTTAAACAGAATATCACTATTCTGCTCTCCTGAAAGAGAAAGAATAACGCATAGATATCTTAGCTCCCAAGGTCTTTGTAATCAGTTCTCAACTATGCTAACTTCACTCAATGATTGATGTGAACTCTAATGTTCAAGGAGCCTGATGGTGTTGAGCTTGTGGATTGTTCTAAGATCAAACATAAACTTAAACATACTTTAAATGGGGTTTTTAAAGAAACAGAAAAAGATAGATCAAAGCTTTGGAATAGAAAAGAATGTTAATTCATCCTACTTAACTAGACTTGTTACCTTTCAAGGAATTGCTAACTAAAACTGTAGAACAAAATCAACTTGTGACTAACACAATTTCATTCATTCACAGTGTTGATTTCAAAAGTAGATTGCAAATCACTATTTAAACAAAACATAAAACAAGACTTCATTCCTTGAAAGCTTCTCAAATCTAATGATTAACCCAAGATAAACACCATTCAGGAACACAAAATGAAGTAGATTTAAATCTAGTTGCTTCTACTGTTGGTGACACAGATAAGCAACATTTACAATTCTGGCACAATCACCAGTGTACAGAAAATCTATGTCTTTAGCTTGTTTCCATTTACACTAAGAAAACTTAAAAGATACATTACTACCTATGCTGAATCTAACTCCTAACTAAGAAGACAAATGAAGCTCCCATTACAAAGAAACATGATGAAGTTTTGTCTCCTCTATCTTTTAGAAAAGTCCTATTGCTTGAAAATCTAACTCTGTCCTTATTCTAAAACACCTCCCCTTCTTACTAAAAGAGGCGAAAATTCCATATATACAGAACATGCCAAAAAGAAATTCAGCCCCTATTTTAGGGTTTACAAAATATCTCACTTCAGAAGGGTCGACCCTCAGATCTTTTGGTTAAAGTTGATTTTGCATTAAATGTGTATCCCTATTGTCAATGTTGGTGAAGGATTGTTCTAGGCATGACCTCTAGATCTTTTGCAACTATAGCATTTACTTTTGGTCTCCATGTCCATCCTCGAACTCCCTTGTAGGGTTACTTTGAATGCTCCAAAGCATTGCCATTAATACCGATCTTCCTTTTTCCAGTAGACCTCATAGCTATCCCTAAGACTGACGGCCTCTTCTTTCTTTTAGCTTCCTTGTGCTTAGGATCATTCTGCAAGTTGACCTCTTCTGGAAGCAACATCAGATTTGCTATCCAAATTTGAACACCATCATTCCCAAGCTAATCCTTCAGCTCTTTCATAGAGTAGACCCAGACCGGTTGCATTTTGTTGGTTTTCTGAATAGAGGTAGTCAATCAGTCAATGGTTCGCCTTTAGTTCCCTCTGATTGGGTGAACACATTCCACATGAGATTCCTAGGCAGTCAAAAGTTGTTCACATTGAATCGCATGTTGGTGAGACACTAATCATGTCTCCCTGATGTGATCATACTTCCTAGTAGCTATTGGCAAGACACACAATGGTCGACAAGACCTCGTATCGAGCTCCTAGAGTCATACCGATATCATTTTCCATTGGCGGGCTTGTCGCTATTAGCAAAACTCCTCATTGTTGACAAGACCTCCTGTCGAATGCAAACTCTCAGCGATGAGTCCTACCGCAGCCACATACCTATTGCTGAGACTCTATTCCTTCGGCAGGACTTCATATCGAGCCCCTCATCTTTTGGCGAAACGCCACCAGGTTGGCGGGAGATTACCCCGAGACCACCTTGTCTTTCGGCAAGGCACCATCATGTCGGCCAGACATCATGGTAGGTTCCATTAGTCACCCCAAAGATTTAAAACCATCGGCTAGCCCATCACTTGTCGGCAGGACATCATGTTGAGCTCCTCCATTCTCCCCAGGCTCATTTTGTTTCGGTGAGACCCTCTGTAGTCAGCCAAACCTTATGGCAAATATAAATCTTTTCCTGATGTCGCTCCTTTTCGGCAAGAGTCCACCTTGTCAATGAGACTTTATGCCGATGTTATCTCTCTCGATGAGATCTTTCCGATGACATCCCCTTTTCGCCAAGACACTGACAGATCAGTGAGACCTTATGCCGATATCATCTCATGTCGGCGAGACTAGCTTCCTTCACCAAGACATTACACCGAAGTCACCTCTTTTTCCAAGAGCTCATTTCATTTTAGGGATATTTTGCTTAGTCGGCGAGACCTTTCACTGAGCTCAAAACTTTCGTTGAGACCCTTCATCGATCGACAGGAATTCTCTCCGAGGCCTTCATCTTTCAATGAGACTCCACCTAGTTGGAAAGACTTTACCCCTTCGGCAAGACATCTCGTCGAACTCAAGATATTTCGGTGAGCTCACCAATAGTCGTAGGGAGATTACACTGAGACCACAAACCTTATACTAAAGCTTTCACCGGTTGGCAAGAGATCTTGAGGTCGGCCAGACCTCATGGTAAAAGTAAACCACTCTCCCCGACACTGTTCCATTTCGGCAAGAGTCCACCCTATCGGTGAGACCTCTTGCTGATGCTACCATCCTTCACCGAGACCTCCTTCTATCAGTGGGACTTCTCCCTAAACTTGAAGTTGTTTTGGCGAGACCCTGCTGGGTCAGTGAGACCTCTTGCTGAGCTCCAAACATTACACCAAAGAGAGAATCCCTTTCGTTGAGACTTTTCCTCTTCGGCCAGACCTCATGCCGAACATAAATATTTCTCGACGAGATCCCCTGATGACATCCCTTTCACCAAGACTTCTTCCCAAGTGGAGAGACATATAAAACCTTACGGTGACTGAGATGTCATGGCGACCGGTGGATCCCAAATGAATGATACACCCTGCTAGTCGGTAAGACACCTGAAAGGTCTCAATGAGTTTCTTCTTGAGGAGTTTTATGCTGAATGGGATTGAGGCATGCTTTCCAGTTGACTTCCCTAAGAGATATCTTCAGATGAGCGATTCAATCCTGCAAAAAAAATACCTCCATTAGTCCTCAAAGCATATGAAATACACTATTGTTCATCATGCCACTTAATTTTAACAAAAAGAAACCCCACTTTAACTGAGGCAGAACCAAATTCAGCAGAACAAAAACCAAACTTAGGAGGAAAACAAAAGAACTCCTAAGATCGAACCAAACAACCAAAGGCAAATAAAACAAAATAAAAAAGAAAGAGGGGGACCCATTTTGTTCCAAAACAAAATGGGGTGGTTATGTAAGGCATAACAAATGGAAACTCGATTGGGAAAATGGTTTAACCATTTTCAAGAAACTGAAAGATTTAGCTACCCAGAACTCCTGGTTTATGAACATCACAACTCTAGTTGGGTGAGTTTTAACAACCAAGGTTGAGCTAGAATCTCAAATGTAAGTCAACACTAGCTACCCCTGAATCTAAGTGTGTGCTTGATGGCGCATCACTCTTTTACAAGGTTGTCCTCGTCTTTCAAACAACAATGTGAAAGATTTGAACTACATGAGTTGATTTCCTTTAGCTGTTGTGCAATGATATCTTAGGCATTGCTCTACTACCAGTCAGGAATCCATAGCCTTGATGGAGATACCTCTAGTTTTCTCACAGCATTGCTCTACTACCAGCTAGGTGTGCATAGCCTTGATAGAGATACTGGAATCACCCATTCATATTGAGCCCTCCTTTCTTGTAGATAATTCTTTTTCTCTTGGAGTTTCAGATATTTCATTCATTTTTTTTTCAATATGTCAGATGTCAGACATCTATTCTGGGTTGAAAACTACCATGGACTTCATAACATCTAGGAATCAGATTTTTCACTCAAATCTTACAACACTATCACCCTAGGACAAATATACCATTACAAAAGGAGATGATCTTGATGATTTGTGACAGATTCAAAGGTAGTTAATGAATATTTTTTACTTTGCACCTTGTTTTCAAGACTTTCCACAACTCTTATTGACAATGGGCATAAAACAATGAATTTAGGACAAAATCACCCAATCAAAAAACTTGAAAATATCTAAACCACTTCTCTCCTAATAACCAAAGTATACTTCAGATAACAACCCACTATTTAAAGATGGAAAGGATAGAGAAACCCCAGAGAACAAAACAAGATAGACACCAAACAACAAAGGAAATGAACAGAATGAAAGAAAGAACAAATGAACAAACAAAAAAACTATTTACAAGCAGAACAACAACTTATTTACATATATGCACATAAAACAAACAAGCTATTTATAAATAGAAAAACCAGAGGACACAGAAAAAAAGAAAACAAAAGAACAAAAGAGAAATAACTAAACCAAAATCCAACACTAACCAATCCTAATCCTAAACTAACTCCAAAGCTAAGCCTTACAAACACAAAACTGTAAAAATTTGTACATTGACTTGACTTATTTTTCATTATGTGCAGCAATCTTAACCTACTAGGCATAGTTCTAAACCTAGCAAATTTATCTTTATACTCAGAAATATGAAGCTTATGTGCAATAAGTTTGTTCTAAGGGTATAAAGCTTGAAATATTATCAGTTGTGGGTTCTTAGTTTTGTCATGATTTACCCACAAACATGTTTTACTATCCCCCACACCATAATCAAACTGAAAATCATTGAAACACAGAGGATAATGAAAGGACACCACCTGATTCAGAAGATTTATAGTTACTGATACAGACTTGTGTTGTATGAACTCCTTCTCTTAAGGTCTCAGCTCATGGAACACCACTAAAGCAACATTTTTCTTACAGCTAGGATATTCACTAACCAACATCTTTGTATTCATCTTCGGTATAGAGTCAAAAAAAATTTGGATTTCTTGAGATGAAGTCTTACTTTCAACATCCTCTTGAAACCTGTCACCCCCAAGGGTTTGAGAGTCTACGTCCAACTTATCACCATTGATGTTAGGGATACTGGCACATGGTGAACAAGGATCTCCTTCAAACTCATTTGAATGCACGGAGTCAAAGTCAGGAAAGTACTTTCTCAATTCATATTCCTACACATCATCAACAAGAACATGCCATTCAGCATCAAATTTATCAGTGTTAAGATCAAATTCATTTGTGGATGCTAAGCAAGGACTCTCTTCAACCAACACATTTGAGTAAACAGAATCAAAATCAAGAAAATACTCCCTTGTCTCTTTATCTTCGTCATATTGAAGAGATTCAACTTCTGAGATAACCTCTTGGTCGCTTTCTTGGCATTCCTTTGCTTCATCCAAATGTACCTCGTCATGAATTTATTCAAGGAACACTTGACTAATCTGCACATCTACTCAAACTTCTTCCCTTAAAATTTCATTTTGGCATTTAATTCCTTGTCTTTGACCACAAGATTCATTGGCAATCTCATCTTGAAGTGTGTTATCTATTTCAATCCATTCACTACTTAAATAAGCAGAGTCATCTTCTTGTGTTAACCCATCAAAGTGTGTTTCTTCCTCATTCACCATCATGAAAGAATCTATGAATGCATCGATGAATACATTCTCCACTTCTATCAAGCCCTCACTAGGTAGAGGATTTTCATCAGTTGTTGAATCCATCTTAATGCAAGGATAAAGGTCATCAAAAGATAGGGAACAATTAAACCTCTTCACATAGTTACCCTCATCATTTTGGATGGAAAGATTACCATTTTCACGTGTGCTAGTTGTTTCATCCTCCTCATTGAGGGGATACGTACTCCAAGGATCTTCCATAAGTATTCCTTCACTAGTGATTAGTTGCTTGAAATACAACTCCATCCTTCCTAGGAAGACATGGAAATCCATCTGAGAGTGTTGATTAGTTTGATGTATTCTACATCCACTTGGCCCAACCAGTTCTGATAGTTTTAGGTCTCCCAGCTCTTCTAATTTCTCCCTTATTCGATTTTGCATACGAGGGATATCAATCCAACATGAACCATGTTCCTTTGTCCATTCCTCATCACCCTGATTCTCATCTTGATCAAAAGAGTTGTTCAAATCGTTGGGAGATATTGTGGATTTCTCGTTACATCAATCCCATATTAATACCTCATCTCCTTCAAAGCCATCATTAGTACTGACATTTTCAACAAAGCTAGATTATATCTTGAGATTTCCATTATGCTCTAAATTTACATCCATTTGATGATTTTTACCAAACAAGTCATCAAAATTATATTCTGGCTCATCAAATGTTTCATCTACAACTTCATTGTGATGTAATGGACTATGCTTTGGAATATGATCGAAAAGAGATGATATGGTCACAACTTCATTGAAAAGTGGAGTACTTAACTCTATGATTGGATTTTTCTGAGAGAAGTTCTCCTAACAGTCTTGTGTGTGATTGACTTGATATGAGGTGTTGGGAAATGTGGTGCTTGGAACCTTAGGAAAGTTGTAGCCGCTTGTTGAGAATGATTGCACCTAGGTAGGGATGGTGGGTGAAGTGGCATAAGGCTGCAGATGATGACAGTTTGCAAGCACAAGAGGATTATAACCCTAAGTTTTCCTATCTGAATTTCTAGTGTCACCTCCAAATTGTGCCAATAAGAGAGCTTTGTTCAACGCATCATGCAAGGATGTAGCCTCACCACAACATCTGACTTTGGTTGCAAATGAAAGGTTTAAACCCCAATAATAATGTTCTATCAATATATGATCATCAAAAACTAGATCTAAAGATTGAACCCTTTGATAAATAAACAAAAATCTATGATTAAATTGATAAATGTGTTCTAATGGTATCCTTTTTGTAGTTACAAATTCATGTAATGGGTGTAGTGCATGTGCATGAGGATCAAATTGTTCTAAAAATTAGATTTTAAATTCTATCCATGAACAAACAGAATCTAGTAGCAGATTATCATACCATTGCCTTGTACCCTGAAGTGTTTTGGACAAATAACTGTCAGATTATATCCTGATGCTGAATCTGGAGAAAAATGAATATACACCTGCAAGTTTTGACATGTTCAAAAGCATTTTTCCCAGTGTTAGGGAAAAATAAAGGAATCCTATCATACAGATGACCATGGATCTCATGGGCAAGTCCTAATGTATACAAAGGGCCTCCCATTAGAGCTTGGCTTTCCAAGATCTGACCCACTCCAACTCACAACAATCCAAAATTACTCAAGGAGGCCCTCCTTCTAATGCCAATTTCTCTATTGATGGTTCAGATGAGCACAACAACAGTTAAACAGAATATCACTATTCTGCTCTCCTAAAAGAGAGAATAACACATGGATATCTTAGCTCCCAAGGTCTTTGTAATCGGTTCTCAACTGTGCTGACTTCACTCAATGGTTGATGTGAACTGTAATGTTCAAGAGGCTTGTTGGTGTTGAGCTTGTGGATTGTTCTAAGATCAAACATAAACTTAAACCTACTTTAACAAGGGTTTTTAAAGAAACAAAAAAAGATAGATCAAAGCTTTGGAATAGAAAAGAATGTTAATTCATCCTACTTAACTAGACTTGTTACCTTTCAAGCAATTACTAACTAAAACTAGAGAACAAAATCAACTTGTGACTAACACATAATTTCATTCATTCACAGTGTTGATTTCAACAGCAGATTGCAAATCACTTGTTAAACAAAACATAAAATAAGACTTCATTACTTGAAAGCTTCTCAAATCTAATGATTAACCCATGATAAACACCATTCAGGCACACAAAATGAAGTAGATTTAAATTCGGTTGCTTCTACTATTGGTGAAATAGATAAGCAAGATTTACAATTCTGGCACAATCACTAGTGTACAGAAAATCTATGTCTTCAACTTGTTTCCATTTACACTAAGAAAGCGTAAAAGATACATTACTGCCTACATTGAATCTAACTCCTAACTAAGAAGACAAACGAAGCTCCCATTACAAAGAAACATGATGAAGTTTTGTCTCCTCTATCTTTTAGAAAAATCCTATTGCTTGAAAATCTAACTTTGTCCTTATTCTAAAACTCCTCCCCTTCTTACTAAAAGAGGCAAAAATGCCATATATATAGAACGCGCCAAAAAGAATGTCCGCCCCTATTTTAGGCTTTACAAAATATCTCACTTCAAAAGGGTTAGCCCTTAGATCTTTTGGATAAAGTTGATTATGCATTAAATGTGTATCCCTATTGTCCATGATGGTGAAGGATTGTTCTGGGGATGACCTCTAGATCTTTTGTAACTATAGCATTTACTTTTGGTCTCCGTGTCCATCCTTGAATTCCCTTGCAGGGCTACTTTGAATGCTCCAAAGCATTGCCATTAATACCGATCTGCCTTTTGCTAGTAGACCTCATAACTATCCCTAAGACTAATGACCTCTTCTTTCTTTTGGCTTCCTTGTGCTTAGGATCATTTTGCAAGTTGACCTCTTCTAGAAGTAGCATCAGATTTTCTCTCCAAATCCGAACACCATCATTCTCGAGTTGATCTATTAGCTCTTTCACAGAGCAGACCCAGACCAGTTGCATTCTGTTGGTCTTCTTCACAGAGGTAGTCAATCAGTAAATGGTTTGCCTTTAGTTCCCTCTAATTGGGTGAACACATTCCACATGAGATTCTTGGGTAGTCAAAAGTTTTTCACACCGAATCGCATGTCGATGAGACACTAATCATGTCTCCCCGATGCAATCATACCTCCTAGCAGCTATCGGCAAGACACACAACGGTTGGCAAGACCTCGTGTCTAGCTCCCAGAGTCATACCAATATCCTTTTCCATTGGTGGGCTCATCGCTATCGGTAAGACCTCCTATTGAATGCAAACTCTCAGCGATGAGTCCTACCACAACCACATACCTATCGGCAAGACTCTATTCCTTCGACAGGACTTCATATCGAGCCCTCATCTTTCGGTGAAACACCATCGGGTCGGTAGGAGATTACCCTGAGACCACCTTGTCTTTCAGCAAGACACCATCATGTCGGCCAGACATCACAACAGGTTCCATTAGTCACCCCGAAGGTTTAAAACCATCAGCGAGACCATTTCTTGTCAGCAGGACATCATGTCGAGCTCCTCCATTCTCCCCGAGCTCATTATGTTTCGGTGAGACCCTCTATAGTTAGCCAGACCTGATTGCGAATATAAATCCTTTCCCCATGCCACTCCATTTTGGCAAGATTCCACCCTGTCGGTGAGACTTTATGCCGACATTATCTCTCTCGGTGAGATCTTTCTGATGACATCCCCTTTTCGCCAAGACTCTGATGGATTGGCGAGACCTTATGCCGATATCATCTCATGTCAGCGAGACTAGCTTCCTTCACCG
The DNA here is from genome assembly GCA_007258455.2 of Sequoia sempervirens. Taxonomy (NCBI): domain Eukaryota; kingdom Viridiplantae; phylum Streptophyta; class Pinopsida; order Cupressales; family Cupressaceae; genus Sequoia; species Sequoia sempervirens. The sequence continues at coordinate 73,995,180 of VDFB02252616.1, forward strand.
AGACATTACACCAAAGTCACCTCTTTCGTCAAGAGCTCATTTCATTTCGGGGAGACTTTGCTTAGTCGGCAAGACCTTTCACCAAGCTCAAAACTTTCACCGAGACCCTTCATCAGTCAGCAGGACTTCTCTCTAAGGCCTTCATCTTTCAACAACACTCTGCCCAATTAGCAAGACTTTACCCCTTCGGCAAGACATCACGTCGAACTCAAGATCTTTCAATGAGCTCACCAACAGTCCGCAGGAGATTACACCGAGACCACAAACCTTATACCAAAGGTTTCACCGGTCGACAAAAGATCTCAAGATTGGCCAGACCTCATGGTGAAAGTAAACCACTCTCCCCGATGTCGTTCCATTTTGGCAAGAGTCCACCTTGTTGGTGAGACCTCTTGCCGATGCTACCATCCTTCACCAAGACCTCCTTCTGTTGGTGAGACTTTTCCCCGAACTCGAAGCTATTTTGACGATACCCCGCTGGGTCAACAAGACCTCTTGCTGAGCTCCAAACATTACACCAAAGAGAGAATCCCTTTCGGTGAGACTTTTCCTCTTCAGTTGGACCTCATGCCAAACATAAATCTTTCTTGGCGAGATCCCCCAATGACATCCCTTTTGTCGAGACTTCTTCCCAAGCAGAGAGTGATATAAAAGCTTACGGTGAATGAGATGTCATGGTGATCGATGGATCCCAAATGAATAGTACACCCTTCTAGTTGGCAAGACACCTAAATGGTCTCAATGACTTTCTTCTTGAGGAGTTTTATGTTGAATGGGATTGAGGCATGCTTTCCAGTTGACTTCCCTGAGAGATATCTTCAGATGAGTGATTCAATCCTGCAAAACAAATGACTCCATTAGTCCTCAAAGCATTTGAAATACACTATTGTTCATCATGCCACTTAATTTTAACAAAAAGAAAACCCACTTTAACTGAGGCAGAACCAAATTCAGTAGAACAAAAACAAACTTAGGAGGAGAACAAAAGAACTCCTAAGACCAAACCAGACAACCAAAGGAAAAGAAAAAAAAGAAAAATGAAAGAGGGGGACCCATTTTGTTCCAGAACGAAATGGGGTGGTTATGCAAGGCATAACAGGTTCACACGCTAGTGAACACATCTTTCATAATCCATCAAACTAGAAGCTAAAAATTAGTATATATCATCATTAGATCATGAACAACATCTCTTCAGATCCGTACAAGCATAGGATCAACACATGAGAAACACAGAGCACATATCAGAGCACGTTTTGAACACATACATAACTCTGACATCACTTTTTATTGATTTTCTCAAAAGCGCTTGGAAACCCATCATTTTAGCACATCTGCAACATCATAAAGATAGCTCCATGTACTCACAACATCTCAACTATACATGCACAATCTACAACATGCTAAACTATGTTGACATCAATGACAATATTAATGAAAACACCACCAAACTTGCTCATACTTGCAACAATCTCCGCCTTTGTCATTGATGGTAACACATGATGTGAAAATCCATGAAAGACAACAACCTACACAATATTTTGGGAGAACACCTTTTCTCCCTTTTACTATTTTTCACATGAATTTCTCTCCCTTTTTGACATCAATGGAAAAGATCAAAACTCTGATTACTCCCCCTTAGGAGTACACCCATTCGACTCATACTACAACAAAAAAACTCATCTACTCCCCCTACAAAGTAGACCCATTCATTAGTCTAGATAAATGAATAATTTATGAATTCACTGGACTGATGCACCTTCATGTGCACCTAGTTTAGAGGGAAAATGACCCCCAACCTCTCCCTAATATACTCAAAAGTATACTTTGGAAGAGCCTTAGTAAAAATATCTACAATTTGCTCCTTTGTTGTCACATACTCCAGCTTGACTTCATTCTCCAACACTTTTTCTCTAGAAAAATGATATATGATAGATATGTGATTTGTTCTTGAATGCATCACCAAATTATTTGAAATTTTTATAGCACTTGTGTTGTCATAGAAAATAAGAATAGGCTCATCACATATCACTCCAATGTCTTTCAGATTTTGCTTCATCCACAAAACCTATGTGCAGTAGGATGCTATAACAATATATTCTTCCTTTGTAGTGGATAAAGAAACCGAGTCTCATTTCTTACTCAACCAAGAAACCAATCTTTCACCAAGAAAGAAAGAATCTCCAGTGGTACTCTTCTAGTCATCCATACAACCAACCCAATCTACATTGGTATAAGCACTTAAGGTGAAATCAACACCCTTAGGATACCATAAGCCATAATCTAGTGTACCTTTAAGATATCTAAATATTCTCTTTACTATTGTAACATATGCCTCTTTAGGGCCTATTTAAAATCTAGCAACTAAACATACTGCATGCATAATATCCGTTTTGGTAGCAGTAAGATACATCATCCCACCAATCATAGATTTGTATTGCTATGATCAATTTTAGTAGATTCATCATCTTTGCTTAGCTTACATCTAGTTACCATTAGAGTACTAACCAGTTTGGATTCATCCATTCCAAACTTCTTCAACAGTTCTTTTACATACTTAGATTATAAAATGACTATCCCATTGTAGAACCCTAATCCAAATACCTGCAAAACACAATAAATGAATACATTAGGAGATCAAATGCAAGTAAGAACAAGAATTCCCCATGAAATCCATTAACAAAACTCAAAATAGGAATCAAAAGAAGAAAATAATGAAAGAACAAGAAAGTAAATCAAATCCTATTGAAAGCAATGCAAACTCTTGATCCCATGGGGGAATTGGTGCCAATTTGATGTGAAAATTGGTCCTTTCCCAACTCCAATGATGCAATGTTGATAGATGATGAAGAGTGTTGATGAGTGATCCACTTTTGTGAAGATTCAAATGTGCTCCAAGATGAAAACCTGCATAACCTAGCTATGGATGGATGAATCTTGCAAATGCTTCAAGATGAATTTAAGTAAAGTAAGTTTACTCAAATTGTGGATGATGAAATAAGGATATGAGCTCTTTATTTATAGATTGATAAGTTGAAGAGATGTCCAAATTTGATCAATGTGGGACAAAAATTCAACCAATGATATGATGCCACTTGTCACCATGTGAGAGGATGAAGGTTGAGCAAGTTTTGAGGATTGTGCCAATAAATGCATAAATTTGAATTTCAAATTTGCTGAAATGACTTGAAAGGGGGGAAGAAAGAAAGCATTAAATGCCACTTGGCTCAAGGCAAAGGACATGTAAGGTGGATTTATTGCCTTGTTGGAAGGACATGTCAACTTGGAATGTTTGAATTCAAACTTGACGAATATTCCAAAAAGAAGCCTTGTTGAGGAAAATAGGGATTTAATAAATGAATTAAATCTATTTTCATGTGCAAGTTGCAAAATCTAGAGGATGGGACATGATAAGAGATTAAATTAATCAAGGGTCAATTAATTTAATAGGAGATTAGATGATGTGACTTATTTGACTTAGATTTTAGGATTTATTTAAATCAAATAATGAGAAGAATGTGACAAAAGATTAATTAAATAATAATTTTGATTTATTTAATTAAAAGAGATGGTGTTAGATTACATCAGATAAGGTTTAATTTATTTAATTTAATGGATAGACTTTAGAGATTTAATCAAATAAATTGATTATTTAATTAAATGGGGATAATTAGATCAAATGATGAATTTAATTATCAAGAAGAGGTGACTTAATTAGATAAAGTGATTTATTTTATTAAGAGAGGAATATTGATGAATTAATGAGGTAAGGAGATTTGATTAAATGGTTAGACCAAGGGATGATTCAGGATGAAACAATGTTAGTGGATCAGGATCGAGTGTGTGATATCAATCTGTATATTTTTGATGTCTACATTTTTCCCCTCTTTGAAGCGATGCACTTGTTGCATTGGTTCAAAGAAGAAACTGTCTTGGTCAAGATTCAAAATTTCTCTATTTTTTTTTCGGATGCCCCACTGCCACCCCAATGAATCTAGAATTACGCTGGTATATTGCCCCCTCGAGAGATTGAGTGAAAAGATTCGATTTTGAGGGTCGATCTCTCGACAAAGAGGTTCAAGATTAATTCAGCTCAAATGCTTGATGTAGACAAATTTGATAATGTAGACAATCATTAGTCATGGATAACCTCATGCCTATTTTAATATATTACACACACTTGATCTTGATTTGTACTATGAAAGTTACATTATTGACGATATAAATGAGAGGATTATGATGCTTGGATGATATGATGATGCATGGATGATATGGATGCACATGATATGATATGATGATGCTTTTATGATTATGCAAATAGATGATAAATGTATGGTTTATGAGATGTTTAGAATAACCAATCTATATTATGCAATGATGGGGATGACTGCATGTGGTATGATTAATGCTTTATATATGGTATGATATGCATTATGCAGTATGCTGATGGTTTGTGGATGCAGGATGGGTGCATTATCAATTATTTATGATTAACTGTCATGTACCATGTTAGCGTGAAAAGCAAGAGATAGAAGAAAATAAGAGATTCCAACAAGACATGATATGATGATGATGATGATGATTTCTTGCCAAGGAGTTGGGATTTTCAAAGGGCCAATTACCTTATGTTTGATAACACACGTAGGCATGATGCATCAGGGTATAAAGAACCAAGATGGTGCTGCACCTAGTATGATGGACTTTGACTCAACAAACAGATAGGAGTATTCTTGTTCACACCTAACATACGAAAACTTTGCTAGGACATACCTAACAAAGCAAGTATTCACCAAGGTTATATTACAAGAACGTCCAACAAGCACAACAGATAAAAAGATAATGATCGTTGCCCCATTCCTATCTCTCTAAATCCCTTCATTGGGGACATCATTGAGAGGTCCTTGGAATGAGCACAATAAGATAAATCAAAAGAAGAGATCAAGCACACAAAGCAAGCCAATGTTCTTCATACCTTGAGCAAAAGGGATGTGTTTTTATAGGATAAGAAGCCCAGTGATATCCAAAATGATGCCCATTGTTGGAACGATATATCCTAGGACATGCATTGTATAGGATGATGATGGGTTGATAAGTTGATTGATATGCTTTTGATATAAAGTTGATTAACATGTTTGAAAATGATCAAGAATTTTATTTTGTTTTAAAGATTTGTTGTTTGCTTTTGATTTTACGATTGAAGCTTGCTTTTGCTGATTGTTGTGATTGTTTTTGTTTGTGTTGCCAAAGGATGAGAGTGACGATCAATTTATTATGGATGATTGATTATTTCGAGTGAAATCAAGATGAGATGGATGGATGTTTTTCAAACATTTTTATGTTTTTTTATGTTTTTGGAATGTTTTGAGGATATTTTTTGGGTTTTTGGATTTTTCAAATGCTTTGATTTTTCAATTTTATGATGTTTTTGGATTTTGTGTTTGATGTTTTTCAAATGTTTTTGGATTTTGTGTTTTTTGAATGTTTTTGGTTTTTGATGTTTTTATTAATGTTTTTGGATTTTGATGTCTCAGGGGCTGATCAAAGATTAGCCTTGCCTATGTTTAAGCTCAGAGACAATGTAGTTCAGATATCATGTTTTTGATGTTTTCTATTTTATAGATGTTTTTTGGATTTTGATATGTTTTAGATGTTTTTGGATTTTCACATGATTTTGACGATTTGGATATGGATATGTGTGATGATATCAGTGATCTAATTGGGATTTTTGTTGAAAACCAAGCAAAAGTTGATTGATCGAATCAATGGATTGATGATGATGATAACATTGTTGAGGCTACACAATAATGCAAGGATTGATTGATCAAGATTTGATGATGATAAAATTGTTGAGGATGCACAACAATGCAAGGATTGATTGATCAGGATTGATGATGATAACATTGTTGAGGATGCACAACAATGCATGGATAGATTGATCAGGATTGATGATGATAACATTGTCGAGGACACACGACAATGCAAGGATAGATTGACTGAGATTGATGATGATAACATTGTTGAGGATACACAACAATGCAAGGATAGTGTTAATCAACACAAAGATATCCTAAGATGGTGATTTTTGATTGGATTTGATTGATCGTGATTGATGAAGCTTGATTTGGAAAAAGATTTGTTCAAATGATTTGATGTGATGTTTGATGTGCAGCTTAGATGTGACTGATATTGATTGTTTGGATTGATGTTCTATATAAGGAACATCTTCTTGTCAAAATATGCCATGGGCTAGTGCTTTGGATTTTTTCTCACAAGTGGTTTGACCAATTTGATTTCACGTTTTCCAATGTTTAGATCACCGCATAAGTTGGAGGATATAGATCAAGATTTATTCTTGAAGAAATATGTAAATATCTACCCCCAGTGTCTAGAAATGGATGGAATGTGATGTGTGGATGCTTAGATAAGCGTATGGATGGATGGATATGGATAGTACGCAAAGGATGCCAAGAATTATCTTGCGACAAGATAAGGTGTTCAGATAAAAAATTCTCATTAGATAATGCTTCATGGCTTAGATAATTCTACATAGGATAGGATCCATGAAAACAGACCATGTCAAGATGTTTACCATAAGCAAGCATAAAGTGTGCACCAAAATTTTTCAAGATCAAGATAACTTGGACTATGTATGCAGATGGATGAAAATGGATTGGATCAATGGTTCATGGATGAACGAATTTATTATGGTTGAGATGAGATGCTTTCACTTGAAATAGTGAACATAGATGCTCGATTCTACACATGACACATGTTTTCCAGGTTTTCATCATGGTCTTACCCAAAGCGCCGCCCATGCGATTTTCACTAGAGGATGATTTTTTTATCTTTACTATTTTCAATCATTTTTCTAATTTTTTTGATTTTTTTTGTTTTTCTGAAAGATTTCAAGCTCATGCTAAACCACAAGGTGTTGCTGATGTAGATGCCCCTATCATAATGTGCCATCGATATCCTTCCTGAAGAAGTTACTTTGCTAAGATAGTGCACTTGAATGCAACTTTTGGGATTCTTGATCTGCTTTATTGATATTGAGGTTAACTCTATCTCTGTGTGCACATCACAATAGAGTGCCTTCTAAATCCTTATGATGAAGGGTCATTGCCAATACATGGTCAATGAGAGAATTGGATATCATGTGTGGAGGCATGGATGAAGTGTTTTTAGGGATAAGAGATGGATTGGTTGACAGTTTGGAATCTTTGACTCTCCAAACTTGGGAAGATGAGCAATGATGGGTGGATATGGAAGGGTGCATGGAATTAGGACCAACTGCTTGATACACTTTGTACATCGCTTAAAAAGATTTCTTTTTCGTTTGTGGACGTCTTTGATGGATACTTTTCCCTTTTTTATTTTCCCCCATAGTTTCTTTGACTGATGGAGTTTGATAGGGATAATATTTCTTTGTATTCTTTGGTATCCATACATATTTGATTTTTCCATTATGATTCTCAACTTCTTTTTCTTTGATAACATTCTTGGTACTTTGATTCAATTCTTTCTTTTGATGTTGGTCCCAATTTGTGGATGGGGTGATGGGTGGATGAAGATTCATGATGTGACTGGTTGTAGTATTGGCATCAGTTTCATCATAAGGATTCTTTGTGCTCCCTATGTTAACTTTTGCACTAGATAAAGTTGCCCCCAGTATGGTGGTAGTATCACCTTTACTCCTTGATTCTACTTGTTTCGAGAGCTCTTATTTAGAATGCATTCTCTGATAAATGACCATCGTAGATGATGTTATTTTGATTTACTGCTCTACTAACTCCAAAATATCTTGTTATGTCTGACCTGCTTCCTTGAGTGGATAATGTTGGATATCTTTATTCATGATTTCCTTAGTCTAAATTTGTGATATATCTCATACTGTTGTTGAAAATTCTGTTTGATTATAGGAATCAATAACCTGCTCTTTTTATGTAATAATGTCTTGAGTAAAAGAATCCTATTCTGAATGAAGATCATCTACATGTTTATCCATAGAAAGTATCTCATAGGTAGATGGATGAATACATGCATTATGTATAGATAGGAGAGTGTCCATTAGATCATTGTAGTATCTTGCAGATACAAATTCTTGATCTCGAATGATTTTGGAGTTTCTTTTGACATGCTTTGGATCAAGTTCTTGACATGGATCAATTTAAAAGGATGGATTTCTTACAAAGGGTTCTTGGATGCCATCATTAGACATGGTAAGTGGTTCAATATCCTCAAGTGTTGAGTTTAGGGTTCCTTCAATATCTGTAACCATAAGGTTTAAGGATGTTAATATGTTTTGGAAAGGACCATTGCTAGACTTTGGTGAAGGATTTTGATCATGCTTTGGAATAAATCCTTGAGATATGTCCTCTAACTCACTATAAATTGGCTCTTGATGTATGGTGAGTTGATCATCAGATGGGGTGGAAACATCTTCAAGGTGCTCATTGATGGAGAGATCTTGATGGTTGCTCTCAACAATTGTGGTGAAGGTATTTCCAATGTTTTCAACCATAAGGTCAAATGATGTTGACATTTCTCGGATTGGATCATTGTCGCGCATTGTTGGTGGATTTTGATCATGATTGAAAAGTGACTCTTGAGATATGTTGATTTGACCTTCAGACGCGATTGAAACATCTTCAATGTGCTCTTTGATGGATAGATCTTGATCAATGCTTTCAACAATTGTGGTGGGGAGATTTTCAATGCTATCACCAATGGTTGAATGTTCATCGGTATCCCCAATGATTATCATTTTTTGTGTTTGTGCTTGTGTTTGTTGGGTAGCCTAAGAGGCTTGGGTAGCTTGGGTAGATTGATATTGTTAAAGTGCTTGGGGGTAGGCTTCATGTGATTTTAGTGTGATGTTACAATATTGACTTATTACACTTGGTTTTGGTGGTAGTGGTGGTGTATTTGGAATTGTGTTGGATGTAGTGATGAGTTGTTGAGATATGCTTGGAGCGATCATGGTAGTGAGGGGTTGAGATATGATGGGTGTGATAGGGGTGGTTGGAGTGATCAAAGTGATAGGAATAGTCAGAATGACTAAGGTGGTAGATCCTTGGGAGACCATATTTTGATTTGTCAGGATTGATGTTGTTATTTGATTAGATACCATCTATTGGTGCGATGTCGATGGTATATTCAAAGGTTTTGATGTGATGGCTTGATTGGTGCTAGGTAAAGGGGGGAGACCTAAACCAAGGAATGATGTTGATATGGGTAATGGTGGTGGATATGTCTCTTGGTGCAATGACTCAACTATTTTGGTAAGTGCAAAAATTTAATCTCGCCAAATTTGATCTTGATTTTGATCTTGACTCCCTTGATATAGTTGATTTGGCTTTTGTTTAAGCAAATTTGGAGTGTGTACTTGTGTTTGATTTTGGACAATGTTCATATGATTTGCAACCATATTTATCCCAAAGTTTTTTGGATTCATGTTTTGAAAACTTGTACTTGGTACATTCTCATTTGGCTTGTAGGGATTTGGTGGGATGACGTTGTTCATTTGAAGGCTCATGCATTGATTGTTTGGTTGACAGACTTGTAAGTTTGGATTTAGATCTACCATCGGGAAAGGTGTTCCAATCTTTGATTTGGGCATACTCACACTTGTTGTGCCATTATTTGTAGAAGGTAATGATCCCATGTATGGATTGTATATGTGTGAATGTTGATAATCAATCGGTGTTGTAAGGCTTTGATAACTTAGTTGAGTTGGATTACTAATGATGTATGGATCAAGTTTATATTCCATGTTCCTCTTGCGTTTTGACCTTATTGCAAAAGTGACCTCTAAGGTTCTTAGGACCAATGATGAGATGAATGATGAAGAGGGGTCAATGATATGGATGTTGAACATTTAGGAACTTTGGATCAATGCTAGACCTAGGGCTTGATTTTGTTTGTTTGATTTGGATAATGAACTTGTAAACCCTAAGATGTTAGATGTGATCTTAGGAAGGATTTGTTCAAAGGATTGTTAATTCAATTAAATGTATAAGAAATGATGCATTCCCATACACCTAACTAAACAAGGTGATTTTTGGTTTTGATGATTTACCCAGGTCTAGAATGATGTTTCCAAAGCTCTAAAGTTGTTTGGTGGGATGAAGATGATAATTTTTTGGAATTTGGATGGAGTGTTTGATTAGATCCTAAATGAACCTAGGAAGGACTTGTTTACTATGCCAAGATAGTGAAGAACATGTCTTTCTCTAAGAGTAATTCAAAATCAAAAGACCAATGTTTGCATGAAAACCATATGACCAAAAGATGCCAAGCACATGTGTGAGGTCCAATTGATTTAATCTTTGCTTAATGGATTCTTTTTACCACAAACACACTCTTGATTAAATTTTGAATCTAGATGTCTAATGTCTCAACTTTCCCCTTATCCCACAAAGCGTATTATGCGGAAACCAAGGAAATTTGAGGAAAGAGTTACCTATTGTTGACCTTAGTAGGAGAAAATTGAGATGAAATCCAAATGCTTAGAAGCCTCTAAGGACACAAATCCCAAGGGAAAGCAATAACATGTGAATTTGTTCAATTATATTTGCTTCTCTTAAAGGGTTTAAGATTTGATGCTCATGTTGAATGTTGGTTTTCAATGTTTTCGATTAAAGCACTGTGTTTTCAATTGGTAAGTTTTTCTAGGTGGGCTTGCCTCATGCCCTTCGTAGAAAAGATGATTTTAAATGCAACCAAGGAAAGAGTATAAAGGTATGTTAAGAATGAAGTCTTAACCTCTATACTTTAACCAAGATCGGACATGACTTCTTGGAATCTAAGTTCCAATGCACCACTTTGATAAACTCGCTCAATGGATCAATTCATCACTACAAAACAAGGGTTCTATTTCAGACTTTCTATTTGTGGAGATTGACCCATATGGCAAGAGTCCCCTTTCGGATCCATCAAGTCTGAATCAACCACGTGATATTGGTGTTTCTTCCAATATCCACATTTATATCCCAGTTGGAAATACTCTTGGATTTAGAGTGTTACCGATTGAGTCGTTCCCTTGGGTGAGTACTTTTTCCGCAAGGCAGGCCCTCTAGGATAAACAAAAGCGAATGAAGAACACTATTCATAACTTGATCAATCCTTGTTAGCAACAAGGAGAGAGAATATATGCAACAATGCCCCCACTCACACTCGCACAAGATGTTGTTCAATTTTAAACCCAAATCGAAGTGTGGAGGTGATTGCTTTGTCTCAACCTAAAATCATGAAAAAGGCTTTTTGATTATCAAGATCGCTATGAAGCGCGAGAGAAGCGCATATGTCCTTTTCCAATGGATTTAGTTTAAGTAAGCTTTCACAACAAACAAAGTTACACTTGTTCTTTTTAAATCCACAAAGCAAAATGTGAGTTCATTTTAAGCACCAAAAGACAAAGTGAAACACATTTTTTCAATTGTTAATCCAATAAAAAAAATCTAGTAAGTTGTGATCCTAAAGTTCATTTTAGCCTTTGCAAGAAATGGAAAGATTCTTTTTAATCCCAAACAAAAATTAGTGTCCTAAGGAAGAAAAAGATAACAATTTCATGAAAAGGTGTTAAGCAAACACTATAGTGTTTAAAAACACTCTGATTGGATGAAATATCCTCATCATGCTCCTCCTTTCCTTTGTTTTCGATTTCCAACCTATAAAGAGGAAAAACTAGTCAAATTCTAGAAAAACACAGAAATTAAAAAGCAAAAAATAGACAAAAAATCAATCATAAATCAAAAGCATGTGCTAAAATTAAATTTTCCCTTTTTACTGTCTCCCAGTGTCGCAACTCGTGACTGTGTCACAGTTTGTTCTCCCAATGGTGCCTTCAAAGTGCTTCTTACCAGTCAGCATCACTCTGTGTCAGGCCAGAGAGCTCAATTGCATCACACTTTTTGGCTCACGTCGCAGTTTTGGTCCAACGTCAAAGTTTAATCTTTTTTTGGAAATTTTTGCAAGTCGACGAGTCCAACGACAGAGTTTAAAATTCAAATTTTCTTGGTGGGACGAGTTGAGCATTACACTTTGAGTCTCCCACGGTGCTATATAGCGACACTGAAGAGAATGCAGCACAAAAATAGCAACACTAAGCTCTTAGAGTTGAAAATTTATGTGTATGAGCAAAAATTCAAAAATTTTGGGAAAAAGTGTGAAAGAATGATATCAAGCCCTCCTTCTAGCACCAAATGTAGAACCCTAATCCAAATACCTGCAAAACAAAATAAATGAATACATTAGGAGATCAAATGTAATTAAGAACAAGAATTCCCCATGAAATCTATTAACAAAACTCAAAATAGGAATCAAAAGAAGAAAATAATGAAAGAATAAGAAAGTAAATCAAATCCTATTGAAAGCAATGCAAACTCTTGATCCCATGGGGGAATTGGTGTCAATTTGATGTAAAAATTGGCCCTTTCCCAACTCCAATGATGCAATGTTGATAGATGATAAAGAGTGTTGATGAGTGATCCACTTTTGTGAAGATTCAAATGTGCCCCAAGATGAAAACCTACATAAACTAGCTATGGATGGATGAATCTTGCAAATACTTGAAGATGAATTTGAGTAGAGTAAATTTACTCAAATTATGGATGATGAAATAAAGATATGAGCTCTTTATTTATAGATTGATAAGTTGAAGAGATGTCCAAATTTGATCAATGTGGGACAAAGATTCAACCAATGATATGATGCAACTTGTCAACATGTGAGAATGAAGGTTGAGCAAGTTTTGAGGATTGTGCCAATAAATGCATAAATTTAAATTTCAAATTTGTTGAAATGACTTGAAAGGGGGGAAGAAAGAAAGCATTAAATACCACTTGGATCAAGGCAAAGGACATGTAAGGTGGAGTTATTGCCTTGTTGGAAGGACATGTCAACTTGGAATGTTTGAATTCAAACTTGAAGTATATTCCAAAAAGATGCCTTGTTGAGGAAAATAGGGATTTAATAAATGAATTAAATCTATTTTCATGTGCAAGTTGCAAAATCTAGAGGATGGGACATGATAAGAAATTAAATTAATCAAGGGTCAATTAATTTAATAGGAGATTAGATGATGTAACTTATTTGACTTAGATTTTAGGATTTATTTAAATAAAATAATGAGAAGAATGTGACAAAAAATTAATTAAATAATGATTTTGGTTTATTTAATTAAAAGAGATGGTGTTAGATTAAATCAGATAAGGTTTAATTTATTTAATTTAATGGATAGAATTTAGAGATTTAATCAAATAAATTGATTATTTAATTAAATGGGGATAATTAGATCAGATGATGAATTTAATTATCGAGAAGAGGTGACTTAATTAGATAAAGTGATATATTTAATTAAGAGGAATATTGATGAATTTAATCAGGTAAGGAGATTTGATTAAATGGTTAGACCAAGGGATGATTCAAGATGAAACGATGTTAGTGGATCAGGATCGAGTGTGTGATATCAATCTGTATATTTTTGATGTCTACACCCCTTATCAGTTTGATTCACTTGAAGAACATGAAAGAAGTTCAACTCACCAATCATGAACATTTCAAATTCTTTTTGATTTTCTTCTACAAATATTTTACACATGCCTTCATTTACACCAAATATGATATCATCAACATATACTACTACTATCAACATTTTGTTACCTTGCACTTTAAAGTAAAGATTGCTATTAGTAGAGCCTTTGTTGAAACCTTGCTTTTTCAGGTATCTATCCAATCTTGCATACCAAGCTCTGGGAGCTTGCTTCAGTCCATACAATGCCTTCTTCAACTTACAAACCATATACTGTTTGTAAGATAACTGAAATCCTTTAGGTTGTTCCATGTATACTTCTTCCTACAATTCACCATTCAAAAATGATGACTTGTCATCCATCTGATGTGCTTTGAAATCCTTGTGGGTAAAAAAGGCCAAAAAAATCCTAATAGATTTCATTCTAGCCACAAGGAAAAATGTTTCTTCAAAGTCTATGCCTTCAATTTTTGAGTATCCTTTGAATACAAGTCTTGCTTTATTTCTTATAACTTCACCATTTTCATTCAACTTATTTTGGAACACCCATTTTGAACCAATTATATTCTTGTTCATAGGTCTAGGAACCAATTCCCATGTCTAATTATTTTCTATTTGCTGCAACTCTTCTTTCATAGCTCTAACCCAAATCTCATCTTCACATGCTTCACACATAGATTTAGGTTATATTTTAGAAAGTAAACACAAGTTTTCCTCGGCTACTACTTTACTTCTTGTCTTCACACCTTCACTCTTATCCCTAATTATTCATTCCTCAAGATGATTCTTCTGCACATACTTAGGAGTCCTAATAGCAGGTTCTGGGATTTCTTCTTCTTCTTCTTCTTCCTTTTCCTTATTCTCTTCAAGTACTTGTCCACAAATAGAATCATTAGGTTCAACTTCACTTATCTCAATAGGTCTATGCATGTCCTCATCAAATTTTACATTCACACTCTCAAAAATCTTCCTCAATCTTTTATTGAAGCATCTATACACTTTGCTAGTAGTAGAGTACCCAAGAAAAATCCCTTCATCACATCTAGCATCAAACTTCCCAAGATTTTCAACGTCTCTTTTAATGTAACATCTTCTTCCAAATACCTTAAAGTACTTCACAGTAGGATTCTTACTAATCCATAACTCAAAAGGAGTATTTGTGCTATTGCCTCTAATCTAAACTATATTAAGAACATAAACAATTGCATGTATTGGCTCTCTCCAGTACACATTCAATATATTTGATTCTTTCATCATGGTTCTTCCAACTTCTTGTATCATCTGGTTTTTCCTCTCAACTACCCCATTCTGCTGAGGGGTTCTTAGATTAGATAAGTGTCTATCTATGCCATGTTGTTCATAAAATGTATTAAATTCACTAGAAGTGAATTCTCCAACTCTATTAGATCTCAAACATTTGATTCTTAGGTTCACTTCATTTTCCACTCTTGCTTTGAACACTTTAAACCTATCCAAATCTTGAGTCTTCTCTCTAAGAAAACCAACCCATGTCATTCAAGTATAATCATCAATAAGGAGCATGAAATACCTATCACCATTTAGGCTTCCTATTCTAGTCAGACTTTGGAGGTCAATATGAATTAATTCCAACATTTTGGTAGTAGATTGCTCTTTTCCCTTATAATTGCTTCTTGTTTGTTTCCCCAACTAAAAAATCTTGCAAATAGTATTAGTAGGCTTTGTGATTCTAGGTAGACCTCAAACAAAATCTCTTGAACTAATCCTAACTATATTATCAAAGTTTGCATGTCCCATCCTCTGGTGCCACAACCAAATTTCATTGACTTGAGATACAAGGCACTGACCATCAATGATCTTTAGCTAATAGATATTTCCATGAGTTCTCATTCCAGCAACAACCATATCTCTAGATCCTTTTATGATTTAACAGGTATTATTCTAAATCACAAGTTTAAAACTATTGCTACACATATGTCCAACACTCAACAGGTTATGCCTCAAACCCTTTACATAATATACATTATCAGTGTTGTGAATTCCATAAAAACTAATTGAACCTTTTCCGGAAATCTTTGCTCTTGAATTATCATCAAACATGACCAAGCCACCATCATACTCTTTGAGTTTAGTAAACTTACTTTTATCTCTAGTCATGTGATTAGAGCATCCACTATTAATCACCTAGTAGTCTTCATCATGTCTAGCATGAAAGGTAGTAACTAAAGTACCTTCTATCTCATTCTTTTTGTTCTCTAAAGCATTCTTTCTTGCACATTTTCCAAGGTTAGTAGATGCATATTTATTCTCCAAGGCTAAAAACAAGCATTCACTATCATCACCCTCATAATTAGATTCATCATCAGAGATTCCTTCTTCTTCTTTAACATAATATAGCTTATTATATTTCTTATCCTTTATATCATTATCTTAATGATCCTTTTTCTTCTTATGTGCAACACTATTTAGACATCTTGAAGCATAATGACCAATATTACCACAACTGAAACATTTAAAGGGAAACATACTCTTATACTTACCAGAACCTTTCTTCAACTTCCTAGTAAAATTCACTTCCAACTCATCAGAACCATCACTATCTAGATCATCCTCAGTCTTTGTTGCTTTAAATGTTGTCTCTGTCTTTTCCTCCTTTCCAACCTTTTTCATTTCAAATACTATCAAGGTGCCAAATAACTCTTCTTTAAATTATTTCTTAGGATCATACATTTCTTCAATAACTAATATCTTATCATTGTAACACTCTGGTAGGTTTATTAGTATCTTATCAATTATATCTTCATTAGTCATATTACCCCCTTGATTCTCAACATCATTTGCTACAAGTTCAACCCTTAGGAAATAGCTTGTAAAATCTTCAACTTCTTCCATCTTCAGAGTCTCATATCTATGCTTTGCCATCAGATTCTTTGTCAATTTCACTGTGTCATTTCCTTCATAAAGATCTTTCAACTTCTTCCAAACTTCATGAGCAATGCCCAAAGAAATAACCTTAGTTCACTTAGTTTTAGATAGAGCATTGAAAATAGCATACCTTGCCTTCTCATTATCCTCATAAGTAGAAAATTCATTTGTAGTAGTAATACCACCTATTAGAGCAACATACTTCATCTCAACAGCCTTCCAAGCCTTGTAATCAAGAGAGATAATATATCCTCTCATCTACACTTTCCAGTCACTATAACTAGCTCCATTTAAGATAGGGATCACCAACTTATGCGCCATCAGATCTTCCTTAAGTGGTTAAGCTCTACACCAAGGAACCAAATATTTGATACCAATTGTTAAAAGGAATAGGACAACTGAGAGGGGGTGTGAATCAATTGTCACCAAATTTAAACACAAAACTTCAACACTTTTTAACTTCATAATCACACTGTTATGTTATTAAGTATGAACATGAAATGTAGATAATAGAAAGTAAAATCAACACAATGAACACTAGATTTTATGTTGAAAATCCAATGAGGGAAAAACCACGGTGAGGATTAACTCACAATATAAAGAGATAGAAAAAATGAATACAAAGCCTCATTACCAAGGGCTCATTGCCCAGAAGAGGACTCACTGTCCAGATACAAAGGCTCACTACCTATAGAAAGGAATTGTTGTCCAATAGGGAGGCTCACTGCCTATAGATACAAAAGAAAAAAAAGATCCACAACAACAATTTACACACATCTACAGTCTTGATCAGAAGATTGTAGAAACCTTCAACTTACTCCCTTCAGGAATCTAGCACAATGAAGCACTGCTACCTCAACTCACTTTTGCACACTTCTACTCTTCTATTTGTGGCTTACTTTGTTACTTTTTCATCATACAATCCTTCACAACTTGACTTACATTTATACCATCTTCAACCTTAGAAACTTTCTCCAAGTTCAGCCACATAAGGTTCATTTCATAAATTCAAATTAGGTCAAAAACTCAACATTCCCGTGGTGGAAAAGAATGAGATTGGATCAATAAAACACTTAACCGAGACCCAAAAATAATGTCTCAAGTCAACCACATGCTTCTTTAATTAAATTTTATTCTTCTTATGAAGTGTAAACACTAGGTCGGCCAAACCTAATGAAAACACAAATGAACATTGATTTACATTCTTCCCGACAAGAAGATAAAACACGAATGGTGTAACACACTTCATTATGCACAAGAACACATCTCAGGTTTCTTCAGATACATCTACAGCAAGTGTAACAACCTTTGAACACCAAACTCCTAACAGTCCATCTAGACTGTGCAAGAACATACAACTCTAAAACTCAACTTTTGGATCACCAAAACACAAGAATAATTGTCAAAACCCAAAGGACACCATTATAAATCACATTCTAGGTCCTCACAATTTGAAACAAAATAGTGGAGGATTGCGGAGTAGAAACATTTCTCCCAATCCACAGAAAACCAACTCTGCTAGTATAGTTCACACACTGGTGAACACATATTTCATAATCCATCAAACCAAAAGCTAAAAAATAGTATATATCATCATTAGATCGTCAAAAAAATCTCTTCAAATTTGCATAAGAATAGGATCAACACAGGATAAATGTGAAGCACATGCTAGAGCACATTCTGAACACATACATAACTCTAACATCAATCTTGATTAATTTTCTCAAAAGCACTTGGAAACCAATAATTTTAGCACATCTACAACATCATAAAGATAGATCCATGTACTCACAACATCTCAACAACATATCAACTATACATGAATAATGTATAACACTCTAAAATTTGTTGACATCAATGACAACATTAATGAAAACACCACCAAATTTGCTAATACTTGCAACAAAACTATGTTTTATTCAACATTTGTAATAACTTTGATTATAAATTTGATTAGTTGGTTCCATCATATATCTTAGTAGGTGCTCAGAGCAGGGAGTGGGTTCTTCCATGGAGTAGGTGCTCCTAATAGGGTATTGTAGTCTCCTTAGGGTTGGTACCCTTAAACATTGTAAGAAAGCTTTTGATTGTGAGGTTGGATTAGGACAATAGCTCCTAGCAATACTTCTCACTGTGGTTTTTCCCATCTTGGGTTTTCAACATATATTTTGTGTTATGTGTATGTTTTTGTCTCTATGTATGATAATGATGATTTACTAAGATTAAGTCAAAAAAGAATTAATTGTTAAGGGTTACAAAGGTTAAATTTTTAAGTCATCTACTGATTCACCCCGCTGTCAGTAGATTATTGTGCTAAAAAAATTGCTATCAAAGCCTTGGATTCTCTAGGTGAAGCTTAATCAATTCGAGTAGATTCTTGTAGAGTGAACGCTATGAGCTATCAAGAAGGTTCTTCCACAAACAAGGTACCTCGGTTCGATGGAACAAATTATGCTTTTCATATTCATGAAATGGAGACATATTTGGGTTCTCTAGGATTTGATGTTTGGATGTCTATCAAAATCAACTATGTTCCTCCTCCCGCTCCTCCCATTGATGTTGCAAGGAAAAAGAACTACGAGAACAATGAAAGAGCAAGGCATACCATTATTTGTAGTTTTTCTAGATCTGTGCATGGCAAGATTATGCATTATAATGCTACACATGATGTTTGGGATAATTTGAAAAAATAATATGAAGGATATGACAAGGTAAAGTTGGCAAAGCTACAAGTGTTGAGGGATAGATTTGAAGGACCGATGATGAAAAAATAAGAAAATATTGAATATTATCTTCTAATATTTGAATATATAGTAAAATCTATTAGAGGATATGGAGAAGTGAAAGAAAATGTCATTGTACAGAAAGTTCTGATCTCAATGACAAAAAAATATGATCCCTAGATCTCTTCGATAGAGGAATGAAGAGAAGTAGAAAAAGTCACTCTTGATGAGTTGCATGAGATATTCACTGCATATGAGATGAAAATGACGAATAGAGAGCCATCCAAGAAAGAAGTTGTATTCAAATTTTCCAAAAAGGTGAAGGATGAAGCATCTAAGAAAGGAAAGTTGAAAGAACCACATTCGGACATGATGAGATCAATGAAGAGGAGGAAAATTTCATTAGAAGACTTGGAATAAGCTCTAGCAAGTACAAAGGTAAGTTACCCTTCAAGTTTTTTTATTGTGATAAAGTAGGTCATTTCACTACCGAGTGTTCCTACAATATGAAAGGTTACCCTAACCAAGCAGTAGATGATAAAATGAAGAAACCCTACAACCCTAAGAGAAGAATTTTTTATAAGAAGAAAATTCTATACATCCAATAGGATAGTGATGTATCAAATGACTATAATAGCTCAAATGATGAACAAGGATGCACTTTTGTTGTAAGATAGAATGAATTTCTAATCATGGAAAATTAATTTTAGGAACAAAAGGATGGAAAGGTATAAAACATCCATGAACAAGGAGAAGAGGTAGGAGAGGTTGACCTAGAAGGAGAACTAATCTATGCTCTAAATGAGATTGATAATCTCAGAGATGAGATTGAGGAATTAAGAAAGGAGAACAAGAAGCAAAATAAATTTTCACAAAAAGAGTCAGAAAAACTAAACAAGGATCTTGAATAATCTACCTAGAATGTGGTAGATTTGAAGTTATAGCTAGAGGAATCTAAGAGAGAAAAAGATGTGATTAAATCCAATTTGCAATTAGAGGCTAATAGATGTATGAAGCTTGAGGAATAAATTGTTTCTCTAAGAAAAGATGAAGAAAAGGAAAAGGAGCAAATAGAAAAGGGACTCAAGCTAAAAAGTACCTCATAAATTCTAAATGATCTATTGAGCACACAAAAGCCCTCAAACAAAGAAAACTATGGACTAGTGCTTGAGAAAGGTAATAGTACCTTCATAGACACTTCTACAAATTTATATGAAATATTTAGAGTAGGAGAAAAGTTTGACTCTATTGATTGTAAAGAGAGTGTACAAAAAGTGAATCTTATAAAGGAAGAGACAACCAAGGAAGATGAGAAGTATGTTGTAGACAAGAAGAACTACCAATCAGTCCCTAGTGATGACAAAAGGAGGAAAAACACAAGGAGGATTGATGTTGATGGATTCATAAGGGTGAGAGACACAGGGAAGTAGATGCATAAAAGATCACCTCATCTCACACAAGGAAACACTATGACTAGGTATTCATCATACTTTTATGGATACTGCTATACTTTCAATTAGTTTGGTCATAGGGCTAGAGAAATTAGAATATTTCCTAAAAGGAGTTTAAGTTTTGTAAGAAAAAATCCTTTTTCTCCTTTAGTTGGTAATTTTGTATCTTACAATTGCAATAATTTTGGTCATATTGCAAAGAGTGTAGAACAAAGTTCATAAGACTAGAAACACCAAGTGATCAAAAGAAAAACACACCACCCAAAGTGACCAAGGAGTCAAATATTCTTGAGAAGATGGAAGAAAAGATGGAAAAGAAACCTAAAAAGTTGTGTAAAGAAAAATGGTAGAGTTCCACATAGTCAATGATTGCATAGATGACACTACATGCTAAAAATAAAAATTTATGGGTGATAGATAGTGGTTGCTCCAAGCATATAACTTGAGACAAAAGAAAGTTCATCAAAATCAAGAAATGCAATGGAGGATCTATGAGTTTGGGTGACAATACAATAGTTAAGATATGTGGAAAAGGAATACTAAGTCTAGATAGCAAAAATCCCACAAAATATGTCTTCTATGTTGAAGGACTGAAGCATAACTTGCTAAGTATGAGTCAGATGTGTGACAATGGTTACAAGGTCACATTTTATTCATAAGGATGAAAAATTAGAAAGAATGGAAAGACAAGTGCACAAGGATTAGAAATAATATAAATGTTTGCAATCTTTGTGAAGCAAAAGGTTAGAGTTGTCTAATAGGACAAGCTAGTGAGAGTTGGTTGTGGCACAAAATATTGGGGCATGTAAACTTTGATAATTTGGTAAAAGTAATCTCAAAAGGTCTAGTAAGACGCATTCCTAAAATAAATAAGCCTGAAAATATCATATGCAAAGAATTCCAATAGGGAAAAAAAACAAAGGATTGCTTTCCAACTAAGGAATACTCAACAACTAAGCCTTTATAGGGTAAAAGCACAAAGTTGTGTCACATTTTCAGCCAACCTATCAACACAACTAAATTTAAATATTTCTAACTAAAAATCAATTTTGGTCAAACATATGATCTAGTAAGATTTATTCTAGCTAACTTGGATATTTCCACAACTTTTTCAACTAAAATTGTTGGCTAAAAATATATGGAGCACCACTTTGAGTCCAATTTACCAAAAAAATAAAATTATTTGAAAAACTTGAAGTTTTAATAAATCCTACTAATGTAAATAATATTTTTTTAAAATATAAAAAATACCCTTTTGTATATCCATAAGTGTAGTTTTCAAAAATATATTTTTTTAATAGTTTAATTATTATTTATATTTTATTTTTTATTTTTACTAAAAGTAGGTTATCGGCACAAAATATTAGGTTGATTACCATACCAAGGAAAAATACTAAAACTTATTAAAAAAATTGAAAAAAATATGATGCACTAGATAAAAGAATCTATTTCAAGATGGTATTATTTTTTTTCCATTTTAGATAGGTATTTAATATGAAAGTTGGCATCTAATGGAAACAACTATTTTTTTATTCATGCACATTTTAATATTTATGTAAAAATATATATTTATCAAAATTAGAAAAAATTATATACATGCACTAAAGCTTCAAGTTATAAATACACAAAAAATTTGAAAGAAAAAAAATAAAATTTACTATAAAAAGTTTGACGTCTCATGCAACTTCAATTTTCAACATTTTATTAGCAATTAGATTATATTGTTAATTTATTAAAAACTAGTTTAAAATATTTTTTATTATTATTTTTAAAATACAAACATAAAATATGCTAAAAAATACACATTTTACTAGTTTACATCATTCCAAAATTCAAAACATATATGCCACTTTTTAGTGATTCAAGTTTAAAAGTTGGATTAGTGTTGGTTGTTTCCTTTATAAAGTGTGACATAGCTTTGTGTTTTTACCCCATAATTCACCCATACTAATTTATGTGGACCAACAAGAATAAGAAGACTGAAAGGAGAAAGGCACTTCATGTTGCTAATAGATTACTACACAAGAATAACATGGGTAACCTTTCTAAAAGACAAGTCACAAGAATTTGAAAGATTCATAATATTCAAGAAAATGGTAGAAAAGGAGATAGGTAGAAGGATCAAATTCTTAAGGTTAGATAGAGGAGGAGAATTCACATCAAATGAATTTGTTGAATATTGTGAGGCACATGAAATCATAAGACAATACTTTGCACCAAGAACTCCACATCAAAATGGAGTTGTAGAAAGAAAAATAGAGTGGTGAAGGAAATGGCTAGAACAATGTTGAATGAGGCCAAGCTAGCATATATGTTTTTGAGAGAGGTAGTTCATACTGTGGTTTACATTTTGAACAAAGTTCAAATAAGAGCACATAGTGACAACACACCCTATGAACTATGGTACAATAGACCAACTTTTATTAAATATTTTAAGGTATTTGGTAACAAGTGCTATATTAAAAGGGAGGATGAAAACATGGGAATTTTTGAGTCAAGAAGTGATGAAGGAATATTTCTAGGATATTCCACCCAAAGAAAAGCCTACAAATACTATAACAAAAGACTGAATAAGATGGTATAAAGCATTAATGTCATGATTGATGAGAGCAGAAAGCATATCAGATCTGTAAAGAATGATTTTGATGATGAATCAAATTATGAAGATAATGTTACAAATAATGAAGAAGAATATGAAGAAGAGGTTTCAAAGGCACCTGCAAAGTAAGTGCAGAAGGATTGTCCAACAAATCAGATAATTGGGGACAAAAATGAAGGATTTCAAACTAGGAGAAGATTAGAAATGAATAAGGAGTAGGTAAATTTTTCTCTCGTCTCAGATTGATCCAAAGATCTTTACTAAAGCTAGCATGGCTGAGAGTTGGTTGAAGGCTATGGAGGAAGAGCTAAATTAGATTGAGAAAAAAAAGACATGGGAATTGGTTCCTAGACCACCAAGTATAAATGTAAGAGGCACTAAATGGGTATTTAGAAACAAGCTCAACAAAGATGGGTATATGGTAAAGGAATGAAGCAAGAATTTTGTGCATGGGGTATGCACAAGTTAAAGGTATCGAGTTTGAAGAAACATTTGCACCTCTATAAAGATTAGAAGTAATTAGAATTTTTCTTGCATTTTTTGTATACAAAGGATTTAAATTATATCATATGGATGTTAAATTTTCATTTTTAAATAGAAACCTAGAAGAGGGACTCTACATAGAACAACCAAAAGGTTTTCAGGTAGCAGTGGATGATGACTATGCATGCAGATTGAGAAAAGCATTATATGGTCTAAAGCAAGCACCAAGAGCCTAGTATTCAAAATTAGACTAGTACGTACAACAACAAGGGTTCACGACAAGGATGTGTAGATAAAATTTTTTATTTCAAATCTGAAGGTGAGCACATGATTATCATTGTTGTATATGTAGATGATATTATATTCGGTGGTAGCAATGATAAAATGTGTAAAACATTTGCTACACATATGCAAGATGAATTTGAGATGTCAATGCTAGGAGAATTGTCATTTTTCGTTGGTTTACAAATTACACATAAATATGATGGGATATTCATATCTCAAACTAAATATGCTAAGGAAATGCTCAAGAAATTTGGCATGGAAGATAACAGACTTGTCAATACCCCCATGATAACTAGCTGCAAGTTGAACAAAAATGATGACTCACTGGATGCAAATTAGACAATGTATAGGTCAATGATGGGAAGTTTTTTGTACTTAACTAAATCAAGGCCAAACATAATGCAAACAATATGCATGGTAGCAATTTTTTAGCCTACAATAGGAGTCACATGTTAATGCAGTCAAAAGAATTTTTAGATATGTCAAGCACTATTGAATATGGGCTATGGTATCTAAGAAGCAAATATTTCATTTTGACAACATATATAGATGTTGATTGGGCTAGATGTATAGATGATAGGAAGACCACTATATAGATGATAGGAAGACCACAAGTGGTGGAGCATTCTTTTTAGGAAATATACTAGTTTTTTGGATAAGCAAAAAGCAAGAGTCAATCACTCTATCCACAAAGAAGCAAAATATGTAGTAGCCACATGTTGTAATCAGGTGCTATGGATGAAACAAATACTTAAGGACATCAAGGTGGAGTACAAAGAACCTATCTCTATTCTTTTTAACAATTCAAGCACTATAAACATCTAAATGAATCTAGTGATGCATTCTAGAAGAAAACACATATCCATTAAGTATCATTTCATTAGAGAGAAGGTTACAGATAGAGAGGTCAACATGGAGTATGTTTCCATAAAGGAACAAGTGGCTGACATATTTACAAAGCCTCTTCCAAAGGATCAATTTGAATATCTAAGGAACATATTTAGAGTCATTTCTCCCACATCATATCCTTAAATTTAGTGATAGAGCAAGGGTTTAGGGGGAGCTTCATCAATATTCTATTCATCCCTAAACTGTGAGGAAAGTGATCAAGTCAAGTACACTTGTTTTACAAATTTCTAACAACTTGATGGTTGTTGATTCAAGCATTGTTTCTAAAAAGGAAATAAACCCCTCGAAGGGATTGATAGCATGCACAAACCCTTTTGCATTGATTTCAAATGGGGAGAAGATAGTCAAATGCTCAAGATGATAGGTCTTAAGGGGAGCTACTACTGTTGTGCAATATTCTTATGGAAAACATAGATTATTTTGTTGCATAGCACTCTAGTTTTTCCATCAATGACAAAGGGGGAGATTGTTGGCATATTATTTTCATTGATGTCAAAAGGGTAATTCTTTGTAATATCCTACACAGGAGATTAGTGATATTTGGTTGATTGGATAAATTCAAATGTGTATATTCATGGTGTTGAAACAAACTTCATATTCCAAAAATGATTGTCTAGCGGTGGTTGCAAGTTGCTTAAATTACTACTTAAGCTCTTGAGCTTGTTGGGGGAAACTAGCCCTCTTTGCTTGTTTCTAAGGAATTATTTTTCCTTGATATGATCTATGGTGGTGGTTAAGGCTTAAAGATCTAAATTTATTTTCTTGGAGATCAATGCAAATATTTTAGATTCTCATCTACGTTTCCTAGAATAGCACAATGGCTGATTGATCGATATAGCAATTTATATCTCCATTGTGAATTTTGTGGGTATGTCAAGGTGATAGATGGTGATAATCTACCAATCTACTCAATATTTAGTGGGACCATGTCTAACCCCCCAAAATTGTGGATAGGCGAAGTTCATCTTTAGGGACCCATTCTTGGCAAGCTGCATATGGTAAGGATCAAAGGTGATCATTAGTGCAAACAAAAATTTTATGCTCATGTTTTAAATGGTAGAATGATGAATTTTGATCAATGGATCATGGCATGAAAAGCACCAGATCAATGACTCGGGTTCAAATTGAGAATCCTTAATGGCTATAGTAGTGTGAACTAGGGTTTCAACTTTAAACCAACTCAAG
Organism: Sequoia sempervirens; assembly: GCA_007258455.2. Lineage (NCBI taxonomy): Eukaryota > Viridiplantae > Streptophyta > Pinopsida > Cupressales > Cupressaceae > Sequoia > Sequoia sempervirens. Next base: position 74,021,247 of record VDFB02252616.1, read on the forward strand.
GAGTGAATTCAACTGGCCCAACTACTCCATCTACTAGTATTAATGATGATTAGATGATCAGATTGGTGACATGGAAAATAAGCAATGGAAAATCATATTAATATTTATTACAAAGAATATGAATTAAATGCTACTAAAAATCCTAGTTGTTTTATATTAGAGGATTAGAAAAGTCTCTAGTTTTTAATAAGTGGATGCATAACTTGATGTTTTGATAACTTCCAAAAGAAGATAAATATTGAACCCTAGTAGAGGAGAGATATTATATGTAAATTTTGAGGTTGATGTTGAAATTTGATGATGGATAAGAGGAGGAAGAAGAAGGAAACAAGGTGTGAGAATGATGTTGCAGAAAGAAGTGAAGGTGTGTTGCATCTAAGAAATAAGTGTCTTTTCAAACAAATAGAGAAAAAATTGGAGAAAAGAAGTAGGAAGGACAACATGGAATTTTATTAATTCTTGAAGGTGGAAAAAGAATGAACTCCTAGAGAAATTACAACAATATTGTATAGTATATCTAAAAGTCTTTTGAGACAGACAAAGAATGCACTAAAAGAAAAAGGGAAGAGTGCAACAACGGTGGTAGGAAGTAGAGGAACCCAACCAAACACTAAAAGTATTAATCCAAGTTCACTTGCAATAGAAAAATGAAGGAGGCAAGTAGCACATCTTGAGTTTGCAAAGACTATAATTGAGTGTGAGCAGTTGCAAGATAAGTTGCAACATTAAATTGTGTTTTATTGAACATTTGTAATAACTCTAATTATAAATTTGATTGGTGGGTACCATCAAATATATGGGTAGGTGCTTAGAGTAGGGAGTGTGTGATTCCTTGGAGTAGGACATACTCCTAAAATAGGGGATTTTAGTCTCCTTAGGGTTGGTTCCCTTAACCATTCTAATAGATCTTTTTATTGTGATGCTTGATTAGGAAAGTAGCTCCTAACAACACTTCTCACCATGGTTTCTCCCATCTTGGGTTTTCCATGTATATTTTTTGTTATGTGTATGGTTTTTTCTCTATGTATGAGTATGATTTATTACTAATATTAAGTCAAAAAGGAATTAATCATCAAGGATTACAAAGGCTAATTTTTTAAGTCATCTACTGATTCATCCCCCCTCTCAGTAGATTATTGTGTTCCAGCATGGGTGCAAAATGGGATCTTCCCTAGCATAAACCAACCCATCCAGATGTGTTCAAAGATTCAATTCAATTGTATGATGAAAAAAATGAAATTTAAACCACTTTGAAACTTTACACTACATGTAATTGACCCATTTTCCATCAACTGAAAACTCTTCACCACGAGAAAATGAAATTGAGCTATCAAAAACTAAGAGTGTTTATTGTAGAGGGGCCCTACATGATCTTGTAGCCTTAGAAAAAATATTTGTAAGTGCCACAATTTTTAAGTAATCATTCATCAAAGTTTTCTACCCCTTTGTACTTTGGTCTCTTAAGAGACCACACCAGTACAATGTAACTCAAACTATTTCAGCATATTTGGGTGAAAAAGTGAACATTTCCTAACATAACCCCACCCATCCAAACATGTTGGAACAAATAGTTTAGTCATACAATGAACAAAATGAAAGTTACACCACTTTTCAACTTTACACTAAATGTAACTAACCCATTTTCCATCAACTAAAAACTCTTCACTATGGGAAAATAACTTGGAGCTCTGAAAAATTGAGAGAGGTTACTGTAGAAGGGCCCTACATGATCCTGTAGCCTCATAAAAAATGTTTTTAAGTGCCACAGTTTTTGAGTAACTACTCATGGAAGTTTGTTGGCTCTTTTCACTTTGGTCTCTTAAGAGACTTCACTGACACAATGTAGCTCATAATTTTTTAGCATATTTGGGTGTGAAAAAGAACCTTACCTAGCATAAAACTACCCATTTGGACATGTTGGAATAGATATTTTTCTCGTACAACAAACAAAACAAAAGTTAAACCACTTTGTAACTTTACACTGCATATAATTGACCCATTTTCGATCAACTAAAAACTCTTCACCATGCACAAATGACTTGGAGCTATCAAAAATTGAGAGATGTTATTGTATAAGGGACCTAAATGATCTTGTAGCATAAGACATAATTATTCTAAGTGCCACTATTTTTGAGTAATCACTCTTCAAATTTTTCTACCCCTTTGCACTTTGATCTCTTAAGAGACTTTACTGGTACAATGTAGCTTGGATTGTTCTAGCATGTTTGGGTGCAAAAAAGGACCTTTCCTAGCATAAAACCAACCATCTAAATCTATTGGAATAGTCAGTTCTATTGTACAATGAATAGAATGAAAGTTACACCACTTTGCAACTTTACACTATGTGTAACTGACTAGTTTTCCATCAACTGAAAGCTCTTCACCATGGTAAAATTACTTGCATCTATCAAAAATAAAGAGAGGTTATTGTAATGGGGCCCTACTTAATCCCATAGCCTCAGATAAAATGTTTCTATGTGCCATGGTTTCTGATTAATCACTCAAATTTTTCTACCGCTTTGCACTTTGGTCTCTTAATAGACTTCATTGGTACAATGTAACTCAGACTATTCTAGCATGTTATGGTGTGAAATAGGAGCTTTTCTAGCATAGACCCACCCATCCACACATACTAGAACAACCTATTTGTTCGTACAATGAACATAATGAAAGTTACACCACTTTATAACTTTACACTACATGTAACTGACCCTTATTCCATCAACGAAAAACTCTTCACCACTGACAAATGACTTGGAGCTATCAAAAAAAAAGAGGGACTATTGTATAGAGGCCCTAGGTAATTTTGTATCCTTAGATGGAATGTTTCTAAGTGCCACAGTTTCTGAGTAATCGCTCCTTGAATTTTCTTGCCCCTTTGCACTTTGGTCTCTTAAGAGACTTCACTAGTACAATGTAGCTCAGACTATTTTGGCATGTTTGGGTGTGAAATAGGACCTTTCATAGAATAAACCCATGCATCTAAATCTATTGGAATAACTAGCTCAAAAATAAGTTTAAGTGACACGATTTCTAACTAATTGCTCATTGAATTTTATTGCCCCATTGAACTTTGGTCTCCTAAGGAACTTTACTAGTACAATATGGCTCAAACTATTCTAGAATATTTGGGTGAAAAAGAGGACCTTTTCTAGCATAGTTCCACCAATTTGAATGTGCTGGATTAGTCAGTTTGGTCATACAATAAATAGAATGAGAGTTACACTAGTTTGCAACTTTACACTACTTGCAATTGATTTATTTTCCATCAAATGGAAACTCTTTACAAAAAGACAACTTGGCGCTATCAAAAATTGAGAGATATTAAAATAGAGGGGACCTATGTGATCCCATAGCCTCATATGAAACATTTATAAGTTCCACGATTTATGAGTAATCACATTTCAAATTTTTCTTCCCCTTTGCACTTTGGTCTCTTAAGGGACTTCACCAATATAATGTAGCTTGAACTATTTCAAAATATTTGGATATGAAACAAGACTTTTCCTAGCATAAACCCTCCCATCTAGATATGATGGAATAGTTGATTTGGTTGTACAATGAACACAACAAAAGTTACACCAATTTGGAACTTTACACTACATGTAATTAACCCATTTTCCATCAACTAAAAACTCTTCATAAGGAGAAAATGACTAGGAGATATAAAAAATTGAGAGAGTTTATTGTAGAGGGACAATATGTAATCTTAGAGCCTTAGAAAAAATGTTTCTAAGTGCCGAGGTTTCCTAGTAATCACTCGTTGAAGATTTCTCCCCCTTTACACTTTTCTTTCTAAAGAGACTCCATCACTACAATGTAGCTCAGATTGTTTTAGCATGTTTGGGTGTGAAACAAGACCTTACCTAGCAAAAACCCACCTATCCAGATATTTCCAAATAATTGATTCAATTTTACAATGAACATAAAAAATGCACTTTGAAACTTTACACTACATGCAAATAACCTATTTTCCATCAACTAAAACCTCTTCACCATGAGAAAATGAATTTGAGATATCAAAAACTAAGAGAGGTTATTGTAGATTAACCCTACATGATCTCATAATATTAAAAAAAGTTTCTAAGTGCCACAATTTCTAAGTAATTGCTCGTTGAAGTTTGTTGCCCCTTTGCATTGTGGTCTCTTAAGACACTACTCCAGTACAATGTAGGTCAAACTATTTCAGCATGTTTGGGTGAAAGAGTGGACCTTTCCTAATGTAAACCCACCCATCCCAACATGTTAGAATAGTAAGCTCAATCATATGATGAACAAAATGAAAGTTACACCACTTTGCAACTTTACACTACATGTAACTAACCCGTTTTCCATCAACTAAAAACTTGACACCACAGGAAAACAACTTATATCTATAAAAAATTGAGAGAGGTTATTGTAGATGAGCCCTATATGATCCCACTACTTTAGATAAAATATTTCTAAGTGCCATAGTTTCTAAGTAATCTCTCATCAAATTTTTTTTTTGCACTTTGGTTTCTTAAGAGACTTTGCGGGTACAATGTAGCTTAGACTGTTCCTTAAATTTTTGTTCCCTTTTGCACTTTGGTCTCTTAAAATAATTCATTGATATAATATATCTCAGATTGTTTTGGCATGTTTGAGTATGAAATAGTGTCTTTCCTAATATGAACCCACCCATCCAGACCTATTGCAACAATTATTTTGGTCATATGATTAATAGAATGAAAGTTACACCACTTTGGAACTTTACACTACATGTAGCTAACCCTTTTTCTATCAATTAAAACCTCTTCATCATAGGAAAATGACTTGGAGCTACTAAAAACCAAGAGAGGTTACTATAGAAGGGCCCCGCGTGATCCCTTGGTTGTAGACAAAATGTTTCTAAGTGCCATAGTTTATGAATAATAGCTCGTCAAATTATTCTTGCCCTTTTCACTTTTCTCTCCTAAGAGACTTCACAGGTACAATGTAGCTCAAACTATTCCAACATGTTTAGGTCTGAAATAGGACCTTTCCTAGCATAATTCCACCCATCTACACATGTTAGAATAGTCAATTTGGTCATACAATGAATAGAAAGAGAATTACACCACTTTGCAACTAACATGTTCTCCATCAACTAAAAAGTATTTACCATAGGCAAACAACTTGGAGCTATTAAAAATTGAAAGAAGGCATTATAGAGGGGCTCTACATGATCCTATAGCCTCATATAGAATTTTTCTAAGTTCCATAATTTCTGAGTAATCACTCATCAAATTTTCCTACCCCTTTACACTTTGGTCTCTTAAGAGACTTTACCAATACAGTGTAGCTCAAACTCTTCTAGAATGTTTAGATTTAAAACAAGACCTTTCCTAGCATAACCCCACCCATCCAGACATGTTGGAATAGTCAATTTGGTTTACAATGAACAAAAAAAAGTTACACCACCTTTCAACTTTACACTATATGCAACTGAGCCATTTTCAATCAACTGAAAACTCTTCACCATGGGTAAACAACTTGGAGGTATAAAATATTGAGAGATGTTATTCTTGAGGGTCCCTACATGATCTTGTAGCTTTAGACATAATGTTTCCAAGTGCCATGGTTTTTGAGTAATTTCTTGTCAAAATTTTCTACCCCTTTGCACTTTGATCTCTAAAGAGACTTCGTTAGTACAATGTAGCTCAAACTATTCCAAAATTTTTTGGTGTGAAACAAGACCTTCCCTAGCATAAACCTACCAATTTGAAAATATTGTTGGATCTCAGTTGTGATCATATGGTTTGTCCTTGATGACAAAATCCCTTTCTGTTGATTCTACTTGTTGACAGTTTTAGTTTGGTTCCTCATGTTTTATCTTGATACTATTTTGTCTATATGGTTTACTTGTCTTGGCATTCTATGGACAATTTACATTTAGAATTCTAATATCCTTTGGTAATGTTCAGTTTGAGCTTCGTGCAGTCTTAGGTTATCTTTTTTATCATTGTTTCGATGACAGAAAAAGAACATATCAGTGTGAGAATGACAGGGTCTCCCCGATCCTTTTTTGAAATGTCTGTGTTGCCTATCGGCAAGACATTTCTGATGTCATAACAATTTGATTTTACATATAGGCAGCTTTCGGTGTGAAATTCCAATGGTCTTGGTGACAGTGGAAAGGTCTGTCGGCATGAGATGTGTTCACCGCTAGGAGGTCTTATCGAATGAGTCAGGTCTCACATACTAACTCATAAGGTGGTTCATCAGCATGTTGTTTCTTCGAGCGTTTTGTGTCTTGGCGACCAACACAAGAAAGATTATTTCAGCAAGACTTGTCTTTTGTTTCAGTGACTAAAGGTGATCTCTATCAGCATATGTTATTCCTTCGGTATGTGGTCTCAGCAATATTGGTATGTCACACCGATCGGAGATTAAATAGGAACATATCGGTAAGAGTTTAAGGTTTCGATGAAGGGTCATAGTGAAAAGGTTATGTCTCCCCGACTAATGCATGTGGAAGTCTATTAGTAGGAGTGTTGTTTTCAGTATGTAGTCTCATCAAAGACATAGTGTCTCACCAACCGTGCACCGAAAGGTCTTATTGGCAAAGTTTGTGGCTTCGCTAAAATGTCACAGTGAATGTTCAATGTCACATTGACCGCCATTGGAGAATTTCATATCGGCAAGACTTTCTGGAAGTCTTGGCAAACTGGTGTGAATTCAGGGTGTTTTGGTATGACTGAAATGATCTACAATATGTCTCCCTGATAGTTTGAAGTTACAACAACATATATAGGACAGATGAACTCATCAGCAAGAAAAATGATATGTTACACCGACAATGTGTATCAAGTCACCTTCGGTGAAAAAAATTCTATTCTATGAGAGGTCTCTCCGATATCGTATAGTCACAGCAATAGTGAATGAATCTAAAGGGCATCTCAGTGAAAGTTTCCTTATTTCTCAGTGAACGAACAATACACTAAGAAAGCCCTTCGATGAAACATAATGTTGGCGGTATGACTTCTCCCTAACTCTGATGTGTGACAATGACAAACATAAGGGTGCATCGGTGAGAGAAACATTATGTTACAATGACTTAAGGGATAAAGTCTTTTGGTGAAACGCAATGAAATCTACATAATGTCTCGCTGACAGTAGAATGTCTCAGCAACACCAGATGAAAGAATGACTTTCGGTATAACATAGAGCAATCTATATAGTGTCTCCCCGACTATGTATTGTCTTAGCGACTTGGAAATGAAAAAGACCTTTGGCATAGGTTTTAACTTGTCTCAGCAACACACAAGTGGATTAAGACTTTTAGAAAGACATGGTGTGCTCTACAGGAGGTCTCCCTGATATCATAATGTTATAGCGAAGCACATAAGACAAAAGGTTTATGTCGGTGTGAGAACATTAATGTCTTGGCGATCTATTGTGAGCTCAAGGCTTTTGAAAAAACAAAGTGAATTCTCTATAAGGTCTACCCAATAACAAAGGGTCATGGCGAAACAAAAGGAACCAAAGTATGATTAACAATTGAATTGCCTTCAGCATAACTGGTGTATGTCTCAGCGACTATTTCACTATGAATAACAAAAATGTGATCTCGGGGAAACATAAAGATCTTCGATATAGTTTCTCCCCGACAGCAGAAGGTCATGGCAATGCACAGGGAAAAAAGGAAATGCAGCTCACATAAGGTCATAGCGAATCACAAAGAACATGTGACGACTCTTGTCTCAACGAATGATTTTCAAAGTCTCATACACTGTGGCCGGCATGGATTTTTCCAAGTACAGTTGCATGCCGACTTCTTTGGTTTGCATCAAATCTCTGGAAAAATATTCTCTGAGATTTCAAAGAATATGATTTTCTGTTAGTGGGCAGTCATGGCTTTGATGAAAATCTTTCTGTTACAATTTGAAATCTCCTAATTCAGTGCAGAAATTAAAAGCTCTATGGATAGGTGTTACTCTAATTTTTACCATCATCTACAGATCATTATGAATCAGCTTCATATTCTAATAATAGCAAGAGAGTTTTAGATTCTTGTGAAAAACACTTGTTGAAGATTTCTTGATAACAGACATACTTGAAATGTATATAAAAACTAGTGTTAAAAACTATGGAGGTGTTGTTGGCCAGTTATTTTGAGAGATAGTTATTTTGGCTGTATCAATAGATGTATTTAAAAACTCTGTAATACAAGAGTTGGATTCCTAAAGTATTAGAAGAAGAGTGTTATGAACTTAATTGAAAACAGAGAGATCCTCTGATATATTATTATTGTAATTCTGTTATCTGAGTAAGGGGTTGGTGCTCCTTGAGTTGGTGCTCAAAAATTAGCCTATAAGGCATTGTGAACAGTTGATTAAAAAGATTAAGCCAGTATGGCAGTTTAGGAGTGGTTTTTCTACCCCAGGAGGGTTTTGCACTCAGAAAATCTTTTGTCTCTTTGTTCTTTTGTGTGCTCACTACTTTTCTGTGTTGTTATTGTTTAAGTTCACTGTTGGGATTATTACTATTCTCAATTTTGTTTATGAATGATTACATTCAACTCATAAATGCATTAATCAGAATAATATTGAGATCAAATCTAAGCTATGTTTTGGCAAATTCAAGATATCATAAGTTGTCTAATAGACTGAGTTAACATTGTCATATCTTTGTGTTTTCAAAAGTGATTACTTTACTCTATTGTTGAAAGAAAAGGAAATTAGAATTAAAAATCTGGGTCGAAGTTGAAAAAGTTTAGATACTAATTCACCCCCCCTCCTAGTATCTGTGCATAACTCCAACAATTGGTATTAGAGTGTAGGGTCCTCTAATAGGTCTAAACCACCTAGGATTGTTCCTGGTTTCTTGGAGTAGTTTGGTTAATATGGGAAAGAAGAGAAGGAATAATGGAAAAGGATATTCTCAGCAAAATGCTATTCATCTTGTTCAACTTGAATCTAGTATAAGGAATAATGAGGAAGAATTCATAAACAGTTTCTCTGAAATGGTAGAGTATCCTAGATCTGGAACTCCTCGGTTTGAAGGAACAAAATTTATTATATGGAAACATAGGATGGAAAAATACTTACTTTCTTTAGGGTCTGAAGTGTGGGAAGCAGTAGAAAAGGATTGTACTACGTCTGCAACATCTCCTTCCTTTCTTGAGGAAATGAAAGCTCTTGAATTCAATACCAGAGCTATAAATTATATTTTTAATAGCTTGCCAAATAAACTCATTACAAAAGTCATTCATTACAGCAGTGCTAAGGAAGTTTGGGACAAGTTGACTGAAATGAGTCAGAATAGTGAGTTACAAGCAGAGATATCTTTGGATATTGAAATAAGTTGTGAATCCTCTAAGAGTGAAGAAGGTGTAAACCTTCATAGTTTTGAAAAGAAGCCCAAGGAGATCATAAATGAATATTTAAATGATCAAGAAACTTGTGTAAAAGTAGATCAATCTTTGGGTGAAGCTAACTCTGAACAGGAATATGATGAACCAGAAAGTGAGGTTGATTTGGAAGGTGAACTCCTATGTGCCTTAGATACTATTAGGCAACTTAGAAAAGAAAACCAGCTTTTAACAAGACAACTTCAGCAAGAAGAGAGTTTGGTAGTCAAGTTAAAAGACAAGGATGAATTGTGTAATAAACTAGAAAATGAGATTGTTTCTTTAAAGAAATGTTCTGATAATGATTCCTCGTTAAAAGAACTTACTCCTAAGGACAATATGATTATAAGTTAGAAAATTGAAATTGAAGAATATAAGAGGATTGCAGATGTTGTGAGTTCTGATTTGGAGATTAAAAAGATTGTTTGTCTAAAAATTGAAGAAGTAGTTGCTTTAAGAAAAGAGCTTGAAAGTATCAATGCTCAATCTGGTAAAATTTAGAAATTTGATCATAGTACTAATATATTAAATGAGATGTTGAGCAGGAAAAAGCATCTAAAGATCCTACAGGAGTGGGATATGAGGTTGGACAAAGCTCTGGAGAAAAATATAAACATGAAAGTGTTTACTACTTTAGGTGGAAAGAAGTTTACAGCCAAGCAAACACCAAGATTGAAGGCTGATCTTGGTTACAGTATTGCTGCGTCAAAGGAAAACGTTGACACTAGAAGACAATCTAAAGGTATTCATAGATAAAGGAAAAATGTCTTCAGATCTTCACATCCTTGGCATGATCATTCATTCAGATATAATCATTCTTTCCAAGGATATTGTTATGTTTGTAATGACTATGGTCATAAGGCAATTGATTGCATAAGATGGTCAAATAAGAATCATTCTAATGTCCCTAGAAATGAGGATGTGGTGTGTTACAACTATAACAATTTTGGTCACTTGAGAAGAGATTGTAGAATAAATACAAGTGATAATAATGTAGGGAACAATACTGGAAATGTCTGTAGGAAGTCTTCTATTTCTTAGAATAATCACAAAGTCATTTGCTTCAGATGTAATAACATTGGACATAAAGTACAACAATGCAGATTCAATAGAAAGACAGGTACTTTAAGTAAACAAGTGAAAAAGTATTCATTGGAGTGGAGAAGAAAGAGCAATAAAGATGCCTCTGAGAAAACTCCTTGTGCGCTCCTTGCACAAGAGTTGCCTTCCAGGTCTTGAGAAGAAGCAAAGACTCAGGGGGATTCTATTATGGTAATATATTTTACCCCTATGGAGTCTAGAATGAGGTATGACATTTTGCATTTGCTTTTGGTGGTATAAGATGTTAAGGAATGTTTTAGCCTGGTCTAGTGGTTGACAGTTTTCAGAAGTTTTTGAAATGACTGCATTTTTTTTAAAATGAACTTTTTGGATGCTAATGGAGTCGTGAGTCTACGGAGTGTGGCGTAAATATTATATGAGATATTTTCTCTTGAAAAAATGGTTGGAGGTTTATGGTCAAGAAGAGTTATTATTTGTATGGGAGAAGAGTATCGAGACTTTCATGCATGAAGAAGCTGAATTAAGATTATGTGTTGAATGAAGATACTTACAATGTCTTTTGCAAGTTGTTTTGAAGGAATTGAGTGTTTTGATCTTCTGAGTTTGGTACAGTGATCTAAGTAGGTTGCTACTGCAGTCTTGACAACTGTGTATGTTTATAGGATATGCTCTGATGTTTTTGTTTCGATGAAGGAAAGTGTCTAGTTGTATTAACCTCATCATGTATGGCTAGGACGTATTTTTGAACTTTGAAAATGAATGTTAATTGTGAAAGTGAGTGCAAGTTATATATATATGAAAACTACTTGAATTCATGTTTTGATAGAAACAAAAGGAGAAAGATTTGGTGTGCTTCCTTGAAGATAGATTATCTGCATGTTATTAAGTTTCTGATTTCAAAGTGGGAGTTATAGCATGGGTTGTTACTGCTGATTTCTCTGATAATTTTTGTGCATTGGAAGTGAGTGAAGTTGTATTGTTACAGTATGATGCTCTATCTTGCAATGATTATGTGAAGTTATTCAATATGTCTACTGCACTATTGCTCTATTTGCAGCCAGTTCTTATGGTATTTGGTTGACTTCTTAGTTGTGTTTCCTAGCATTGCACATTCTTCTCTTCTATCTTTTTTCATTGAGGCAATAAGGGGGAGAATCATTTGTGTTTTGTCATCAAGGACAAAGGGGGAGTTTGTTGGATCTCAGTTGTGATCATATGGTTTTTCCTTGATGACAAAATCCCTTTCTGTTGATTCTACTTGTTGACAGTTTCAGTTTGGTTCCACATTTTTTATCTTGATATTGTCTTGTCTATATAGTTTACTTGTCTTGGCATTCTGTGGACAATTTACATTTAGAATTCTAATATCCTTTGGTACTATTCAGTTTGAGCTTTGTACAGTCTCTGGTTATCTTTTTGATCATTGTTTCGATGACAGAAAAAGAACATATCAGCGTGAGAATGACAGGGTCTCCCTGATCCTTTTTTGAAATGTTTGTGTTGCCTATTAGCAAGACATTTCTGATGTCATAACGATTTGATTTTACATACAGGCAGCTTTCAGTGTGACATTCCCATGGTCTTGGCGACAGTGGAAAGGTCTGTCGGCATGAGATGTGTTCACTGCTGGGAGGTCTTACTGAATGAGTCGGGTCTCACCGACTAACTCATAAGGTGGTTCATCGGTGTAAGAAATCCCTATCGGCATGTTGTTTCTTCAAGAGTTTTGTATCTTTACGACTGACACAAGAAAGATTATTTCGGCAAGACTTGTCTTTTGTTTTGGTGACTAAAGGTGATCTCTATTGGCATATGTTATTCCATCGGTATGTGGTCTCAGTGATATTGGTATGTCACATCGATCAGAGATTAAATAGGAACATATCGGCAAGAGTTTAAGGTTTCGGTGAATGGTCATAGTGAAAAGGTTATGTCTCCCCGACTAATGCATGTGGAAGTCTATCGGAAGGAGAGTTGTTTTTGGTATGTAGTCTCACCGAACACATAGTGTCTCACCGACTATGCACTGAAAGGTCTTATCAACAAAGGTTGTGGCTTCACTGAAATCTCACAGTGAATGTTCAATGTCACACCTTCCACCATTGGAGAATTGCATATCGACAGGACTTTCTAGAAGTCTTGGTGAACTAGTGTGAATTCGGGCTGTTTCAGTATGATTGAAACGATCTACAAGATGTCTCCCCGATAGTTTGAAGTTACAATGACATATATAGGACGAATGGACTCGTCGGCAAGAAAAATGATATGTTATGGCGACAATGTGTATCAAGTGACCTTCGGTGAAACAAATTCTATTCTATGAGAGGTCTCTCCAATATTGTATGGTCACAGTAATAGTGAATGAATCTAAATGGCATCTCGGTGAAAAGTTTCCTTATGTCTTAGCAAACAAACAATACACTAAGGAATCCCTTCGATGAAACATAATGTTGGCTGTATGACTTCTTCCTGACTCTAATGTTTCACAACGATAAACAGAAGGGTGCATGGGTGAGAGAACCATTATGTTACAGTGACTTAAGGGATAAAGTCTTTTGGTGAAACACAATGAAATATACAAAATGTCTCACCGACAGTAGAATGTCTCAGTGACCCCAAATGAAAGAATGACTTTCGGTATAACATAGAGCAATCTATATAGTGTCTCCCTGACTATGTATTGTCTTGGCGACTTGGAAATGACAAAGACCTTCGGCATAGGTTTTGACTTGTCTCAACGACACACAAGTGGATGAAGACTTTCAAAAAGACATGGTGTGCTCTACAGGAGGTCTCCCCGATATCATAATGTTATAGCGAAGCACATAAGACAAAAGGTTTATGTCAATGTGAGAACATTAATGTCTTGGCGATCTATTGTGAGCTCAAGGCTTTCGGCAAAACAAAGTGAATTCTCTATAATGTCTGCCAGATAATGAAGGGTCACAATGAAATAGAAGGAACCAAAGTATGATTAACGATTGATTTTCCTTTGGCATAACTGGTGGATGTCTCAGCGATTGTTTCACTATGAATAACAAAAATGTGATCTCGGGGAAACATAAAGATCTTCGATATAGTTTCTCCCTGACGACAGAGGGTCATGGCAATGGATAGGGAAAAAATAAAATGCAGCTCGCATAAGGTCATAGCGAATCACAAAAAACATGTGACAACTCTTGTCTCAGCGAATGATTTTCAAAGTCTCATACACTATGGCCGGCATGGATTTTTCTAAGTATAGTTGCATGCCGACTTCTTTGGTTCGCATCAAATCTCTGGAAAAATATTCTCTGAGATTTTAGAGGATATGATTTTCTATTAGTGGCAGTCATGACTTTGATGAAAATCTTTCTGTTACAATTTGAAATCTCCTAATTCAACGTAGAAATTAAAATCTCTATGGATAGGTGTTACTTTAATTTTTACCATCATCTACAGATCATTATGAATCAGCTTCATATTCTAATAATAGCAAGAGAGTTTTAGAATCTTGTGAAAAACACTTGTTGAAGATTTCTTGATAACAGACATACTTGAAATGTATATAAAGACCAGTGTTGAAAACTATGGAGGTGCTACTGGCCAGTTATTTTAAGAGATAGTTATTTTGGCTATATCAATAGATGTAATTAAAAACTTTGTAATACAAGAGTTGGATTCCTAAAGTATTAGAAGTAGAGTGTTATGAACTTAACTGAAAATAGAGAGATCCTCTGATATATTATTATTGTAATTCTGTTATCTGAGTAAGGGGTTGGTGCTCCTTGAGTTGGTGCTCAAAAATTAGCCTATAAGGCATTGTGAACAGTTGTTTAAAAAGATTAAGCCAGTATGGCAGTTTAGGAGTGGTTTTTCTACCCCAGGAGGGTTTTGCACTCGGCAAATCTTTTGTCTCTTTGTTCTTTTGTGTGCTCACTACTTTTCTATGTTGTTATTGTTTAAGTTCACTATTGGGATTATTACTGTTCTCAATTCTGTTTATGAATGATTACATTCAACTCATGAATGCATTAATCAGAATAATATTGAGATCAAATCTAAGCTATGTTTTGGAAAATGCAAGATATCATAAGTTGTCTAATAGACTGAGTTAATGTTGTCATATCTTTGTGTTTTGAAAAGTGATTACTTTATTGTTGAAAGAAAAGGAAATCAGAATTAAAAATCTAGGTCAAAGTTGAAAAAGTTTAGATACTAATTCACCCCTGTCTCCCAGTATCTGTGCATAACTCCAACAATTGGTATTAGAGCGTAGGGTCCTATAATAGGTCTAAACCACCTAGGATTGTTCCTGGTTTCTTGGAGTAGTTTGGTTAATATGGGAAAGAACAGAAGGAATAAGGGAAAAAGATGTTCTCAACAAAATGCTATTCATCTTGTTCAACCTAAATCTAGTATAAGGAATAACGAGGAAGAATTTATAAACAGTTACTCTAAAATGGTAGAGTATCCTAGATTTGGAACTCCTCAATTCGAAGGAAAAAACTTAAGTATATGGAAACATAGGATGGAAACATACTTACTTTCTTTAGGATCTAAAGTGTGGGAAGTAGTGGAAAAGGGTTGTACTACATCTGCAACATCTCCTTCCTCTCTTGAGGAAATGAAAGCTCTTGAATTCAATACCAGAGCTATAAATGATATTTTTAATAGCTTGCCAAATAAACTCATTACAAAAGTCATTCATTATAGCAGTGCTAAGGAAGTTTGGGAAAAGTTGACTGAAATGAATTAGAATAGTGAGTTACAAGAGGAGATATCTTTGGATATTGAAATAAGTTGTGAATCATCTGAGAGTGAAGAAGGTGTAAACCTTCATAGTTTTGAAAATAAGTCCAAGGAGATCATAAATGAATATTTAAATGATCAAGAAACTTGTGTAAAAGTAGATCAATCTTTGGGTGAAGATAACTCTGAACAGGAATATGATGAACCAGAAAATGAGGTTGATTTGGAAGGTGAAATCCTATGTGCCTTAGATACTATTAGGCAGCTTAGAAAAGAAAACCAGCTTTTAACAAGACAACTTTAGCAAGAAGAGAGTTTGGAAGTCAAGTTAAAAGACAAGGATGAATTGTGTAATAAACTAGAAAATGAGATTGTTTCTTTAAAGAAATGTTCTGATAATGATTCCTCGTTAAAAGAACTTACTCTTAAGGACAATATGATTATAAGTCAGAAAATTGAAATTGAAGAATATAAGAGGATTGCAGATGTTGTGAGTTCTGATTTGGAGATTAAAAAGATTGTTTGTCTAAAACTTGAAGAAGTAGTTGCTTTAAGAAAAGAGCTTGAAAGTATCAATGCTCAATCTGGTAAAATTTAGAAATTTGATCATAGTACTAATATATTAAATGAGATGTTGAGCAGGAAAAAGCATTCTAAAGATCCTACAGGAGTGAGATATGAGGTTGGACAAAGCTCTAAAGACAAATCTAAACATTAAACAGTGTTTACTACTTCAGATGGAAAGAAGTTTACAACCAAGCAAACACCAAGAATGAAGGTTGATCTTGGTTACAGTATTGTTGCATCAAAGGAAAACATTGACACTAGAAGAGAATCTAAAGGTATTCATAGAGAAAGGAAAAATGTCTTCAGATCTTCACATCCTTGGCATGATCATTCATTCAGATATAATCATTCTTTCCAAGGATATTGTTATGTTTGTAATGACTATGGTCATAAGGCAATTGATTGCATAAAATGGTCAAATAAGAATCATTCTAATGTCCCTAGAAATGAGGATGTGGTGTGTTACAACTATAACTATTTTGGTCACTTGAGAAGAGACTGTAGAATACATACAAGTGATAATAATGTAGGGAACAATGCTGGAAATGTCTGTAGGAAGTCTTCTATTTCTCAGAACAATCACAAAGTCATTTGTTTCAGATGTAATAACATTGGACATAAAGTACAGCAATGCAGATTCAATAGAAAGACAGGTACTTTAAGTAAACCAGTGAAAAAGTATTCATTGGAGTGGAGAAGAAAGAGCAATAAAGATGCCTCTAAGAAAACTCCTTGTGCACTCCTTGCACAAGAGTTGCCTTCCAGGTCTTGAGAAGAAGCAAAGACTCAGGTGGAGTCTATTATGGTAATATATTTTATCCCTATGGAGTCTAGAATGAGGTATGACATTTTTCATTTTCTTTTGGTGGTATAAGATGTTAAGGAATGTTTTAGCTTGGTCTAGTGGTTGACAATTTTCAGAAGTTTTTGAAATGACTACATTTTTTTTAAAATGAACTCAATATGTCTGTTGCACTATTGCTCTATTTGTAGCTGGTTCTTATGGTATTTGGTTGACTTCTCAGTTGTGTTTCCTAGCATTGCACATTCTTCTCTTCTATCCTTTGTCATTGAGGCAAAAATGGGGAGAGTCATTTGTGTTTTTCCATCAAGGACAAAGGGGGAGTTTGTTGGATCTCAGTTGTGATCATACGGTTTGTCCTTGATGAAAAAATCCCTTTCTGTTGATTCTACTTTTTGACAGTTTCATTTTGGTTCCTCATGTTTTATCTTGATAATGTTTTGTCTGTATGGTTTACTTGTCTTGACATTCTATGGACAGTTTACATTCAAAATTCTAATATCCTTTGGTACTGTTCAGTTTGAGCTTCGTGCAGTCTTAGGTTATCTTTTTGATCATTGTTTCGATGATAGAAAAAGAACATATCATTGTGAGAATGACAAGGTCTCCCTGATCCTTTTTTGAAATGTCTATGTTGCCTATCGGCAAGACATTTCTGATGTCATAACGATTTGATTTTACATACAGGCAACTTTTGGCATGACATTCCCATGGTCTTGGCGACAGTGGAAAGGTCTTTCAGCATGAGACATGTTCACCACTAGGAGGTCTTACTGAATGAGTCGGGTCTCACTGACTAACTCATAAGGTGGTTCATCGACGTAAGAAATCCCTATCAGCATGTTGTTTCTTCGAGCATTTTGTGTCTTGGCGACCGGCACAAGAAAGATTATTTCGGCAAGACTTGTCTTTTGTTTCGGTGAATGAAGGTTATCTCTATCGGCATATGTTATTTCATCAATATGTGGTCTCAGCGATATTGGTATGTCACACCGATTGGAGATTAAATAGGAACATATCGGCAAGAGTTTAAGGTTTCAATGAACGGTCATAGCGAAAAGGTTATGTCTCCCCGACTAATGCATGTGGAAGTCTATCGGCAGGAGTGTGTTTTTCAGTATGTAGTCTCACCGAAGGCATAGTGTCTCACCAACTGTGCACCAAAAGGTCTTATCGGCAAAGGTTGTGGCTTCGCTGAAATGTCACAGTGAATGTTCAATGTCACACTGACCGCCGTTGAAGAATTACATATCGGTAGGACTTTCTGGAAGTCTTGGTGAACTGGTGTGAATTTGGGGTGTTTCGGTATGACTAAAATGATCTACAAGATGTCTCCATGATAGTTTGAAGTTACAACAACATATATAGGATAGATGGACTCATCGGAAAGAAAAATGATATGTTACAACGACAATATGTATCAAGTGACCTTTGGTGAAACAAATTATATTCTATGAGAGGTCTCTCCGATATCGTATGGTCACAACAATAGTGAATGAATCTAAAGGGCATCTTAGTGAAAATTTTCCTTATGTCTCAATGAACAAACAATACACTAAGGAAGCCCTTCGATGAAACATAATGTTGGCGGTATGACTTCTCCTTGACTCTCATGTGTGACAGCAACAAACAGAAGGGTGCATCAGCAAGAGAACCATTATGTTACAGCGACTTAAGGGATAAAGTCTTTCGGTGAAACACAATGAAATCTACAAAATGTCTCGCCGACAATAGAATGTCTCAACAACACTGGATGAAAGAATGACTTTTAGTATAACATAGAGCAATCTATATAGTGTCTCCCCGACTATGTATTGTCTTGGCAACTTGGAAATGACAAAGACCTTTGGCATAGGTTTTAATTTGTCTCAGTGGCACACAAGTGGATGAAGACTTTCAGAAAGACATGGTGTGCTCTACAGGAGGTCTCCCCGATATCATAATGTTATAGCGAAGCACAAAAGACAAAAGGTTTTTGTCGGTGTGAGAACATTAATGTCTTGGAAATCTTTTGTGAGCTCAGGGCTTTTGGCAAAACAAAGTGAATTCTCTATAAGGTCTACCCAATAATGAAGGGTCGCAGCGAAATAGAAGGAACCAAAGTATGATTAACAATTGAATTGCCTTCGACATAACTGGTGGATCTCTCAGCAACTATTTCACTATGAATAATAGAAATGTGATCTCAGGGAAACATAAAGATGTTCGATATAGTTTCTCCCCAATGGCAGAAGGTCATGGCGACACACAAGGACAAAAGGAAATGCAGCTCGCATAAGTTCATAGCGAATCACAAAGAACACGTGGCGACTATTGTCTCAGTGAATGATTTTTGAAGTCTCATACACTGTGGCCGGCATGGATTTTACTAAGTATGGTTGCATGCCAACTTCTTTAGTTGGCATCGAATCTCTAGCAAAATATTCTCTGAGATTTCAGAGGATATGATTTTCTATTAGTGGGCAGTCATGGCTTTGATGAAAATCTTTCTGTTACAATTTGAAATCTCTTGATTCAGAGCAGAAATTAAAAGCTCTATGGATAGGCATTACTCTGATTTTTACCATCATCTACAAATCATTATGAATTAGCTTCATATTCTAATAATAGCAAGAGATTTTCATAATCTTGTGAAAAATGCTTGTTGAAGATTTCTTGATAACAAACATACTTGAAATGTATATAAAAACCAGTGTTGAAAACTGTGGAGTTACTGCTGGCCAGTTATTTTGAGAGATAGTTATTTTGGCCATATCAATAGATGTATTTAAAAACTCTGTAATACAAGAGTTGGATTCCTAAAGTATTAGAAGTAGAGTGTTATGAACTTAACTAAATACAAAGAGATCCTTTGATATATTATTATTTTAATTCTGTTATCTGAGTAAGGGGTTGGTGCTCCTTGAGACTGGTGTCTCTAAATGAGGGGTTGGTGCTCCTTGAGTTGGTGCTCAGAAATTAGCCTATAAGGCATTGTGAACAGTTGATTAAAAAGATTAAGCCAGTATGGCAGGTTAGGAGTGGTTGTTCTACCCTAGGAGGGTTTTCCACTCAACAAATCTTTTCTCTTTGTTCTTATGTGTGCTCACTACTTTTCTATGTTGTTATTGTTTAAGTTCACTGTTGGGATTATTACTATTCTCAATTATGTTTATGAATGATTACATTCAACTCATGAATGCATTAATCAAAATAATATTGAGATCAAATCTGAGCTATGTTTTGGCAAATGCAAGATATCATAAGTTGTCTAATAGACTGAGTTAATGTTGTCATACCTTTGTGTTTTCAAAAGTGATTACTTTACTCTATTGTTGAAAGAAAAGGAAATTAGAATTAAAAATCTAGGTCAAAGTTGAAAATTTTTAGATACCGATTCACCCCCCCTCTCAGTATCTGTCTATAACTCCAACAAATGTTTGAATAGTTTATTTGATTGTACAATAAATAGAATGAAAGTTACACCACATTTCAACCTTACACTACATGCAACTAACTCATTTTCTATCAACTAAAAGCAAATCACCATGGGGAAACAACTTGGAGCTATCAAAAATTGAGATTTTATTATAGAGGGGCTCTACGTTATTCTGTAACCCTAGATGAAATGATTATAAGTTCCATTGTTTCTAAGTAATCACTCATCAAAATTTGTTGCCCCTTTGCAGTTTGGTCTCGTAAGAGACTCCACTCCATCAATACAATGTAGCTCATACTATTCTAGCATGTTTGAGTGTGAAACATGACCTTTCCTAGAATAAACCCACCTTTTTAGACATGTTCGAATAGTCAGTTCAATCATACTATGAACAAAAAAAACATTACACCACTTTGCAACTTTACACTACATGTAACTGACACATTTTTCATCAATTGAAAGAATCTTCACCATGGGAAAAAAATTTTGAGCTATAAAAAAAGAGAGGTTATTGTATAGGGGCCCTAGGTGATCTTGTAACCTCAAACAAAATGTTTCGAAGTGCCATGATTTTTGTGTAATCACTCATCAAAGGTTGCTACCCCTTTGCACTTTGGCCTCTTAAGAGACTTCATTAGTACAATATAGCTTAGACTATTTTGGAATGTTTGAGTGTAAAATAGGACCTTCCTTAGAATAAACCCACCTATTCGAATGTGTTCGAATAGTCAATTCAATTGTATGATGAATAGAAAAAAAGTTACACCACTTTGTAACTTTACACTACATGCAACTGACTTGTTTTCCATTAATTGAAAACTCTTCACCATTGGAAATCAACATTGAGCTATCAAAAATAGAGATATTTTATTGTATAGATGCACTACATGATCATGTAACCTTAGAAAAAATGTTTCTAAGTGCCACGGTTTCTGAGTAATCATCTATCGAAGTTTTTTCCCCTTTGCAATTTGGTCTCTTAAAAGACTATGTTGGTATAAGGTAGCTCAGACTATTTCGACATGTTTGGGTAAAAAATAGGACATTTCTCAGCATAAACCCACCCATTCATACATGTTGGAATAGTTGGTTTTGTCATACAATGAACAAAATGAAGTTTACAACACTTTGCAACTTTACACTACATATAACATACCTATCTTCCGTCAACTCAAAACTCTTCACCCAGAGAAAATGATTTTGAGATTTCAAAAACTAAGAGAGGTTATTGGAGAGGGACCCTACATGATGCCCTAGCCTCAGATGAATTTTTTATAAGTGCCACATTTTTTGAGTAATCACTTGTCAAAGTTTTCTACCCCTTTGCACTTTGGTCTCCTAAGGGACTTCACTGGTATAATGTAGCTTAGAATCTTCTAGCATATTTGGGTGCAAAACAAGACCTTGCCTAGCATAAACCCACCCATCCAAATGTGTTGGAATAGTTGATTTTCTTGTATGACAAACAAAATGAGAGTTATACCAGTTTGTAACTTTACATTACTTATAACTGACTTATTTTCCATCAACTAAGAATTTCACCATGGGAAAACAACTTGGAGCTATCAAAAACTAAGAGAGGTCATTCTAGAGGATCCCTATGTGATCTCGTAGCCTCAGACATAATGTTTCTAAGTGCCGTGGTTTTTGAGTAATTGTTCATTAAAGTTTCCTACCCCTTTGCACTTTGGTCTCTTAAGAGACTTCACCGGTATAATGTAGCTTAGACTATTTTTTCATATTTGGATGCAAAATATGACCTTTCCTAGCATAAACCCATCCATATGGATGTGTTTGAATAGCTGATTTGATTGTACAATGAACAGAATAAATGTTACACCACTTTGCAACTTTACACTACATGCAACTGACCCATTTTCCATCAACTAAAAACTCTTCACCATAGCCAAAAAAATTGTTGAATTGAGAGAGGTTATTGTAGAGGGGTCCTACATGATCCCATAACCTTAGATGAAATGTTTCTAAGTGCCACAATTTTTGAGTAATCACTCGTCAATGTTTTCTACTCCTTTGCACTTTGGTCTCTTAAGAGACTTCACCAATACAATGTAGCTCAAATTGTTTTAGCATGTTTGGGTCCAAAATGTTACAAGTATGAATGAGTATGGTGGTGTTGTCATTGATGTTTTCATTGATGTCTACACAATATAGGTTGTTGCAAAGAAATGAAACAAGTGATTGTAGTTTGTGCATGTATAGTTGAGATACTATTGAGATATTGTGAGTACATGAAGCTATCTTTATGATCTTGCAAGTGTGCTAATATGATGAGTTACCAAGTGTTTTTGAGAAAATTAATAAATAATGAAGAAAAAATTGTGCATATGTTTAGAATGTGCTCTGGTATGTGCTCTACATTTCTTCTATGTTGATCATATGCTTGTCTGGATCTAAAGTGTTTTTTAAGGGAATCCTTAGGTGATATATCCTAGATTGTAGCTTCTGGTTTGATGAAGAGTGAAAGTTGTGTTTACCGGTGTGTGAACTGGTTTGACAGAGTTGTTTGTTTGTGGACTAGGAGAAATTTATCTACTCCACAGTCCTCCACTATTTTGTTTTAGGTCTTGCGGATCTAGTAGAAGGCTTGTAATCATGTTATCTATGTTCTGTCAAAGGTGTTTGTGGTTTGGTACTCCAAAAGACTAGTTTTAGAGTTACTGTGTGTATCTATATAGTCCAGATGGATTGATGGAAAGTGTTTTGCATTTGAAGGTTGTTGCATTTTCTATAGATGAATTTGAAGGCATCTAATATGTGTTCTAGTGTTTTATGAAGTGTGTTATGCGGTCCGCATGTTATCTTCTTGTTGTGAAAGCATGTACTTCAATGTTCATTGGTGTTTTCATTAGGTTTAGTTGACTTGGTGTTTACACATCATGCGAAGGATAAGTATCAGTTAAGGAAGTGTGTGATTGATCCAATACATTTTTTGGGTCTTGGTTAAGTGTTGGTTTGGTCTTCTCTCATTCTCTTCCACTACAGGAAGGTTGAGTTGTTGAGCTAATTTGAATTTGTAAAATGAAGCGTGTGTAGCCGACCTTGGAGAAAGTTTCTAAGGTAGAAGATGGTATAAACAATTCAAAATGTTATGGATTACATTCCACAAGTTTGAGAAGCAAGTGTGTGTGAAAGTGAATTGAGGCAGCATTACTTTAATGTGTTAGATTCCTAAAAGTAGTGAGTTGATGGTGTTTGCAACTTTCTGATCAAGGCTACAGATGTGTGAAAGTTACTATGGTGGATATTCTATTATCTTTTCTTTATCTATAGGTAGTGAGCCTCCTTTTGGATAGTGAGTCCTATCTTGGGCAGTGAGCCTCTTTTTAAATAGTTTTGTAATTACTTTATATTGTGAGTTAATCCTCAACATGGTTTTTCCCTTATTGGGTTTTCTATATAGATCTAGTGTTTCTTGTGTTGATATTACTTTATGTTATTTACACTTCATGCTCATACTTAATAACAGATTAAAGTGGATGTGGAATTAATAATTGTTTGAGATTTGTGAATGTGATGGGTGACAACCAATTCACCCATGTTTTAGTTGTCTTGCACATTTCAACACAAAATAGGACCTTTTCTAGCATAAACCCACCCATCCAAATATGTTTGAACAGTATATTTAGTTGTATGATGAACATAATGAAAGTTACACCACTTTACAACTTTACACTACATGCAACTGACTAATTTTCCATCAATTGAAAACTCTTCACCACAGTCAAATGATTTAGAGTTATAAAAACTTAGGAGAAGCTATTATAGAGGGACTTTACATGATTATGTATCCTTAGATAGAATGCTTCTAAAATCTATGATTTATGAGTAATCATTCGTCAAAGTTTGTTGCCCCTTCGCATTTTGGTTTCTTAAGGGACTTTGTTGGTAGAATGTAGCTTAGACTATTTGAGCATGTTTGGGTGTGAAACAAAATTTTTTCTAGAATAAACCCACCCATCTATATGTGTTTAAATACTAAGTTATGTTGTATGATGAACACAATGAAAGTTACACCACTTTACAACTTTACACTACATGCAATTGGCCCATTTTCCATCAACTTATAACTCTTCACCAAAATAAAATGACTTGGAGTTAACAAAAACCATGAGAGGCATTGTAGAGGGGCCCTATGTGATCTCCTAGACTTAGAAAAATTGTTTCTATGTGCCATAATTTTTGAGTAATTTCCCATTAAAGTTTAGTGCCCCTTTACACTTTGGTCTCTTAAGAGACTTCACTGGTACAATTTATCTCAAAATATTCTAACATGTTTGGATGCAAAAAAGTACCTTCCCTAGCATAAACCCACCCATTTGGACATGTTTGAATAGTTGATTCAGTCATGCAATGAACAGAACAAAAGTTACACCACTTTGCAACTTTACACTACATGTAAGTGACTCATTTTCCATCAACTAAAAACTATTTACCATTGGCAAACAACTTGGAGCTATCAAAAACTAAGAGAGGTTATTACACAGTGGCCCTATAGGATTACTGTACCTTAGACAAATTATTTTTAAGTTCCATGGTTTTCGTGTAATCACTCGTCAAAGTTTATTGCCACTTTGCACTTTGGTCTCTTATGAAACTTGTCCATTCAATGTAGCTCAGACTATTTTAACATGTTTGGGTGTGAAAAATACCTTTCCTAGCATAAACCCACCCATTCAAATATGTTTGAATATTCAGTTATGTTATATGATGAATAAAGTGAAAGTTGTACCACTTTGCAACTTTACACTACATGCAACTAGCCCATTTTCCATCAACCGAAAAATTTTCACCACGAGAAATTGAACTGGAGCTATAGAAAACCAAGAGAGTTTATTATAGAGGGGCCCTATGTATTCTTGTAGCCTTAGCCAAAATGTTCCTATGTGCCATGATTTCTGAGTAATTCCTCATCAAATTTTGTTGGCTCTTTGCACTTTGGTCTCTTAAGATACTTCACTAGTACAATATAGCTCAAACTATTTCAACATATTTTGGTGTGAAATGAAACCTTTCCTAGTATAAACCCACCCACCCAGACATGTTGAAATAGTTGTTTTGATCGTACAATGAATAGAATGAAAGTTACACCACTTTGCAACTTTAAACTATATGCAACTTACCCATTTTCCATCAATTGAAAAAAATTCACCACGAGAAAATGACTTGGAGCTATCAGAAACCAAGATGTGATATTATAGTGGGGCCATATATTATCTTGTAACATTATAATTTTTCTAAGTGCTACTATTTCTGAGTAATCACTCGTCAAATTTTGTTGCCCCTTTCCACTTTGGTCTCTTAAAAGACTTCACTGATACAATGTATTTCAGACTATTTTGACATGTTTGGGTGCAAAACATGACCTTTTTTAGCATAATACCACCCATTTAGATGTGTTGAAATAGACAGTTCCATCGTATGGTGAACAAAATGAAAGTTACAACACTTTGCAACTTTCCACTACATGCAATTGACCTATTTTCCATCAATTGAAAACTCTTCACCACAAGAAAACAACTTGGAGCTATCAAAAATTGAGAGAGGTTATTGTAAAGGGGACCTACATGATCTCATAACATCAGAAATAATGTTTCTAAGTGCCATGGTTTATGAGTAATTGTTCGTTGAATTTTTTTGCCCCTTTGCACTTTAGTCTCTTAAGAAACTTCATCGATACAATGTAGCTTAGACTATTTTGAAATATTTGGGTGCAAACCAGAACCTTTCCTAGCAAAAACTCACCCATTTGGACATGTTGGAATAGTCAATTCACTCATACAACAAACAAAATGAAAGTTACACTCCTTTGCAACTTTACACTACATACAACTAACCCATTTTCAATCAAATGAAACAATCTTCACCACGAGAAAATGACCTGAAACTATCAAAAACTGAGAGAGGTTATTATAGAGGGGCCCTATGTTATCCCATAGCCTTAGACGAAATTTTTTTGAGTGTTGTGATTTCTGAGTAATCACTCATCAATGTTTGTTTTCACTTTGCACTTTGGTCTCTTAAGAGACTTCACCGATACAATGTAGATCAAACTATTTTGACAAATTTGGGTTTGAAATAGGGCCTTTCCTAGCATAAACCCACCCATCCAGATGTGTTGGAATAGGTTGTTTTTTCATACAATATCCAAAATGAAAGTTACACCACTTTGCAACTTTACATTATATGCAATTGACCTATTCTCAATCAACTAAAAACTCTTCACCACAAGAAAATGACTGGAGCTATAAAAAATTGAGAGAATTTACACTAAAAGAGCCCTATGTGATCTTGTAGACCCAAATAGAATGTTTCTAAGTGTGATGGTTTCTAAGTAATCGCTCGTCAAAGTTTGCTGCCCCTTTACACTTTGGTCTCTTAAGAAACTTCAACAATACAATGAAGTTCAGACTGTTTTAGCATGTTTGGGTGTGAAACATGAGCTTTCATATCATAAATCCACCCATTTGGACATTTTGGAATGGTCAGTTTGATTGTATGATGAATAGAACAAAAGTTACACCATTTTACAACCTTACACTATATGCAATTAACCCATTTTCCATTAACTAAAAACTCTTCACCATAGGAAAATGAATTGGAGCTATCTAAAACTAATAAAGGTTATTATAGAGGGGCCCCACATGATCATGTATCCTTATATGGAATGTTTTAAGTGCCATGATTTTTGAGTAATCTTTCATCGAAGTTTTCTTCCACTTTTCATTTTGGTCTCTTAAGAGACTTCACTGGTACAATATAGTTGAGACTGTTATGGCTTGTTTTGGTGCAAAACAAGACCTTTCCTAGCATAAACCCACCCATCCATATTTTTTGGAAGAGTTGATTCAATCATATAAGAAATAAAACAAAAGTTACACCACTTTTCAACTTTACACTACATGCAAGTGGCCCATTCTCCATCAATTGCAAACTCTTCACCATAGGAAAATATCTTGGAGCTATCAAAAATAAAGAAAGATTATTGTAGAGGGGCCCTACATAATACCATATCCTTAGATAGTATGTTTTTAAGTTCCATATCTTTTGAGTAATCACTCACCAAATTTTTCCACCCCTTTACACGTTGGTCTCTTAAGAGACTTCACTTGTACAATTAACCTCAGACTCTTTCAACATGTTTTGGTGCAAAATAGGACCTTTCTTAGAATAAACCCACCAATTTAGATGTTTTGGAATATTCGATTTCATCATATGACAAACAAAATAAAAGTTACACCAATTTGAAACTTTACACTACATGCAACTGACCATTTTCCCATCAACTCAAGACTCTTCACCATAGGAAAATGACTTCGAACTATCAGAAAATAAGAGAGGTTATTGAAGAGGGTAACTACATGATCTAGTTACCTAAAATAGAAATATTTTTAAATGGCACAATTTTTGAGTAATCTTTCATTGAATTTTGTTGCCCCTTTGCACTTTGGTCTCTTAAGAGACTTCATTAGTACATTGTAGCTTAGACTATTCTGGCATGCTTGGGTGTGAAATATGAATTTTCCTAGCATAAACCAACCAATTTAGACATTTTTAAATAGTTAGTTTGGTTGTATGATGAATGGAATGAAAGTTACACCATTTTGTCACTTTACACTACATACAACTGACCCATTTTCCATCTACTGAAAACTCTTCACAATGCACAAATGAATTGGAGCTATAAAAAACTAAGAGAGGTTATTATAGAGGAGGAATACATGATCTTGTAACCTTAGATGAAATTTTTCTAAGTATGATGGTTTTTGAGTAATTGCTCATTAAAGTTTTCTACCCCTTTACACTTTAGTGTCATAAGAGACTTCACTGGTGCAATATAACTCAATATTTTTTGGCATGTTTAGGTGTGAACTATGACCATTAATATCATAAACCCACCCATCTAGATGTGTTAGAATAGCTAGTTGGGTTGTACAACAAATAGAACGAAAGTTGCACCACTTTGCAAATTTACAATATATGTAACTGACCTGATTTCCATTAACTAAAAACACTTCACCATAGGCAAACAAATTTGAGCTATTATAAAATGAGAGAGGTTATTGTAGAGGGGCCCTACATGATCGAGTAGGCTTGAAATTTTTTTTTCTAAATTCCACAATTTCTATGTAATCGCTCATTGAATCTTGCTCCCCCTTTGCACTTTGGTCTCTTAAGAGACTTCAACAGTACAATGTAGCTTAGATTATTTTAGCATGTTTGGATGCCAACATAACCTTTCCTAGCATAAAAAAAACCATTCATATTTGTTGAAATATTTGGTGTAGTCATACAAGGAACAAAATGAAAGTTACACCACTTTAGAACTTTACACTACATGCAATTGATGTGTTTTCCATCAACTCAAATATCTTCACCATGGGTAAACAACTTGGAGCTATGAAAAACTTAGAGGGGTTATTGTAGAGTGGCCTTACATGATCTTGTAACCTTAGATGAAATATTTCTAGGTGCCACAATTTTTGAGTAACCACTCATCAATGTTTTCTACCCCTTTTCACTTTGGTCTCCTAAAAGACTTTGTTAGTACAATGCAACTCAAACTATTCTGACATGTTTGGGTGTGAAACAAAACCTTTCCTAGCATATACCCACCCATCGAGAAATGTTAGAATAATTGGTTTAGTTGAATGATGAACAAAAAAAAATTTACACCACTTTGCAACTTTACAATTCATGTAACTGACCATTTTTCCATCAATTGAAAACTCTTCACCCAAGGAAAATGACCTAGATCTATAAAAAAACTGAGAGACGCTAGTGTACAAAGGACCTACATGGTCCTATAGCATCAGATGAAATATATCTAAGTGTTGTGACTTTTGAGTAATCACTCATCAAAGTTTGTTTCCCCTTTACACTTTGGTCTCTTAAGAGACTTTGTTAGTACTTGATGTAGCTCGAACCATTTCAGCATGTTTGGTTGTGAAACAAGACCTTTCCTAAGATAAACTCACTCATTTACACATGTTGGAATTGTTTGTTTGGTTGTACGATGAATTGAACAAAAGTTACACCACTTTGCAACTTTACACTACAAACAATTGACCAATTTTCCATCAATTGAAAACTCTTCACCATGGGTAAACAACTTAAAGATATAAAAAATTGAGAGAGGTTATTTTAGAGGGGCCCTACATGATCTCATAAGCTTATAGTAAATGTTTCTATGTGCCATGGTTTCTAAGTAATCACTTATCATTTTTTTCTACCCCTTTGCACTTGTGTCTCATAAGAGACTTTGACTGTACAATGTAGCTTGAACTATTTCAACATGTTTGGGTGTGAAACATGATATTTCCTAGAATAAAACCACCCATATAGATTTTTTGGAATAGTCAATTTTATCGTATGATCAATAGAACAAAATTTACACCACTTTGCAACTTTACACTATATGCAACTAACCCATTTTCCATCAAATAGAAACTCTTAAACATGAGAAAATGACTTGGAGTCTATCAAAAAGAAAGATAGATTATTGTAGAGGGGCACTACATGATCCCATAATCTTAGACATTATTTTTCTAAGTGTGATGATTTATGAATAGTCGCTTGTTGAAGTTTGTTGCCCCTTTGCACTTTGGTCTCTTAAGAGACATTTTTTGGCACAATGTAGCTCAGACTGCTTCAACATGTTTGGGTATGAAACATGACCTTGCCTAGCATAAACCGGGTGATTTGGATGTGTTTGAATAGTTGGTTCAATCATACAACAAATAGAACAAAGGTTACACCAGTTTGAAACTTTACACTACATGCAACTCACCCATTTTTCATCAACTGAAAACTCTTCACCATGAGAAATGAATTGTAACTATCAAAAACTGAGAGAGGTTATTGTAGAGGGGCCCTATGTGATTTCATAGCCTCACATAAAAATTTTTGAAGTGCCACATTTTTTGAGTAATTACTCATTATTGTT
Organism: Sequoia sempervirens; assembly: GCA_007258455.2. Classification (NCBI taxonomy): domain Eukaryota; kingdom Viridiplantae; phylum Streptophyta; class Pinopsida; order Cupressales; family Cupressaceae; genus Sequoia; species Sequoia sempervirens. Next base: position 74,051,143 of record VDFB02252616.1, read on the forward strand.
TTCTTCCCCTTTGCACTTTAGTCTCTTAAGAGACTTCAATGGTACAATGTAGTTCAACATTTTATGACATGTTTGGGTGCTATACATGAACTTTCCTAGCATAAACCTACCCATCCAAATGTGTTAGAATAGTTATTTTGATTTTATGATGAATGAAACAAAAATTACAATACTTTGCAACATAACACTTGTAGACACAAAATATGCATACATTTCAATCCAATAGTTTAATTAAATAACATTCATTTAATCAGATCTAACATTTCATCCTTCAATTAAATAAATTCACTTCATCATTACCTCAATTAAATAAATCAATCAAATCTTAATATTTCATCTTTCATAAATCATCTCCTAGATTCGTCCTCAAATTAATCAACCTTTATCTTGCATCATCCTTTTAATTAAATAAACCAAACTTTATTTAATTAAATCTCAAAATTCATTTTTCTCCCTCTTGATTTAAATAAATCAAAATATTTAAGTCAAATGGGTCAAAATCACCTAAACATCATCTAAGCTAATCTAATCCTGATTAATCTAATCTAACCACCCATCACATCCTCTAGCTTTTCCCACTTGCACCAATAAAGTATTTTAATTCATTTATAAATTCCTCATTTTCCCTCAACAAAGCATTTTTTGGGAATATTCTTCAGTTTTGAATTTAAAAGAAAGTTGACTTGTCCCTTCCAACATGGCAATAGCTTCTCTCTTACATGTCCCCCACTCAGCATTTAACTCTCAAATTCAAATTTAAATCTCCCCCTCTTTGACACATTCTCCAAAACTTGCACATTCCTCAACCACTCACAAGTTGACAAGTGGCTTCTTCCTATTGGTGGATCTTTAGTCCCACATCCTCCATGTTTGGAATTCTTCTATCATTATATTCTATAAATAGAGATCATCTCCATTGATTTAATCCACCACAATTTTATCCACAACCTTCATGCAAAGTTACTCTCTTCAATTGAGAGCTAATTTTGTCCACTCCACAATCTTAGCATTTCATCTCCACAATCTCATGCACAAATGCATCATTATTAATCAACTCCATATCATCATCAAAGCAGTTTCATCACATATCTTATCTAAAGGGGTTGGGAAAGGGTTACTTTCCACATCAAAGTAGCACCAATCCCCCTATGAGATGATGTTTGAGTAGTTTAGGAATAGATTTCATGCTTATGTTGCTTATGATTTTACGTTAGTTTGATAATGTCATTATTTCCTTTACATTTTCTCAACAATTTCATGGGGAGGGTCTTTATCTCATTTATTCCTCACATTTGGCACCCACCGTATCTCATTTGTCTTTTGAATCTTTATGGGTTTATATACGGGTCTTTATATGTTGTTGTTAATATACTGGGATTGTATATGGGTTTCTGCATGCTCTTAAATTTATTGGGTTTGAATTTGAGTCCCTGTTTTGCAATGCTCTCCAGTTGTTGTTGATAGAGCCTTTGAGGTGCATTAGTTTCTCGATGCATAAACTCTTTCCACTACCTCATTTCTATTGCCCGAAATAAAACCATATTTTTCTGGAATGCCTCACATGCATTACCTTAAATTTCAGCAACACTTGTAGTTCAACTTCCTTTTCTAGCTTTGACATATATGCCTGTGATGCTTGGTTATCAAATTCTATCATGTGATCTACAAGTAAATTTAACTTCTTTTTAAGCATTTTGACTCTGGTATCTGCATGCGCACGGTTCTCTTTTTATGCTTGCAAGTTCCTATAAAATACTTACATTATGGTGTTCAGGTTCCTTAACTCTAGTTGTTACATGTATGGAGTTCTCTCTCACTAACAACTATGTCTCAGAATCTTTCAGCCTGCTTTGATGTTAAGGCTTGCTGAAATTCTTGGTCCTTCTACCTCAATGCCAACAATTTGTGCAAGAGAGATGAGCGATGCCTTTGTGAATTTTTTTTTTGTCTTGGAGCTGCGCTAGATTGAGGGAGATTAATGTGATTTTGCAAATCAATTTAATTGATCAAAGGACATTCCTTAACCAACGCAATCTTTTGGAGCTTACAGCCTATGTTGAGATCGGCGACATGATTTGTTGCAAGTGATATCATTGATGAGAGTCTCAAAAGTATCTAAAGCCTTTTCAACAAGTTCATTTTAGGCGAATCCTGCAATCATTACATTCTGCTGAAAGTGGTGGAATTCAGCTTTACACCGGCTAAATGCATTTTCTTGAAAGTATTTAAAAAGATCTTTATTCGTTGTTTTCTTCTTTTCACACACCTACCAATTCCATTTCCTTGAAAAATTTTCTAAATCCTTTTCAACAAATCCAATACATTTCATGCAATCATGGCGCTACAAGAGAATGCATTTCTTTGATGTATTATGTTAAAAAGCTTGTGTACCCTCTTTCTGCTTCTATTTTGGCATAGGCTAGGTCGATGTTGGCATAGTTTGTGGAATTCTACTTTACACCCACCAATGGAATTTTCTTGAAAGTTCCTAAAGCCTCTTCATCGAATCCCTGCTGCGCTTAAGCCGTCTCTTTTAGGAATTTTGTCAAAACATGCACATAATGGCACTAGATCTTGCTTTGCTAGAGGTCCATACCCTGTTTCAAAGCTCCCATCCATGTGTAGCTAGGGAGGATGTTGGAAAGGTTGTAAAATTCTACTTTACACCTACCAATTGCATGAAGCTTGAAATTTTCTAAAGCCTATCCATTTTGTGCATATCCTGCAACTACTGTGTTCCATGAGATAACATTTGATTAATGAATTCTATCAAAACATCCACATAATGTGCATATCTTTGGGCATGAATTTGAAAGTTGTGTCATAAGTGTGTTTGACTTAAGTCTTCTTCAACACTTATGGTGGCTTGCCTTTACACCTGCCATTCACAATTACTCTTGAAAGCTTTCTTTCAAATGACTTTTGGAACATCTGCTTAGAAATTTTTTATGCCTTTTCAAACAACATGATGGTGTGGCTGTGTATCTCCCAATTTCCTTTGCTTTGAACAATTTGAAGACTTTTATTCATTTAATCTAATGTTCACCCGTCAATTGCATTCGCTTAAAGGTTTGTTACATATACTGCAATCAATGCATTCCATAAAATAACAATTGAGGCATCCTATCAAAAAGTAGCTAGTTTTTTTTTTTGTGTACATAGGTCAATGTTGGGAAAGGCTGAGAATTCAAAGTTTAGAGCTTTATATGCTGTCACTTCAATGTTTCTCTAATCTATATTTAGTTATCCTCATATGGTAATTTTGAAGGCGCCTTTAAAGAAGTAGATGGAACGCTGAATGGTAGTCATTGATTTATGATTTTAGGGATAATTCTAATGATGATGTTGTTGGGTGATGTTATACCTATCATTTGCATTCATTATAATATCAATTCAAAATACTTTTGGATGCGTTTATACATCTACTAATAGAATCTGCTTTGAATTCTCTTATGAGTTGCGCAGGTCTTGCAACATCTGTTTTTGCACAAGTCTTGAATTATGTTTTGCGCAGATCTTGCAAAATATTTCTCTTTTTTTATTTTGTGTAGGTCTATACACATCTCATATGAATTGCAACATGTTATTGGGGAATTGGATGCTTAGTAATTCACCATATTCCTTGTTTTTGAATCATATTGTAAAAGCTAGAAAGATAAATTTAAGCAAGCCTTAGGTTTATAGCTTTCCGATGATTAAATGCTTACTTATGCTTGCTTGCTTACATATCACAAAAATCTAATTGTGTGAGATGTTACCACATGTCTTGGCAATAGGTCATTCATTTACTTGTCCACATGAACCATCTAAAATCTTTGAGAACATGCAATGTTGCCACATATCAACAAAGTACAAGATCAACGGTCATCTTGAAGTACGCCAGATTTGCATGGGTTTGTAGTTGACATGACATAGAACTCGTTGATTGGCCAAATTTTTTTAAATCTATGACAATGCTTGGGATGGTAAAAATAGCTCCAAAGACATTCTTAGTAGTTAAATCATTTGAGAGAAAGAACAATGCCCATTAATGCTTGTCCCTTTTGTGGGGATTTATGTGAGGACTTTAGAATGCTTTCGAAGTTATTTATTTGGAATAAGACTTGGGATTTGACAACTACTCATAAAGGTGAAGTGTCCTCTCTTGTATTTATTTATGATGGATATTTGAACTAAAGTTTGATTGATTTTCCCTCTTAGATCCATCGCTCACTTTTGCATTGGTTTTGTGATTAATTTAAGAGGAAGAAATTGCTACATTTTATAACCTTTATTATCCATTGTTAGTAAAGTTTGAAGCTAAAGATTATTTGGGTATAAAGGCTAGATGGGTAGGGACTTTGGAAAGTGCAATTAGTATTAATGCTCCATTTCTTAGTTGCAAAATCATCTCTATTTTAAATAGTTTTATTATTTGAAGTTTATCATTAAAAAAAATTTAATACCTTGATTCTTGTGTGATTTTCTTTCTTAATAGGGGCAAAGGAAGGAAAAGCGTGGAGCATTTCATTGCACAAGGAGCTTGCAAGAGATCTTCAAAGGAACTTGGCAATAAATTGAACATCAAAATTGAAATTGAAAAGCATTTTTTAATGCTTGGAGATTCCTTCTTATGCCTTAATTTTCTATTTTAAGCTAACTCATCTTTGGTTTTGGGCTTTAAAACAAACACTTCAAAAGCTTTTAATTATCATTGTAAAGGGGTTAAAACAAACTTTAAGAAAATTGACTAGATTTGGTTTAAGGTTAACAAATTGAACAAGACAACTTTCAAATCTCATTTTGGTGCTTTAAAACAAATCAAAATCACTGCTTTGTGGACTTAAAATGAACAAGTGCAACTTTGTTTTCATGATTGCTTACTTAAACTAACATCATCAAAAAGGACGTATGCACTTCTCTCGCACTTTATAGCGATCTTGAGAATCAAAAGGCCTTTTTTGTGATCTTAGGTTGAGATAAAGTAATCACTCCACACTTCATTTTGGGTTTAAAAATTGAACAAAACATTGTGTGAGTGTGAGTAGAGAATTATTGTGTACATTCTCTCTCTTTGTGTTGCAAACAAAGATTGATCAAGTTACGGATATTATCTATATATTTTTTCCTTGGTTAAATGTAAAATCATCTCTTGTACTACAAAGGGCATGAGACAATCCCACCAAGAAAAATATACCAATTGAGCTAGGATGTTATATTGCTTGTGAGTCAGTTTGAAAACACAATGCTTATATCCAAAACATTGAAACCAACATTCAACGAATCATCAAAATGTCAAACCCTTTGTGAGGAACAAATACCTTTGAAAAGTCTTTGTGTTACTACTTGTCCATAGGGGTTCTTATCCCTAGAAGGCTTCTAAACACTGAGACCTATATCTCGATTTGTTCATTCCAAAGTCAACAATAGGAAACTATGCTCTTGAAACCTTGATTTTCACATAATGGACCTTGTGGAATGAAAATGGAATTAAGACATAGACATTCAATTTGAAAACTAAGAGAGAAGTGTGTTTGTGGTAAAATCAAGTCATTAACCAAGATTAACTCAAATTGAACCCCACACATATGCTTGTGTATCTTTTGGTCATACGGTTTTCATGCAAACATTGGTCTTTTGATTTTGAATTACTCTTAGAGAAAGGCATGTTATTCACTATCTTGGTCTCGTAAACAAGTCCTTCCTAGGTTCATTTAGGATCAAATCAAACACTTCATCAAAATTCCAAACATCTATCAAAATCCATCCCACAAACAACTTTAGAGCTTTGGAAACATCATTCTAGACTTGGGTAAATCATCAAAATCAAAATCACCTTGTTTAGTTAGGTGTATGGGAATGCATATTTTCTCATACATTTAATTGAATTAGACATCCTTTGAATAAGTTCATGCTAAGGTCACATCCAACATCTTAGGTTTTACAAGTTTATTATCCAAATCAAACCAATCAAAATCAAACCCTAAGTCTAGCATTGATCCAAGGTCCCTAAACGTTCAACACTCATATCATTTACCCCTTTCATCTTTCATCTTGTCATTAGTCCTAAGAACCTTAGAGGTCACTTTTGCAACAAGTTAAAAACATAAGAAGAACATGGAATATAAAATTGATCCATACATCATGAGTAAACCAAGTCAACTGAACTATCAAAGCCTTATAATGCCAATTGATTTTCAAAAATCACATTTATACAATCCATACATAGGATCATTATCTCCTACAAACCTCAATGGCACAACAAATGTGAGTATGCCCAATCTAAATTTTGGAACACCTTTCCCCATGGTAGATTTAAATCAAATTCCAAACTTATTCTATCAACCGAACAATCAATGCATGAGCCTTCAAACGAACAACATCATCTCATCAAATCCCAACATGCCAAATGTGAATATACTAAGTACAAAATTACCAAACATGAATCCACACTTGGAAAAATTTGGGATAAATATGTTTTTGAATCATACAAATTTTGTTCAAAGCCCAAACAAGATGTTAACAACTCCATGTATTAATCCAAGTCCAGGTAACACCATGCAAAATAAAAGTTACCTAAATCAAGGCAATGTGATTCCCAACACCAACAATGTTCAATTTCAACCTATCATGCCAAATCTGAACATCATCCCAAATCAGAACATTGTCCAAAATCGATTTTTCCATGACCCCATTCAAAAAACACAAGTATGCGTCCCAAATTTTCTTGAACAAAAACCAAATCAACTATATCAAGGGAGTCAAGATCAAAATCAAGATCAAATTTGGCAAGATCAAATTGCTACACTTACCAAAATAGTTGAGTCATTGCGACAAGAGACATCTCCACCACCATTACCCATATCAACATCATTCCTTGGTCTAGGGCTTCCCCTTTTACCTAGCACCAACCATCCATCCAAATCAATTCACCTAACACCAATCAAGCCATCACATCAAATCCTTTGAATATACCATCGACATCACACCAACAGATGGTATCTAATCAAATGACAATATCAATCCTGACAAATCAAAATATGGTCTCCCAAGGATCTATCACCTCAGTCATTCTGACCATTCCTATCACCTCAATCACTCCAACCACCCCTATCACATCCATCATATCTCAAACCCTCATGATCACTCTAAGCGTATCTCAACCACTTGTCATTGCATCCAACAAAATTCCAAATACACCACCACTACAACCAAAACCAAGTGTAATAAGCCAATATAGCATTACATTTCAAGCCACTCAGCAGGTTGCTTATCAAAAGGCACACCAAAAAAACCAACGAGTTGCACAACTAGCTGCTCAGCAAGCTGCACAAGTTGCTCAAGTAGCCCAAGCCACACTACAAGCCCAACAAGCACAAGCCTAGGATCAAGTGAAAGCACAAGCTAAAGCCTAATACCAAGGCCAGCAAGCAAATGTTGTTCAAAATCTGAACAAAATGTTAACGACTCCATGTATCGATCCAAGTCAATGATCACATGATCAAGACCTATCCATCAATGAACACATGGAAGATGTTTCTACCTCATCTGAAGATCAAATCAACATACATCAAGAGTCACTTTTTGATCATGATAAGAATCCTTCAAAAATATCTGACAATGATCCATTTCAAGGAGTGTTAACATTATTTGATCCTCTAATCAACAATCCATCAACAAATGATCATATTGAAAATGTCTCTACATCACCTAATAAGTTAGAAGACATATCTCAAGAATTTATTCCAAAGCATGATCAACGTCTTTCACCAAGGTCTAGCAATGGTCCTTTCCAAGACATGTTTTTAGATATTGAAGGAATCTTCAACTCAACATTTGATCCAAATCCACTTAACGATCCAGAGGATATTGAGCCACTTCCTATTCCTAATAAAGATATCCAAGGATCCTTTGAAACTGACCCATGTCAAGAACTTGATCCAAAGCATGACAAATGCAAGTCCAAACTTAATCAAGATCAAGAATTTGTATCTCCAAGATACTATAATGATTTAATGGACACTCTCCTATCTATAAAGGATGTCATAGATAATGATCATATTCATATAGTACATACTCCTCCATCTACCCATGAGATGCTTTCTGTGGATGGACATGTAGATGATCTTCATCTAGAACAAGATTTTGTTACACAAAAAGAGTAGATTATTAATTCCTATAGTCAAACTAATTTATCAACATCAAGATTAGATATATCCCAAATTCAGATTAAGGACATCAGGTATGCAAATATCCAACATTATCCACTCAAGGAAACAAGTCAAGTAGAATAGTATAATCTAGAGTTATCAAAACAATGAATTGAAACAATTCCATCTACAGTGGTCATTTATCAAAGCATGTTTACTGAATAAGAAATCTCAAAACAAGTAGAATCAAGGAATGAAGGTGCCACTAGCACTATACTGGGGGCAACTTTATCTAGTGCAAGCATCAACATAGGGAGCACGAAGGGTCCTTATGATGAAACTAGTGTTAATACTACAACCAGCCATGTCATGAATCTTCATCCACCCATCACACCATCCATGAATTGGGACCAACATCAAATGAAGGATATGAATCAAAGCACAAAGAAAGTTATCAAAGCAAAAGAATTTGAGAAGCATGAAGGACAAATCAAATACAAATGGATACTAAAGAATACAAAGAAAGATTGTCCCTATCAAACTCCATCAGTCAAAGAAACTATGGGGAAAAATAAAAGAGGGAAAAGTATCCATCAAGGATTTCCACAAAGGCAAAATAATTTTTTTCAAGTGATGTACAAATTGTATCAAGCAGTTGGTCCTAATTCCCTTCACACTTTTATATCCACCCATCATTGCTCATCTTCCCAAGTTTGTAGAGTCAAAGGTTTGAAATTGTCAACCAATCCATCTCTTATCCCTAAATGCACTCCATCCACGCCTCCACACATGATATCCAATTCTCATATTGAACATGTATTGGCAACAACCCTCCATCATAAAAATTCAGAAGGAACTCTATCACAATGTGTGCACAAAGACAAAGTTAACTCCAGTATCAATAAAGAAAATCAAGAATCATAAAAGCTGCATTCAAGTGCACGTATCTTAGCAAAGCAACTTCTTCAGGTAGGATATTGATGGCACATTATGACAGAATCATCTACATCAACACCACTAGGTGGGTTAGCTTGAATCTTTTAGAAAAACCAAAAAATAAAAAAATATGAAAATCCAAAAAAATATCAGAAAAATGATTGAAAACAGTAAAGAAAAAAATCATCCTCTAGTGTAAACCACTACGGTGGCGCTTTGAGCAGGTATCATAATGAAAAACTGGCAAACAGGCATCATGTGTAGAATTGAGCATCTACATGCACCACTTCAGGTGAAAGAATCTTATCCCATCCATAATAAATCCATGCATCCATGAACTATTTATCCAATCCATCTTTATCCATCTGCATCCATAGTCCAAGTTATCTTGATCTTGAAAAACTTTGGTGCACACTTTACACTTACTTATGAGAAATATCTTGACATTTTCACTGATCCTATCATATCTAACATTATCTAAGCTATGCAACATTATCTAAGCCATGAAGCATTATCCAATGAGCATTCTTTATTTGAACACCTTATCATATCGCAAGATAATCCTTGGCATCCTTTGTGTGCTTACCATATCCATCCATCCATACACCTATCCAAGCATCCATCCATGGCATTCCATACATTGCAAGACACTGGGGGCAGATATGTACATCTTGCTTCGGGAATAAATCTTGATCTATATCCTCCAACTTATGTGGTGATCCGAACATTGGAAAAAATGAAATAAAATTGGTCCACCACTTGTGAGAAAAAATCCAAATCACTAGCCCATGGCATATTTTGACAAGCAGATGTTCCTTATTAGGCTTTATCTTTCATTGAACATGAATCCAAATAATCACTATCAGTCGCATCTAATTTACACTTCAAACATCACGCTAAATCATTCAAACAATTTTTTTTTCCAAATCAAGCTTCATCAATCTTGATCAATTGAATCCAATCAATCCATAATCTTGGGATATCCTTCCTGATCATTGTGTTGCTTAACACTATCCTTACATTGTTGTGCATCCTCAACAATGTTATCATCATCAATCCTGATCAATCAAATCCTTGCATTGTTGTGCATCCTCAACAATGTTATCAACATCAATTCCATCAACATCTCAATCCTTGTGTTGCTTAACACTATCCTTGCATTTTTGTGTATCCTCAACAATTAGTCAACCTTAGCTTGGTCTTCAACAAAATCCCAAACAGAGAACTGATATCGTCACACATGTCCATATCCAAATCGTCAAAATTGTGCAAAAAATCTAAAAACATACAAAAACATCAAAATCCAAAAAAAACATTCAAAAAAACATCAAAATCCAAAAAATATCAAAAACATCAAAATCCAAAAACATTAAAAAACACTCAAAATCTAAAAAAAATTGAGAAAAATAAAAAATCAAAACATTTGAAAAAACCAAAAACCAAAAAATAGCCTCAAAACATTCCAAAAATGTCAAAAACATCTAAATATTTAAAAAAATCCATCTGTCCCATTTCTCTTTCACCCACGATAATCAATCATCCATAATAAACTGATCATCACCTTCATCCTTTGGCAAAACAAACAAAAACAACCACAAAAATTGGAAAAAACAAACTTCAAAACACAAAATCAAAATCAAACAACAAACCTTTAAAGCAAAATCAAACTCTTGATCATTTTCAAACATGTCAATCAACCTTATATCAACAGCCTATCAATCAACTTATCAAACCATCATCAACCTATACAATGCATGTCCTAGGATATATCGTTTCGACAATGGGAATCATTTTGGATATCACCTTGGATTCTTATCCTATCAAAACACATCCCTCTTGCTGAAGGTATGAAGAACATTGACTTTTTTGTGTACTTGATCTTTTATTTTGATTTATCTTATTGCGCTCATTCCAATGACCTCTCGATGATGTCTAATCAAAGTGATTTAGAGAGAATAGGAATGGTGCAACAATCATTATCCTTTTGTCTATTGCACTTGTTGGACGTTCTTCTAATATAACTTGGTGAATACTTGTTTTGTTAGATACATCCTAGCAAGGTTTCAGTATGTCAAGTGTGAACAAGAATACTCCTATCTGTTTGTCGATTCAAAGTCTATCACAATAGGTACAATGCCATCCTAGTTCTTTATACCTTGATGCATCGTATCTAGGTGTGTTATCAGACATAAGGTAAGTAGCCCTTTGAAAATCCCAATCCTTGATAAGCAAATCATCATTATCTCTAATAAAGTCTTATCAGATCATGGACTTGTTGGATCCTCTTGTCATAATTTCTTCTTTCTTCTCTCTGTGCTAACATAACATCACCGATGCACCCATCTTGCATCCATCTTGAATCCACAAACCATTAGCATTCTGCACATCATCTCACATACATGTTCATCATCATAATATAGATCTATTAGTCTAAGCATCTCATAAATCATATATTTGCATAAAAAATACATTGCATAATCATAAGCATATCACATCATCCATCTCATCCATCTCACATCATATCATCATTTAAGTTGTTTAGGATAATATAGATTGGTTATTCTAAGCATCTTAAAATCATCTCATTTGCATCACCATCATAGCCATCCATTTTGAACCTCTTTATCCTGAGATCAACCCTAAAATAGAATCTTTTCTCTCGATCTCTCAAGGGGGAATTGTACTAATGTACTTCTTTCCACTGGGGCATCCAAAAAAATCAGAATTTTTTTGAATTTTGTTCATGAAAATTTTATTCTTTGAACCAACGTAGCAAATACATTGCTTCAAAGAGGGGTAAAATGTAGACACGCAAAATATGCATACATTTCAATCCAATAGTTTAATTAAATAACCTTCATTTAATCAAATATAACATTTCATCCTTCAATTAAATAAATTCACCTCATCATTACCTCAATTAAATAAATCAATCAAATCCTAACATTTCATCTTTCATAAATCATCTCCTAGATTCATCCTCCTCAAATTAATCAACCTTTATCTTGCATCATCCTTTTAATTAAATAAACCAAACTTTATTTAATTAAATCTAAAATTTATATTTCTCCCTCTTGATTTAAATAAATCAAAATATTTAAGTCAAATGCGTCAAAATCACCTAAACATCATCTAAGCTAATCTAATCCTAATTAATCTAATCTAACCACCCATCACATCCTCTAGCTTTTCCTACTTGCACCAATAAAACATTTTAATTAATTTATAAATTCTTCATTTTCCCTCAACAAAGCATCTTTTGGGGATATTCTCTAGGTTTGAATTTGAAAGAAGGTTGACTTTTCCCTTCCAACATGGCAATAACTTCTCTCTTACATGTCCCCCACTTAGCATTTAACTCTCAAATTCAAATTTAAATCTCCCCCTCTTTGACAAATTCTCTAAAACTTACACATTCCTCAACCACTCACAAGTTGACAAGTGGCTTCTTCCTATTGGTGGATCTTTAGTCCCACATCCTCCATGTTTGGCATTCTTCTATCATTTTATTCTATAGATAGAGATCATCTCCATTGATTTAATCCTCCACAATTTTATCTACAACCTTCATGCAAAGTTACTCTCTTCAATTGAGAGCTATTTTTGTCCACTTCACAATCTTTAGATCTTTCTCCACAATATCATGCAAAAATTCATTATTTTCATTTGAATCCATATCAAATCCTCATATCATTTCATATCATCGTCATCATGGAGCTTAACAAAGGATTGGGAAAAGGCTTCTTTCCATAGAAGCACCAATCCACTATGAGATAAAGTTTGATCATGTTTTTATATGCTTTATTTATTTATTTTGAATCTTTTCATCTTATGTGCATATTTTAATATGATTGACTATTTCATAGGAACACTACTTTATTTTCCTATTTTAGACTAACATTATGCTAATGTGTGATGAGGTTTAAACAATTTGCAGATTTGTGGTGCTCACAACACTGTATGCAACTGACCTATTTTCCATTAGCTGAAAAATCTTCACCACCAGAAAAGGACTTGGATGTATCAAAAATGATGATAGTTTATCATAGAGGGGCCCTACATGATCCTATAACCTAAGAAAAAATATTTCTAAGTGCCACAGTTTTTGAGCAATCACTCGTCAAATTTTGGTGCCCATTTGCACTTTGTTCTCTTAAGAAATTTCACTAGTATGATGTAGCTCAGACTATTCCAACATGTTTGGGTGAAAAATTGTACCTTTCCTAGCATAAACCAACCCATCTTGACATGTTGAAATATTCAATTTGGTTGTATAATGAATAAAACAAAAGTTACACCACTTTGCAACTTTACACTACAAGTAATTGACCTGTTTTCCATCCATTGAAAACACTTCACCATAGAAAGATGACTTGAAGCTATCAAAATTCGAGAGAGGTTATTGTAGATGGGTTCTACCATATAACCTTAGATTAAATATTTAAAAATTAAACAGTTTCTGAGTAATAACTCGTTGAAGATCGTTGCCCCTTTGCACTTTGGTCTCCTAAGCGACTTCATCGATACAATGTAGCTCAAACTATTCCAACATGTTTGGATGTGAAACATGAAATTTCCTAGCATAAACCTACCCATATGGACATTTTGGAATATTCAATTTAGTCGTACAAAAAATAAAACAAAAGTTACACCACTTTACAACTTTACACTACAAGTAATTGACCTATTTTCCATCAACTGAAAACTATTCACCATGAGAAAATTACTTGAAACTATCAAAAACTAATATAGGTTATTGTAGAGGGGCCATACATGATTGTTTAGCCTCATAAAAAATGATTCTAAGTGACATAGTTTCTGATTAATCACTTGTTGAAGTTTTATGCCCCTTTTCACTTTGGTCTCTAAAGAGACTTCACTGATACAATGTAGCTCAAAAAATTACATGTTTGGGTGCAAAAAAACACCTTTCCTACCATAAAAACACCCATTCTGATGTGTTGGAATAGTTTCTTTAGTCATACGATGAATATAATGAAAGTTAAACCACTTTGTAACTTTACACTACATGCAACTAATACATTTTTCATCAACTGAAAATTGCTCACCACGAGAAAATGACTTGGATCTATCAAAAATTGAGAGATGTTATGTAGAAGAGCCATACATGATCTTGTATCCTCAGATGGAATTTTTTGAAGTGCCATGGTTTCTGAGTAATTGATCATCAAAGTTTATTACCCCTTTGCACTTTTGTTTGTTAGGAGACTTCGCTGGTATAATGTAGCTTAGAGTTCACCATGGAAAAATTACTTGGAGATATGAAAGAACAAGAGAGGTTATTGTAGAGGGTCCCTAAATGATTCTATATCCTTAGAGAGAATATTTCTACGTGTGATAGTTTTTGAGTAATTGCTTGTTGAAGTTTGCTGCCCCTTTGCAGTTTGGTCTATTAAGAGACTTTGTTGGTACAATGTAGCTCAAACTGTTCTGACATGTATGGGTGTGAAACATAACCTTTCCTAGCATAAACCTAGCCATCCATATTTGTTGTAATAGTTCAGTTGGTTGTACAATGAACAGAATGAAAGTCTCACCACTTTATAACTTTACACTACATACAACTGACCTATTTTCCATCAGTTGAAAACTCTTCACCATGGGAAAATGACTTGGAGCTATCAAAAACTAAGAGAGATTATTGTAGAGGGTCCCAACATGATCCTATAAAGAGGTTATTGTAGAAGATCCCGCCACACCAAGAAAAAACTCTTTGTATTATAGTGAACAAAAGGTCCACATACATAGTTACAATTTCTTCCTTTTAGATGTCAATTTAGACACTCAATATAGGAAGCATTACAAAATTGATCTATCTCATTCTCTATCTCAGACCCACAACTCAACTCTCTTTTCTATTCCAATGCGTTACACATTATATAATTTTCTTTCCATGAGAGAAAATCACAACCAACCTACATCACTAGACCCATACGGGAAACATACCAATTCAATTCCCAATCATAACAACATACCAGCCACCATACAATAGTTACCATATCAATATATTTCAAAGAGACAAACTCCAATCTCTTGCCTATCTACTTGAGTCACACCAATGTGTGCATATCACAATACATTATCAAGCAAATTCAACTTGTCAATGAGAGATCTCAACATCTCCTACCGATCCCCTAAGGTCTCATTGATATCAACTATATCATTTCAAAACTATCATTTATCATCCCATCTAGGAGACATTTTAATATCTCCTACTAATCTCCATAGGTCTCATTGACTTATGCTTTACCATCCATGTGGTCCCCGCTATAGGTCATCATCTTGACATCCTTTGTCGAAGAGACATCTTCCAAAGTCATAGTGAACACACAATGTCTCACCAACGAGAGCTATCAAGGCTTGTTCTAGATGTCGATCAAACATTTCACAATGTCTCATTGACCACCCACAATCACATTGACAAGAGTCTTACAGCTTAGTATTAGCATGTCATGGAGACACTTCCTAAAGTCCTAGTGATAGTGTGACCTCTCGCCACCAATGCCACCACAAGGAATTTTAGTTTGTTAGTGAGACAATGAACGAACTCACGCTGATAGAGGGATTTCTTACCGACAAGCTGCCAAGTTAGGAAAAACCAAAACTTCAAAACCTCCAATCGAAGGTTAGGAATTTTCCAAAACTTGCAACATGGTGATAATGAAGGGAAGCCACCAACACCACAAGCTTGGACCATTGTGAAGACAAAGAGAGAGGTTTCATCGACCATGTCAAGTCTCGCCGATGGAGCTAGGAGAAATTTTGAAGATTCCATATGAGGTCATGCTAACAATGTACTATCTTTCCAATAAAGACCAACTAATCATTGTTTTCTGCCATTACTCACACCAATAAGTTGAGGCACAATTCCAATATGATCCCAATTGAGAAGGCTTACTAGCTTCTCAAAACCAATATTACTTATTGTCATGGACCCCAAGGCCCATCGAACTGGCACACCACCTAAACTTGTCTATGTTCATTAGTTTCATTAATGCATTTGAAAAATTTTCTAGAGTATCCACCTTCTCAAGACAGAGCTTTCCATCATTTACCATATCTAGTACAAAATGATACTACACATCAATATGTTTCGTCTTGGCAAGGAAAGTTGTATTTTTTTCCAAAAAAATGGCACTTTGACTATCACAACAAATGATAATTTGTCCTAAATTGAACCCAATATCAAAACAAAAACATCTAATCTAAAAAACTTCTTTACAAGCATGTGTTGCTTCCATATATTCTTCTTCCGTAGTAGATAAAGGGACTACAACTTGTCTCTTGCTCATCCAACTAATTGCACCACCATTCAACGTGAAGATGTATCCACTAGTGGATCTTTTTCTATCAATGTCCCATGCCCAATTAAAATCCACATAACCTCAAATTCTTCATGGATCTTTGTGACCCATTCGAGTTACCGTGATAGCACAAAGCATACTGAGAGGTACCTTTTAGATATCTAAAGACTCTTTTCGCAGCATCCCAATGCATTCTTCCTAGATTTTCCATAAATTGGCTAAGTACTCCCACTGCTTGGGCAATTTATGGCCTTGTATAGACCATTGCATGCATTAAGCTGCCAAATACACTTGCATAAGGGACTCTAGTCATTTCCTCCATCTTAGTAGGATATTTTGGACAATCTTCAACAAATAGCTTCATTCCCTACAACATCGGAACAACTAGCTACTTGTAATCAATCGTACCAAATATATATAGGACATTATTAATATACTTACTCTAGCTTAGCCAAATCTTTCTACTTCCTCTATCCCATTTTATTTCAATCCATAGAATATACCTTGCTGCACCAAGATCTTTCATTTTGACCTTTGCAAAAAACTGAGATTTTAGATCAGAAATCATAGTCTTACTATTTCCTATGAACAACATGTCATCAATATATAGGGAAATAATAATCATTTGATCATTTTCAATTTTGAAGTACACACAATGATCATATTTTGATCTTACAAATCCCAATGTTAGCGCAAACATGTCAAACTTTTGGTACCACATTCTAGGTGATTGTTTTAAACCATACAGAGATTTCTTTAACTTGCAAACCATATTTTCTTTACCTTTTTCCACAAAGTTCTCGTGCTAGGACACATAAATTTCTTCTTCAAGATCTCCATGAAGAAATGTTTTCTTCACATCAATCTATTCAATCTCTAAGTCATATGTTGTTACAAGTGACAAAAGAAATATGATAGATATTAACTTAGTTACATGAGAAAATATTTTTCCATAATCAATTCCCTCTACCTAGGAATATCCTTTTGCAACTAACCTAACTTTATAATTTTCAACACTACCATCTAGACTAATTTTCTTCTTAAATACCCACTTACAACCAATAGGCTTTCTACCTTCAGGCAGGGCACCAAATCCCAAGTTGCATTCTTTTTTACTTACACTATTTCCTCATTCATGGCTTCCAACAAAGAATTTGAATTAGACATTTAAATTTCCTCCTTCATAGATCTAGGCTCATCAGTGCTTGTAATCAAATCATAGGAATAGTTTACATCCAACATGGAAAAACCATACCTTTCAAGTTGTTACCTTTCACATGTAGACCTCCTCAAAGGTTGAGGCTAAGGTTGTGGTTCTGCTTCATTAGAACTCTTAGAGCTGCTAGAACTCTCCTTAGTTTTTGGTACACTTCATAGTTCCCCTTTCTTTGGAGTTTGAGGAATTTCAACTACCTTTTCATTGTTTTCTTCTTTCATCTCTGACTAGAGATCCATTTAAGAAGATTTGAGCTCATGAAAAAGTAGAATTTTGGTGTATACAACCATTTTAGTCACCGGATTCCAAAGCTTGTATCCTTTCACACCAATGTTGTAGCCAATGAAGATACATTTTTCAGCTTTATTCTCAAGCTTAGATCTTTTCTCATTTAGAACATGAACATATGATTTGTAGCCAAAGACTCTAATGTCTTAAAGAGGGCTTCTTACCAAACCAAGCTTCCATAGGTGTTTTATCAACAAGTGTCAAAGAGGGAGGTTGACTTGATAAATAACATGTTGTAGCCATAGCCTATGCCCAAAACTTCTGCTCTAGAACAACATTGCTCAACATGCTTATTTCATTTTCCATTAGTGTCTTGTTCAATCTTTCAGCAACTCCATTTTGCTATGGAGTGTAAGGTGTCATTTCATGCCTATTTATTCCATGGTCTTTGCAGTACCTTTCAAAATTTGCAAAATAAAACTCACCTTATTATATGTCCTTAGGAATTTAATTTTTCTACCACTCTGATTTTCTACCAAGTTTTTAAAATCTTTAAACTGACTAAACACTTATGATTTACTTTTTAAAAACTACACAAATTCCCTTCTCAAATAATCATCAATAAAAGAAACATAATATTTTGATTTTGATAATGAAGGAACATTTATTGGATGAAAAAACATTAGAGTGAATATTATCCAGAACACCAAAATATTTATGAGGACTAGAATAAATGAAACATGATGTTGTTTTCCATTTATTCCTTTTTTCACAAAAATTGAACTCTAGGTTACAGTCATCAACCCCTTCAATCAAGTTCTTTTTTCAAATCTTTTAATCCTTTCTCACAAATGTGGTCGATCCTTTGATGCTAGAGAGTGTTATTTTCTATAAGAAGTTTCACCTCCAAAGAATTTTCCCCCAGAGAAACTATAATCTCCTTCTATACTCAAGCAACCTTGCTTGAATTTTCAGAGACATTATTTCATTGAACTGCATGTGTCTAGCTTGTATAGAGTACCAATTTGAGCACCCCTAGTCAGCACCATCGAGCCTCTTTCCATTTTGTAGCTACCATTCAAAAAAGAAACTTTTATGCCAACATCATTTAGCTTGCTTACAGACAATAAATTTTGAGCCAAACTTGGTATATGCATTATGCCATCAATCCTTTTGATCCTTCCATTAGGAAATTGAACTCTGACTCTTCCAAAACCAAAAATTTCTAGAGATGAGTCATTTGTGAGATACACCTTTCCACCAACATACTTTTCATATTTTTTAAACCAACCTCTATGAGATTTCATATGAAAATATGCTCTTGATTCAATTAGCTAGACATCATCTGATGCCTAAGTCGCCAAGGTTGTAATGAAGGCATCTACATCGCTTTGAGAAGAAACATAATCCTATGATTTGCTTTTCTTATTCTTCTTTTTCTCCTCTTTGCAATCCTTACAGACATGATTAGGCTTCCCACAATTCTAGCATTTCACCTTGGACTTCTTTCTAAGAGACTTTGATCTCCCTTTAGATTTTTATCTTGACTTCTTGTCCTTCTTCTTGCCTTTCTCCTTCAATCTTTCTTGGCACGGGCCTCCTTTACCATATCAGAATATTTCCTTCACATATCTTCTAATAGCAATGAACCAACCACATCTTCCATATTGAAAGTGGTTGTCATGCTCCCAATCACCATCACTAAATGATCCCAAGAGTTAGAAAAAGAACACGAAAAGAGCACACAACAATCCTCATCATCTATCTTTACACCTACATATGTTAACTAAGCAATGAGCATATTGAATGTATTTAGATGATTAGCCATAGACGCCCCTTCCTCCATCTTCAAAGAGTACAAATTCTTCCTTAAGAATAGCTTATTCACCAAGGAATTGCATTGATAAATGTCACCAAGCTTCTTCCGCAAAGAAGATGCAGGTTTCTCTTCATGAACATTCAAGAGAACAGAGTCTACTAAATAGAGTCTTATCAACCATTTTTCTATTTTTTCTGTGAGGTCCCAATCTTCTTGCTTCATGCCTAAAGGTTTTGTTCCAAACACAATTGTCTAGAGATCTCTATCAACTAGTAGATCTTCCATTTTGAGTTTCCACAACTCAAAATTGCCACCATTGAATTTCTCAATTTCAATCTTTCCTAGTGTGTTTGCCATCTTAATCTACATATGAAATTACTAGGCTCCTCTACAAGACTCCCACTTTAGAATTGACACAAAAAACCCACCTAACCCACAAGGATAACACAACTAGCCAGACTTTGATACCAGTTGTAAGGAAAGTAGACTTTCCTAATGCTAATTCTAAGAAGAGAATATAAAATTTAGGTTTGAATTTCAAATTATAGTTCATTAAAGATGTACATTACTAGGAAACATATAGGAAAAAAAATCACACAATACAAAATAGGCACTAAATTTAAGGTGGGAAAACTCTTTCAAGAGAAAAACCCACCACACCAAAAGAAAAATCTTCATATTACAGTGAACAAAAGGTCCACATATAGAGTTACAATTTCTTCCTTCCAAATGTCAATTTAGACACTCGATGCAGGAAACATTACAAACTTGATCTATCTCATTCTCTATCATAGACCCACAACTCAACTCTCTTCTCTATTCCAATGCATTACACATTATAGTATTTTATTTCCATGAGAGAAAATCACAAACAATCTACATCACCAGGCCCATACAAGAAACATACCAATTTAGTTCCCAATCATAACAACAAACCAACTGTCATACAATAGTTACCATATTGGTCCATGTCGAAGAGACAAACTCCAATCTCTTGCATATTTACTTGAGTCACACTGATGTGTGCATATCACAATACACTGTCGAACAAATTCAAATTGTTGATTAGAGATCTCAACATCTCCTACCGATCCACTAAGGTCTCATAGATATTTAGTGTATCATTTCAAACCTATCAGTTTATCATCTCGCCAAGTAGAAATTTCAATATATCCTAATGATCTCCATAGGTCTTGTCAACATCCACTTTACCATCTGTGTGGTCACCACTATAGGTCATCAAAGTGACATCCTTTGTTGAAGATACATCTTCCAAAGTCACAACGAACACCCAATGTCTCACTGATGAGAGTTGTTAAGAATTGTTGTGGATGTTGATGAGATATTTCACAATGTCTCATTGGCCACCCAAAGTCACACCCATAAGAGTCTTATAGCTTAGCATCGACATGTCAAGGAGACACTACCCAAATTTTTGGTGATAGTGAAACCTATCACTGATGATGCCACCACAAGGAATTTTGGTCTATCAGTGATAAAATGAATGAACTCATGCTGATAGAGGGATCTCTTACCGACAAGCTACCAAGTCAAGAAAAACCCAAACTTAAGAACCTCCAATCAGAGGTTAGGATTTTTCCAAAAATTGTGACATGGTGATAAAAAAGGGAAGCCACTAACACTACAAGCTCAGACCATCATGAAGACAAAGAGAGAGGTGTCACTAACCATGCAGAGTCTTGCCAATGGATCTAGGTGAAATGTTGAAGACTCCATACGAGGTCATGCCGACAATGCACTATCTTTCTGATAAAGACCAACTGATCACTATTTGATATCATTAGTCATGCCAGTAAATTGAGGCACAATTCTAATACTTTGCAAATTACACTACTTGCTATATTGTTTTCCATCAACTAAAAACTGTTCACCACAGGCAACAAACTTGGAGCTATCAAAAATCAAGAGAGGTTATTATAGAGGGGCCCTACGTGATCCCGAAGCCTTTGAAAAATGTTTCTAAGTGTGATGGTTTCGCTGAAATCACTCATCAAATTTTGCTACCCCTTTGCACTTTGGTCTCTTAAGAAATTTTGTTGATACAATGTAGCTTAGACTGTTCCAACATGTTTGGGTGCAAAATACTACTTTTCCTATCATAAAACCATCCATCTAGATGTGTTGGAATATTTGGTTCAGTCGTACAAAAAATAGAATAAAGTTACACCACTTTGCAACTTTACACTACATGAAACAAACCCTTTTTCCATCAACTAAAAACTCTTCACCATGGGAAAATGACTTGGAGCTATCAAAATCTAAGAGAGGTTATTGTAGAGGGGCCCTACATGATCCCATAGCCTCAGATGGAATTTGTCTAAGTGTTACAATTTTGGAGTAATCACTCATCAAAGTTTGTTTCACCTATGTACTTTAGTCTCTTAAGAGACTTCACTTATACAATGTAGCTTGAACTATTTCAATATGTTTGGGTGCATAATAGGACCTTCCCTAGCATAAACCCACCCATCCAGACATGTTGGAATAGTCAGTTTGGTCATATGATGAACAAAAAAAAAATCAATAGAGGTTATCAAAACTCAATAAATGTTATTATAGAGGGGCCTTACTTGATCCCGTAACCTCAAACATAATGTGTCTAAATTCCATGGTTTTCAAGTAATCGCTCGTCAAAGTTTTCTACCCCTTTGCACTTTGGTCTCTTAAGGGCCTTCATCGGTACAATGTAGCTCAAACTATTCTAGCATATTTGGTATGAAATAAGAAATTTCCTAGCATAAACCTTCCCATCCAAATGTGTTGGAATAGTGGGTTTTTTTGTACAATGAACAAAATAAAAGTTATACCACTTTACAAATTTACACTACATGCAATTGTCTTATTTTCTATCAACTTAAAACTCTTCACCATGAGCAAACAAATTGGAGCTATCAAAATTTGAGAGGTTATTGTAGAGGGTTGCTACATGATCTTGTAGCCTTAGATGGATTTTTTTTAAGTGCCATGGTTTTCAAGAAATTTCTTGTTGAAGTTTGTTGCCCCTTTGCACATTGGTCTCTTAAGAAACTTCATTGGTAGAATGTAGCTCAAACTGTTACAGCATGTTTGGGTGCAAAATAAGACCTTTCCTAACATAAAACCACCCATCTGGATGTATTGGAAAATTTGGTTTGGTCATACGACAAATTGAACAAAAGTTAAAACACTTCACAACTTTACACTACATGCAACTAACCCATTTTCTATCAACTAAAAACTCTTCAACATAGGAAAACAACTTGGAATTTTCAAAATTGAGAGAGGTTATTGTAGAGGGGCCCTACATGAATTTCTATCCTCCAACATAATGTGTCTATGTGTCATGGTTTCCAAGTAATCACTTGTTGAAGTTTTTTATTCCTTTCCGCTTTGGTCTCTTAAGAGATACTTTCAGCACAATGCATCTTAGACTATTTTGGAATGTTTGGGTGTGAAATAGGAACTTTCCTAGGATAACCTCACCTATTTGGACATGTTAGAATAGTCAGTTTGGTTGTACAGTTAAAAGAACAAAGTTACACCATTTTACAACTTTACACTACATGTAATTGACTTATTTTGCATCAACTAAGAACTCTTCACCATGGGAAAGCAAGTTGGAGATATGAAAAAATTAGAGAGGTTATTGTACAAATCCCCTGCATGATCTTGTAACCTCAGAAAAAATGTTTCTAAGTGCCACAGTTTCTAAGTAATCACTTGTCAAAGTTTTCTTCCTCTTTGCAATTTCGTCTCCTAAGAGACTTCATCAGTACAATGTAGCTCAAACCATTCCAACATGCTTGGGTGTGAAACAAGACCTTTCCTAGCATAACCTCGCCCATTTAGATGTGTTGGAAGATTTGTTTTAGTCGTACAATGAACAAAATAAAAGTTACACCACTTTACAACTTTACACTACATATAACTGACCCTTTTTTTATCAATTGAAAACACTTTACCTTGAGCAAGCAACTTTGAGCTATAAAAAAATGAGATAGGTTAGTGATTCCATACATGATCTCATATTATTAGATGGAATGTTTCTAAGTTCCACAATTTTTGAGTAATCACTCGTCGAAGTTTGTGTTGGATGTTGTGGATATGTCGTTGATATGTGGTTTTCATTGATGTCAACTCTATTAGCATTTGGTGTATCATAGGTTGTTTATGTCTAGGATATTGAGAAAATTGTAAGAGAAAGTGTTCTAGGTTCCCAGTGGAACTGTGTAGGTCATGAAGGCATCTTGTTTTGTACATTTAAGTTCAGTTGTTGTGGATTAAATGGTTTTCTGCTCAGTGTATCTAGATCATCTACTAGAAGTTTCAAAGGTCCGCATATAGATTTGGTCATGTTGTGGTCTAACAGTGTTTCTATGGTCTTTGTCAATATTCCTGAATAAAGTTTGTGTGATCTAAAAATCTTAGTTGCTACAAATGTTTCTCTATTATTTCTTGGTTCTCTTGGATGTTTCTAGATCGTGCTATATCTTTGTGGTACGTCCACATTGATCGGTGTGCTCGTGGTCATAAATTTTTCTTGCGTATGTTTAATTTTTCTTGTTCCTGGCCAACATGTTGGAAGTAGCGAGTTGTGGATCTTTGAGGAGGAAGTAATTGAAGTATTTTTGTATTGGAGTTGTTAATTTGGGTCTCCACTATGTTGTGGTCCACCTTGGTGGATTCACATTAAAAAAATTATTTGTAAATTTGGGCCGACATTGCAAATACATTTTATTTTCCTGGTCAACTAAGTTGTTGATGAAATCTCATGATGCAAATATATATGTGTGATTGTTTCATCAGTGTAGTGTGTGGAAAAGGTGATTTGTGTGTTGGGTTTGCTCTTATGTGTGTATGTGTGAATATCATTCAATTTCAGAGAAAAGTGTGAAGAAGATTGAGTGAAGTGTGAAGAGTGAAAAGAGAATGAGTTTTCTATGCTAAATTGGAACTATAATCAGGCTTGTGTAGAAGCTAATTTTTCAGTTCATACCCTCTGGATTTTAATCCTATTATGTATTGTTGGGCAGTGAGCCCCTTCTGTAATTGAGCTGTGAGCTCTACGCAGTGTGCCTAAATGCATGTGTATTCCCCTTTATTGATTTCATTATAATTTTAATAGGGTATAATCTTGTGGAATAACATCCATCGTGGTTTTTCCCCTAAAATGGTTTCCACATAAAAAAATCTTGGTGTTCTCTATTTCTCTCATGTGTTAATTGTTTATGGTTAATTGCTTATTCATCATATCCTAAGTAGATTCTAAAAAGTTTATCATTTTGTGACAACTAATTCACCCCCCCTCTCAGTTGTTTTTCCTTGTTTTTTCAACAATTGGTGTTAAAGCAAGTTCCTCTAAAGAATTCTAAAAGCTTGAGGTGATCTGAGATGGCAACATTCAAGAAGGACAGTCCAAGATTTGATGGAACTAACTACTTAGTGTGGAAATTCAGGATGCATTGTCACCTAAGGTGTATTGGTGAAGCATACTATAAGATTACAAAAGATCCATATGTTATTCCTTAGAATGGTACCTCCACTGCTAATGAGATCAAATATACTGAAAATAATATCAAGGCTATTGAAGCTTTGGTGAGTGCTCTGAGAGATTTGGAGATGGAAAATGTGGTAGGACTACAAATAGCTCATGAGATTTGGATGAATTTGGAAACTTTGTATGGAAGAGATGCACAAGTGAAGATAGCTAAGTTACAGAGTTTAAAAGGAAAGTATGAGAATTTGAAGATGGGTGAAGATGACAATATCACTTCTTTTATGCAAAGAGTAAATGAAATAATGATGGGTATTACATGTGTCTATGGTTCTCTGGATGAGGATGAAATTGTAGCTAAGATACTCAGATCCTTTCCTCCCTCCTACAAAGTGAAGGCTCATGCAATTGAAGAGCTCAGATCAATAACAAAGATGCCAAGAGACACTTTGGTTGGTAAGCTTGTTGGTTTTTAATTAAGTGAATTTGGTGAATTTGTTCCAAAGAATGAATCAACATTCAAGGCTATTATATCCAAAAGTAACAAGAAAAGATATGGTTTGGGAGAATGTTCCAAAAAGATATCCAAGTATTATGAAGAACTAAAGCAACTTGAAGATAAAGAAAGAGAAGTAGAAAAATTGGAAGCACTGATTGTAAAGAAAGAAGGTAGAGGAAAAGGTAAGTATGAAGGAGTGTTACCTATTAAATGTTTTTCTTGTAGTAAAATAGGTCATTTTGCATCAAGATGTCCTAAAAGAGTTCCTAGAACTAAGCCTAACAAGTCTAGATTCCAAAAGAAATGTTACTTTGTTAAAGAAGGAGTAACTAATGATGAGTTTGATAAAGACAATGGAAATGAAGATGAATGGGTTTTCATTGCTACTATTGAAAATTGTCTTGTGGCTATTGAATCTACTAAAGATGAGAAAGTTATTGCAGCCAAAGTTGAAGAAAAGGATGAGTGTGTTATTGATAGTGGATGCTCACAACATATGACTGGTGATAAAAACAAATTTGTAAGTCTAGAGAAGTATGATGGTGGTGTTGTAAGATTTGGAGACAACAATGCTGGTGTGATTCATGGTAGAGGTTATATTTATCTTGGTGGTAAGGATAACACTGACGATGTTGTTTATGTTGAAGTCTTGAAGCACAATATTTTGAGTGTTGGACAGATGGTGGGTAAAGGCTATGATCTACAATTCAAAGATGGAAGATGCAAGATACGTGGAAGCTCCGGCAATATGATTGCTACAGGAAAACAAACAAAAGGTAATATTTTTCATGTGAATATTGCTAGTGGGAGTTGTTTAATTGCTCAAGTAAATGAAAGTTGGTTGTGGCATAAGAGGCTATGTCATATAAATTTTGATAACATTTTCAAAGTAAGTTCCACTCAAGCAGTAAGAGATCTACCTAAGTTAGTGAAGCATGCCAACACAATTTGTAAGGAGTGTCAAATGGGTAAACATACTAAAGTCTCCTTCCAGAGCAAACAGTTTCATTCAAATGATTTACTAGAGCTGCTACATACTGACCTCTGTGGTCCCTCTAGAGTCAAAAGTATTCATGGAGAAAGGTACTTTATGTTGATTATTGATGATTACTCTAGAATGACATGGGTTTCCTTTTGAAGAGAGAACTATGAAGCATTGGAAAAGTTGAAAAGTTTCAAGGCTATAGAAAAGAATGAGAAAGGTCTGAAAATCAAGTGTCTGAGATCTAACAAAGGTGGTGAGTTCACCTTAAGGGAGTTCAACTCTTTTTGTGAAGAACATGGAATCAAAAGATAGTTATTTGCTTCCCGAACCCCTCAACAGAATGGAGTTGCAGAAAGAAAGAATAGAAAAATTTTGGATGCTACTAGAATAATGATGATAGAAGGAAATGTGCCCCAGACCTATTGGAGTGAAGCTGTAAGCACTTTTGTGTACACTTTAAATCAGGAAAATGTTAATGGCAATTCTGATAAAACCCCTTTCGAGCTATGGTTTGGTTACAAACCCACTATTAAATATTTCAAGATCTTTGGAAGCAAATGTTATGTCAAAAGAGATGATGATATAGGAAAGTTTGATGCAAGAAGCAATGAAGGAATCTTTTTAGGATACTCTACTAAAAGCAAGGCCTACCAATGCTATAACATAAGACTGAGAAAGATGGTTGAAAGTGCAAATGTCAGAGTTGATGAGGATTCTACTAAATCATCTAGATATTATGGATATGATTCAGATGAAGACAATACAAACAAAAGAAAAAATGTTTAGACACCAAATCTACTTCAGATTATTCCATATGTTTTAGAAAAACAACCTCAATTCGTTCTAGTAAATCAAGTAAGTCGAGAAGCACAGACAAGTGCAAGTATTGAAGGAAGATCAGAAGAATCAGAAGTTCAAGAAAATTCCAAACTCCAAGGTATGTAAAGATAAATCATTCTAAAAACCAAATTATAGGAGATAAGAATAAATGAGTGCAAACTAGAAGGAAGATTGCAGAAGAGTATTGTCTGATTTCCAATATTGAACCTAAAAATGTCACTAAAGCCTACCAAGATGAACACTAGATGGAAGCTATGAAGGATGACCTAACACAAATTGAAAAGAATGGCATGTGGATACTGGTTCCCAGGCCTAAAGACAAAAATGTGATTGGTACTAAATGGGTTTTTCAAAACAAGTTGAATGAATAAGGTGAGGTGGTCTAGAATAAAGCAAGAATGGTATGTAAAGGGTAGTCTCAAATGGAAGATGTTGATTTTGAAGAAACTTTTGCCCCTGTTTCCAGAATTGAAGTTGTTAGATTATTCCTTGCTTATGTTGCATACAAGGACTATAAATTCTATTAGATGGATGTGAAGTTGACATTTCTGAATGGAGAACTAGAAGAAGAATTATACATTGAACAATCAAATGGATTTCAGCTAACTAACAAGGAAGATATGGTTTTCCATCTAAAGAAAGCTCTCTATGGAATTAAGCAAGCCCCCAGAGCCTGATATGCTAGATTGGAAAAATACTTACTGAATCTTGTATTGACTAAAGGTATT
Organism: Sequoia sempervirens; assembly: GCA_007258455.2. Classification (NCBI taxonomy): domain Eukaryota; kingdom Viridiplantae; phylum Streptophyta; class Pinopsida; order Cupressales; family Cupressaceae; genus Sequoia; species Sequoia sempervirens. The sequence continues at coordinate 74,079,342 of VDFB02252616.1, forward strand.
GTTGATAGCAACTTATATTTCAAATTGAATCATGATAAAGAGTTAATTATAGAAGTCTTTGTTGATGACATCATTTTTGGAGATGACAATCTATGTATGAAGTTTTTTGATGAGATGAAGGATGAATTTAAGAGTATGATTGGAGAGATGAAGTTCTTTTTAGGATTACAAGTGAGCCAATTAGACAAGAGAATTTTCATATCTTAGTCCAAATATGTGAGAGAGCTACTGAAGAAATTTGGGATTGAAGATTTAGATCCTATTGGTACTCCCATGGTGACTAGATGTAAGCTAACATAGAATGATGATTTTCTTGAGGTGAATCAAACTAGATACAGGTCAATGATCAGTGGATTGCTTTATTTAACCTAGACTAGACCAAATATTATGAATGTTGTATGTATCGTTGCTAGATTTCAGGCTGATCCAAAAGAATCACATGTGACTGTTGTCAAGGGAATCTTCAGATATCTAAAAGGAACAATTGACTTTAGACTTTGGTATCCAAAGGATGATGATCTCACTTCGAGTGCATATACTGATGCGGATTGGGTTGGAGATGTAGATAACAAGAAAGTACTAGTGGTAGTTATTTCTTCCTAGGGAAGAAGCTTGTATCCTAGTTGAGCAAGAAGTAGAATTATATTTCTCTAGCTACTACTAAAGGAGAATATATTGCTGCTACAAATAATTTTACTCAAGTAATATGGATGAAACAAATATTGAAAGATATCAGGGTGGTATATGAAGAGCCTATTTCCATATACTGTGACAATTCAAGTGCAATAAATATTTCAAAGAATCTGGTACTTCACTCTAATACTAAAAATATATCAATCAAGTTTCACTTCTTAAGGGAGAAAGTGAATAAGAAAGAAGTTAGATTGGAGTATGTGTCTACCAAAGAGCAGATTGCAAAAATCTTTGGGTATGTGCAGGATCATGATGGGCCAAAAAGTGGCGATATGATGGGTGTGTAGGGTATGTGGTTGGTGACTTTTTTCTTACTAAAATTTGATGAAACAAAAATGGTTTTTAAAGGAGATTCTCATGTTTCCACCAATATAAATTATGTTTTACTTTGAATTTAATAAATAATTATTATTCATTTTCTATTTGAATTACGACTAAAGTACTGATTGATAGGTTGATTGTAAAACATCTATAGCTTTCAAATGGTATCACATTTTTTGAATCTGACATGCATCACATTATATTCTTTGCATACTATAGGATTAAAGAAAAATGAATTTCATGAATTTTTGACCAAGTTAAGGTGGTCAAACATACGAGTTTTTATATTTTTTAAAAGTTGTAATAAAAAATTCATAATTAATTATTTACCTAGAAAAGAATTACAAAAAAGTATGCATCACATCGAGACATGAGCCCTCTACTTATATCTAAAATATTATAAGAAAATATTATCATTAGAACTATTGTGGTTAGGGTGGTTAGACAGACACGCACTTATTTTTTCCCTAAAATTTAAGTACTATTGCATTGAAATTTTAAATTTTCACCAAATAGATTTTTTTTTTTCAAATAAACCTAGTAGTTTAGAAACTACATTCAATTTGCTACATATTCTATTTTTACATATTTTTGAAACAATATAGATAACTTATTCAAATTTTTACATCAAGTTGCCTAACTCTGATTTTTCTGAATTTTTTGCCACTTAAGGGCTTATTTTTTCCATGATGATCTTGCACATACCCCTTTACTAAACCATATTCGAAGGATACTTTTGAGTATCTCAGAGGAATGCTAGGGGTAATCACCCCTCCTGATATGAACTAAGAGATGCATTTACTTGCATCAATCTATGAGCTACATTGATATATTATGATTTGCATTGATGCCTTTGTGGCTACTACTCAAGGGGAGTACTCAGATGTGTAGATATGTGGTTTAGAGTGTGTATGGTTACCTTTTACATTGATGTCAAAGGGGGAGAAGTGTAATGTGAAAAAAAAAATTAAGGGTTGAAGAGCAATTGAGGAGATGAGTCAAAACCAAACGGAAAGCAAGTGTGTTAGATTGATGGTATTTTTCACATCATGTGTTGTCATCAATGCTAAAGGGGGAGATTGTTGGATGTTGTGGTTGTGTTACTAATATTTGGTTTCCATTGATGTCAACACTATTAGAATTTGGTGTATCATAGGTTGTATATGTCAAGGATATTGAGAAAATTGTAAGAGAAAGTGTTCCAGGTTCCCAATGGAACTATGCAGGTCATGAAGGCATCTTGTTCTGTACGTGTAATTTTAACTATTGTGGATTAAATGGTTTTCTACTAAGTGTATCTAGATCATCTACCAAAATTTTTAGAGGTCCATGTATAGATTTGATCATGTTGTGGTCTGACAGTGTTTATGTGGTCTCTGTTAGTATTCCTAAGTAAAGTTTGTGTGGTCTAGAAATATCAGTTGCTACAAATATTTCTCTATTATTTCTTGGTGCTCTTGGATGTTTCTAGGTCATTCTCTATCTTTGTGGTATGTCCACATTGATTGGTGTGCTCGTGATCAGAAATTTTTCTTTCGTATGTTCAATTTTTCTTGTTCTTGGTTGTCATGTTGGTGGTAGCGAGTTGTGGATCTTCGAGGAGGAAGTAATTGAAGTATTTTTGTGTCGGATTTGTTAATTTGGGTCTCCACTATGTTGTGGCTGACCTTGATGGATTCACATTAAAAAAATTATTTGTAACTTTGGGCCGACATTGCAAATATGTTTTATTTTCCTAGCTGACTAAGTTGATGAAATCTCATGATGCGGATATATATGTGTGATTGTTTCATCAGTGTACTATGTGGAAAAGGTGCTTCATGTGTTGGGTTTTCTCTTATGTGTGTATGTGTGAATATCATTCGATTGTAGAGCAGAGTGTGAAGAATATCGAGTGAAGTGTGAAGAGTGAAAAGAGGAGTTTTATGCGCTTAATTGGAACTATAATCAGGCTTGTGCAAAAGTTAATTTTTCAATTCATACCCTCTAGATTTTAATCCTATTTTGGATTGTTGGGTAGTAAGCCCCTTGTGTAATTGAGCAGTGAGCTCTAGCCAGTGTGATTGAATGCATGTGCATTCCCCTTTATTGATTTCATTATACTTTTAATAGGGTATAATTTTGTGGACTAACATCCACCGTGGTTTTTCCCCTATCAGGGTTTCCACATAAAAAAATCTTGGTTTTCTCTATCTCTCTGATGTGTTAACTATTTATGGTTGGTTTCTTATTCATCAGTTCCTAAGTAAAGTCTAAAATTTTTATCATTATGTGACAACTGATTCAACCCCACCCTCTCAGATGTCTGTCCTTATTTTTCCAACAGTTTGCTGCACCTTTGCACTTTGGTCTCTTAGTAGACTTCACAGGTACAATGTAGCTCATATTGTTTTGACATATTTGGGTTCTTAACAAGACCTTTTCTAGCATAAAACCATCCATCCATATGTGTTGGAACTATTATTTTGCTCATACCATAGACAAAATGAAAGTTACACCACTTTGTAACTTTACAATACATGTAACTGTCCCATTTTTCATCATCTGAAAACTCTTGACCACTTGAAAATGACTCAAAATTATCAAAAACTAAGAGATGTTATTATAGAGGGGCCCGATATGATCTAGTAGCCTCAGTTGTAATTTTTCTAAGTGTGATTATTTTGGAGTAATTTCTCGTCAAAGTTTTCTACACCTTTGTACTTTAGTCTCTAAGGAGACTTCACTGATACAATGAGGCTTGGACTATTTTAGCATGTTTGGGTGCAAAACAAGACCTTCCCTAGCATAAACCCACCCATCCAAACATGTTGGAATAGCCAGTTTGGTCGTATGACAAATAGGACAAAATTTGATAGAAGTTATCAAAAGCTGATAGAGATTATTGTAGAGGGACTCTACTTGATCTTGTAGCCTTAGACATAATGTTTTGAAGTGCCACAGTTTTCAAGTAATTGCTCATCAAATTTTTCTACCCCTTTGCACTTTGGTCTCTTAAGGGACTTCATTGGTACAATGTAGCTCAGACTTTTTCGACATGTTTGGGTGTGAAACAAGAACTTTCCTAGCATAAACCCGCCCATCTGTATGTGTTGGAATAGTGGGTTTAGTCATACGATGAACAAAATGAAAGTTATACCACTTTGCAATTTTACACTACATGCAACTGTCTTGTTTTCTATCAACCAAAAAATCTTCACCATAGGAAAACAACTTGGATCTATCAAATCTAAGAGAGGTTATTGTACAGGTCCATACATGACCTTGTAACCTTAGATGTTATTTTTCTAACATAGTTTCTGAGAAATAGCTTTCTGATGTTTGTTGCCCCTCTCACTAGTACAATTTGGAAAACAAATGACTGTGACTAAAATTTTTAGTTAGGACAACTAAATATGATTAAATTCTACTCATTTTTTCCAACACAGCTATAAATGACTAATTTTATCATTGGATAAAATCACAACTATAAATGACTAGTATTTTGCATCAAGCTTTGTTTTTTGAGAGAAAATATTCCTAGCCATCAATTTATGCTTTAGTCGACACCTATGCATACAAATTTATATATATTTTATAAATTCGTAACAAAAATCAAATGATATAAAACCACCATTTTCTCATGGGTTTTAACAACTAATTAATTAGAAGATATAGTCTCAAAAAACAAACAGAGTTTGAAGGGTTTTGAATATGGAGATATTGAGTAGTAATTAAAGGGATTTCATAGTGGAGGAATCTCCTACAATAGTGCTTCAAGGTATTGGTCTAGAATGTGCCAAATATATCCTTCTATTAGACAACTCCCCACCTAGAAGTATGTCTTGAGGATTTTGAGCTTTTTGTTGTGGATCATCTCAGAGGTAAGCAAACCATTCTTAAAAATTTTAAGGGTATTTGAAAAATTTGATGTTGGATGTTTTTGTGAAGTACTATTTGGCTATTTGAATTTTATGATGTTGGCTATTTTGTTACTAGATATCTAGGTATATTTAAAAATTTATGCTCTATATTTTTTTTATTGGTTGTTTGGGTATTTTGATGCTAGGTTTTCACTTGAAATGGGCATTTTAAAAAAATGGTACTATATTTTTTTCTAAGAAACAAATGAGGTCTCAACCTTTTCTAGTATTACACACAATTTTCTAAATTTTTATTGTTTTATCATTTTTCCTTGGCGTTAAAAAAATTTGATGTTCAGTGAATCCTTTTTTATTAACTATCTTGGTAATTAAAACAAAGGACATTGGGAATTTTCTTTATATGGGTATTTAAAAAAAATGGTATTGGGTATTTTTTGTTGTTGTCGAGTTATGGTTTACATTTCTAGGGAGGCCTAGGGTTTGTACCCTAGTCATGCTCTTACCAATGCTTCTGTTGGTATTTAAAAAATTAAATTAAATCTTGGGTCAACAAATTAGTTGTCTTGACAGGGTGTGCTATGATTTTGGATTGTATCCTAGAGTGTGTGGGAAGCTTGTGTAACTTAATCATTAAGGTATGTAAACTCGATCAAGGAAATTTATCCTATATAGCATGGGTCTTGCTTTAATAATGCTCATAATGGTTATAGCAGATTGCATTATTATAGTTTGTGGTAACCCAAGATTGCATTCAATTATGTAACAAACTTTCTCTATAGTTTAAGTTGTACACTTTTAAGTAACATTCATAAGACCTATTATTTTATTGTGGTTAGGGTGGTTAGAAAGACACCTACTTCATATTTTTTCTCTGAAATTTAAGTACTACTGCATTGAAATTTCAAATTTTCACCAAATAGATTTTTTTTTTAAATAAACCTAGTAGTTTATAAACTACATTCAATTTGCTACAAATTCTATTTTTACATATATTTGAAATAATAAAAATAACTTATTCAAATTTTTATGTCAAGTCGCCTAACTCTAATTTTTTCTGAATTTTCATCACCACTTAAGGGCTTGTTTTTTCCATGATGATCCTACACGTACATTTCACTTTCACCTACAATATAAACTAATTGTCATCCTCAACCTTTGGTAAAACAAGTGGAAACAAGTGTTGCAAGTCGTGAAGTGTGAATCTAAATGTAAAAATCTAAAGTCTAGATCATGAGTAAACAAGTTGGTAACGTTTGTATCAACGACCTATCAAGCAATTAGACTTAGTCAAAACATTTGATAAACATGTACTAGGATGCATCCTTCCTATAATGGACATCATTATCAAAAATCACCTTAGCTATGTTACTTGGGCAAGAGATATAAATAACATTGATTGTTTTTTTCATCTTTTCTTATGTTTTATCTTGTTGACCCATTTCTAGGATCTCTCGAGGATGTCTATCAAAATCTTTTAGAGATAAAGGAATGTGGCATTGATTATTATATTTCATTTTCCGTGCTTGTGGGATATTCTTGTAAAATAATCTTAGCGAATACTTAGTTGTGTGTAGGGAGGTCATTTTGAATATATAGTTGACTATTGCATATGCTTAGGTCCGAAATGTTCTAAAATTCTAAACTACATTCCAACAAGGTTTCCATTCATCAAGGTGTAAGGATTATCCTATCTATTTGTAGAGTCAAAGTACATCGCACTAGATACAACTTCATCCTAGTTATCGATACCTTGATGCATCATATCTATGTGATATCAAAAATAAAGAATGAAATGATGAAGTATCCCAATCCCTGAAACAAGCAAATCATCAATCTTCTCCTTATATCTAATAAAGTCTCAAAGAATCATAGACTTGTTGGACTTTTGAATCAATCTAAAAATCAATGGTTAATCCATTTGTCTTTTTCTTCTATTCTTGTTTTGCACTAACATGGTATCATGATAGTCAGCAAAAATAATAATGCATCCATCATGCATTCAAAAACCATCAACATACACACAACCTACATAATCATATCATAATCATCATCATATCACAAGCATGAAATCATCACATGGTAAATACACAAAAGAGAAATGCACCATCTCATAGAATGTCATATAGAAAGATACTAAAAAGGAGAATAAACCATCAATTGTGTTGCATCCATAACATATATCATACATGGAATATAATATAAACATTGCATCATATCATATGCATAAATAAATAAAATGCATCCATAACATAAACATTTGCATCCATCCATAGCATGTGCATCCATACATAAATATAAAGCATGAAATAAATGAAACATCACATCAAAATGATAGAACATCATATCATAATCGAATCGGGCCATCTCATATATATATCAAAAAATAAATGTCATGGTAGAAAGTCAAAATTGATGTGTAAATGTCATCAAAAATAGATATAGAAGAGGCTATCAAAAAATAGTTGATGAATGTATATACATGTAATAATTAGGGTTGTACATCAAAAAAGTGTCTACAAAAGTGCAAGGCTAGCCTCCAATTTTTTTTCATCATACTACGATGGGTCCTGTTGACAACTCCCTGAGGGTTGCCCAACTACGAGACCTCCTGAACCACTCAACTTGACCCTACTCTTGTGCAAAAACTCTGGATGTTGTCATGCTCTAGGCACTACCCTATGGTGCAAGGTGTGGTAATAAGAGGCCTCCACCATCACATCTCCATACATTTATGCTGGGACCTAGCCCTATGTATGCATAGTCATAGTATCTAGTTTCTTCCTATGTCTAGTCTCTTGAGTGAGCTAGATAGTGAGTTGTTGGACCTATTGTTGGTCTTGATCTTGCTCTCTTTTCACCCTCTACACCTCTGTGTGGGTTTCATCCATCTCCCCTATCAGCTATTAAATCTACTGCAATAGCTAATCTCAATGTATAGTGAGTTCCTGTATCTGTGCATCTTGAGGGTATGGACCCTGACCCTATTGTTGTTGACGTGGTGGGGATGGTGGTTTGAATGGGGGACCTAATGGTACATGACCTAGGTGCCAACCATCATTCCCTGGCTGTTGGTGCTTGTCTCTGAACACCTATCCATCGTGTCATCTTTGTGATCATGTCCATCTCAAGGAGGTTGTTGGTGCCCCCTCCCCTATCCTCTGCCATGTCCCTCTCCCCTACCCATACCAGGTACCTCTCCCCTACCCCTACTAGGTACCTGTCCAATAGCGAGATATATCAAACGAATGGATGCAAGCTATAACCACCATGTATTGCATGCAATTATGGTGCATGCATCGTACAGTCCATTGGAATACACCCGTGGCTAGGGCACAAGATATTGGAAATCATCTATAGCCACCTAGAGTGGAATCTATGGCCCCCAGTCAGCCTCTCTTGTGGTACGTACAAATATGACCTTGTACTTTTGTGGGACATCTTGAATGTCCCAAAACATCAAGAAAACCAATTCAAGAGGTACCTCTTGATCATCATGTGCTCCCACCCCTACATATATCTAGTCTATCTAGAAAATAACAATTGTTGATGATCATCGAACCATGGAGGTACATGAAACCATGGTCTCCACCAAAATATTGTAATATCATCAATAACCTGTCTCTAGTATGGGATGCCTACTGGACCTATATGATGGAGCATGATCATGGCTTTGTAATGGTATACAATATGATCATTCATGTCAACATTTTCCCAAGTGATGATCGGTCTAAGCATGATAATCTATTCCCAAGCCCAGATATGTAAAAGTGTGATGTCAGCCCCTATGCTTTGTCCATCCATGTAAATGACCCGATGCATATCATGATATAGGGACACAAGTATCATAGGGCCCTAGGTAAAAAGAGTCATATCTATGACCAAGGGTTCATCCCCAACCAATGTTGAAGCACTAACCTCACTTGTTGGACATGAGAACTCCACAAATCAAAGCTCCAATAGTCAGGGTTAGGTTTGGTGCATGTCCTCTCTAATCCTATAGGTCAAAGTAAACCCATAGTATTGGTTTACATTTCCGTTGAAGGAAAATTGAAAAAATGCTCCCATGAATTTTTTTTGGGTTTTTAAGGGTTCGCACGAAGGGGGGGTTTGTATGAACCCAAAAAGGGGTTCGCTCAAATCCTCCTTCGAGCAAACCCCTTTTGTTGATGTGACCCCTTTTCTACATGTTTTCTTAAATGAAAACAAAAAAATTCAAAAACAAGGTGGGTTTGAGTGAACCCCCTTTCGCTCAAAGGGTTTAAGGGGGGTTCGCTTGAATCCCCCTTTTTTGCCCTTCTCCCCCTCTTCTACCAAAATTTTGCAAAAAAATTCCTTTCAAATTTGAGATTGAGGATGGGTGATGGTAGTCCTTATAATGATCTATCCATTGAATATAATTTTAATATATTTTGGTTTTATTATGTTTTTTTTTTTAGTTTAAATAAACATAAGTTTTTCACTAAAAATCAAACTCTTTGTTCTATACATGTGAGAAAATAGTAGATAATCAAAATAATATTCTGAAAAATATGTTCGGGCTACGTATTGGTGTCCTTAATCTAGTAAAAAAATTATAATTTGTATACATACAAAAAAATTATGTTGTTTACGGTTTGCCTATGTCAAAATTGTAATTGGTTTGACTTCAAAACTTGATTAAGAAAAAATAATTCAAAACACTATGAAACCAAATGAACTTACTAGATATTGTAGTTACAAAGCTAAATTCAAAAGAATAAGAAATTTATCCTTCATAGAAAAAAATTATATTATTTATGGTGAGCATCACTCTTTTAAAATGGTGTTTATTGATAAAAACTATTTTTTGAAGGAGATGGAAAAAGAAATGCAATATGATTCAAAAAATTTTAAAAATATATATTTAGAATCTACAGACAAAATTTCACAAATCACTAGTTTGCATCATCTTCAAATTCCTCATGGTTTAGCAGCTATAGGTGCCTGAATGTGAATATTTAGTTTTAAAAAATTAGTTTAATGTCGAGTTTGGCAAAAAATTATAAACCAGTATTGTGGAATCACCCGTCAATTTGAGCAATCTCTACCCAAAGGATGTCCACACCAAGTACGTCATAATAGTTCATCGTCCCAATGTCCACATCATAGATCACTCACTTGTTGTAGATCAACACTTGAAAGATGCATCATACATCCTCTAGCATAACAATCACCTCCCCAATAGGCAGGTGGAAGGATGAAGTCTCAATGTGCCACCTCTCAATCAATGTTGTCATCATGACAAGGTGTGTCTTGATCTCGGGCATCCGAGCCATGAACCCTAGCTTGATTGCTCCTAGAAACATCCTCACATGGTCAATCAAATCTTGAACGTGGGACAAAATGTCAAGTCAACACTCCCTTGACAGGATTGGTTGAATGATCTCATGCACAATTGAACCGAACCATGTTAAAATTTTTGAAAAAACTATAAAAATTTCAAGTCTAGAACCCTAAATTTGTACAAGTGCCCCTATTTTCAAAAGCATGACAATATTCAGTGAGCGACGCTATGCTAAAACTCAATATCAATGTTTGCAAAAGCACGTCAACTTTTCAAAAGCGACACTGGACCTAAAGAGAAAAAATGAACTCCTTGCAAAAGCGTGACACTATTTCAATAACACTACTAAACCTTAAAATTGACTGCAACACCCTATACAAAAGTGTGTCAACTTTTCAAAACCGATGTTATCCCTATCTAAGAAAAAGTGACACTATTTGAAATAGTGTCACTACTCTGACAAAAGTGTCATCAACCGATTCAAAAGTGATGTTGTACAACACCTTTGTTTGACCAATTTGACCTAGCATTAATGAGATAAAAACTTAAAAAATGGTAAAAAAAATTATTTATGTACCGAAGGTCCTACTACTACTGGTTGGTACTCTCATACCCTATTTGTGAGGTGTTGTGGGAGCTCACGATCTGCCATTTCACCAAGATGTTAGAGCAAAAACAACATAATCTCACTAAAGCTATGTGTGGAAATGAATTGACCCCTTTAGCTCTATTTAAGCATCAAAATTAGGGTTTCTTTCCCTAATTTGAAAGGGTAAATGGCATTTTGATCCTATTTTATCAATTTATGATCTATGGGGGGCTATTTTGAGGTGTATTTCATGTTTATGAGTTTGTTTTCCTATCCCGAGGCCTATTTTCTGCACCTAAATCAATTTTGAACCTTTCCCACAATCTTTACTTGAAAATTAAAAATTTTGTCTGATCTCTCAAGGGGCTAAGGTACCAACTTAAGTCCTTCCACTGGGGTAACAATGGGGCATCCAAAAAATAAAGATTTTTTTAAATTTTAATCTAGGCATCAACATCATTCTGAAGGGCATTAGTCTTTCAACCAATGTAACAGGTAAATTGCTTCAAAGAGGGACAAAATGTAGACACTTAAAATAGTCCTGATAGCTAATGCACACTTGAATCTGATTAAGATTGGGAAAGGGCTAACATTCCATATCAATGCAACAACAATCACCTAATGGGATGAGATTGGAGGCTTTTAACTAGGTTCCTTTATGCATTACTTGATAGTTTATGTTTAAGTGGATTCTTTGTTCTATGTTTTCAAGTATTTCATTGGGATTATAGCTTAACTAGTTAAGTATTGCTTAGAATTGGATCTAGTGTATTTAGCTTGTTTTATGATTATAGTCACAACTAGATCTTAAATAGTAGCCACATTTGTGATCTACACTTCCATAGCATTCACCTGATCCTTAATAGCTTTTGTTGTAGTAGGTCACTATAGATAGAAAAGGTATAATACCTTTGCCTCTTCAATGCATTTTTGCATGTTTTTAATACAAGTCTTCAACTTCTCATGCCCCTTTGCATATTTTATGGAGGCCTCAACTAATTTTTTGTTTTGAATTTTCTCCTTAGCTTGCTTCTCCATATAGGAAAAGTGTTCCTTAAAGGAATCCATCAACTATTTGATCTAATAAGTAGGTGGCAGAGAGGAATCTCAATTGGCATTAGGAATTTCACCTTCTAGGATCTTTATTACCTCTCACAATGTTTCAGTGCTATCAACTTGTTGTTTCAAAATTTCTTCCCTTTTTGAATAATGAAAGATATCACCAAGTTGAAATTTTTGCAACGATGATATATTTTCCATATCAAATTTCCCATCAAACACAGGAAGCTATAGCAATTGCAGAGAAATTTTAGGTTGAATATGCTTTTGTTGTGCTAGGAACTCTTTGATAGATTCAATGGGGGATGCAAAAATATATGCTCTTGGAGATTCATGTGAATGGTCTTTAGAAGTAGTTGTATCTTCTTTCATTTGTTGGTCCTACTCATTAGATATTTCTAGAGGAGGGCTATCATGCATAGGATTCTTAACATGCACTTCATCTGGTGTTTCATGTTCTTCTCTCTAAACTTTAGTTTCTTGCTATTCAACATTATGCTCGGGAGACATATGAGGTTGTTCCTAAACTTTAAGCATTTTCATCTCCTCAATGATTTTATTTGTTATTTCTTCAGTCTCCTATACTATGTCTCTATCTTCCTTGTCCATATTCATGGGAGTATCTTGTTGGAAAAATGAAGAAGATTGACTAGCTCTAAAAATTTTGTGTTATCATTGATGTCACCATTATTGTGAATACAAGTCTAAGACTGTGACTAATCTAGTATTTTGGTCTAGTGTCTGAATCGGTATTCGTGTTTCTTTCTCTGGTATTCTTGTCCACACTCCTTCGCAATTAACTATTATCACTTACGGTTTTGGGAAATGGTTAGTAGGTGTTGGGAGCATGTACTTATAGGATCTTATGTATCCATATGCTTGTATGGTATATTGACATTTCTCTAGTGTTTGTAAAAGTGTTATTAGGTCTATCCTTGGCTGACCTAATGAATGGTGAAATATTTTTTGGTTATGCGGATATGTGTGTGACCTATCCTAGGTTGATGCCGACTTGATAAAGCATGTTGGGAAGATTTTGGAATTGTTTGAAGCTGACTACTAGCATTTTTTGTAAATATGATGTGCATCTAATTAGGTCGACGTAATTGATGCTTGTGAAGATAATTGAGTATATATATTGGATAAGGTTGAAGATTAAAGTGTGTGAGTGCAAATTGGTGTTAATGTGCGATAGTGTGTGTGACTCATGAAGCAACAACAAATGTGAAGAATAGAAAATATAATGAAATGTGTTAAGTTTGTATATTGAGCATCATTAGAACTATATCAAAATTTGTTAGGTGCATTTTTGTCAGTTCATTTTGGCTGTAAAGCCTTCTTTTGTTATGTAATTTTTTTTGTAGGCAGTGAGCCTCCCTATAAGTAGTGAGCCTTATCTTTTCTATTCTAGAACAAACTTTATATTCTGAGTTAATCCTCACTGTGGTTTTTCCCTCACTAGGTTTTCCACGCAAATCTGGTGTTCAGTGTGCTATCTTACATTATGTTTTGTATCTCCTACTTATGCTTAATAACATAACTGTGGATTTGTGGAATTGATATGTGTTGATGTTTTAAATTTGAATTTAGGTGACAACAGATTCACCCCCCACCTCTTAGTTGTCTTGCATCCTTTAACAATTGGTATCAGAGCTTTGGTTCCTTGGTGAAGAGCTCCAGACTGCTCTTGAGGATCTTGACAAAGTGGAAAGAGAAAACAAAGATATGAAAGAAAATATTGATGATGCAAATGAATGTGTCTGAAAGTTGAAAGAACAGCTGAAGAAATTCAAGGAAAGACATAGAGAAGTAAGTGAGCAACTAAAACAAGAGATAATTGGACTGAAGGTATTGGTAGAAGAAAAAAAAGAATTGAAGAATGTCTGAATACAATGGTGCAGAATAAAGCTAATGAATGCACTAGACTTGAACAAGAAGTGGTGAATCTGAGGATTGAATTGGAGAAGGGAAAGCTTTGTGAGAACAATTTTAAATCTAGCTCCGATAAGCTCGAGGAATTTCTTGCAAGACAAAAATCAAGTAAAGACAAAGCTAGTAGGGGAAATGATGCAGATGAAAGTTCAAAGGGAAATAAAATGACTCAGGACAAAGGGAAGTAGAAGAGGAAGTTTGCAAGAAGATAGCCTGTGAGACAATCTAATCCACAAAGGTATCCTTCTTTTAATGGTGCTTGTTTTTCATGTAATAGATATGGTCATAAAGCAACAGAGTGTAGAAGTAGAATAAATCAGTTTCCTGGCTCTTTCTCTGGACAATTTTTTTCATGCAAGAAGTTTAGACATAAGGCTACTGAGTGTAGATCTTAGGTGGGAATGGTCAGTAGGGTGATCATGAACAAATTTCATGGAGACAAAATGAATCAAACCTTTAATGGCTACTGCTATGCATGCAACAAATTTTGACACAAGACAAATCAATGTAGTTCGAGAGGTATTGGAGGTCAGAATAATTAGAAAGGTGTTGTCTAATATAATTGTAATAAACTTGGACATATCTCAAAGTTTTCTAGAAGAATAGAAAGTAGTATGCTCCAGTAGAGAAGAATGATCCAGTAAAGAAGAATGACAAAGAAGAAATGAAACAAGAGATGAACAAGATATGGAAGAACCTGAAAGCATTGATGGGTCTATGCCCTCATCCAGTACAAATGACTTATTCAGGAATTAGGTCTAGCAAGGCCTTAGGGGGAGTGTTATCAGAAAAATCATAAAACCCCCTGTTGTATGGTGTGTCAAAGGTTGGCACGGGGATGGAATGTGAAAAATGGGCATTTAGAGGTTTTGGAAAAAGAACTGGAAGAAAACATGTTGGCATAGAAGTTTGTAGACCAATTTATGGTTTCTTGTGCTGAGAATGTTGTTTTTAGCAACTTTTTGGTGTTTTCCACATTTAATGAATGGTTAGGGAAAATTCATGGTGTATAAGTTGAAAACTTGTGAGTCTTCTTGGTTATTCAAGCATTTAAAGAACCTAAGTGATCTTGGAAGTGATCTTGAAGTGAGTGTGAAGTAATTCTAGAAAGATTTCAAAGAAATTAACTCAGGCAATCAATAATTCGTTTCTCTATTTGCGATAAGGGTAGAAAAGGAAATTCGAAGAAGTCTCGAATAATGAATTGAAGAAAGCAGAGAAATGGAAAAATAATTGAGTGATGACATCCCTCTGAAGTTAAAAGGAGTTGAACTAGAAGAATTTGATCATAAGATGAAAGAATTGGAACTACGGCTAAGCCAAGTCGAATTGCAGAACATCAAAACCCTAGGTATGGATTTGTCGAGTGAATTTTCGTGGATTGTCGATAAAGAATTTATCGTGTTCTTATTGAATCTTAATAAAAATAGAAGAATTATATTGGAAAAACCATACTTGGTTACAAAGGAAGCGATCGAGGTAGTCACTGGTTTATGTAGTATCGATGACCTTCCTAGAAAGAAAACTACTAAATACAAGGATGTGGAGGAATTAACAAGTATTAGAAAAGACCCATGAGCTTTATAGATAGACACTCTTGAAGATCTAGCTGTGAGGTATTTGGCATACTACATTTCTTATAAGATTTATTTTAGAAACTGTCAAGGTTCCACATCGGCTATTGTTGTTCATATTGCAAACATGATGGTTAAGGAGAATAAGAGGTTTGATCTATGTAGCTTGTTACTTGAAAATATTTTTGAGAATATTCGAATGTCTATATTTGAGGGTTATCCCTTTCATTTCGGATCGTTGCTAGTATGTTTGGTGTTTTACTTTTTAAATTCCATACCGGGAAGAGATAATGTGGTATGGGAATCTAGGATTTTGATTGGAAAGTAGATTTATAGGTATCTTAAGACATTATCAGACAATGGAAGTATGTTTAAATCCTATTTCACAACATTGAAATCAAATCCTTCCTCCAATATATCTGTATTGAGTCAGTTTGAGATGGGATCTTCCTCTAGTAAAAGAGAATTGGAGATTGTCATTACTGAATTCCCTCCAAAATCAAAGAAGAAAGCTATAACTAAAGATATCATTGACATTTCAGATGAAAAGGAGAATGTATCCTCTGATGATATCCAGTCTATGTTGATTAAGGGGAAGATGAAGCTTGGTGAATTATAGAGTGCAACCTCTCCTATTGAAAGATTGAAGATTGATGATGAGTTGGTAGAATACCTACTTTGAAAAGGTATTTATGTATCAACTATTTCTAATTTCTTGCCAAACAATCTTGTTGAGATTGTTGAAGAAAGAATGTTTCTTGAAGGTCTGAAAGGACAAAAATTTGAAGCTTTGGTTGAGAAAAGGTGTAATAAAACTAAAGGGAGATTAGTTGAATTGATTGTGGAGACAAAGAAGTGTATTAAAGAGATATCTGATATTTACAAGTATTTTCTCTTGTGGCCTACTGTGGTAGACAATTTCAGGAGCAAAATTGAAGCAATTAAGTCTAAAGTAAACAGTATTGGAAATAATTTTAACATCTTCGAAGATAAATAAGGAAAGCAGAGGTTGAGAGTTGGTGAACTACAAGCTGAGCCAGTTTTTGTGCAAAGGCAGAGAGATGATGTCGTGAAGACCTTTTGGCTTCTTAAGAAAATTGCTAAGGTCCGGTTTGAACATCTATCCAGGATTATTGCTGATACTGAAGATATTAAAAGATAGAGTTTGTCTTTTTCACCATCTTGGGCGTACTAGAAAGCATCTATACTTGAATGGAGTCTACTACTTTCAACTGGAAGAAGCTGTGTCCAATTCTTAACAATTTTTTAGGTAAAGAGTGTTATCTTTACTTGAATCTTGAATGTTTTATTTATGTTGTGTTTTTATGGTATAGAAGAAGAGAAGGGGAAGCAAAGTGAAGTTTTTGGAATCTTTGTGATTCTTGATGTCACCATTTTTGCATACATATTTTTGGCCTCCCTTTGCCATTGATGTCAAAGGGGGAGAGATTGGAGTTAGGGGGAGAAATTGGAATTGGAAAGTTTTTTTTTATATGCTAGGAGAGTTTGACGAAGAATATTTTTGTTACATGTTGCCATCAATGACAAAGGGGGGGATTGTTAGAAAAATGAAGAAGATTGACTATCTCTATAGTTTTTGTGTTTTCATTGATGTCACCATGATTGTGACTAGAAGTCTAAGACTGTGACTGATCTGGTATTTTGGCTCGGTGTCTGAACCAGTATTCGTGTTGCTCTCTCTGGTATTCCTGTCCGCACTCCTTCGTAGTTAACTATTATCATTTGTAGTTTTTGGAAATGGTTCATAGGTGTTGGGAGCATGTACTTACAAGATATTACATATCTAGATGCTCATATGGTACATCGGCATTTATCTAGTGTTTGCAAAAGTGTTATTAGGTCTATCCTTGGCTGACCTAATGAATGGTGAAATAATTTTTGGTTATACGAATATCTATGCGACCTATCCTAGGTTGATGCCGACTTGATAAAGTGGGTTGGGAAGATTTTGGAATTTCTTGAAGCTGACTACTAGTATTTTTGGTAAATATGATGTGCATCTAATTAGGCCAACCTAATTGATGCTTGTGAAGAGACTCGAGTATATATATTGGATAAGGTTGAAGATTAAAGGGTGTGAGTGTGAATTGGCGTTGATGTGTGACAGTGTGTGTGACTAATGAAGCAACAACAAATGTGAAGAAGAGTGAATATAATGAAATGTGTTAAGTCTGTATATTGAGCATCACCAAAACTGTATTAGCACTTGTTAGGTGCATTTTTGTTAGTTTATTTTGGCTATAAAGCCTTCTTTTGTTCTGTAAATATTTCTGTAGGCAGTGAGCCTCCCTATAAGCAATGAGCTTTTGTATTTGGGCAGTGAGCCCTTGGTAGTGAGCCTTATTTTTTCTATTCTAGAACAAACTTTATATTGTGAATTAATCTTCATCGTGGTTTTTCCCTCATTGGGTTTTCCACCTAAATCTGGTGTTCAGTGTGTTGTCTTACATTCTATTTTGTATCTCTTGTTTATACTTAATAACATAGTTGTGTATTTGTGGAATTGATATGTGTTGAAGTTTTAAATTTGAATTTATGTGACAACATATTCACCCCCCACCTCTCAGTTGTCTTGCATCCTTTAACATATCTATTCTCTGCTTTGATCTTAGTTCTTGAGACTATTTCTAGAGGATTTTATCTTTCTCTTCTTGCAATAGAAGAACCAATATTTTTAATTGGTTCTTTCTTCAACTCATCATCTACCTCAATTGCTTTCTCCCTTTTCTCTCTCAAGACTTGAGCAAGGCTCTTCAGAGTAATATCAATGATTTTTCTAAGAGTCACATTGTTCATGATCATGTACATTATTATTTCTCTCTCAATTGTTCTTTGGTCCTCAAAAGGGACATCAGGGTATAGTGCAGTACTTTCTACTAGTGATCCATTACTTACAACCCCATTTAGGATTGCTTCCAACTATACAAGCTCATGTGTAGTAGGTGGCAGTGGAGACTTCTTGCTCTTCTTCTCCTTTCCTTTCCCTTTAGGCTTGGAAATACCTTCATCACCCTTCTCTTCTTCTTCCTCCTATGTCTCTTTATTTTTATCCTTCTTTCCTTGGCTTGTTGCTTGGGTCTTTCATGCTTCTTCTCAGCAGATTTAGTCTCAAATCCAACCTTTTTCTTAGCAATATCTTTGGTGGATTTGGTAAGCTATAGAGGAGTAGTAGAAGCAAATGTTGATCTACTTGATCTTCTAGGACTTTTCTCTACAACAGTTTCCTTAGGATCTGAGACAATGTTCTCTATAGCTTGGGTATAGGTTTGTGCTTCTAACATAAACACTCGTGAAAGACCAATTTTTTGGAAAATCTTTTCAATCCTTTTCTCATGAGTGCCTTCCACCTTCTTTTGAATAATATTATCCATTATTTCTTTGTAAGTCCCAAATATTTTTGATTTAGAATCCTTGGGTCTGTTCTGCAAATTTTTGCATACATGCTTTAACTTCATTCTCATAAAGTTCATAAGGAAATTGAGGAATCCAGGATTCCTAAGTTCCACATCTTCAATGTAGCAATGATATTTATCCACTAGAAAAGTTATCTCATCCTTATGTTTCATTACCACACTAAAGGGAATTATTTCCCTACTCTGCATTACTACTTGTGAGTTCTTGACAAAACCCCCATATATTGTGGTGCAAGCCTAAGTGTCATTGAACCCTCTGTAGTGTAGAAAAATGTATCCCTTTTACATTTTCACACTTGTTTGGGCCCTCATAGTTAATTTGGACTTTAAAATTATGCCTTATTTTAGTCTTGTAAAGTGTACCCATTTACACTTTCACACTTGTTTAGGGATCCTTTAATTAATTGAGCTTAATATTACCTTAATTGGCCCTTTAATTCATTTACCAAGCCTATTTTATTAAATTTTCCGAAGAAGAAACCTGACATTCATTAATTCCTTAACATAACACTTCTCATTGTGTAATGTGTATCCTAGGTTCAGGGACCTACGACCCATTCACCCATGGGTGAATGGGTCTTCCTTTTAACCTAGGACCTAAATTTAAATTATGTTTTTGGTGATATTTTAACATATTTAAATCTATATTCAGATGGCTTGTGATATTAAATTTCAAGAAATTGATGATACATATAAATATAAGGTTATTTCACTATGTTTCACCTAAGATTTTCAACCTAACAATTTTCAATTAAGTATTCCTATACCAAGGTTGATTATCAAGAGAAATTCAAGGCATTTCAAGGTAGATTTATTGGAGATTTATTGCAACAATCAAGATCCAATTATCATGTCAAATTCTTCTTGCATCATGCATGTTTTTGGAGCTAATATGGTGGTGTAGGTTTCATGATCCATTTAAAAATTCAAAGCATTATTTCAAGTCAAGATTCAAGGTTGAGGATCCACATCCATTGAAACCATTTCATGCAAGTTGCAAATCTACATTCCAAGGCTTATGCAAGGGTCTTTTCAATGGTAACATTACTTTATTCATTCTTCATTCTCTCATTCATGATTTTATTCATTTCAAGGTTTGATTATCAAAATGGGGTTTGAACAAAGAAAATCCCCATTCACCAAAAAAAAAAAAATTCCCTCTTGATTTGTGATTTTAGATTTAGGTAGAAGAAATCTTGAAGACCTTTTGAAGATCAAAATTCAAGTTGTCAAAGTTACAAAAGGTTGTCAAAAGTTGTCATCATCTCATGGAAACTCATCTACATAATTTATTTTTCATATTTTCAAACCTAAAACCTAGGAAAATTAGAAGACTTAGATATGTAGTAGAGCCTCCCAAAGTTTGCAGAAAAACTCTAACTCATGACCCATTCATCCCTGGGCGACTGAGTCCTAGATCAACTTCAGAAATTAACTTTTGGTGACTGGCACACATGATTTTACCATGTTCTTTGCTTTCAATTTTGTTTGTTGGTTCTATTAGTATTGAGCTTAATCTAGTTGTTCCAAGTGTTACATTATAATTTGGTGTTGATTTACTATTTGTATTTTTTCTCTCCAAAGTGTTGTTTGACTAGGACCCCCGTGCCGACACAAAAAGGAAAATCGAAGATTCCTCCATAGAATTGATTTTGGAATAAGGGATGTTAGTCAATTCTTTGTGGGGATCTCATTTCTTAATGAAAGTAGGAATATAGGTCCATCATAACCCGATTTCCCTTCTTTCCATATTGATGCACCTATTTTTCATCTTTTCATTTTGGTGAACCCGACTTTTGAGCATTGTTATTTTATAATTTTGGAGTCTATTTCAGCCCTAGATCTAGATCTCACATTCATTTGTATTGCATTACATTGAATTTAATTTCATTTAAGGTTGTTTAAACTAGCATTAACTTTGCATCTCATTTAGGGTTTTAGAATTGCATTTTTTCATTCTTTAAATCTAAAAAATACAAAAAAATGAGTCATTTTGTAAAGAATTTATAAAGCATTGCATCATTATTCATTTACATATGTGTCATTAAAATTCAAATTAGCGTAGTTGATTCTAAAATTAGCATCACTCTATAGTGATGCTGCCAAAGTCTAAATTTCAAAAAGGTATAAATGCATCAAAAAGTCAAATTTCAACTCAAGTTTTGGATCACATACCAGTGGTCCTGCACCTAGAAGCCTCTGGTACTCTTGAACCCAGTCAAAAATGTGTTATGGAAGCACTTGTTGTGCTACTTCATCAGAGGGTTAGAGCTCAAAATGCAAGAAATCAAGGTGTGAATACACAAATGAATTGAAAGTGACCCTTCCTTACCTATGTATGCTTGAAAATTAGGGTTTTTGCCTTAATTTAACCATGAAGATAGGGTTTTTCATCATTTTCACCAACTTTTCCAAATTGAATATTATTTTGCATCATTTTTCACATTTTTGGCATAATTTTTAATTTCCTAGAGCCTTTTTAGACCCCTCGAGCAGCCTTTTAACCTTTTTCAACAAATCAACCCAAAATTCAAAATTTCTACTTGATTTCTCAAGCAAGCAGGGAACCGGTTTATTCCTTGAGCTAAGGCAGTAGTTGGGCATCTAAAAATCAGATCTTTTTTAAAATTTAAGCAGCAGTTTTTATCCAAAGAGTATCAATCTTTGAACTGAAGTAGCAGGTACCTTGCTTCAATATCTCTAGGTGAGTGTATTTAATTGTGATATGATATCTTCTTGCTCCGCTCTGACCCAATCTAAATCTAGCTACAAAATAGGAAATACATTATTGTGAGGAAGTACCATATTGTTGCATGGCGCGATGGTAATTGTCATACTTTTCAATCAATTTAACTTCCCTAGCAGAGTCACTAAAAATCTGTTAGTAAATGAAATGGCTCATGATAAATATACTTAGACAAATGACTCTAAACCCAAACTAAGCACAAACAAAAATTTGCAACAACTTTGAAAAGACCACAACTGTATTTGTGGCTTTTCTTTGAATTTTTCTAAGGTACAACTCCCTCATAAGATTTTCAATGAATTTTCCTAATCTAAAGAATAAGGGTATGCTTTTAACCAAAAAGAAAAAATGGTTACTAACGCTAGTCCATAAATATGAAGCTAACACAGGAAGTAGAGACCAATGCCATCAAGGATCAATACAAAGATTGAAAGCTTATGACTATCCAATCAATCAAATAAAATCATACTGTCGTAAATGAATGTCACACAACTTATCTTTCAAAGAAGACATAGCTACATGGTATGCGTAATTCCAAAATCAGCATACAAGCATCATTAAATTCATAACAGATAGATTACAAATCATTATAGTCTGAAATAAATTCCAATCCTTCTCGAGAATACCCCTAGGTGTATCTTTGGAGAAAAAGAAAAAGTCACTCTTTTGGTTCCCAATTTCAAATTTATAGCAAGGGCCAAGCTATTTTATGGTCATCAAAACCATTATCAAATTAGTAGCTTCTTATTTTCCAACATTTCTTAAAAATAACTAAATCAATTGGAAGAATTGATCTTGGTAGAGGAATAGACATCGATAAGAAGAAACTGATCTTAATCACACCAATAGGAGATGAATGACCTTTCACATAGCCAAACAATTTATGTGACACCCAAGAATATCAAGCAGTAGCACGTGTATGATGCTTGATGGGAAATTGTAATTTAAATCAACTCAAATCAACCATAAATTGGAATTAAATTGTCATCTCATCATACTTAGGAGAACACACCAATGTCCAACCAATCCTCTATAAATTCCACTAGCATCACCTTTCTTTATCAATCAGTAGCATAAAACATGCAGAGCTCTCAGGGTGATGAAAACTCTACCAATGACTTCATTGTGGTGGAAGAGATTGAATGCAATCCACTATTTAGGTATGTATCAGACCAACTGAAGGAGTTTTTCATGGTGAGAAGCAAAGTAGAAGAGGAAGCACTCTACAACATTCTGGGTGAGGCATTCCTGAGCCAAGCCCATGTACACAACACGACCATGTTGGAGCACTTCATATACACTATCATTAGGACCTCTGGCTACTATGACTAGGGAGTGTGAGCATTGGAGCACCTGGTAAAGCTCAAGTTTCATCATCAAGTCAATGTGGAAATCAACAAGCTTAGCCATTATCCTCGGAATGGATTGATAGTTGATGTCATCTACATTGCATCGACCCTTTAGGATGAGACTCTAGAGGAAGATGTAGCTCTTCTATACATAGGATTTGTAAGGAATGATATGGGACTTTTTGCACAATTCCTCCAGTCACACGAGCACCTGTTGTCACCAGCTCAATTTGAATGTCTATAGGTTGTTACTGAGGGAATTCATGTCCTAATGTTCACTCTGTTCACATCATGCTTGAAGATGCTGGTTTCTTTTCTATATAATACACTGGTTAAGTAGATTAAGCCTGCTATTATTACATTAATCATTTATAACTTTCTAGGCAGGAAAATAGATAGTTTGCGAAACTTGATAAAACCCCACCTATGTTTCAAAAAGCCTAAGGAGTACCGCCTTAGGCATGGCTTATGGGTGAATTTTTTGAATTATGACACATGACTCATAAATTGTGTTTTTAACATTTGTACACGCACTTTGGAGAAAAAGGCAAGTTCAAAAATGGAGAGAAAACATTGCCTAGAAAGAGACAAACAACCCTAGCAATAAAATGAGAGGTTATACGAACAAACAAAAACCCTGCCTGATTCAAAAAAGATAACAAAAGGTGGCTTGAATGCAAGTTTAAGTCAAGAACTTAGGAGAAAATAAAAGATAGTTAGAAAAAGAGGGGGTTCAATTTACGGGTAACAAGATACTTAGTTTCTCATTGAGACATTGAAGTGGACCCAACAAAAGTAGAAGCTATATTAGATATGCCTCCCCCAACAGGAATCAGTCAACTCAAGTCATTGCAAGGTCGACTATAGTCCATCAGATGCTTCATTGTATAACTTGCAGATAAATTTCAGCCTTTCCAATATTTGTTATGTAAGGGAGTTCCTTTTATATGGACAGAGAAGTGTGAGGCAATTTTTTAACAGATTAAAGATTACCTCTTGACACGTCCTATTTTGTTGCCACCAATAGATGGTAACCCATTAATTCCTTACATATCAACTACCCCTTGCACATTGGGGGAATTACTTGCACAAAATTATCATGATGAGAAAGAATGAGTGATCTATTAAATATTAGTCGCACGTTGGTTGGGTATGAACTCAACTATAGTCCTATTGAACGTGCTTGTCTCACCTTAGTTTTTACTGCTTAGAAACTAATACATTACATGCTAAATCATCAGACAAGACTAGTGGCTAAGATAGATCATATCAAATACCTACTCAACAATACAACATTGACAGGATAGTTGGCTAAGTGGGTCATGATACTAGTGAGTATGGCATACAATTTGTGGAATGGAAAGCAATAAAAGGATAGGTTATTGTAGACCAACTTGCCAATGCACCCATAAAAGTTGATCACCCTTTGATTTTTGATTTCTTAGATGAGTCACTATTTACATTAGACATTGGCACAACATGAAAGTTATACTTTGATGGCTCATACACTAGTCATGGATTAGGTGTGGGAATACTATTCATTAGCCCTCAAGGTGATGTTATAACCAAATAATTCAGAATAGACTTCTTGTGTATAAACATTGCAAAATATTAGGCCTTACTAATAGGATTGTGCATGGCCATAAAATGGAAAATTACAAGTCTGCAAGTCGTTTGTGATTCATAGTTGGCCATTTGATAGGTCAATGATGACTATGACACTAAAGATAAGAAATTGATCCCATTCAAAGGAATGGTTGATAGTTTTAAACTATATTATATAGATATTACTTTTCTTCTAGATCCCATGAATTAAGAACAAAACAGTTGAGGCCATGGCCACCATTGGATCTCTCTTGGATATTCCCAACAATATGTCACAATACAAGTTCTTATTTGAATAGTTGTTGGTCCCTTCCTTCGATGTCCCCATATCTAAGATGGTGTGTGAACTTGTTGGTCCCAATTCCCCATGGTAATAGAACATTTATGACTATCTACTTTCCCAGATATTACCACCTAACCTATCCAATAACCAACACAAGACCTTCCTCCATAAAGTCACTCGCTATGCCATCATCAGTGATACCCTATATAGACGTGGCCTAGACAATACCTTAGTTAGATATCTCAACACTAACAAGGCACAAACTACCTTACATGAAGTATATGAAGGTATATGTGGAGCCCATTCTAATGGTCAAACCCTAGCTAAAAATATCATGCGATTTGGATATTACTGGCCTACAATGGAGCAAGATTCCTATCACTTTGTGAAGAAATGTCAATAGTGCCAGATACACAGCAACCTCATCCATGCACCTACATAGGAGCTATAGCCAATCACTTCACCATGGCTCTTCGCCTAATGGGGACTCAACCTCGTAGGAAAAAATCATCCAACCTCATCTAATGGCCACAAATTCATTATCACTATGACTGAATATTTCACGAAATGGATTGAATCCATTCCCCTGACATACATAACTACTAAAAAAAAATCCAAGTTCATCCTCAATTATATCATATGCCATTATGGCATCCCACAATCCATCATCACTGAAAATGGTTGTCCCTTCAAAAATTAGAATGTCTATGAGTTATGCGAGAAATTCCACATCTAACACCACTTTTCCATGTCATATTACTCGCAAGGTAACTGATGGGCAAGGTCATTGATGTCACAACTTGCATCATTTAGTCAATTAATTATTGATCTGGGTGTGTTTAGAGCTATATGTGATAATGATGGTTGCCATAGATTTTTGGGGGTTTTTGCACTGTAAACAGTGACTTTTGGTTTCAGTTTGGCTCCTTCAGGACCTTTTAGGAGCTCTTAGGAGCTAAACTTCAGCAACTAATTCCTAAGGATCAATTCTATCTTATTTCCTAATTTAAAGTTCCATCAACTTATTTCTGATTTCATTTGACTTGATTGATATTGATTCATGGAAAAGACAGAAATTTACCTTAATACTTAATCTAGAATTGAAATCCAAATTTAATTCTATTTTGCTTCAAAAGAAGTCTATCTTAAAATTTATTGAAAAATATATGCTATTTTAAAGTACATAAATTGCAAGGAAATAACAATTAATCTAGAAAACATAAATACTAATCTCCATGAATAGATTCCAAACAAATTTCAATTTCATCTTTCTATAAATTCCCATCATTGATTCTATTAAAACTCAACAAATAGTTACCAAACTTAACTCCTACAAACATCATCTAAATTTGATTAACTCAATAAAATTTACAACGAATCTAACAAACTATTCTAATCATGATGAACTAAACTTAAAAGTGACTTATACATAGTTGTTGAAAATGATTCAAATAAAATTAACATTCCATATTTTAACATCCAATAACCCAAAAATGATTCAAACAAAATTAACATTCCAAATTCAATATTAATAAACAAAGATAACATAAACATAAGAAAATATTACACAAGGTCAATTCCTTTGGTTGAGCGAGCCATGCTCTTCCTTCAATGAGACCTCTAACACAATGATTCAAGTTAACTTCTTATTTTCATTCAAATTGATCAAAATAGGATGCAAAACAGAGTATTGCAACCATTACAAGATTCTAGTTAAAAATTATCTAACTCCTTTCTAAAACCTAAATATGGATATTTATAACTATATTGTTATTGAATTCAAAACATGGCATTAATTGCCAAGATTCAAGTATCTAAACTAAAGAATAAAATAGAACTAAAACAGGACTGAGAATAGACAGAGAGAAATTCCAAATCAACACTGGGAGTGGAAGTTCCTAAACTGACTAAAAGAAGCTGATTTGAAACTTCAGTGATTCATCATTTAGTTGGGCCGATTAGTAGCGCGATTTTCTTCATTTGATTAACCAAGGAGTTTGAATTTATCATTATTCATTAGTCTTTTAAATACCCTAAATACAATCCTTAAGAATAGGATACCAATTATGACAGTAAAAGATTAAAATTGCATAATTAACTCATCAATATCATCACAAAAGCAACACATTTAATAAAAAGCATTATCTCTAATATATTTACCAAATTAGCCAACATAAAGTAAAATAAATAAATATATCAGTCTATAGTCTACTGCCAATCATGTTAATCAATAAAATAAATAAGTCTTTTGAAACATAAAATTACTATATGAAAGTATCTTTGAGCCCCTGATTAGTAACAGCCAAGTTGGGGCATCCAATAAGACCATAATCAAAATTCTTAAAAAGATTTTCAGTGACGCTGGTTGTGACTGGCACATTCAACTTAACCTCGCCCTATGGGCATATCGCATGAGCATTCACACACCCATTGATGCCACTCCATTCACCCTAGTCTTCGATTCAAAGGCTATCCTTCCTATAGAGCTTGAAGTCCCCTCCCTACAAGTCTCCATGAATGGGCTAATTGATGACAAGGAATACCATATATCCTGACTACATGAATTAGAGTTGCTCGATGAACGTAGACAAAAGGACTTGACTCATCTATAGGCATAGCAAAACTATCTTTTCCGTAGTTACAACAAAAGGGTTTTGATCAGACATTTTGACATTGGTGACTTAGTGTTGATGTTGAATCTAAAAAATAAGTAGAATGCAAGAAACTCAACAAAATTGAGCCCAACTTGTTGGGTCCATATGTCATAACAACATCCCTTGGTTCTAACACCTATCAATTGTCCACGCCTACAGGAGAACTTTTGTCTAATCCTATTAATAGCTTGCACCTGCACAAGTTCTATGCCTAGCATCAAAGAGCTAGGCTAAAACCATAAAAATTAAATTAAAATTAAAAAATTAAAAAATCGTTACCTTGATGAAAACCTAGAAAATAGGTGTCTTGGTGATAGCAAAGAAAAAAATCATAAAAATCTAGCATCAAACTTTCCAAGATTTTCATCATCTCTTTTAATGTAACATTTGCTTCCAAATATCTTGAAGTACTTCATAGTAGGAGTCTTACCAGCCCATAACTCAAAAGGAGTCTTTGTGTTGATGCCTCTAATATGAAATCCTTTAAGAACATAAATAGCAGTGTGTATTGTCTTTTTCCTGTACACATCTGGTACATTTGATTCTTTAATCATGGTTCTTACAGCTTCTTGTACTATTTGGTTTTTCCTCTCAATTATCCCATTATGTTGAGGGGTTCTCAGAGTAGAAAACTATCTCTTTATGCGATACTGTTCACAAAATGTATTAAACTCACTAGAAGTGATTATCCACCTTCATCAGATCTCAAACATTTGATTTTCAAATTCACATCATTTTCCACTCTTCCTTTGAACACTTTAAACCTATCCAGAGCTTGATTCTTTTCTCTAAGAAATTCAACCCATGTCATTCGAGAATAATCATCAATAAGGAGCATAAAATACGTGTCACCATTCAGGCTTCTTATTCTAGCTAGACCATAGAGGTCAATATGAATTAATTCTAGCAATTCGGTAGTAGATTGCTCTTTTCCCTTAAAGTTGCATCTTGTTTGTTTCCCCAACTGACAACTTTTGCACATAGTATTACCAGGCTTTGTGATTCTAGGTGGACCTCAGACAACATCTCTAGAACTGATTTTGACTAGATTATCAAAGTTTACATGTCTCATTCTTCGGTGCCATAACCAACTTTTATCTCTAGTCATGTGATTAGAGCATCCATTGTCAATCACCCAGTAATATTCATCCTATCTTGCATGAAAGGTGGTGACCAAAGTAACTTCCATCATATTCTTTTTGTTTTCCTGGAGCATTTTTCCTTGCACATTTTCCTAGGTTAGCAGGCACAGATCTATTCTGTAAAGCTAAAAATAAGCATTCACTATCATCACCCTCATAATCAGATTCATCATCAGAGATTTTGACTTCTTCTTTAACATAATACAACTTCTTGTATTTCTTATCCTTTCTATCGTTATCTCTATAATCCTTGTTTTTCTTATGTACAACTGTATTAAGAGATCTTGAAGCATAATGACCAATATTACCACAACTAAACCATTTAAAGGGAAAAATACCTTATACTTTCTAGTACCTTTCTTCAAGTTTCTGGTGAGATTCGCTTACAACTCATCAGAACCATCACTCTCCGGATCATCTTCAATCTTCATTGCCTTAAATACTATTTTTGTCTTTTCTTCTTTCATGTCTTCTTTCCTGAACTTTCTCTTCTCAAATGCTTGCAAGGTGTTAAATAACTATTCTTTAGTATACTTCTTAGGATCATGCATCTCTTCAATAACTGAGATCTTATCACTATAGCAATCTGGTAGGGTGATCAATATCTTCTCAATAATATCTTCATCAGTCAAGTTTTCCCTTGATTATTAACTTAATTTGTTGTCATCTCAACCCTTTGGAAATAGCTTGTAAACTCTTCACCTTCTTCCATTTTCAAATTCTCATATCTTCACTTTGCTGCCAGCTTCTTTGCAAACTTTACTCTTTCATTTCTTTCATACAGTTCTTATAACTTCTTCCAAATTTCATAAGCAATATCTAAAGAAAGAACCTTACTTCTATCAGTTTTAGATAAAGCATTGTAAATAGCATACCTCACTTTCTCATTCTCCTCATAAGCAAAAACTTCATCTGCAGTAGTAGGACCACTCACCGAAGCACATACTTCATCTGAACAGCCTTGCAAATCTTGTAACCAAGAGAAACAATACATCCTCTCATCTACACTTTCCAATCACTGTAATCAAATCCATCGAATATAGGGATCACCAACTTATGCACCATCAAATCTTCCTTAAGCGGTTAATCTCTACACCAAGGAACCAAAGCTTTGATACCAATTGCTAAAAAGGTGCAAGACAACTGAGAGGGGGGGTGAATCAATTGTCACACAAATTCAAATTCAAAACTTCCACACTTATCAATCCCATAACCAAACTATTATATTATTAAGCAAGAACATGAAATGCAGATAACAAAAAGTAAAATCAACACAATGAACACTAGATTTTTACGTGGGAAACCCAATGAGGGAAAAAACCATAGTGAGGATTAACTCACAATATAAAGTGATTATAAAACCAAATATAGAGGCTCACTACCAAGAAAATGAATCACCGTCCAAATAAAAAGGCTCACTACCTACAAAAAGGACTCACTATCCAACAGGGAGGCTCACTGCCTACAGATATAAAAGAGAACAAAAGATCCACCACAACAATAAACACACATCTGTAGCCTTGATAAAAAAATTGCAAAAACCTTCAGCTCACTACCTTCAAGAATCTAACACAATGAAGTATTGCTGCCTCAACTCACTTTCACACACTTCTACCTTTTGATTTGTGGCTTACTTCACTTTTCATCACTATCACATTCTTCATAATTTGAATTGCATTTATACCATTTTCAACCTTATAAACTTTTTCCAAGATTGGCCACATAAGCTTCATTTCATAAATTCAAATTAGGTCGGAAACTCAACATTCCCATGGTGGAAAAGAATGAGAGTGGACCAATAAAAATACTTAACCAAGACCAAAAATAATGTCTCAGATCAACCATATGCTTTCTTGATTAAATTTAATTCTTCGAATGAAGTGTAAACACCAAGTTGGCCAAACCTAATGAAGACACAAATAATCATTGATGTACATGCTTCCCAACAAGAAGATAACACATGAAAGACGCAAAACACTTTATTATGCATGAGAACACATCTCAAATTCCTTTAGATACATCTATAGCAAGTGCAAAAAACTTCGAACACTGAACTCCTTCCATCAGTCCATTAAGACTGTGCAGACACATACAACAACTCAAAAACATGAATTTTAGATCACCAAACCACAAGAACACCAATATGACATATTACCGATTCACAAGATATGAAATAAAATAGTGGAGGACTGTGGAGCAGAAATATTTCTCCTAATCCACAAAAGACCAACTTTGTTAGAACAGTTCACACACCAGTGAATGTAACTTTCACATCCCATTAAACCAAAACCACCACTTAGGAGATATCACCACTAGATCACCATTAGCAAACCTTCAAATCCACACAAACATAGGATCAACATAGGAGAAATGTGGAGTACATACTAGACCACATTTCGAACACATTTATAACTTTGACTTCTCTTCTTTATTAATTTTCTCAAAAGCACTTGGAAACTCATCAACACAACACATCTGCAACATCATGAAGATAACTCCATGTACTCACAACATCTCAAAAGCATCTCAACTATACATGTACAATCTACAACATGATGAACTGTGTTGACATCAATGACAATATTAATGACAACACCACCAAACTTGCTCGTACCTGCAACAGGAAGTACCTCGTAAATACCTAAAAACTCTCTTTACTTCATCCCAATGTACTCATCCAAGATTAGCTATGAATCAGCTAAGGACTCCCACTGCTTGAGCAATGTTTGGTCTTTTACATACCATGGCATACATCAAACTGCCAACAATACCAACATAAGTTACTCTCATCATATCCTCCACCTCACTAGGAGATTTTAGACAATCTGAAACTGATAACTTTGTCCCCATCACAACAGGAACAAACAATGGTCTACAATCTGCCATGTTGAATCTATGTAACACAAAATTCACATACTTACTCTAGCCTAACCAAAGTTTTTTGATTTCCCTATCTCTTCTGATTTCCATACCTAGAATGTACTTAGCTGCACCTAAATCCTTCATTTAAAACTATGATAAAATTTGAGACTTTAAATCAGAAATCAAAGATTTACCATTCCCAATGAGCAACATATCATCAACATATAATGCAATAATGAGAATGTGATCATCAACAGTTTTGAAATAGGCATAATGATCTGATTTCATTCTCAGAAATCCCAAACTCAACACAAAGGAATCAAACTTTTGTAACCACATCCTAGGTGACTATTTGAAACCATACAAAGACATATTCAATTTGCAAACTGGATTTTCCATACCTTTCTCAATGTAATGCTCTAGTTGTGACACATAAATTTCTTCCTTCAAATCACCATGAAGGAAAGATGTCTTCACATCCTCTATTCAATCTCTAAATTGTATACAGCAATAAGTGATAACAAAAATCTAATGATGTTAACTTTGCAATAGGAGAAAAAATATCACCATAATCAATCCCCTCAACTTGGGAATAACTCTTCATGACTATCTTGCATTATATCTCTCAACACTACCATCTAAACCAATTTTTTTCTTGAACACCCATTTGCAACCAACGGGTTTGTGTCTATCAAGCAAGGGCACCAAATCCCAAGTGTTATTTCCTTTAAGTGCAACCATCTCTTCATCCATGGAATTTATCTAGGAATCTACATCATGTATAACCTCCCTTATGGTCCTAGGCTCATCAGTGTTAGAAATCAAAGAAAAAATGCAACTAGAATCATGTAATAAATATCCAAACTTATCAAGTTGTCACCTTATCTATGTAGACCTCCTCAAAGGTTGAGGTTGAGGTTCTCCATCTTCATTTGAACTTTCAGAACTGCTTGAGCTCTCCTTATCATCAGGTCCATCAGATGTTTTTCAGTTCTTCTTTCTCAAGGGTGGGAGGAATATGAACCTCATCCTCTTTCTTTTCTTCTTTCTCTGGCTATGAAATAATTGTAGGAGTACCCAGTTCCCTATAAATCACATTTTTTATATACAAAAACTTTTTGGCTACATGATCCTAAAGCTTGTATCCTTTCACACCGATGCCATAACCAATGAAGATACATTTTACAAACTTTTTCTCCAACTTAGACCTCTTATCCTTAGGCACAAGAGCATATGCCTCACAACCAAATACTCAAATATGTCTCAATGAGGTATTTTTACCAGACCACTCCCCAATGGGCATCTTATCCACAAGCGCTAAAGTAGGAGACTTGTTAATAAAGTAGTAGATAGTGGAAACAACTTCAACCCAAAAAATTTGTTTGAGGCTAGCTCTACTAAGCATACTTCTAGCCCTCTCCGTGAACTTTCTATTCATTCTTTCTACAACTCCATTATGTTGAGGGATGTAGGGAGTTGTCATATGTCTTTCAATCCTATGATCTTTATAGAACTTGTCTAAATCTATCAAACAAAACTCATTGCAATTGTCAGTCCTCAAACATTTAATCTTTATATCCTTTTGATTCTCTACAAGAGTTTTAAAGTCTTTGAAACTATTTAAGATTTTAGATTTTCTTCTAAGGAAATAAACCCATGTCCTTCTATTGTAATTATCAACAAATGAAATGAAATAAACCAATTTTTCCATCAATGAAACATTAATAGGACCAAATACATCAAAATGAATCAATTCCAACACCTCAAAAGATTTGCGAGAACTAGAGTACAACTAAACACAATTTTTCTTTCCATAAATATATTTTTTGCAAAAATCAAACTCAAGATTATAGTAATTCATCTCCTCAACAATATTTTTTATTTTTTAGGGTTCTAAGACCCTTTTCACCAACGTGGCCAAGCCTTTGGTGTCATAACATAGTTTTCTTTGCTAGAAGTTTCATCTCCATAGAATGAGCATCGTTAGGTACCTAGAAACAATGTCCATCAGAATTAGATGTGATAGTCCTCTTTTTTGTTGGTTTCAATGGTGAGGATAGTGATTCTAAAGATCTATTCTTCATAACAAAGAACTATTACATTGCACAATGCATGCATCAAGCTAAAACAAAGTGTTAATTTGGACACCCTTGGGAAGCACCATAGCTCCTCTTATCATCTTACATCTTCCATTTGATAAAACTACCTGTACACCCACATCATTCAATTTACTTACAAATAACAAATTTTGTGTCAAACCATTGATCCCCTTCACTCCACCATCAGTGAATCAAATCAAAACTCTTCCATGAAAAATAATATTTAGGTGAGAGTCATCACCTAAGTACACCATCCCACTATCAAATTATTCATACTTCAAAAACCAACCCCTATGAGAGGTCACATGGAATGATGCACCAAAGTCAATTAAGCAAAAATATTTTGATGTGTGTATTTCCAAGGCAGTGACAAATGCTTCACCATCATCCTAAGAAGACTTGTCTAAATCAAAATAATTATTTCTCTTCTTTTTCTCCTATTTGCACTCCTTGCAAAGGTGACCAAGTTTCCTACAATTCCAACACAGAGCCTTGGACTTCTTACGAAGAGATTTAGATCTCCCCAAACACTTGGAATTAGAATTTTTTTATTTATTCTTTTCTTTCACCTCTGATCTTCCACAAACAACAAGGGCCTCCTTGGCCATCTTGAAATAATTTCTTTGTATTTCTTGAGATAACAATGAGGTAACCACCTCATCCATCTTGAAAGTGGATGTTGTGCTCCCAATAGCCATCACCAAGTGATCCCATGAGTCCAACAAAGAACACAATAGGAGCATGCAATGGTATTTTTCATCAATATTTTCTCCAACGAAACCCAATTGAGCAATCAACATGTTAAATGCATTTAAATGATCTTCTATGGGCCCTCCATCTTCCATCTTTAGAGAATAAATTTTATTTCTCAAGAACAACTTGTTTACCAGGGATTTAGCTTGATAAACATCTCCAAGTTTCTTACACAAAGAAGCAGTATTCTTTGTCTTCATGAACATTCAATAGAACAAAATGAGCCAAGCAAAGTCTAATCAAACCCTTGGCTTTCTGATCCATAAGTTACTAGTCCTATTATTTCATGCATGTTGGTCTAGTTCCTAAAAGAACAATCCATATATCACAATCTTCTAGCATATCTTCAATCTTGAGCTTTCACAGCTCAAAGTTACCACCATTAAAATTTTCCATATTAATTCTTCTAGATGTGCCAACGATGCCTCTTGAAACAAAGATTTCAAAACCCATTGCATAGGCTCCCACTCAAATGAAGATCGGTATAAAATACCCTCTACCCAACAACTAGAATCAAAGGTGATCAAGCTCTAATACCAACTAAAGGGAAGCATGGTATATGGAAATGCTTCCTAATGCTGATCTTAGAGGAGAGATGTACAATTTTAATTTCTTTATCATTACAAAGAAAGATGCACAATAGGAAGATTAATGAAATAACAACACATGCAAGTATCAAAATCTCAAAACAAGATATACATGGGGAAAACCATTTCAGGTGAAAAGTCTCACACTCCAAAACCTACACAATGTATTATCTAATCAATACATATTACAACACACTTACAATGTAAGTTCTTCTAAGAGTACACAAATGTTGATTTCTAAAGTTGGTCCGACAGAATAATAATACTTGTAAAATACAACATACTAAACCCACTCCAAGATATCCAATATATAGAGAATATAAGTATGAAGGTAGCTTCTAGAGCAAGATACAAGAGATGGGCATCCAAATCTATGTGTCACATTTTTCCAACACATAGTTGACTCTTGTGACACTTGTCCAATGATTCCTTACACCCTTACATGCCTCCATACTTGGGTGCCCCAAATTTTCCCCTAATAGGTATGAAAAATTCCTTACAATTTCATAGAATCTATCATATATGACAACTCTTACAACTATAAGAGAATTTGTAATAAGTAACTAAAAATAGAAGATTCCTCTAACATTCTCTTACAGCCTGTCATAGGTCAAACTTTGGCGCCCACTTTCCCCATGCAAATATTACTTCCAACACTTGTCCAACCTATCATAGAATCTGGCTCTTATGTGTCGTAAGATCGTCATAAGAATCCATCATAAGATCTTCATAAGAATCTGTCATAAGATCGTCATAGAATCCTTCAAAGATATTGAAACATGTTAAAGAATATCTTCCCAAAGTGGGATGCCTACATTTCCTTGTGGAGACCATAACATCCATATCACATCCCATGTCACGTCCCATGTCACCTCCTAATATGCTGACAACTTACCGTTCCAAGCCATATTAGATGACAAATTAATATGAGCAAGAAATCACAACATAAGCATTAATAAATTAGTATTTAAATGCTAAGAAATTGCAAAGGTTGAGACACCTTAATTCTCAACAAAATCTTATCAAGAGTAACCATATCAATAACACTTCTCTCATCTCAAGATAAATACAATATTACCTCATTCTCCATGTATTTATGAGCACTAAAAAATAATCATCTCATGCTAAACTCCAAATCCATCACTACACTATCATGAAATTCTCAAGCATATGACCAATGCACCCAAAATATAGAGAACCTCCAGACCATTTTCAAAGCTTTAATCATCTAAATCAAGAACTTATCATGCCATCATGATCATACCATCCCCCTTAGGAGACCCCATGCTCCAAGTGAACATACCATGGTCTCAAGAGCAATGCATCATGCCAAAACTCTAATGCATAATCAAGAGTATACCATGACATAAAAAAACATACTCTAAACCAACATCACCTGTTGAGAACCACCAACACCTCAACCCAAAGAAAACAAGAGCCCTCCATGGCTTTGAGATGTTGCACATCCTCAAATAGTGTTCACATGAAAATGTGAAGAAACCATTCTGCAATAATAGGATCTAGGAGTCCCTCTGAAACATTTACATTAGTAAAGAACATCATTCACCACATAGAGATAAATACATAGTCACTGCTAAAACTCACACTTAATTATGGTATCGAGCTTTACGACCACATTACACACCATCTACTAAATCTAAAAATCATATAGGTCCACACACATACAAGTGTATTGCTGATCACATCAAGTGAAACCAAGATCTCCAAACCAAGGAAATACACCATGCTACAGGATCCCAACACCAAATATCTAGGTACTCATGTATCATCAATCCTCTCATCTCAAAGCAACCACACCAATGCACAAGTGACCATACACAAGGCCAGCTAACAAGTCTGCATCAATACTGAATCAAACCTTGTAGATATAGATAGTCCACATCCAAGTTGTCTCACAACAAAAATGTTGGTATTGACAACCCACAACATTACACAGCACGTAGATCTAATCAATGCAACATGAAAACCCACAATCACACTGGAAACTGTAAATTGGATATCTCAAAATGAATAACCATGTAGAAATCATGATTCAATCTCTAGATCAAGCCCAAATCTAACTTTCCAATCATGTCCATAATCAACACCATAGTCAAGGAATACACCAAGCATCACCATAGACGTTTTGAGTGACTAATCACGTACCAAAACTCCCATGTAGAGAAAGAATATCACCTCCTCACACCATGTATGAAGCATGTATGTAAACCACAACTATCTCATCTAGTAACACCCTAAAATCCAAGGTATAGAAAATAGCTTAACCACAACTCCACAAAACCACAAGTTTTTCTTGACAATGTAAAACCTACAAAACCATAGTGTTTGAAAAACACACATGCACATCCACACCTACTTCACATTTGGAAGACTCAAAAAGTTTGAAAAAGCACCATAATGGTTAAAATAGAATAATGGATTATCATAGATGAGCATAACCATATTTTTTTAGAAAAATCTATAATACCCTTAGATCCAAGGAACGTGAATCTAAGCCATGTAAGTACAAAGCATTAATAAAAGGAAAAAGTTGTTTAGGAATTCCAAGCCCATTTCAGGCCAACTCCACAACCACCAACATGCACATGCATCCGAGGGAGGTAGGCTATTGGAAAAGCTTCTAGATCATCCAATGATCAACTCCATATCCTACATGCAATTGAGGTAACAAAAGAAGTGCCTTCCAATACCCAAGAAAAGAACCCAACATAAGCACACCAATCCTTAGTTGAAAAACAATCCAAAATTCTCCATATCACTAAGGAGCCTCTCACACAGACACCCAATCTTAAAGCTTTTCTGCAACACAATCATGAAGTGAAAAATCACACCCCCTACATCAGGATTATTCTGCTATCAACTAGGAGATTTAGATCACATCATTTCATTTTGACCAACTTGATTTTCTCCTTCACCATCCTTTGAGCTATGTGATGTTTCTTAAAACTACAACAACAAAAAAAAGCAAAACTTCCACTCACCAAAGGATCAATCTTTAGCTGATTCCTTCAAATTTCGTCAAGCTTTCCATACTAAAAAAAACTTCACAAAAGGAATACTCAGAACTAGAAACACCGTGAATTCTTACATGCATCAAAATGCAAGCACATGCAAGCCATATGTGAATCCATGAAAGTACATGTAGCTCACAAAAAGGTACATTCAAGCAACATGTAAGAAATATGTGAGTCCATGTAAGTACATGCAACACACATACAAGTACATGCAACTTACAAACCTACACATGCAAAAAAAAAAAAAATCCCAGAACAAATCTCTAATACCAATTGAAGGAAAATATCAATCCCAAAATAAAATTTGAGAACCCTTTCATGTAAAAAACCCTACACTCCAAAAGCATAGATCCATTATATTATTCAACAATAAATACACAGTTGCAATACAATTTCAAGCTCTAGGCCTTACATGGAGATTTACATCATGTTCCATTTGGAGAAAATTTAGTAGCATAACCCTTGTGAAGTCAATCTCTCTCACCTATTAGCTCTAACATTGCAAGCAGATATATAGATAAAAAATAGATGCTCTTTGAATAAAATATTCCATCTCTATATCCTCTTAGATTAAAAATTTACAATAAAGGAGAAAATCCACAACTTCTAGTTCAACCTGCTAATCTTTAACTGAAAAAACTCATTATGCATGACTTCTCATTCAACCTACTAATTACAAACTAAGCTTATCCTTATGCTAGGTGTACCATCCCACATAGTTAGGAGCAAATCCTTATCTTGGGTGATTTAGGATAATAAATCTGAAAATCTATTTTTCCAACTCAACACTGAATTGGAAACTGCTCAAACAAGACTCTCCAAATCTTCATAGGATCTTATCAAATAATTTTTTTCTCAAATTGGAAACATTTGACAATTCAACCCTATTAAATAACATCTTCTAAGTGGGGTGCCCAACTTCCTATTAAATAGGGATCAAGCCATATCAACAAGAAACTTAGGATATCAAATAAATATACAATATTTATCCAAAGTAATTTCAATTAATCAAGTTAATTAAATACTAGGACTCAAAGGTTCATACACCTTAATCCCAACAAAACCAAAATACGCAAATGTGTTGGCTAAGGGTTTGGATATCTGGAAAGAATTTCTTGATTTCTATGATAAAATTGAATGGTTGAGAATTATTTTGAATAGAATTCATGTATTTGGACAACTACAAAATTATCAAAGATGCAATCAAAGTTGTAACAAGGTTGTGTGCAACCGGATCAGTTCTAGTGATGAAGACAGTGAAAAAGGAGGTCAGTGAGTTAACTGGAGCAAAATTTGACAAGAGAACACTAAGCATACCAAATGGTGAAGGAGGGAAAAGACTTTTATTTATGTGACAACCTAGAGAGAACAAAAGAAACATGATACAATTTCAAGTTTGGGTCTTTGATAATATTTCTTTCTTTCTATTTTCTAAATGAGTTATCAAGTTTCCAGGGAAAGGTCTAGCAACAAAGTCCTCTAGTTTCCACATAGATTAGGAACCACATGAGAGAGTGAAAGGATAAAAAAATAGGTGCATTAATATGGAATGAAGGAAAATTGCATTATGATGGAACTATCTTCCTATTTTTATTAGGAAATGTGATCCTCATAAAGAATTGAGTAACTTCCCTTAGGAGAATCAATTCTATGGAGGAATCTTCAGATTTTATTTTTGTGTCAGGATGGTGGTCCTAGTCAAACAACACTTTGGGGAGAAAAACTAAAAATAGTAAATCAACACAAAATTACAATCCAACACTTGGAACAACTAGATTAAGCTCAATACTGATAGAACCAACAAATAAAATGCAAATAAGAGAATGGCAGAAGCATGTGTACCAATCACCAAAATTTAGTTTCTGAAGCTGATTTGGGACTCATTCAACCAAGGGAAAATGGGTCCCATGTTAGAGTTTTTTCTACAAACTTCAGAAGCCTATGCTACATATATGAGTCTTCCAATTTGCCTAGGTTTCAGGTTTGAAAAGTTGGAAATAAATTTTGTAGATGAGTTTATGTGAGATGATGACAACTTTGACAACTTTTTGGAACTTTGACAACTTCAATTTTGATCTTCAAAAGGTCTTCAAGATTTCTTCCACCTAAATCTGTAATCACAAATCAAGAGGGAAATTATTTTTTTTTTGCTGAATGGTGGTTTTTCTTGGTTAAAACCCATTTTGGTAATCAAATCTTGACATGAATAAAATTATGAAAGAGGGAATGAAGAATGAACAAAACAATGTCACCACTCAACAGACCCTTGCATAAACATTAGAATGTAGATCTACAACTTGCATGAAATGGCTTCAATGGATGTGGATCTTTATCCTTGAATCTTGACTTGAAATAATGCTTTGAATGTTTCAATGGATCATGAAACCTAAATCACCATATAAGCTCCAAAAATATGCATGATGAGAGAAGACTTTGACATGATAATTGGATCTTGATTGCTACAGTAAATCATCAATAAATTTTCCTTTGAATACCTTGAATTTCTCTTGATCGTCAACTTTTCTATAGGAATTCTTACTTTAAAATTGCTAGGTTGAAAGTATTAGGTGAAACATAGTGAAATAACCTTATATTTGTAGGTATGTATCCTCAATTTCCTGAAATTCAAATATCACAAACCAACATCTGAATATAGATCTGAATATGTTAAAATATTGGCAAAAATAATTTAAATTTAGGTCCTAAGTCTAAGGGAGGACCCATTATCCCATGGGTGAATGGGTCCTAGGTCGCTAAACCTAGGAAACACATTAATCAATGAGAAATGTTATGTTAATGAATTAATGAATGTCGGGTTTCCTCTTCAGAAAATGTAATAAAATAGGCTTGGTAAATGAGCTAAATGGCCAATTAAGGAAATATTAAGCTCAATTAATTAAAATATCCCTAAGTGTGAAAGTGTAAAGGGGTACACTTTACAATACTAAAGTAAGGCACAATTAAGTCCAAATTAACTAGGAGGGCCCAAACAAGTGTGAAAATCTAAAAGAGATACATTTTTCTACACTATATTTAGCCTCCACTTTAGTGAGAGGATGAGCTTGCATAAAACTCACATTAAAGTAGGAATTCAAA
Organism: Sequoia sempervirens; assembly: GCA_007258455.2. Taxonomy (NCBI): domain Eukaryota; kingdom Viridiplantae; phylum Streptophyta; class Pinopsida; order Cupressales; family Cupressaceae; genus Sequoia; species Sequoia sempervirens. Next base: position 74,120,320 of record VDFB02252616.1, read on the forward strand.
ACATAAGTATGAAACAACAACAAGATTACTCAATCACACAATATCAAAGACTAAAAAGAAAAGTAAAAACAAAAAAGGTGGATCAAGCCCCGACTATCCAACATGATGCGGAACATGCCTCAACTGTTTGTCCAAAAGAAAAGGGTAGAATAAGCCTTAACTATCCAAGACAATATGGAACACGTCTTGGTTGTTTGTCCAAAAACATTCACAAGAAAAACACAATGTCCACTATGCAAACAACAATGCACACTCCAAGCTAATGGAATCTTAGGTTGTACACTAGGTAGACCCCCAAAAAGTGGCTAAGTGAGAAAGTCATGCCAAGTCTATAGGCTCTCACCGTACAATGAGAAAGTCATGCCAAGTCCACAAACTCTCATCATACTAACCTTACGAAAGCTATCCCTCTGATAACTTCAATAAGGCACCACAAAAATATGAACTTCAAGCTTCATAAGGTTAACAAGTTTTGTAATGCTAAACACTCATGAACAAAATATAAATAAAGTTTGTTCAAAGCGATCTTGCTTAGTTCATATAATGTATCCTCTTAGGGAACATCGTGCCTAATGTCTCCAAGAGAGGACAAGTCAAGGATAAAAGATTTACAACTTAGGGAATGCAATGCGTAGCATCACCAATAAGAGAAAAGTCATATGCTAAGAAATATCACACTCTTGGAGGATATAAAATCCAGTGACACCACCAAGAAAAAGATGCATCACAAAAAGAAATAAAATCACACAATGAAACATAAGGAATTTCAAAAAATTTAAACTAATAATACCAATGTATGCCCCCACTTTAAGGAAATTTCTAACACCATTGTTGGGAGCAATTTACTTTCAAGTAACAAATAATCAATGCTAAAGAATAAAGAAGACATGAGAGCTTATTTGGAAATCCCTATGCCAAGTCATATGTTTCCAAATGAAGCTACCTCATGAAAAGAGAGAATGAGGTTGCTCCAAAATGAAATCCCAAAACACATAGGGGATTCATGGATTTAGGGTTACTATGTCTTTGCTACAATGTGATTATAAAGCTCAGAAACGTCATCATTCCCAAAATACTCACAAAATAGGAAGAATGACACATAGAGAGCGAAAACAGAGGAAAATATTTTGGGTCAACATGGAAGAGACCTAAATGTCTCAATGTCTTGTGTCATCCCCAGAAGGAAAACACAAGACAAACAAATGATAAATGTTACGATATATAGAGGAATGCACATTAAGGCAAACATCAAACAAAATAGTACGAGGGATCACATTATGCACATATAGCCACATAGAGAACATGGAAAAGAAAACAAAACAAAAGACTAGCTAGGCACATGTGAGTCAACCTATAATAGGTCATCCACATCCCAATCTTGTTTAGTATATATAGAAGGCAAGCAACTAGCCAAAGAGACAACATCAAGTGCCAAATTAGGGAAAGCACCAAGTTCAACACTCTTATTAGGAGGATCATCATTTAAGCTCGTAGAAGATGAAAAAAAAGAATTCAACTCATTATGCACTTGTTCATCAATCTTTTCAATTTCATTATCATCATCCTATGATCAAGAAAATTAGATTTTAATATTTTTTAAGCACAATAAATAAACCTAAAATTCCTAATCTAATAATGGAGAACAAATAAGTGCATAAAAGGAAATAACAAAGAACAATCTCACCATAATCTTCACACCCCCATTGAATGACCTCCATTATCCTTCTCCATTCTGCTATAAAATATTGTTGCCCTCAGTCGAGTTGTAATACCCCTCTATTTTGCTTTTTGGCTGGATATTGTGTCCTTGTTTGCTTTGATGTGTCTTTCGGTTATTGAGATACTGTATCATGTGTGTGTTATTTGATCATTATTTTTAGAGTGATAGTTTATTGGTGTGATGTGATGTATCTTATATTATGCTTTATTTGTCATGTTTTAATTGGTGTAATGATGATTAGTTATTGTAACATGTTATTGCATGAGATATTTGTTTATGATGGAACTGTCAGTTTATGATGAGTGTATTGGTGAAGGGGACGAGATCGCATCACTCGCTTGCAAATGCCCTATGATTCCACGATTTCCCCTTCACAATGTGTTTTATTATATCATATATATACATGTTCGATATACTCTTTGTTCGCAGGTTGACAGGTATAGGACATCGACTCCACCTGATTTCACCGGTTTGAGTGTGTCCATTGACCAACGGTAATCGATTGGGAGATAGTAGCTAGGTTTTTCGTGCCAAGTCATCACCCTAGTCATAGTGGGTTGTTAGGTTGTCGTCAAGGTTAGTTGTTTTAATATGGCTCGTTCCTCAGTTATTTATTTAATTTCTTAGTATAAAGATTATTAAATGGCGGGTGTAGTTAAAATGATGACTAAATATATCTAGTTGCAATGTTGAAATGTTATTTATTTTATTGATTAATTTAATTTAATTAATAAAATAATCTAATCTTCAATTAGATTTAGTTATTGATTAATTAAGTTAATGGTGATAAATTAAATTAAGTTAGTTATTTTGGCATTATTGGATATTTAGAGTTAAATTGAAAAAATGGAAATATATTTTAAATTGCACTTTTTGAAAATTAATAAGTAAAAGAATTTCTTTTCAAATTTTTGAATTCTTTTTGTAAAAAGAAATTTTTAAATTCATGAAATTTCATTTGGAAAGTAATTTTGTTTTAAATTTCAAAAAATGAAAATATCTCCAAATTGCAATATATTTAATATATATGAGATATTTATTTTAGAGTTTTGACAAATTTGGGAAAAATTCTATTTGAGCAAATAGAATTTCATATCATTTTCAATTTCCAATTTGGGGAGAAAGTTTTGTTGTGGCTTTGTTGGATTTGAGGAAGAAAGTTGAATTTCTTGGTGGGTTGGAAACAAATTTGGAAGCACCATTTGAATCCTTCTATCTTTGGAGAAAAAAAATTAGGTTATTTGATTTTTGTTTCATTTTGAGAGAGTTTTAAATCTTGTTATGCTGTTGGAAAATTTCTAAATGCTGTTTGAATTTCAATGAAAACCCATGTCAATTTGTTTCAAAACTTGCAAACTTCTATTGAAATTATGAGGAAGAAAACAAAACAAGATTTAAACAATAGAAAATGAAAGAAAGCAAAATGAATTTGAAAACCTCTACTTTGGATTTAAATTAGTTCATATCAAATTGAAATTTTAAACCAGGAAATTGTGTTTGAGAAATTGATTTTATTGGAAAAATTATGTTCAGAAGTTGCACTATTTGTTTAAAAATGGAAATCTTTGGTGTATATATATATATATATACAAACATATATTATAAATATGTTTGTTGTTCTGAGAAATATTATTTTGAGAATTTCTTTTACACAAAAAATTTCTGGTAAAATTTGTGCAAAGCAGGGGAGGAAATTGGTTTTATTTTGTTTTGAAAATAAATATAAAAATGAAAATTTATTTGTTTGTTTATGGGGAGGCAGGGGAAGCCAACCCCACCGCTGCCCAGCCTTAGGGGAGGCGGGCTATGTGCTTCACACACAGGCCGCCCCCCAAAGGGAGGCAGACTGTGTGCTTAGCACACAGGCCACTACCCTTAGGAGGCTGACCTGCGTGCCCTAATTAGGGGTCTGCGCTTTTTTATGAAAAGTGTTTTTTTATTAAATTTTATTTTAAAATGTATTTAATATATATAATTATATATAATATATAATATGTATTTTATATATTATATATTATATATAATATGTATACTATATATTTTAAATTTTATTTTATTTATATGTTTTTTTTATAATTAGTTATTAATATATGTATATATATATTATATATATAGATTTTATTTGTTTTTTAATTAGAAATAATTGAGTTATTTTAATGAAGTAGAAGTTAAATTGAAATTATAAATTGTATATTTAAATATAATCAATTTAAGATTATCTTATTGTCTCAATTATTAACTTTATAATGATTTTACTGTAACACAATTGGTTGTAATCATTATGTGTAGTGAAGAGATAAACTCTATGTAACCACATTATGCGACATCTTTTTATTCCTTAATGTTGTCATCCATCTAGAGTGGAATTATGTATCGACCTTGCTTAGAGAAATTTTATGACAATTGTGTTATGTCCAGGTAGCTATTTTTATAATGAAATGATTTTAATTGAGAAATGGGATTTTAGTATATTTAAAAGTTAATGGGAAACCGAAGTAACCTTTAGATTTAAATTCATTATCATTGTTCAAACGTACGAGTAGTTTAAACAAGGGAATGTTTTTTTTAAAAGGAAATAGTTATAAGTTTTAGATGAAATGAAATGTTTAAGAGGGCGGTTTTTATGTATAGTTATTGTTACTTACAAATGAATGAATGATAAGATTAGTTACTTTCATGAAATGCACAATTAGGGAATTAAAGATTTGGGTTTAAATTTTATCTTTTGTCTGAAAGATATGTTATTAAGTTAATTTTATTAAGGCAATAAATTACTGAATGTTAATGAAGGAAGTGGATTTAGGAAATCCAAATATAGATTTAATTCTTGGTTGATTGCCCTTCTTGAATGTGCACTTCTTATGTTTCACTTTGGGGAAGTTGATTAGAAGGGTTGTTAAGTCTTCCAGAAGGGGTTTAACTTTTGGGGTTGCATTCTTATGTTGGTCAACCGTTGTATTACCTAGTTTTCATGAACGAGGATGTTTTGTGCCTCCTTTGATTTAAGAGTAGTTTGTGTGTCTTGTTGCCTCTAGTGTTTGGAGAGGGTTTTGACCTTTGTAGCCTCTAGTTTTTGGAGAGGGTTTTGACCTTTGTTGCCTCCAGTGTTTGGAGAGGGTTTTGACTTTTGTTCTCTCCAGTGTTTGGAGTGATTTTTCATTATGTATTCCTCCTAGAGTTTGAGTGGTTTTATCTTGTTTGTATGCCCTTTGGCGCCCTTGGTGATTGATTTTGTGTTGGTATGTTGTCAAGTAGAAGAGTGGCATTTGTTAGGGGCCAGAGCCCAAAGAGGTAAACTAGGAAACCTTCAGAAAATGTCTAATCAAGTGATAACTAAATTAGTGTACTTAGAAGTTAGGTAGTATTTCACACTAATTAAGATAATTGAGCCTCGCTCATGGATAAGGGCTTATATAGACTTGGGATGAGACAGGAAGGCCTGGAATGGCAAGGTCATCTATCTTATCTTTACAAGGGGTATTTGATTCTGCATGAGTGAGCATGGGTGTCAGGATTCGGTAGATGCAACCAAGACAACTCATAGTGGGGGTCAGAGCCTAGGAAGATTCCCAAAAGAGATCCCATGATGAGCTGTGTGATGACACTCTTTCTACGACAATAGTTGGTATTTGGTTCATGTGTGTATGGCCTTCTTATCATACCTGAACTGTTTTATTTCTGGAAGCAATGTGACCTATGTCAGTGATGTTGGAGTTGTACTTGTGTTATTCGTATGGTTGTATGGTTCATGTGTTGGGTTGTGTCAATGTGAGTTAGCCTGTGTCTAGAGGTAGATGGTCTTGTATAGGATTCCTTGTTACTATCTCCTAGCATGGGGGGTGAGCCTCCGAGTGTCACATGGTTGGGTGGAACGTGCACCTTAATCCGTTGGGTTGTCTTCTTGTTTGTGTGGATGAGATTTCCAGTTGGAAAGCTTGTGGGATCCAGATTTTGTTCTTGCTTTAATCTTTTCAGTTGATATTGTAATTTATTACCCCTCTTTTGTATCGATGTGGAAGATGTAATTTGTAACCATGTTTATTGGATTACCTCATTCGGGGAATGAGAGTTGTAAACTTATTGTAAATAATTGTTATTGGAACATGTGATATTTCTTATGCTTTGTTGTAATATATCTTGTATGGAATGTATGTGTTCTTAATTCGTGAAGTAATGAAATGCTATGTTTTCAATTAATGTTTCTTGTTTGGGTTTTAAGTAATCTCAGTCTCGTAACCTTAGAGGTTGTTGGCAATGGATAGTGAACTTGCATGTTGTTTGTACTTATAATTTTTTATTTTTTTTAAAAAAAATTAGTACGTTTGAGTAGTAAATTGCAACTTCCTCTAGGGTTGTGTGGCGGGGCATTACATGAGTATGCAAATATTAGCCTTAGTAGATGATAGCAAAATATCAAAGAAATTATTATTTCAACAACATTTACTCACATAAAATTTGATCCCTAAAATGATAATGACAACATCCTTTTATAGAGAGCCAAATCTAAAATGGATGATCGAGATTAAATGATTTTTAATTTCGATCAATGGGTGAAATTAGATGAGACAAGATAAGATATAAATGAGATTGACAAAAGAATGAGGAAATTGACTAATTTTTACAAAAATCACTTCAGTCTGAGAGGGAAATTGCATTTTCAAATAATGGAAACATTATTTAAATGCAAAAGGAAAAGGAAAATTAACTTTTTGATTAAATAAATATTTAATTCAAAAAAGTGAGAAAAGATGAGTCATTTAACCAAATAAAATTTAATTAACTTGTGATAGAAAAAGCTAAAAGTGAATAATTAAATAATTAACATAATTATTTAATTATAGAAGAAAGTGAAAAATAATTAAATAAATATAAATTTATTTAATTACAGAAGTCAAAGATATTAGTGGCACAATTAAATAAATAAAAAATTATTTAATTAATCAAAAGAGGACATAGAAGGATAAAATGAATTAATTAAATAATTAAGATTATTTAGTTAATAGAAGATTTTATGACATTAGATAATAATTAAATAATTAAGATTATTTAATTATCAAGGATGATGAAGGGGATTTAATAAAGTCACAGGCCTAGTGATAATTTTAGGTGTCTACATTTGCCCCTCTTTGATATAATGTAGTTTATCACATTATATCAAAGAAAATCAGTCAAAACATGCCCCAGTGTAAACAGGGGGAGGAAGAATGATGAGGTAGTGGTATACCCCCTCGAGAGGATAGCCAGGTTCAAAGAACACAAGTGTGCTCTCGAAGTGGATGAGAAGACTAGAGGATGAAAGATAGAAGGAATTCTAGTGTAGAAAAGATGGGTGTGAGCATGATGTTAATGAAAGTTAGCATGACGCTAATTGAGACAATGTAAAGATGAATTTTCTTATACAAGGCTTTTCATTTTATCATCATTGGGTCGTAAATGTGACAAATGAACAAAAAACACTATGGTATGACATAGACCAAGGTGTGCAAAGTCATCCATTTGTAAAATAGACAATTGTGGACAAGGAATGTCCTGACTCATACTAAAGGAAAAGTTGGCCTAGTCTTTTTGTCAAGACAAACCACAGGGAATAATCAAATAAAAGATGAGTCATAAGACATTATCACTCCTCTAAATCCTTTGTGGGACATCTTTGAGGTGGCTTGTAACATGACCGAAGCAAATCCAAAAGATAAGACAAAATAAACCAACAAGGTCAACAACCATTTAGATTGTTTGTCAATAAGTGTGTTATAGTGTGTTAAGGGACAAAGTGAGTGATGGGTTGATTGTTTTGAAAAGGCTTGGTTTCAAGAGAAGAGACATGTCGTATAGGACGTCAAGTCTGGTTTTGATCATGTAACTACCTATATAAGGAAAATGACAAAGTGTGATAGTGACAAGGTCTAGTTTTAGGAAGGACACATCTTGTATAAGACCATTGGTTTTGATTGATTTGATTGGTTTGATTCATTTGACAAATGACTGATTTGACTTGGATACTTATTGGCTTGCTTGTCTTGTTAATTCAGGATTTGCGTTTGAAGTTTAGATGATTATTCCACATCTAAGTTGACAGTGTCCCATTTATTTTGACTGACTTGACAAACCTTAAAAGACAAACCTACGAGGCCTTGGGGCTCATTGACAGATGGCCTTGTCTACATATTAGTGTGTAGAGACCTCGTAGTTTGACATGACCCTTGAATTTGTTTCAATGATAGAGGACTAAATCATGATTTTGTTTGACAACACCTAAATGATTGACCTAATACCTCGGGGGAACATCGATTGATACTCTTACCTATGTCCAGTCGTAGAGAAAATGTATTTTGACAATGACAAAAACTAACATGACTGACTTTGACTCTATTTTTGGGATTTTTGAAAGTTATTTGAATGTTTTTGGGTTTTGACATGTTTTGATTTTTTTGTATTTTTTGAGGTTTTCTATTTTTTTTTGGATTTTGAGGTTTTATGATTTTGTTTTTCTCCTTTTTTTGAGTATTTCATTTTGTGAGGTTTTATATTTTTTTGTCTTTTGAGGTTTTATGATTTTTTTCTCTTTTGTGAATGTTTTGATTTTTTTGTCTTTTTGAATGTTTTAATTTTTTGTCTTTTCAAATGTTTTGATTTTTGTCTTTTTTGTATATAGTGACCTCCAATGACAAGTGTAGAATCCAATGAAGCCAAGTGTTAGGAAATTTCCCCAAGTCAGGTATAGGACTAACCATTAGGGATGAGATGGAGGATAAAGGACATGAGATGCCAATCACTTGGAAGTCATGATAAGGCCTTATAATAAATGTCAAATGGGAGATGATGGAAGTTAAAGGCATTATTATGAATTAGGGTGGAAGCCCAAAGAGTGATAGTAGATGATGGAGCAAAGACTAACTACACATGGCACCTATTTGCCAAGTTTTTAGCATGGTACTTATCCAAAGCGCCACTAACATGGTTTTCACTTATCTTTACTATTTTTATTGATGATTTTTTTTTCTTGGGTACTCTACTACTAGCAAAGCATGTAGATGCTTAATTAAAAGATTAAGGAAAATTGTTGAAAGTGCTAATGTAAAAGTTGATGAAGACATGCACATACCTATTGAGATAAGTGAAGTTGAACCTGATAAACCTATATGTGGACAAGTACCTGAAGAGAATAAGGAGAAGGAAGAAGAAGAAGAAAATGAATCAAAACCTGTTATTAAGACTTTGAAGTATGTGTAGAAGAATCATCCAAAGGAACAAATAATTAGAGATAAGAGTAAAGGTGTGAATACAAGAAGTAAAGTAGCAGCTGAGGTAAATTTGTTTTTACTCTCTAAAATTAAACCTAATCCTATGAGTGAAGCATGTGAAGATGAGAGTTGGATGAAAGCTATGAAAAAAGAGTTGCAACAAATAGAAAAGAATTAGACATGGGAATTAGTTCCTAGACCTGTGAATAAGAATGTGATTGGTTCAAAATGGGTGTTTCGGAATAAGCTAAATGAAAATGGTTAAGTCATAACGAATAAGGCAAGACCAGTATACAAAGGATATTCACAAGTTGAAGGCATAGAATTTGAAGAAACATTTTCCCCTGTGGCTAGAATGGAATCTATTAGAATGTTTTTGGCATTTTTTTCCTTCAAGGATTTCAAAGTATATCAAATGGATGTCAAATCAGCATTTCTAAATGGTCAATTGGAGGAAAAAGTATACACAGAACAACCTGAAGGATTTCAGTTATCTGACAACCCAGACATGGTTTGTAAGTTGAAGAAGGCATTGTATGGACTGAAGCAAACTTCCAAAGCTTGGTATGCAAGATTGGATAGATACTTGACAAATAAAAGATTCCACAAAGGCTCTACGGACAACAATCTCTACTTCAAAGTGCAAGGTAACAAAATGTTGATAGTAGCTATATATGTTGATGATATCATCTTTGGTGGAAATGAAGGCATGTGTAAGAGATTTGCTAAAGAAATGCAAAAATAATTTGAAATTTCCATGATTGGTGAATTGAATTTCTTTCTTGGTCTTCAAGTAAATCAAACTGATAAAGGAATATTCATTTCACAATCTAAGTATGTGAAAGAGCTATTGAAGAAGTTTGGAATGGATGATTCCAAACCAGTTAGTACTCCTATGGTAACCAAAAGTAAGCTGAGTAAAGATGATGAATCTGCTAAAACTTATTAGAGAAAATGTTGAAAGTATAAGCTAATCAAGTGGTGTTTCCATTAATGTTTTCATTGATGTCAACACAGTTCACTATGTTGCAGATTGTACATGTATAGCTAATATGTTGCTGAGATGTGAGTACATGGAGTTATCCTTATGTCATTACAGATGTGTTGTGTTGATGAGTTTCCAAGTGCTTTTGAGAAAATTAATAAAGAAGAAAAGTCAGAGTGATGATTAATGTGTTTAGAATGTGCTCTAGTATGTGCTTTGAGTTTCTCCTGTGTTGATCCTATGCTTGTGTGGATCTAAATATTTGATAATGGTGATGTTGTGGTGATATATCCTGAGTTTTAGCTTCTGGTGTGATAGTACATGAAAGTTACATTCACCGATGTGTGAATTTTTCTAGCAGAGTTGATCTTTTGTGGACTAACATAAATGTTTATGCTTCGTAGTCCTCGGCTATTTTGTTTAAGATCTTGTGGATCTGGGATGTCTTGAGATGGTGTTCTCTAGGTTTTGGAAAAAAAAGTTGAAGTTTGGTGATCTAGAAGTTATGTTTCAGTTTTTCAATATGAGTTTGCACAGTCCAGATGGACTAGTGAAAGGTGTTCAGAGTTTGAAGCATATTGCATTGGTTGCAGATGTATCTAAAGAAATTTGAGATGTACTTTCATGCATAATGAAGCATGTTGTTGAGTCCATATGTCATCTTCTTGTTGGGAATCATGTACATCAATGTTCATTTGTGTCTTCATTAGGTTTGGCCGACCTAGTGTTTACACTTCATTCAAAGAATAAAATTAAATTGAGGAAGCGTGTGGTTGACTCAAGACATTATTTTTGGTCTTGGTTAAATGTTTTATTTTTCCACTCTCATTCCTTTCCACCACAAGAATGTTGAGTTGTTGACCTTATTTGAATTTATGAAATGAGGTATTTGTGGCCAACTTTGGAGAAAGTTTCTAAGGTGGAGGATGGTATAAAAACAAGTTGAATTATGAAGAATTGTATGACAGTGTGATACAAAGTAATGAAAGTGAGCCACAAATCATAAGAGCAGAAGTGTGTGTGAGTGAGTTGAGACAACAGTACTTCATTGTGTTGGATTTCTGAAGGCAATGAGCTAAAGGTTTCTACAATCCTTATTCAAAGTTGTGGATGTTTGTTAATTGTTGTGGTGGAACTTTTGTTCTCCTTTTTTGTATCTGTAGGCAGTGAGCCTCCCTGTTGGACAATGAGTCCTTTCTGTAGGCAATGAGCCTTTGTACTTAGTGAATCCTCTTCTGGGCTATGAGCCTCTATATTCAGTTTTATAATCTCTTTATATTGTGAGTTAACCCTCACCGTGGTTTTTCCCTTATTGGGTTTTCCATGTAAAAATCTGGTGTTCATTGTGTTGATTTATTTTTTGTTATTTGTGTTTCATGCTCTTACTTAATAACAAAATAGTGTGTTTATGGAATTGATAAGTGTTGAAATCTTAAGTTTGAATTTTGTGACAACTGATTCACCCCCCTTCTTAGTTGTCCCACGTCTATTTAACAATTGGTATTAGAGCCTTGGTTCCTTGGTGAAGAGCTTAACCGCTTAAGGAAGATTTGATGGTACAAAAGTTGGTGATCCCTATGTTCAATGGAACTGACTACAATGATTGGAAGGGATAGATGAAATGATATATTATCTCTCTTGGTTTCAAGACTTGGAAGGCTGTTGAGACAGTATACACTCTTGTCTAGTGGTCTTACTACTACAAATGAGACTTTTGCTTATGAAAAACATGAGAAGGGAAAGTATGCTATTTGCAGTGGCCTATCTTAAAAAGAGTGAGCCAAGGTTCATTCTTTGGATATTGCATATGAAGTCTAGAAGAAGTTGGAGGACATGTATGAAAGAAATGAAAGAGTGAAATTGACAAAGAAGCTAGCCACAAAGCGTAGATTTTTAAATCTAAAAATGGAAGAAGGTGAAGAATTTATAAGCTTCTTTCAAAGTGTTGAATTGACTACAAATGAAGTTAGAAATCAAGGAGGAAAACTATTTGATGAAGATATAATTGAGAAGATCCTAATCACCCTACCAAATTGATTCAACGATAAGATCTCATTTATTGAAGAAATGTATGATCCTAAGTACACTTTAGAATAGTTGTTCGACACCTTGCAAACATTTGAGATGAGAAACTTATAAAAAGAAGACAACATAGAAGAAAAGACAAAAATGACATTTAAGGCAATGAAGATTGAAGACGAACCAGATAGTGATGGTGACAATGAGTTAGAAGCAAACTTCACAAGGAAGTTGAAGAAAGGTACCAGAAAGTATAAAGGTATGTTTCCCTTTAAATGTTTCAGTTGTGGTAATATTTGTCATTATGCTTCAAGATATCTGAATAGAACTATACATAAGAAGAACAAGGATTATAAGGATAAGGATAGAAAGGATAAGAAATATAAGTTGTATTATGTTAAAGAAGTAGGAATTTCTGATGATGAATATGAGAATGAGGTTGATGATAGTGAATGCTTATTCCTAGCTTTGGAAAGTAAATTTGTATCCACTAACCCTAGAAAATGTGTAAGCAAGAAGGCTCCAGAGAATAAGAGGAATAGGATGGAAGGTACTTTGGTTATCGCTTTTCATGCAAGACGGGATGAAGACTACTAGGTAATTGATAGTGGATGTTCTAATCACATGACCAGTTTTAATAGTAAGTTCACTAAACTTGATAAATATGATGGTGGTTTAGTTAGGTTTGGTGATGATTCAGGAGCTAAGATTTGCAGGAAAGGTTCAATTAGTTTTGGTGAATAGTACAGTACTGATGATGTATATTATGTGAAGGGTTTGAGGCATAGCCTTCTAAGTGTTGGTCAAATGTGTAGCAATGGTTTTAAACTTGTGTTTCAGAATAATACCTGTGAAATCAGAAAAGGATCCGAAAATGGAGATATGGTTGCTACTGGTAGAACTCATGGAAACATCTATCAACTTAAGGGAGTTGATGGTCAATTCCTTGTATCTCAAATCAATGGAATTTGGTTATGGCACCGGAGAATGGGACATGTAAATTTTGATAACTTGGTCAAAATCAATTCAAAGGAGATTGTTTGAGGGCTACCTAGAATCACAAGACCTGCTAATGCTATTTGTAGAAGTTGTCAATTGGGGAAACAAACAAGATACAACTTTAAGGGAAAAGAGCACTCTACTACCAGGATGCTAGAGTTAGTTCATACTGATCTCTATGGTCCAACTAGAACTAGAAGCTTCAATGGTGATAGGTATTTCATGTTGCTTATTAATGATTTTACTCGAATGACATGAGTTGCTTTTCTCAGAGAAAAGACTCGGGCTCTAGATAAGTTTAAGGTATTCAAAGTGGATAGTTTAATTTAGTGCATTCTATGAACAACATGGCATAAAAAGATAGTTTTCTACTCTGAGAACCCCTCAGTAGAATGGAGTAGTTGAAAGGAAAAATATGATAGTACATGAAGCTGCTAGAACCATGATGAAAGAATCAAATGAATCAGATGTGTACTAGAGAGAGGTGATACACACTGTTGTTTATGTTCTTAATAGAGTTCAAATCAGATACAACACAAAGACTCATTTTGAGTTATGGACTGGTAAGACTCCTATTGTGAAGTATTGTAAGGTATTTAGAAGCAGATATTATATTAAAATAAATGTTGAAAATTTTGGAAATATTGATGCTAGATGTGATGAAGGAATATTTCTTGGATACTCTACTACAACTACAAAAACATATAGATGCTTTAATAAAAGATTAAGAAAGATTGTTCAAAGTGCTAATGTGAAAGTTGATGAAGAAATATGTAGACCTATTGAGATAAGTGAAGTTGAACCTAATGATCCTATATGTGGACATGTACCTGAGGAGAATAAGGAGAAGGAAGAAAAAAAGAATGAACAGGAACCTGTTGTTAAGACTCCTAAGTATGTACAAAAGAATCATCTGGAGGAACAAATAATTGGAGATAAAAGTGAAGGTGTGAAGACAAGAAGTAAAGTAGCAGCTGAGGTAAATTTGTGTTTACTCTCTAAAATTGAACCTAATTTTGTGTGTGAAGCATGTGAAGATGAGAGTTGGATGAGAGCTATGAACGAAGAGTTGCAACAAATAGAAAAGAATCAAACATGGGAACTCATCCCTAGGCTTTTGAATAAAAATGTCATTGGCTCGAAATGTGTGTTTCAGAATAAGCTAAATGAAAGTGGAGAAGTTGTAAGGAATAAGGCAAGACTTGTATGCAAGGGATATTCATAAATTGAAGGTATATATTTTGAGGAGACATTTGCCCCTATGGCTAGAATGGAAGCTATTAGGATGTTTTTCGCATTTTTTTCCCACAAGGACTTCAAAGTGTATAAGATGGATGTTAAGTTAGCATTTCTGAATGGTGAAGTGGAGAAAGAAGTGTACATGGAACAACCTAAAGGGTTTCAGTTATCTAACAAACCAGACATGGTTTGTAAGTTGAAGGTGTTGTATGGATTGAAGCGAGCTTCCAAAGCTTGGTATGCAAGATTAGATAGATACCTAATAAAACAAGGATTCAACAAAGGCTCTGCTGAAAACAATCTTTACTTCAAAGTGCAAGGTAAAAAAATGTTGATAGTAGTTGTATATGTTGATGATATCATTTTTGGTGGAAATAAAGGCATGTGTAAAAAGTTTGCTAAAGAGATGCAAAAAGAATTTGAGATGTCTATGATTGGTGAATTGAACTTCTTCCTTGGTCTACAAGTGAATCAAACTAATAAAGGGATATTCATTTCTTAATCTAAGTATGTAAAAGAGTTGTTGAAGAAGTTTGGAATGGATGATTCCAAACTGGTTTGTACTCCTATGGTAATTGGATGTAAACTGAGCAAAGATGATGAATCTACAAAGACTTATCAGAGAAAATACAGATCTATGACTGGTGGACTGTTGTATCTTATTACTACTAGACCAGATATTATGCATGCAGTATGTTTAGTTGCCAGATTCCAAGAAGATCCCAAATAAGCACATGTTATAGTTGTAAAGAGGATATTTAGATATCTTAAAAGTACACCAGATTATGGATTATGGTATCCTAAGAGTGATGATTTCACTTTGAGTGCTTATACTGATGTTTATTGGGTTGGATGTGTAGATGACCAAAAGAGTACCAGTGGTGGTGCTTTCTTTCTTGGTGGAAGATTGGTTTCATGGTTGAGTAAAAAACAAAACTCGATTTCTTTATCCTCTACAAAGGTAGAATGTATTGTGAAACATCCTTCTGCACACAAGTTCTGTGGATGAAGCAAACTCTAAAAGATATTGGAGTGATATGTGATGAGCCTATTTCTATTTTCTATAAGAACACAATTGCAATAAACATTTCAAAGATCTTGGTTATGCATTCAAGAAAAAAAACACATATCTATTAAATGTCATTTCCTGAGAGAAAAAGTGTTGGAGAAAGAAGTCAAATTGGAGTATGTGACAACAAAGGAACAAATTGCAAACATATTTACTAAGGCTCTTCTGAAGGATACTTTTGAGCATAGGGAGAGATTGGGGGTCATTGGCCCCTGAACTAAGTGCACATGAAGGTGCATTAGTCTAGTGAATTCACAAATTCTTTATTTATCTGAACTGATAAATGGGTCTACTCCACAAGGGGAGTAGAAAAGGTTTTCATTATTGTAGTATGAGTGTACTCCTCAGGGGGAGTGATTAGAGTTGTTAGTCTTTTCCATTGATGTCAAAGGGGGAGAGAAAGTCATGTGAAAAATAGTTGCAGAGGAAGAGAAGGTGTTATGCTAGGATATTGTGAAGTATGTTGTCTTTGATGGTTTTTCACATCAAGTTTTGCCATCAATGACAAAGGGGGAGATTGTTGTAAGTATGAACTAATATGGTGTTTTTGTCATTAATGTTGTCATTGATGTCAACGCAGTTCAATATGTTGCAAATTGTACATGTATAGCTGAGAAGCTAGTGAGATGTTGTGAGTACATGGAGCTATCCTTATGTCATTGTATATGTGTTGTGTTGATGAGTTTTCAAGTGCTTTTGAGAAAATTAATAAAGAAGAGAAGTCAAAGTGATGAATGTGTTCCAGTATCTGTTCCACATTTCTCTTGTGTTGATCCTATGCTTGTGCGGATCTAAAGATTTGATAATAGTGATCTTGTGGTGATATATCCTTAGTAGTAACTTTTGGTGTGATAGTACATGAAAGTTACGTTCATCGATGTGTGAATTTTTCTGGCAGAGTTGATCTATTGTGGACTAAGAGAAATGTTTTTATTCTGCAATCCTCCGTTGTTCTGTTTCAAATCTTGCAAATTAGGGATATGTCTTGAGATGGTGTTCCCTAGGTTCTAGCAAAGAAGGTTGAAGTTTGGTGATCTAGAAGTTATTTTTCAGTGTTTTAGTATGAGTTTGCACAGTCTGGATGGATTTGTGAAAGGTGTTCAGAGTTTGAAGCATAGCGCATTTGCTGCAGATGTATCTATAGAAATTTGAGATGTATTCCCATGCATAATGAAGCATGTTGTGGATCTGCATGTCATCTTCTTTTTGTGAAGCATGTACATCAATCTTTGATGCAGGAGCATCCTTGGTTCTTGGCAATCTTGCATCAACCAAAAATATCTTCTTTTAGTTTTTGTTCTTATTTTGTTCTTGCTTAGTTCATGTCGATGGATTCGTCATCTTTGCTCACTAGATCCTATGGATCCTTGTGTACATTGTGGACATGTTCATTTTCCTTATCCCAAGATTTGAGCGTGATTGGATCTTTTTCCAACAAGTTATCACTTATGGAATTCTTTACAGTTTCTTGAACTAGCACTAGAATAATTTCAAACTTTTCGGCCAGTTTGATCATTGTGGATCGTCCCTATGACTTGCGGATCTTAACGGTGTGATTTTAATTGTTCCATGGAGTGTTCCCAACCTTTAGTATTGGTCGACACATCATCTTACGCACCTATTGGAGAGTAATTCAAATTTGAGACTGACCTATTCATGCGCACATTATATTTTCTTTCATTTGAGAATGTGATAATCTTTGGCCTACGTGGATGTTTCCATAATTGTGGATATGCTATAAAACTTGTAATCGATCATTAGGATGTAGTAAGTAAAAAAAGTTAGAAGAAAAGTAGAGGATTTAGATTAATAGAATATAGACTTGATATGTAAGATTTTGCTTGCATATAGGAGCATGTTGGAATATTGAGCATGTTTTATTAGGCCAGTGAGTCGAATCTGTAAGCTCGAATGTTGCTAGTTGAATGTAACTGAGATTATTGTTAATGAGAATATTTGCATCTACATTTTTCTCCATATTCGGTGTTGTTTTCATTGTGTTACTCTTGTTGCAAGGTCTAGATAGTTCTCTTTGAGGACCCTCCTACCGTGGCTGTGTTAGTTTGGTATAAGAACGAGATTCGTTCCTTGTGAAGATCATCAGAGTTTGCGAAGTACTGTTGAAGATTTGTTGTGGGGTGGCAGATTGAGGATCCAACCTGTAGCTACAGAGAACTTGTGTAAAGATAGTGGGAATTAGAAATGGTAGAAATGGAGCGCATCGAAATGCAGACCCAACTATGATAGAGATGTTAAGAGGAATTGTTGCCAGATTAGATGCAGTCGAAAAGGCCTAGAGAAGAGGTCGACTAGTTAATGATGTGAGTGATAAAGAAGTAGAAATACAAGAAGAAAGAGGAAGAGATGAGCAAGCTGGCCTTGATCGGGGAGAAGAGAGGTTTACAAAAGCCCTAACTAAAGTGAATACAAGACCTCATTTCAATCCACCAAATTATAATGGTAAGTTAGATTCAAATGTATTTTTAGATTGGATAACGGAGATTGGAAAAGTATTTTGAATTCAAAGGTACCACTGAAGATAAGAAGGTGAAGTTTTCTTGTACGAAGTTGAGAGGACATGCATCCCTTTGGTGGGAACATTTGTAGACAGATAGGCAAAGAAGAGGAAAAGAGAAGATAAAATCATGGTATCAGATGGTGAATAAGTTGAAGTCAAAACTTATGCCTACAAATTATCAGATTAGTTTGTTCAAGAAGTTGTAAAATTTGAAGCAGAAAGAATCAAGTGTGACAGAGTATATTGAGGAGTTCTATAAGTTGAATATTCGATCTAGACATTTGGAGGATAAGATTGAGCAAGTAGGTAGATATGTTAATGGCTTGAGGTCATCTATACAGGATGAAATTAGTTTGATCAAGTTGGTTAGTGTAGAAGAGGCATATCAGTGTGCCCTAAAAGTAGAGGAGAAGTTGAATAAAAGACATGAGCAGAGACAGAGAGGAAGAGGTGGAAGATTTCAAAGAGGAAGAACTTTTATTGGAGGAGGAAGAGGATCTTTTCCAAACAAGAATAACAATTCATACCAGAGAGGTGATGGTAACTCTTATAGAAGAGAAGGTTATGGTGGTTATCGAAATGAAGGTTATAGAAGAGATGATTGAGGATAGGAGAAAAGAGTATTTAGAGGAACTTGTTTTAAGTGAAGTGGAGGACATAGAGCATTTGAATGTAATCAAGGAGAGAGAAACAAGAAGATAGAAAACAATAGAAGAACAACCTTTTTTGAGGAGGAACATACTGGATCATCAAATAAACCAGAAGACGGAGAAGTGTTGGTGAATAAAAGAGTATTTTGTCAAAGTGAGATGGAAAAAGTGTCATTGCAGAGAAAGAATTTGTTTTGAACTAGATGCAAGGTAGCTCAAAAATGTTGCCAAGTGATTGTTGACAGTGGAAGTTCTGAGAACCTGGTTTTTGAAGAAGTGGTGACTAAATTGAAGTTGGAAAGGCTAAAACACCCGAAGCCCTATCAAATGGCTTGGATTCAGGATGAGCATAAGATACTGGTAAGTGAATAATATTTGGTGAAATTGAAGATAGGAAATTATCATGATGAAGTTTTGTGTGATATTATGCCTGTGGATATATGTCATGTTTTGTCGGGAAGGCCTTGGCAGTATGATATACAGGCTATTCATGATGGAAAGAAATATATATATACTATTGTTGCTAATGGGATGAAGCAGATTTTGTTGCCTTTGGAAGATGTCCCTACAGTTGAAGTTTGTATGAATGCTAGGGTTTGTCTGGTTGATGGAAGGAGATTCCTCGATGGATTGAGACATGAGAATGTATGTTATGCCTTGGTGCCTAAGAAGTCTGAAGACTTGAAGCATGTAGAAGAACACCCGAAAGAGATAAAGAAGATACTGATAGAGTATGAGGAGATCATTTCAAATAATGTACCTAATAGATTTCCACCTATAAGGAGTATTAGTCATTGTATGGATCTGATTCCTAGAGCTAGTTTTCCTAATAAAGCAGCACACCAGATGACACCAATAGAGAATGAGGAGTTAAATAGACAAATGCAAGAATTGTTGAAGAAGGGTTTGATTAGAGAAAGCTTAAGTCCATGTGCAATACTTGTGTTAGCACCTAAGAAGAATGGAGAATGAAGAATGTGTACAGATTCTAGAGCCATAAACAAGATCACAGTGAAGTATAGATTTCCTTTGCCCTGGATGGATGACATTATGGATTGCTTGAGTGGAGTTAAGTACTTTACAAAGATAGATTTGAAGAGTGGATACCATCATATCAAAATTAGAGAAGGGGATAAGTGGAAAACAACATTCAAGATAAATGAAGGATTGTACAAGTGGTTGGTGATTCCCTTTGCATTGACAAATGCACCGAGTACTTTCATAAGGCTAATGAATGAGGTATTGTAAGAAATTCTTGGCTAAGTTTGTGATTGTGTATTTGGATGACATATTGATTTTCAATAAGAGTAGAGAAGAACACTTGTTGCATATCAGACAAGTTTTGCAGAGGTTGAGAGAAGAACAATTGCTAATAAATATTAAGAAGTGTAGTTTCATGAAGGAAGAGTTGGTATATCTTGAATTTGTGATATTTGTGGATGGACTGAAGATCGATCCTAAGAAGGTAAGAGCAATTGTTCAGTGGCCTACACCTAAAAGCATTGGAGAGGTAAGATCATTTCATGGATTGGCTAGTTTCTACCAGAAGTTCATTAAGACTTTTAGTTCTATTTGCCACCCTATAATAGAAACAATGAGATGAGATAGGAAGGATTTTAGATGGACGTTTGGAGCAGACCAAAGTTTTGAGAGTTGTTGAAATAGAAGGTGACCAAGTAGCCTGTGTTGGCTTTACCGGATTTCAATAAGGTATTTCAAGTAGACTGTGATGCAAGTGGAAATGCAATTGGAGTAGTACTGAGTCAAGAGGGAAGACTTGTAGAATGACGCTAGAAGAAGATATTTAGTGTATGATCAAGAATTTTATGCCATAGTTCAAGCCTTGAAGAAGTGGAGACATTATTTTTTGAGTAAGAAGTTTGTGTTGCATACAGATCATCAAGCATTGCAATATTTGAATAGTTAGGGTAAGTTGAATCAAGACACATGAGATGGGTAGAGTTCTTGCAGAGTTATACTTTTGTTTTGAAGCATAGGAGTGGAAATTCAAATAGAGTTGTTGATGCTTTGAGTAGGAGAAGAAATTTACTGACAGAGATGAGAGTGGAGGTATTAGGCTTTGATGAATTCAACTTCTATAAGACTTAGATTTTGCAGAGCCTTAGAGAGCTTGTAAAGAAACAATTTTGGAGGATAGAAACTAGTGATTGGAATATTTCATTCAAGAGGATATGTTGTTAAGAGGAAATCAGTTGTGTAGACCCCGTAGTTCGATGATGGATAACTTGGTGAAAGAAAAGCATAGTGGAGGAATGTCAAGACACTTCAGAGTTGACAAGACAATGGCATTGGTAATTGAAAATTACTTTTGGCCACAGATTCATAAGGATGTTAGGAGATTTTTTTAGAGTTGCAGAGTTTGTCAAGTTGTAAAAGGGAGTTGTCAGAATGTTGGATTGTATAAACTTTTGACAGTTTCGGAGAGACCTTAGGAAGATATTAGCATGGATTTCATACTTGGTTTGTTGAAGACACAAAGAGGTAATGATTTTGTATTTGTGGTGGTTGAAAGATTTTCTAAGATGGCACATTTCATACCTTGTAAGAAGACAAGAGATATAGTACATGTAGTAGACTTGTTTTTTAGAGAAGTGGTTAGATTACATGGATTACCTAGAAGTATTGTTTCAGACAAAGATGTAAATTTTGTTGGTTATTTTTGGAGGACACTTTGGAAGAAGTTGAAGACAAACTTGAAGTTCAGTTCTACGTTTCACCCACAGGCTGATGGACAGATAGAAGTAGTAAACAGAAGTTTATGGAATTTGTTGAGATGTTTGGTTGGAGAGAAGACTGGAAGTTGGGATTTAGCCCTTGCACAAGCAAAGTTTTCCTATAACAATTCACTAAACAAGAGTACATGAAAGACACCTTTTGAAATTACTATTGGAGTTCATCCTAGAGGTATATCAGAGTTGAGAGACATTAGTATGGAAGACAAGAGGAGCACAAAAGTAGAAGAATTTGCAGAACACATGAAGAAGTTGCATAGTCAAGTGAAACAACAATTGGAAGACATGAACTAGAAGTATAAGGAGAAAATAGATGACAAGAGGAGACATAAGGAATTTGAAATTGGAGATGAAGTGATGGTATATTTGAGGAAGGAAAGGTTTCCAGTTGGCACATACAACAAACTAAAGATGAGGAAGTTTGGACCTTGTAAGATTCAGGAAATGCATATTAAGTAGAGTTACTAGAAGGTATAGCTATATCACCTATATTCAACATCGCAGATCTCTATCAGTATCACGAAGCATAATTTAGTGAAGACAATAAAGCAGAATTGGAGAGCCAGTTTCCTAAACAGAATTCAGATGAGATTGAAGAGATTTTGGATGTCAAAGATGGGAGGAAGACTCGTGGAAAACAATACAAAGAACATCTTGTGAAGTGGAAAGGTAGACCAGTTGAGGGTTCTTCTTGGATTTCTTAGGCTAAGGTTGATCGTTTTGGTTTTCCTTTGGCCCTAGCAAAATAAGGGACTCACTTTTCATTAACCTCATATGCCTGATGCAAGAGCATCCTTGGTTCTTGGCAATCTTGCATCAACCAAAAATATCTTCTTTTAGTTTTTGTTCTTGTTATGTTCTTGCTCAGTTCATGTTGATGGATTCATCATCTTTGCTCACTAGACCCTATGGATCCCTATGTACATCATGGACATGTTCATTTTCCTTATCCCAAGATTTGAACAAGATTGGATCTTTTTCCGGCAAGTTATCGCTTCCGAAATTCTTGAAGGTTTCTTGAATTGGAACCAAAATAATTTCAAACTTTTTGGCTAGTTCAATCGTTGTGGATCATCCCCGTGACTTGCAGATCTTAACTGTGTGATTTTAATTGTTCCATGTACTATTCCCAACCTTCAGTTTTGGTCCGCACTTCATCTTATGCACCTGTTGGAGAGTAATTCAAATTTGAGGCCAACCTATTTATGGGCACGCTACATTTTCTTTCATTGGAGAATGTGATGATCTTTGGCTGATGCAAATGTTTCCATAATTGTGGATATGCTATAAAACTTGTAATCGATCATTAGGATGTAGTAAGTAAAAAAAGTTAGAAGAAAAGTAGAGGATTTAGATTGATAGAATATAGACTTGATATGTAAGATTTTGCTCGCATATAGGAGCATGTTGGAATACTGAGCATGTTTTGTCAAGCCTATGAGCCGAATCTATAAGCCGGGATGTTGTTGGCTGAATGTAATTGAGATTATTCTTAATGAGCACATTTGCATCTGCATTTTCCTTAATATTTTGTGTTGCTTTTGTTGTGTTACTCTTGTTGCACAGTCCGGATAGTTCTCTTTGAGGACCTCCTACCATGGTTGTGTCAATCTTCATTTGTGTCTTCATTAGGTTTGGTCAACTTGGTGTTTACACTTCATTCAAATAATAAAATTAAATTTAGGATGTGTGTGGTTGATTCGAGACATTATTTTTGGTCTTGGTTAAATGTTTTATTGGTCCACTCTTTCCACTGCAGGAATGCTGAGTTGTCAACCTAATTTGAATTTATGAAATGAGGTATTTGAGGCTGACTTTGGAGAAAGTTTCTAAGATTGAGGATTGTATAAAAATAAGTTGAATTGTGAAGAATTGTATGACAGTGTGATGCAAAGTAATGAAAGTGAGCCACAAATCATAAGAGCAGAAGTTTGTGTGTGTGAGTGAGTTGAGACAACAATACTTTATTGTGTTGGATTCCTGGAGGTAGTGAGCTAAAGATTTATGCAATCCTTATTCAAAGTTTCGGATGTGTGTTAATTGCTATGGTAGATCTTTTGTTCTCTTTTGTATCTATAGGCACTAAGCCTCCTTGTTGGACAATGAGTCTTTTCTATTAGCAGTGCGCCTTTGTACTTGGATAGTGAGTCCTCTTCTAGGTAGTGAGCCTTTGTATACAATTTTATAATCTCTTTATATTGTCAGTTAACCCTCACCTTGGTTTTTCC
The DNA here is from genome assembly GCA_007258455.2 of Sequoia sempervirens. Classification (NCBI taxonomy): domain Eukaryota; kingdom Viridiplantae; phylum Streptophyta; class Pinopsida; order Cupressales; family Cupressaceae; genus Sequoia; species Sequoia sempervirens. Next base: position 74,143,741 of record VDFB02252616.1, read on the forward strand.
CTTATTGGGTTTTCCATGCAAAAATATGGTGTTCATTGTGTTGATTTACTTTATGTTATTTATGTTTCATGCTCTTTCTTAATAACATAATAGTGTGGTTGTGGAATTGATAAGTGTTGAAATCTTAAGTTTGAATTTTGTTGCAACTGATTCACCCCCCTCTTAGTTGTCCTATGCCTATTTAACAACAAATACAATTCTATGAATGGTAGATTGTTGTATCTTACTGCTACCAGACCAGATGTTATGCATGCGGTATGTTTAGTTGCCATATTTCAAGTAGATCCTAAAGAGGCACATGTTACAGATGTAAAGAGGATATTTAGACACCTTAAAGGTACACCAGATTATGGCTTATGGTATCCAAAGGGTGTTGATTTCACCTTGAGTGCCTATATCAATGCAGATTGGGCTGGTTGTGTGGATGACCAGAAGAGTACCAGTGGAGGTGCTTTCTTTCTTGGTAGTAGATTGGTTTCTTTATCCACTACAGAGGAAAAGTATATTGTTGCAACATCCTGCTACACACAAGTTTTGTGGATGAAGCAAACTCTGAAAGACATTGGAGTAATATTTGATAAGCCTATTCTTATTTTCTGTGACAACACAAATGCTATAAACATTTCAAAGAATCCAGTTATGCATTCAAGAACAAAACACATATCTATCAAATATCATTTCTTGAGAGAAAAGGTGTTGGAGAATGATGTCAGATTGGAGTATGTGACAACGAAGGGAACAAATTGCAGATATATTTACTAAGGATCTTTCGAAGAATACTTTTGAGCATCTTAGGGAGAGGTTGGGGGTCATTGGCCCTCCAAACTAGGTGCACATGAAGGTGCATTAGTCCAATGAATTCACAGATTCTTCATTTATCTGGATTGATGAATGGGTCTACTCCGTAGGGGGAGTAGAAAACATTTTCATTGTTACGGTATGAGTTGAATGGATGCACTCCTAAGGAGGAGTGATCAAAGTTTTTGATCTTTGCCATTGATTTCAAAGAGGGAGATAAAGTCATGTGTAAAACAGTTACAGAGGAAGAGAAGGTTTTCTCTAGGAATATTGTGTAGGATGTTGTCTTTGATAGTTTTTCACACCATGTGTTGCCATCAATGACAAAGGGGGAGATTGTTGCATGTATGAGCAAGTTTGGTAGTGTTGTCACTAATGTCATTGATTTCAACATAGTTCAATATGTTGCAGATTGTACATGTATAATTGAAATGCTTTTGAGATGTTGTGAGTACATGGAGCTATCTTCATGATGTTGTAGATGTGCTGAAATAATGAGTTTCCAAGTGCTTTTGAGAAAATTAATAAAGAGAAGTCAGAGTTATGAATGTGTTCAGAATGTGCTATGGTATGTGCTCCACATTTCTCCTGTGTTGATCCTATGCTTGTGCAGATCTGAAGGTTTGCTAATGGTGATCTAGTGGTTATATCTCTTGAGTTGTAGTTTCCAGTTTCATGAGATGTGAAAGTTACATTCACCGGTGTGAACTATTCTAGCAGATTTGGTCTTTTGTGGACTGGGAGAAATATTTCTACTCCACAGTCCTCTGTTGTCTTATTTCAGATCTTGCAGATCTCTAATATGTCTCATATTGGTTTTCTTGTGGTTTTGACAAAGATGTGTGTGGTTAAGTGATCTGGAAGTCATGTTTTTTATTTGTTGTATGTGTCTGCACAATCCTAATGGACTAATGGAAGGAGTTCGGTGTTCAAAATTTGTTGCACTTGTTGCGGATGTATCTGAAGGAATACGAGATGTGTTCTCGTGCATAATGAATCATTTTGCGTCATCTGCATGTTATCTTCTTGTTGGGAAGCATGTACATCAATGATCATTTGTGTCTTCATTAGGTTTGGTCGACCTGGTGTTTACACTTCATTGGAAGAATTAAATTTAATCAAAGAAGCATGTGGTTGATCTGAGACATTATTTTTTGTTTTGGTTAAGTATTTTTACTGGTCCACTCTCATTCTTTTCCACTATAGGAATGTTGAGTTGCCGACCTAATTTGAATTTATGAAATGAAGTTTATGTGGCTGACCTTGGAGAAAGTTTTTAAGGTTGAAGATGCTATAAATGCAAGTCAAATTGTGAAGAATGTGATAGTGATGAAAAGTGACGAAGTAAGCCACAAATCAAAAGGAAAAAGTGTGTGAAAGTGAGTTTAGGCACCATTACTTCATTGTGTTAAATTCCTGAAGGCAGTGAGCTGAAGGTTTCTACAATCTTCTGATCAAGGCTATGGATGTGTGTTTATTGTTGTGGTGGATCTTTTGTTCTCTTTTGTATCTGTAGGCAGTGAGCTTCCCTGTTGTACAATGAGTCTGTTTTGTAGGTAGTGAGCCTTTGTATTTGGATAGTGAGTCATCTTCTTGGCAGTGAGCCTCTGTATTCAATTTTATAATCTCTTTATATTGTGAGTAAATCCTCAACGTGGTTTTTCCCTCATTGGGTTTTCCACGTAAAAATCCGGTGTTCATTGTGTTAATTTTACTTTCTGTTATTTGTATTTCATATTCATACTTAATAACAAAATAGTGTGGTTGTTGGATTGATAATTGTTGAAGTTTTGAATTTGAATTTGTGTTACAACTGATTCACCCACCCCCTCTTAGTTGTCCTGCACCTTTTTAACACTTCCAAGTATTCCTTATGTTATCATCAACATACTACAGGATCTTTTCATTTAGTTTGTATTTGTGGATTCATGGATTCAAATTGGGTAGCTCACATTCAAAGAAAAAGATCCCCCAGTGCGTATGTGTTTACTTTGCTCAGTGGTGCTATTAGTTGGATGAGTAAGCGACAACGTGTAGTTGCTTTTCACACTACAGACGCAGAGTATATGACAATTTCTCATGCTTGTAAGGAATCCATTTGGCTTCAAAAATTGTGTTCATATGTTAGGCTTGTGTAGGGATTATTACTATTTGCAGTGACAGTTAGAGTTTTATTTTCTTAGCAAAGAATCTTACCTTCCATGCTAAACAAAACATATTGATGTTCAATTCCATTTTTTCCATGACATGGTCAAATATGGTAAGGTGTAGATTTAAGAAGTTCATACTTTGATGAATGTTGCAGATCCCTTGACAAAACTAGTGAGCACTTAGAAGTTTAGATGGTGTTCAAAGTCTATGGGTCTTTCAGCCCCTAACGATTTATTATCTAATTAGATTAGCTCTTGAAAAGTGTTCTACAAGTGGAAGAATTTTGGGAATTGAGGTGTCTCAACCTTTGCAATTTCCTAGCATTTAAATATTAATTTAGTAATGTTTATGCTATAATTTCTTGCTAATATTAATTTTTCATCTAATATGACTTGGCACAATGAGTTGTCGACATATTGGGAGGTGACATGGATGTTGTGGTCTCTACAAGGCAATGTAGGCATCCCACTTTGGTAAGATATTCTTTGACATGCATCAACATCTTTGAAGGATTCTATGACGATCTTATGATTGATTTTTATGAAGATCTTATGACAGAATCCTATGATGATCTCATGACGTGTAAGAGCTAGATTTTATGACAGGTTGGAAAAGTGTTGGAAGGCATCTTTGCATGGGGAAAGTGGGTGCCCAAGTTTTACCTAAGATAGGTTGTAAGAGAATGTAAAAGGCATCTTCTATTTTTAGTCAGTTATGATAGATTCTCTTACAACTGTAAAAGTTGTAATATATGACAAATTCTATGACATTGTAAGGAATTTGTCATACCTATTAGGGGTAAATTTGGGGAAACCAAGTATGGAGGCATGTAAGGGGGGATAAGGAATCATTGGACAAGTGGCATAGGAGTCAACCATGTGTTGGAAAAATGTGTCACATGGATTTGGACGCCCATCTCTTGTTGCTTGCTCTAGAAGCTACCTTCATACTTGTATTATGTAAATATTAGATGTCTTGGAGTGGGTTTAGTATGTTTTATTTTGTAGGTATTGTTATGCTATCAGAATATCTTTAAAAATTAACATTTATGTACTCTTGGAAGAACTTACATTGCAAGTGTATTTTAATTCGTATTGATTAAATAATACATTGTGTAGGTTTTAGAGTGTGTGGTTTTTCACCTAAAAGGGTTTTCACCACATATATCTTGTGTTGTGAGATTTTGATACTTGAATGTGTTGTTATTTCATTAATCTTCCTATTGTGCATCTATCTTTGCAATGGTAAAGAAACTAATACTATACATCTCTCCTCTTCGATTAGCATTAGGAAGTGTTTCTACGTACCTTGATTACTTTTAGATTTTAGCAGAAAGTTCAAGGAGACTACACCTTGGTTGAACATGAGTTCAACAAAGACCTATGAGGAGATTTCTCTTGGAGGATTCATGATGGCTTACATATTTTGGAGGAGCATTCGCATTCCTCACTCTTGGTCTACTCAACATCTTAGCACTTGAGAGGTATTACCCATTAATTCTCACAGGTGCTTTATGCTTTTCTTTCATAAACATGGACCTTGAGCTGCTATTAGAAGGTTTTTGTGAGTGATGGATAGCATGATTATCTCCTTGGGTTTGTATTTTGATTTACGATTTTCATAGGGGATGGTAGTGGGCTGATTTCCTAAGATGGGAAATGGAGTAGTTTGATCTTCTCTAAGAAGCTTACATCCTTGTAAATACATGATGCATATATTATGTTTGATCTCTTGAGGTTGAACAAGTTTGGATGTTATGGATTTTATCTTGGGGTTACGGAGGAGATCTTAACACAGTTGACATTTAGAGGTGTATGTAGAAGGCCACGCTACATGTTTATGATTTGCAGATTTTTTCTCTTTAGTCTTGTTATTATTCTTGTATGTTCGGAATCACATGACTTTGGATGTGATATTTCTATATGGTGCGATGGTGATCACTAGTTTGTGGTCATGTTTTTTCACTTGGGTGATGACATGGAGGTTCTTGTATCTCTTTCTTTTATCAGATATGGAGAACATGGTAGAGCTATGGAAGATTGCTGAGAGGATGTTTCTGGCAACATTTGGTTGTAGGATTTGTAGATCTTTATGAATGGTTATTGGTACTACATAGTTACACTTTCTATTCATTGTGATTGGTAGACTCAATATGCATTTTGATCTTTTCAAATTCGGTATTACCCATGCAATGGGAGTTCTTGGATGTGCTTGGTCTTCTTTGACTAGTTGGAATATGGGGCTTGTATTTGTAATTGATGGGTTGGCTATGCATGTGGCATAAGTTTGTTGATGTGGATACCTTTGAGCTATGCGTGATTGGATGGATTAGCACTTCTTGTGTGTGCTATTTTCAGTTGTGTGGGTTGGTAAGTTGGATGGGAGTAGTTAGTTTCCTAGTTCTTGTTCAAGCTGACGTTTTATCTTGTTGTCTGGAGGATGACTTCATAGTTGTGTTTAAGTTGTGGGATTTGAAGTTGATGTTGTTGATGCTTTTATATAGCTTGTGAGCACAATGGACTAGTGCTAGTATCTTATAGCTTTTGATATCACTGGCATCTTATGCTTATGTTCTTTGGACTGGCGCATTTCACCTTGGCTTGTTCTTTTGCTTCCATAGGTGGCACATTGGAGGATGACATGGATTGTTGCCTGAGATGGTGCACATCTTGGATGATGTGACAAGTTTCTTGTTAGAGCACAAGAGCATGTGGAGATTCATGTGGTTTCATTTATGGTTATGGTGATATGGTTTTCATCATTTGACCCTGAGTTATTGTTGCTTTATACTTTTGATAGGTCTTTGACAAGTGGGAGAATGTTTGGATTAAGGTGTCTCAACCTTTGATTCCTAGCATTTAATTACTTAGATTAATTGAGCTTAATTTGGATAAATATTGCATATTTTATTTTATATCCTAAGTTGCCAACTTTACAATTCAAGTCATTCAAGGAGTTCCTATTTTTGTGGAGAAAATTGAGGGAAGCCAAGGGAGAAGCCACTTGTCACAACGGAGGAACTTATTGGAGAAAGTTTGAGAAAGATTTCTAGAAGTTCAACGGTGATGACATGTGGCATTCTACTTTGCTTGATGATATGGCTTTATCCCTATTTTATAGGAAGTTGGGAACACCACTTGGAAGATGCTATTTGATAGGGTTGAATTGTCAAATGTTTCCAATTTGAGAACAAAATTGATTTGAAAAGATCTTATGAAGAATTGAAGAGTCTTGTTTGAGTAGTTTCCAATTCAGTGTTGAGTTGGAAAATTAGTTTTTTTGTTTTATTATCCTTAGGTGCACAAGATAAGGATTTTCTCCTATTTATGTGGGATGGTACACCTAGCATAAGGATAAGATTAGTTTTTGATTGGTAGGTTGAATGAGAACTCATGCATGTTGAGTTTTTTCAGTTATAGATTAGCGGGTTCAGCTAAAAGCTATGGATTTTCTCCTTTATTATAGATTTTTAATCTAAGAGCATATGGAGATGGAATATTCTATTCAAGCGGTCTCTATTTTTTATCTATATATATGCTTTCCATGTTAGAGATGATAAGCGAGAGAGACTGAACTCACAAAGGTTATGCTGTCAAATTTTCTCCAGATGGAACAAGATGTAAATCTTCATGTAAAAGATTAGAGCCTAAAAGTGTATTGTAATTGTGTAATTTGTTTTTGAATTATAAAATGGATCTATGCTTTTGGAGTGTGGGGTTTTTTTACTGGAAAGGTTTTCCCCATATAAATCTTGTTTTCATGTCTTATGTTTTATCTTTCATTTTTATTGAATCTGTTTAATACATTTTGTTGAAACTGGTTGATCTTGTAAGATTTAAAATTGCATGAACTTTCCTCTAAGGATTAATGTGGGAAATAAACCGTGCCTGATTCCACTTTATGGCATATTAGTATGTGATTTTGAAGTTTATAAATGCAAAAGAATGTTATCAAAGACAATGATCTAAGATGTCATTTTGGTGTAAGAGCACCCATGAGATTTTGGTTTTGTCATTGTTTTGGTTTTGTGTCTCTCATATGTAATAAGGTCCTTTTTCGATCATCTTCATGTTTGTAAGGGTCTAGATGAGGTCTTAGGAGGATAGGTGTGGTCAAGTTGTCAAAAATGTAAAAGTTGTCAATATTGTCTAAAAAGTTGCAAATTAGGGAATTTGAAGTCACATGATGTAAATGAAAAAATAAAATGGTTAAAGTTGGAGAGTCAGTTAGAAAACTATTGGGATATGTTGAAATAACCTTGTAATGGTCGAAGCCAAGGTTGGTTGTGACATTTTTGAAGTGAAATCAATAAAATGAATCCTTGTTTCTACATTTGTGAATGTTAAAATGTTGATTCAGAGCTTGGTACGGCCTTTTACGGTTGGTTCATGATATAAAACCAATTGGAGTCAATGGAGAATTGAGTCTACTTTCTATTGCACTTTGTCTCATTAAATTTCATTAAGATTTGAGTGTTTTAGAGCCAATTTACCTTGGATTGGTTGAAAACCCTAGGTTTAGTGCCTTGAAGGAAGAAAAAATGAATATCTCACCATTCCAATGGTGAAACCTCATGAAACTTGGTGGAATGGCTCTAAATAGGTTTTTTTTGGTTTCTATCAAGTTGCAAAGTTAGGGGAGAATGTTTGCATGTGTTTTGGTGATGCCCTAGGTCGAATTTCCTTATGTTTTTTGTCTAATTGGTAGAAGAATAATCAATTTTTGAAAGGTTTCCTACAAATTAACCTACCTTAATTCTGAAGTATGTTGTATAAAGCCCAAATGGGTATTTAAATATGCCTTTACAAAAAGAATCAAGATGAAAGAGACTTGTTGAAGAAAGAAGAATAGAAATGTAGAGAAGATTTATTCGTGGAGACCTGTAGAGTAAGGAGGTAACAAGCAAGAAACAAGTGATGAGAAAAGAGAGAAGTGAGATAAAAAAGAAGGTTGAGAGGGGAAAAAAATGGATACTGAACAAGAGATGATAGATTTGAGGCAAGCCTTGGAGAAAATTAATTAAATTCAAGAAGAAATGGAAAAAAAGAATGTAATTTGAGATGCAACAGTTGCTTAATAGAGCAAAACAAGAAAGTGGTTGGCATTTACCAATAAAGAAGAAGGTTACATAGCTTATCAAGCAAATCATTCAGAAGAGAAGAATGCAAGAGAGGAAAAAAAATCATACATTTGGGAGTTTTTGTTGACAAAGGAAGAGCAAAATCCATTTGAGAAAGAGGAAGAGGTACATAATACAATGGTAAGTAAACCTAGGACTATTTTAACATCAACAAGCATTGAAGAGTTGCCTTGGGAAGTTCAAGATGTCTTGAAGGATCATGTAGACATAGTGGTTGATAAATTTTCTGACTTTTTGCTTCCAAGGAAAGGTTTTAGTCACTATTTAGCTTTTGTTCTAGGGGCTAGTCTATCATACACACGAGCCTATGATAAACAAAATGAAGAATGTGATGTGTCTAAAGAAAGGTATGGTATTAACACAAATGTTGCACTTGTTTGGGAGGTTGTCAATGAAAGGAATTTGGATGCTATAGGCAAGAGGATTGTTGGGAAAGAGATTGCAAGGTTGAACATGCAATGTTTGAAGGGAAAAGGAAGTGTGGAGTAGCAAAAGAGAGTTGTAGATGTCAGTGACTATAATGTTGAAGTTAGAGGCAAAAAGAGAAGACAAAGTGCTCTTGATGAGATTACAGACTTGAGAGACAAAAAACCTAAGGTGAAAATGAAACAAGCCATTGAAGGGGAACAAGGTACCATTGAAGTGCATAACATCTATCAAGGAAGAAAGGATGACTTACAAGGTAGAGGTGCAAATGAAGGACAAGTTTATTTTGACAAGTTCACATACCTTTTCCAAATGATCAAGAAACCTACAGTGAAGATGAAGCCACTATGGAACTATTTCAAAGAAGGTCATATGCAAGCGTCTATGTAGATCAAGGGATTTCAGATTTGATTCTCAAGTTTCTACCTTCTATTCAAGTGGAGCTTGAATTTTTTCTTTGTTTGGGAGTATGGTGCAAGAACACCCATGAGATTTTGGTTTTGTCATTGTTTTGGTTTTGTGTCTCTCTTATGTAATAAGGTCCTTTTGGATCATCTTCATGTTTGTAAGGGTATAGATAAGGTATTAGGAGGATAGGTGTGGTAAAGTTGTCAAAAATGTAAAAGTTGTTATATGTTGTAAAAGTTGTCAATATTGTCTAAAAAGTTGCAAATTGTGGAATTTGAAGAGTCACATGATGTAAATGAAGAAATAAAATGGTTGAACTTGGAGAGTTAGTTAGAAAACTGTTGGGACATGTTGAAATAACCTTGGAATGGTCAAATCCAAGGTTGGTTGTGACATTTTTGAAGTGAAATCAATAAAAACATCCTTCTTTCCGCATTTCTAAACATTAAATTGTTGTTGCAGAGCTTGGTAAGGCCTTATACGGTTGGTTCATGATTTGAAACCAGTTGGAGTCAATGGAGAATTGAAACTAATTTTTGTTGCATTTTGTCTCATTGAATTTCATTAAGATTTGAGTGTTTTAGAGCCAATTTACCCTTGACTAGTTGAAAACCCTAGGTTTAGTGCCTTCAAGGAAGAAAAAATGAATATCTCACCAATCCAACAGGGAAACCTCATGAAACTTGGTGGAATGACTGTAAATAGGTTTTTTTTGGTTTCTATAAAGTTGTAGGGTTAGGGGAGAAGGTTTGTATGTCTTTTGGTGATGCCCTAGGTCAGATTTCCTTATGTTTTTGGTCTAATTGGGAAAAAAATAATCAATTTTTGAAAGGTTCTACATAAAGTAACCTACCTGGATTCTAAAGCATGTTGTATAAAGCCAAAATGGGTATATTCCTTTACAATTTGGGTGTGATGTCTACAATAAAAGTTATGGCAAAGAAAATTGAATTTTTTGCCCCACCTTCAAAGCCTAGAAAAGTAGGACAACCAAAAATTGACCCTAGTGTTCAAAAACAATCTCATCCAAAATTTGGATGTGTTGGCAAAGGCCAAAAAGGGTATTCAATTTTTTTTTTACAATCTAGGTATGAGGTCTGCATAGAAGTTGTGTTGGAAAACCCCTGTTTGAAGTACTACTAAGAGTTTGAGGAATTGTGAAGGAAACCCACCAAGTTAGGGTTCTAGAAAATTAAAGTTTGATTGGTTGAGTTAGTGTTGAAGTTATCCACCTTGCTCTGCATCACATTTTTAGGATGACCATTTTCCCTTCAGGTTTGTACCTGATATATTCATCATCAGGTTGTACCTCAAATCCTCAAATTTTGTATGATCAATTTCATTCATGGGAGCATGAATATATAACCTTACATCTTTTGTATATATGATATCAATTATAACCCTAAAAAATGCATCATCCTTATCTGTCTCCATATCCTTGAAAGGACATTTCCCATACTTGGGCCTAGGTTTCTAAGAAAAATCTACCAACATTAGATTAGACATTGCAATTCCTTTTCAAACTTTGAAACGATGGTTTAAGAGAAAACTAAAAATACCTTTGTAAATTATCACTAGGGTTTCACTGCAAATTGGATTCGCAAGATGATTTTGATGCCTTCTCTTTCTCGTTAGCTCCAAATTCAAATGCTTATGATTGAAATAAGCTTTTGTTATGCAAATTGAAGTATAAATTATTTGCATTTGCCCTAACTTTTCTCAATTAATGCTCTTCATACTTGTTAGGTAAGAAGCTACCTAAGTACTTTGTATCGTCACAATGATGCACAATCATTCCACAAACTTCCGTAAGCAAGGATTTTTCTCTGGAAATCTATTTTGTAGACTCCTTCTTACTTCATGTTTCCTTTATGCTATAATGAACAACATCCTACTTTCTTTAGGGGGCTGAGAGACTTTGAAAAAGATAACTCCCCTAAAAATAATGCTCTATTTCAATCAACTATAAAATATTGAGCATAATGCACAAGTGTTTTGTCATTCCTTACTTCCACATACTTCTCTTGCTTCTTTCTCCAGACCTTCTCCATTTCTTTCTTCTACTCTATCTTCTTACGTTGATTCTATGGCTTTGCAAAATTAGTTTTGCAAAATCTAGCTTTATGCCCAAGGTTATTGCACTTATGGCAAACAATGCTATATTTAGGAGTTTAACCATGTTGGCAATATGATTGTCATTAATGTCAAAGGATATCAGAGTAATATCAAATGGGGGAGATTTTTGGTTCATTAAATGTCAAAAGGGCATCATAAGGAGGTAAAAAAGAAAGATGGTTTGAAGTTGAAAAGGAAGTCTTGAAGAGTTTTAGAAGTTTGGGCATTGGGCCTCGAGCTTACCTTATATTGCTTGCTAAAGAAGGAAGGAGATAGGCTAATTGTATTAATTCCAATCGGGTTTTGAGCTTCAGACTTAAGGATTACCTTATACTAGAGGATTTTGAACTTCGGGATTTGGTCATACCTTATACCGAATGCCTCAAAGAAATGTAGAAAGAATAAGTAAAGTCTAAAAGGTGTCAAACTTCAAGCTTCAGTCATACCTCATACTTAATGCACAAAGAAAGAGAAGATAGAATGTGGGAAGTTTGAAAGGTGTCGAGCATCAAGCTTCGGCAAGTTAGTTTATGCCTTACCTTGTCAGGCATCGAAGGTCGCATTAAGGCTTACGCCTTAACATAAAGTTAAGTATGTAGTATGATGGAAACCCATTTGCCAATACTTGAAAAGGTTTCAATGATCGTGGGTCAGAAGATTTTCTTACACCTTATCGAAAGGAAAGTAAGCAGTAAGCAATAAGACTAAAGGTTGATAGCTCAAAAGGTTAAGTCAACCAACACTTGCGAACGAAGTGTTCGGGCATTGGAAGGCAAAAAGAAGTCTTAACACTTATTGCAGATATGGAAAGAGGTAAGCAGTAAGTGCGAACCCCGAAATCTAATAACTTAAAGGATTATTTGGATTTTGAAGTTCAAAGGGAAGGTTTACGAATGGAGTGGAAGATGATAAAAAGTAAAGGGTAAGGCCAATGGCCAAAACTTGATAGGTGTAATGAGTATCCCACATCAGTGTTCGAACTTGTTTCTTAAGTCCTTCAAAGCACTTTAAATATAAGACAAGGGGGATTCTCAACACCCGACCCTTGAGGATGAATAAAAATAAGGTCGGCGAAGTAGATGATGCATGAAGCTTGGTGGTTACTAGTTGTAGGTAGCATGAAAACATGGGAAGTGATGCATGGATTTTTTTTTTGGATTGGATAGCTCAAGGCATCACATTTATTGCTCTTCAATTGCAAATCAATCCTATGGCATGTGATTAATATCAATGGCCCACATTTAAAGGCATTCTTATCGAATGGTGATAATTTAAAGGTTATGGTGACTGAGTGATAATTCATGGATCATGGTGTGAAGGACAAAATCTATGGATAGAATTTAATGATTTGATTTTGTCAATGGCTAGGCAACAAAATGGTGAAACTCTCAGCTAGGCAAATGAGATTGTGGCACCAAAAAAAAGTGATTGATTGTAACTACTCCAACTACACTTTTGTTGGGGATTGGAAGAAATGGATGACTATATTAATGCATAGTCGGCTATGAAATTTGGAAGAGATCAAATAATGCAATGGGCATTTTATATGTATTTGATTTAGGGTTTGTACTATGCTAAAAATAGTAAATACATTGAATGGGGTTGATGGTGTATGCTCTAAGGTAAGGAAGACTTGTTAGTAAAGGAAAGATGTGTTAAGTCATTCAAAAATGGATGTGTGTAGTAGAATGGTGGAGAGAATGTGAAGTGAAGGATGACCTAGACCAAATACAAAATTTCATCTAGGTTATGCATTCAGAATTGGAGTGCTTTTTGATGCAATGTACAGAAAAGGTGAGAAGAGAAGAAAAGAGAGAGGTATGAATTGTTGAGATTGCAACAACAATAGAGTTAGAGGAAATTCTTGTAGAGAAGAAAAGTAGAGAATAAGTAGTTGCAGAACAGGTCTGTGAGATTGAACTGGATTCATGTTGAATCATATGTAATCAAGATTTTTTTCTCCATAAATTTCATTATAAATCTAATTAGTTGGTACCATCAAAAAATTGAGTGGATTATCAGTTAGGGAATGGGTGCTTCCTTAAAGTTGGTGCTCTTAAATCAGGGGATTGGTGTCTCCTTGGGGTTGGTGCCCTTAAACATTGTAACCAATGAGGTTCTATTGTGAGGCTAGATTAGGACAATGGATCCTAGAAACATTTCTCACCATAGTTTTTCCCATATTGGGTTTTCCACATATATCCAGTGTAATGTGTGTATGTCTATGTTTATCTCTTTGCATATACTTCTATCTTGGTTTAAAAGTATTGAAGAACTAGAGTTAATTGATCTACTAGTTCACACCCACTCTCAATAGATAGTTGTGTTCCAAAAATTGGTATCAAAGCCTTGGTTCCTTTGGAGAAGCTTAATCAACTCAGCTAGATCTTGTATAGTGAACACAAATGGCTAGTCAAGAAGGTTCCTCTACAAACAAAGCACCTCTCTTTGATGGATCAAACTATGCATTCTAGAGCATCAGGATGGAATCATATCTATCCTCATTAAGGTTTAATGTATGGATGTTGATTGTTAATACCTATGTTATTCCCATTACACCTCCTTCTAATCATGTTGGAAAGAAAGCATATGCGAATAATGCTAGGGAAAAGAATGTTATTCTTTGTTGGCTGCCCAATTCAAATTTTGTTCAAGTTATGCATTTTCAAATAGTTCATAATATTTGGGACACTTTGAAGAGTACCTATGAAGGTGATGACAAGGTAAAGCAAGCCAAGATACAAAATTACCAAGGTAAATTTGAAAGTCTCAAGATGAGTGAAGAGAAGATTGCAGACAACCTCCTTGGGGTAGATGAAATTATTAATGTAATTAGAGGCCTAAGAGAAGTGAAAGAGATTGTTATTTTCAAAAAGGTTCTAAGATCCTTACCTTCCAAATATGACTATAAAATCTCTACAATAGAAGAAGCAAGAAATTTGGATAAACTCACTTTTGATGAGTTGCATGGCAGCTTCATTGCATATGAGATGAGAAAGAGAGATGTAGATAAGAGAAGCTACATTCAAAGCATCCAAAAAGGAGAAGATGAAAACATCTACATCTGGATTCGAGGAGAATGATGAAGAGGCTTTATAAAATATAAAGGTAAGATACCCTTTAAATGCTTTAACTTTGGTAAGATAGGACATTTTGTTGCTAAATTCCCCTATGGAAAAAAGGATAACACTGAGTACGAAGAATATAGTGAAAATAAGAAACCCTATTTCTCCAAGAAAACAAAACATCTTTAAGAATAAGAAGATTTTGCATACAAGAAAAGAAAGTGATTCATCTGATGTTAGTGATGCCTCAGATGATGACCATGATTGTGCCTTTTTGGTTGAGGGAGATAGATCCCTATTCATCGAACTAGGCTCTACTTTTGAGGATCAAGAAAACAAAGAATCTGAAGATGAAGAAGATGAAGAAGATGAAGGAGAAGTGGATCTAGATGGTGAACTCATTCGTTCCTAGGATGAGATTAAAAGATTGAGAAAGGAGAACTCAAAGAAAAAGAAGCATGCATAAAAGGAAATTGAAAAACTATCCAAAAGTGTTACAAAATCTGACTAGATGGTGGTGATCTTGAAGACACAAGAGGCTAAGAGAATAGAAGGCGTAGTCAAATCTGAACTACAATCTAAATCTTATGAATACAAGAAGCTAGAACCAGAAATAGTGGCCTTGAGAAAAGAACTTGAAAAGGATAAAAAACATATTAACAAAGGTTTGAAATTAAAAGGAGGCTCTAAAATACTAGATGAGTTGATTAAGCCTTCAAAAGAAAATTTTGGTTTGGTTTTTGAAAAAGGAAAGAGTCCTTTTACCAGTGTTTTTGCAAATTTATATGATAATTTTAAAACTGAAGAAAAACCTGTTACTAAGAATAAAAAAGCTTGCAAAAAGAAGACATGTAAAAATAAAAAATCTAACAAAAACGGTACTAATATGAGGGAACTAGAATGAGAAAAGAGGTGTGTAGAAGACAAGACAAATAACCAGTTAGTCCCTGATGACTTGGAGAAGAAGTAGAACATAAAGGGAGTTGATGCAGATGGTTTCACAAGGGTGAGAGATTCAAAGAAATCAAGACACAAAAGACCTCCCTATCCTGCTCAAAGAAATGCTATGACCAAGTATTCCTCATTTTTATATGGTTAGTGTTATACATGTAATTAGTTTGGTCATAGGGCTAGTGAATATATAGGTGTACCTACAAGGAGAACAAATTTTGTGAGTAGAAATCCATTTTCTCCTTGGTAGATATAAATGTAATATTCTATAACTACAATTTTGGTCACATAGCTAAGCAATGTAGAGAAAACTTTGCAAGACCAAAAGTATAGAGTAAAAATAAAGCATGCCTCCTAATGTGAACAAAGAATTACAGATCTTTGAAAAAGAGGAAGATGTAAGGCAGAAAAAAAAAACTATGAAGGTTTGAAAAGAGAAAGAGTAGAAGTCTACACAATCTATGATAGCTCAAACTGCACTCCATGTTAAAAAGAAAAATTTGTGGGTAATACATAGTGGTTTCTCTAAGAACATGACTAATGATAAGAGAAAATTTATTAAACTCATAAAGTGTAAGGAAGGATCTATGATTTTGGGAGACAATACTGCAGTAAATATTTGTGGTAAAGGAATTCTAACAATCAATAGAAAATTGCCTACACATGATATTCTTTATGTTGAAGGACTAAAGCATAATTTGCTAAGTGTCATTCGAATGTGTGACAAAAGATATAAGATTTCATTTAATGTAGAAGGATGCAAGATAAAAGAATCAAGGAGATTAATGTTGGAACACAACAATCTATTGAGAGGGGGGGTGAATCAATAGATACTAAAACTTAGCTCTAAAAACCTTTTGTGCAGACTAACTTCTTAATCCCTTAATCAATACTGCAGAATAATATATTTTAGTACTTTATGTAGATTTACTAAACCAACATATAGATGAACATGCACACACACAAATTACCATAACACATGATGTGCATAGAAAACCCAACATGGGAAAACCATAGTGAGAAATGTTGCTAGGATCTACTATCCTAATCTAGCCTCACAAATAAATCCCATGTTACAATGTTTAAGGGAACCAACCCTAAGGAAGCACCAACTCCCTAATTTAGGAGCACTAATTCCAAGGAGACACCAATCCCCTACACTGATCACCAACTTAGTTATCTGATGCACCAACCATTTAGATTTACAATGATGGTATTATAAATTATTCTATTAAACAAAATTCAATGTTGCAACTTACTTTGCAACTGTACAATAATTTATTGCAATCTTTGCAAATCTCTCTTTGTTGCTGATACTGCAATCTCAACAACACATCCCTCTTCTCTGCACTTAGAACATACTTTGATCTATCTTGTTGCACTTACACCTCTACTTCTTGAATGTTAACCCTTAATCATATTGTACTTTTTTTTCAGTTCTACATTCAAAATTAGTTTGTACCCTATGTCTTGCACTACACTTCTCTCTTCTCTACTCTTCTCTTGCAAACACTACTCTTCAACAACCACCTGATTGTCTTTTACTTGACTCCACCGATCTGCAATCTCTTCCTCAAGATTCTCACACAAGATCAGATTATCTCAAATCCTCTATTAGGGTTTCCTTTACTTGCTAACTTCTCCAGCAAGTTGCTAGTCCATAAAGTCTTGCACCACCATCCAGCTCATCACGAAAACATCTGATAGGGTTTATTAGATATATTCATCATCACACTATCTTTGCATCAAGCCTCACAAGATTTAATTCAAATACAAAGAATTTTCCCAAATTGGCTCTATGTCAAACCCTAGAATCAAATATGTAATTAATATATTCTTTTGCTTATCTGATCTAATTTTTATTTTCATCAACATGGCTATCCGTACCACCGCTTACTAGATCAAATCTTTACCAACAATGGAAATAGGTGTTGTTGGACCAATAAATTATTTCCTCTATGTTGGTTACCAATTCAAACCTTGTTTACACAGACTTAGCCATTTGATATCTTCACATTTGAAACTGGGTCGTTAATTCTATTTGTTCATGCCATGATCCTTCATTCCTCAGTTATTGTCACACCTTTAAAACCTAATCATCAGATAAATTGTCTTTAAAAATGTGTTGTAGATCTCATCTACCTTATAGCCATCACACATGGCTACTTTGCTTCGCACATCATCGTTCATTTCTACAATGAGAAGCACCTTAGTGATCACCATTTGATCTCTACCTTTGAATCCACACTGTTCATCTTCATTCATCAAGTATCACTACAACACATAAGACTTCATATGTTATTTTTGTGATGTGAAAGCACCTAATGCTCATTGTTGGATCAACCTCCAAATGATCTACACCTTTCCCCGCTATATCGTGAGCTCTAACAACAGTCCCACTAAATCTTAGCAAGCTAGAGGGCTACTTCCATCTGTCCACTTTTGACATCACCTTCCATTAACACTCAATACTGATCGGTCATTGTTGAAACACTTAGGGCATCAACATCTATTTTTGTGATGTGAAGGAATGCAGTGATCACCGTTTGATCACCCTCATTAAATATTTGTTGTCCATCTCATCTATCACACATCGGTGATATGTATAGTTCAGACCCACTATTTTCTTTGCAATGTAACCTCCAATCACTACTTGTCCTGACTAACAACATACTCCACTAACTCTTGTCATTCATCGCTTGTTGCACAAAGCTTGACTTCCTTTGAATTCATAATTGTGATGTGAAGAAACATGTGATGCAATTATATCTTGACACCTGACTATGCTTGCATCATTCTCCACTAGCTCCCGATGTCCATTGCTCATCATGGGATGCATCTTAATACTTCACTTCACAACAATGATGTGAAGTGGCTACACGATATCCGTTAGATCCTCCATGCATTGATCTCCACTATTCATCACTCATCACCTAAGGGCTTCCTTTATTCTTCTTCACAATAGTGATGTGAAGTAGTAGAGTGATATCCTACCATGTGTCTGACTTGCTTCTTCAGGACCCACTAGGTACTTTGTCCTCCATCTGATCAAAACACTATTTGATCTCCAATGTTTCCCACTCCCCTGCAAGGCATAGACAAGGTCCCACCACAAGTGTCACAGACTAGTGGGAACCTTTGATCTTCCTCAACATGATCATTATTGTTGATCAAACTCCATTGCACATTGTTGAAGCAATTAGCCTTTGACTTCCATTATAGTGATGTGAATGCTTTATGCGATATAATCTCATTCCGCCATCTATCGATGTGACACCATCTTCCACTAACTTCATCTTTCACCTCTGTAGGTCTCACTGTGCACACTTTGAGCACTGTTGATCTTCAACATTTGATCACTGTTGTTCCCAACTATCCCTTAAGGCTTAGCCGAGACCCACCAAAAAATTAGAGGGCTAGCGGGGGGGCCATTAGATCTTGTTGCCACAACCAACACCATTGATCTCACCGAAGAGAAATATTTGCATGGGACTTAGGAAATATTAAACACAACAAATATTCTCTCAACTGATAATAGCTAGGTGAAGGGGTCGGTTCCCCAAATGAGTTCAAGGGCATAAGTTATAAATTATGTGACCTGCTACCACCAATATACAATCAACATCAAAATAGACATTTTGATTAAGCACCATGACTATTAGACCTAGGGTTTAACTGATAAACCCTAAAATTGTCTGAGGAAAAATAATTACATTCTGAGCACACTCTACATCCTTCGGACCTACACTTCATGTTTCTGAGAAGCTCTCAGAAAACCCATATCAAATATGCTTCTTAATTTCACTTACAAGCACCTAGAAGAACCTTCTGCAACACCATGTAATGATTGCATAACAATAATGCAACATTTTGACAAGGGTGCCACCCAAGACACAAAAAATTAACACACCAAATAGAGAATCTTATTTTATTATTTTGAAAATCATCTTACATGTAGAGGATCTGATATCCTCAAGTTCTAGAAATATGCAAACTACAAAATTACAGAAAAACCCCTTTTCACAATATACGAACTTGTCCCCAAAAAGTTACCCAAAAATTAGAAACCCGCCCATAAATAGAGCTCCTTTTGAGTTTGGAGCCAAAACAACATTCAAATTTGAGTTTTGGCAGTTTGGCCCCGAAAATTACAACTTGAAATTCAAATTTAAAATGAACATTCAAAAATTAGAATCCTCTAGAAAGTGCACCAACTTCCGGGAGCCATAACTTTTGATCCCAGACTCCATTTTTCAAACCGTTTGAACTGTTGGAAAGATCTTGGAGTCAACAACATGCTCAAAATCTGCTACGATAATTTCAACAAGTTTTGAGGCCGTTTCGAGACCATTTAGTTCCTCAAATCTGACTTGGAAGGTTTTCAAGTGCAATTGTGGGAAACAAACTACAATATCTTCCAACCCAAAAATAGAAAAGAAAACTGTAAGTTTGGAATTACATTATGACAAAAAAGGTATCCAAAAATGTAAAGACATCAAAGAAACTCCAATATGAAATGAAAGACTTTTTTTGAGTGATGTAAGATTGCCCTTACACCACTAGATGCTCCTACATTAGACACCTACGGTAATTTGAGAAGTGACCCATCACATCTCATATGGTTGAGGAAAACCTAAATGGTTAGCCTCTACCTTAGACAGCTAGGATGAATCTTCCACGGGCCTTCCTCTCCATTTCACCATATATTCTTCATATTGCCTATTTCTGGTACTCCTTAACACACGACTATCCAGGATTGCTTCAATCTTCTCATTATCTGAAGTAGGTGTTGGAATGTTATACTACCCTATTGTTGGTGCTTCCTTTGTTCCACCTTCATGATACTCTATCAAATCTAAAATTTTGAACATAGGAGAAATGTTGACTCCATCCGACAACTCTACCTCATATACATTTCCCGAATCATGCTTCTTCAAAATCTTGTAGGGACCGTATTTATTCATCAATTTGTTATAGGTTCCCAGTAGAAACAACCTTTCTTTCCTCAACTGGATCATTACTTCATCACCAATCTAAAACTCTGTATTCCTCTTTTTTTGATCTACCTTGGCCTTATACTGCATATTCATCTTATTAATATGTTCTCTTACCTTCTCATGTATATTCTTGATGTGCTTTGCAAAATCTTCAGCTTCAACACTTATTTTCTTCTCTTGGTCCATCTTCCTCAATTATGGAGTTATTCTGGGGCTGCCTCCATATACAATCTGGAACGGTGATCTACCAATGATTCTATTGACAGAATTGTTGTAAGCAAATTATGTTTGGAATAAGATCAAGTCCCATCCCTTGGGTTTATCTCCTACCAAGCATCTCAGTAGGTTACCCAGACTCCTATTCACAACCTATGTTTACCCATGTGTATGTGGATGGTGTGCAGAACTGAACCTCAACTCTATTTTCAACTTCTTCCACAAGGTCTTCCAAAAGTATCCCACAAATTTGGTTTCATGATCTGAGACAATACTCTTTGGTAGACCATGTAGCCTCACCACCTCTCTGAAGAAACAGTCAGCAATGTGGACAACATCATGGGTCTTCTAGCATGGAATGAAATGTGCCATCTTCGAAAACCTGTCAACCACCACAAAGACTAAATCATTCCCTCTTTGTGTCCTTGGAAAACTAAGAACAAAGTCCATACTTATATCCTCCCACGACCTCTCTGGTACAAGGATTGATACAACACTTTATTTTGACTCACTCCCTTAGCCATCTGACATACCCTACAACTTTGCACAAACTTTTTCACATTCTGTGATAACTGAGGCCAATAATAATGCTCACTGATAATGGAAATGGTCTTATCTCGACCAAAATGTCCTGCAATTCCTCCACTGTGCTTCTCCTTTATCAGGTTCTCCTTCATGAAACTCCTCAGGATACACAATTAACTTCCCTTAAACAACATGCCATCCTAGATTATGAAATCCAACCACCTTGTTCTCTCCATTGTAACAGACTCCTTGCAAGCTTTCCAAGCCTCTACAAAATTAGGATCTTCTGGATACAATGTTTTGAGTTCATTGAATGCAACCACTTCAATCTGCATCTCTATCATCAATGTTTGCCTCCTACTTAAGGCATATGCAACCCTATTCAACCTCCCACTCCTATGCTTTAGAAAAAAGGTATAGCTCTGCAAAAAATTTACCCATTTCATATGCCTCTGATTTAATTTTCCCTAACTATTCAGATACTGTAATACTTGATGATCAGTATACAAAACAAATTCCTTCTACAACAAATAATGCCTTCATTTTTTTAGTGTTTGAACTATTGCATAATTTTTTTGATCATATACAAAATACTTTTTTTTGGCATCATTTAATTTTTCACTGAAATAGGCAATGGGCTTACCTTCTTGGCTCAACACTGCTCCAATGGCACAACCATTGACATCACAATCCACCTAAAACACCTTCTTGAAATCTAGGAGGGTGAGAATAGGTTGCTCTGTCACCTTCTGTTTCAACAATTCAAAACTTTTTGCTGCTCCAATGCTCCACTTAAACTCATTTTTATCCCCTGTCATTGTTTCAGTTAGGGGTGCACAAATACTACTGAAGTTTCTAATGAACTTTCTGTAAAAAATAGCCAAACCATGGAAAGATCTCACCTCAGTAGCATTTTTTGGGGTAAGCCATTCTAGAATAGTCTTGACCTTCTCAAGGTCCATCTTGAGACCTTCTGCCGAAACATGTAGAAGTTGAGAAAGCCAACTTCATAGACCCCGAAGATCACTTGCATACAAATAACCTGTCACAGAAAGGAAGAGATGAAGACAAAAAAGCAAGGGTGCTCTGCAAGCTTCAAGAGAGATTGCATTATAAGTTATTGAAATACAAAGATACAAAAGCCTTTAAAAAGGCAAAGCATCATCAACCCTAAACCTAACTTGAGAAAAAAGATAGCTCAACTAGATAAGGATAACTAAATGCAACCTAGGAATTAAAATAATGCCTAAGTAAATTTATGCAAATGTAATTAAATAATTAATTACACCAACACCCCCCCATAAGTGAAACTTAGGGAGAAGATAATTATGCAAATGATGCAAAGATGCAAAAGATAGGTCCTGGCAACAAGGCCATGTTAGGTACCCATGCACAGATGAAGAATCTCTCAAAAACAAAGTAAAGGAGAAAAACCTTGTGGGAGAAAACTCCTCTCCAAAAAAGAGAAACACAAGACATGAAGAACATCACATAAGTAGGAAGAAGTTGCAAACAACTGTCAAAATATGACTGTTATGGTGTCGAAGAACCTCCTCTGAAGATAGGATGATCAGGATCAAGAAGACAACAATTTGCATATTGAGTGCCCCCAATGACACTACTTGAATATGATGGCAAACAAAGGTGTTTAGGAAAACACTTGGAATGAAGATACAGATGGCACAAGTACCAATAGTCTAAAAAACACTAATCAACTGAGAATGGAAGATTCCTTCCAAGGTGAAACCAAGGAAGCATTAGCACGAACAGTATAATACCCCCCCATAATGCTAACTGAGAGATCCTAACAAATCCACTGAAATGTTGTGTATCACCATGTAGTGCATGAAAGAGAAGAAACATCTAAAAGTGCACAAGAAAGCACCTACAACTGAAAAAGTGGTGCGCAAAACAAAGCACACATGCATGAGGCTGGAATCATATGGATCCACTATTGTCGTGGAGGGACACTCACCGGACAAAGGTGTGATGGAAAAAATAAAGGCACTACACAACCCCCCATGGAACTTTATAATACAGTGCGACTACCAAATATGGCACAACCTTATGTGCAAAATCCCCAAAATACATGTACAATAGTGTGGCACTTTATCTCAGTGTGTTTACATAGAAGATTGCTTACAAATGATGCTCAAAATGCCCACAAAGGACAACAAAAAATGGAAATACATGAATAACAGCCAAAAATGAAGCATCTCATACAAACGAGAAGTTCCCAAGAGCTAATATGTCCAGGTAATTCACTAGAGTGTGAAAACACAGAAAATTGAATAAAATATACCTAGAGTGAAATTTAGAAAAATTGCATGGATGGAACTGAAGAGTTCTAATACCATGTAGAAGTTGAAAAAGCCAACTTCACATACCTCGAAGATTACCTGCATGCAAATAACCTATCACAAAAAGGAAGAGATGGAGAAAAAAAGGCAAGGGTGTTCTACAAGCTTCAAAAGAGATTGCATTAACTGAGTTATTGAAATACAAAGATACAAAAGCCTTTAAAAAGGCAAAACATGCACAACCCTAAACCTAACCTGATCAAAAAGATAGCTCAACTAAATAAGGATAACTAAATGCAACCTAGGAATTAAAATAATGCCTAAGTAAACTTATGCAAGTGTAATTAAATAATTAATTACACTAACACAACAAACCCCAAGTACACTAATTCCTTCTTCACAAAATTGCACTTCTTCAAATTAATCAACAATTTTTCCTCTCTTAACTTCTCAAAAGTCTCTCCGAATATGCATCAAACGCTCATCCAAAATTCTACTAAAAATCAAAATATCATCTAAATACACAATGAAGAAACTTCCCAGAAATTTTTTTAGTACCTCATTCATGAGCCGCATGAATATGCTTAGTGCATTGGTTAGCCCAAAAGGCATGACTAACCACTCATATAGGCCCTCTTTCATCTTAAAGGCAGCCTTCCATTCATCTCCCTCTCGAATCCAGATCTAGTGATAACCACTCTTTAGATAAATCTTTGTGAAGTATTGAGCTCCACTCAAAAAGTCCATCAACTCATCCATCCTTGGCAGGGGAAATATGTACTTGATTGTTATCTTGTTTATGGCCCGGGAGTCTGTACACATCCTCCACTCCCCATCCTTCTTTGGTGCTAGTACTGCAAGTACAGCACATGGGCTCAGGCTCTCTCAAATCAAACCCTTTCTCAACAACTCCTGAACTTGTTTGTTTCACTCATTTTATGTCAGAGTCATTCTATGAGTTGCCTTATTTGGCAAACTAGCTCTAAGGATCAATTCAATCTGATGACTAATCTTCCTCACTGGTGGTAAACCCTTAGGTATGTTATCAAAAACAATATCTTGAAACTCATCCAACAACCCAGAAAATTCTACTAGCACCTTCTCACCATCCTCCTTACTCACTCTAGGAATCAATGCATAGCACACACGCTCATGTTTTATACCTTCTAAAAAATTTCTTCCATCAACATAACAGATTATAGCACTACTGCATACATTTTCTTCAGCCTCCTTCAATGGTTTCAACTTGTGATGAACCCAATCCTTCGTCGGGGAATAAGAGTCTGCATGGCCATCATGTATAGCTCGTCTATTGAACTGCCACGACCTCCCCAACAACATGTGATATGCATCCATGGGGATGATATCACATAGTACCTCATCATGGTAGCTCCCAATCTTGAACTTCACCAGGCACTGCTCATTGACCAGAACTTTGTGGTCCTTCTGTAACTAGGCAATTAGATACATATGTTGATGCCTTTCCCTCTTTAGCTTGAACTTTGTAACCATCTCCTCTGACACTAGATTATTGGTGCTCCCAATGTCAATGACATCACAACATTTTCCTTCACATTTTCACCTTGTGCAGAACAGATTTTTCCTTTGCTCATGCTCCTTCCCTTCAGTCACTAGTGCTTTTCTAATCACTAGAGCTTCTCCCTTTTTAGAATCATCTAAATGTTCAAATTAAGCCTCCTCATCTGCATGTGCAACCCTTCCATGACCTTCTGGCCTTTTGTCCGCCCTTGATGTTGCAGACATTCATAGGGTCGATGTCCTTCACCACACTGGAAACACATTCCTATGAAACACCTCTTCCAGATCCTTTTCCAAATCTCCCTCGTCCTCTACCTCTTTGATCACCACTATTTTGATCACAAGGGCGGTAGAAGTTATCATTTTTCTGGTTTCGACTAGTACCCACATCTTCATTTTTCTTCTCATCATCATTTTAGCTTCTAGAAGATCTTTCACTGCCATTTCCACTCTGACCTCCTCGTCCTTTTTTCTTCTTGTCAAATCTTTTGTTCAGCTTCTCTACAATTTTTAGAGCAAACTGGTACGCATCTTCAATGGTGGTCATTCTAACCAGGCTTAGCTCCTCCTGAATGCTCGGTTGTAACCCATTAAGATAATGGGCTACCTTCCCCTTGTTGGCCTCTATATGACCCATTTTGATGACCATCTTGTAAAAATCTTCAGTATATTATTTCACAGATTAGCTTCCTTGCTTCAACCCTTGCAATTTCTTCAACAGATCTAACTCGTAATCCACTGGTATGAACTATTTTTCAGTTTCTCCACCATACGATCCAATCTAGTGATCTTGCCCTTTCCTCTTCGATTTCTCTCCAATCGGACCTCTTTCCACCACATATTAGCATGGCCCTTCAACTTTGTTTTTGCAAACTTGACCCGATCTGGGTCTTCTATCTCCTCATACTTGAAATATTCTTCCAACTCATTGATCTAGTCGATCAACTCTTCTAGGTTCATACTTCTGAAATAACTAGGGACTTCTGCTCTGGGTCTTTTCCCAATCTTTGAAAGGGCCCTTATCTGTTGCATTTGGTATTGATCAATTGCTTCTTCTTCCTCTTCTACATTTGAATCTTCCTCCTCTTCTTCATCCTCACTTTCTTCTCTCCTTCTCAGGTTTAACCCTCTTCTCATATGCTCCTACAACGCATCAATCTATCTCTCGAGGGCTCTGAAACCCTTGGGTGCTAGTGGATCTCTTCCACTAGCATTTCTACCCCCTCAACCACCTCTAACACCACCACGCCTACTAGACATCACTTTTGGAGACATCTTTCTTGACCTCAACCCACAACCATAGTCCTAATGCGAATTGTCTCACGATTGACAATCTATCCACACGCTCAAGAAAACCCGCTCTGATACCACCTGACGAGGGTGCAACTCAAGACACAAAAATTAACACACCAAATAGATAATCTTATATTATTATTTTGAAAATGATCTTCTTACATGCAGAGGATCTGATATCCTCAAGTTCTGGAAATATGCAAATTACAGAATTACAGAAAAACCCCTTTTTTGCAGTATGTGAACTTGTCCCCAAAAAGCTACCCAAAAATTAGAAACTCACCCATAAGTAGAGCTCCTTTTGAATTTGGAGTCAAAACAACATTCAAATTTGAGTTTTGGCAGTTTGGCACTGAAAACTACAACTTGAAATTCAAATTTCAAAAGAACATTCAAAAATTAGTATCCTCTAGAAAGTGCGCCAACTTCTAGGAGCCATAACTTTTGATCTGGAACTCTATTTTTTGAACCATTTGAACCGTTGGAAAGGTCTCAGAGTCAAAAACATGCTCAAAATTTGCTATGCCAATGTTGGCAAGTTTTGAGGCCATTTCGGGACTGTTTAGTGCCTCAAATCTGACCTGGAAGGTTTTCAAGTGCAATTCTAAGAGACTAAAACTGCAATATCTTCCAACCTAGGAATAGAAAAGCAAAACTGTAAGTTGGGAATTACATTATGATGAAAAAAGCATCCAAAAATGCAAATACATCAAAAAAACTCCCAACATGAAATGACACACTTTTTTTGGGTGATTTAGGATTGCCCTTACACCACTGGATGCTTTTGCATCACATTTGAGCAATATTTAAACATTTGCAAAAACATGCTTCTTTCACCAACATTCTACACCAACTCTTCTAGTCATTGATCCTTTGGCCTTCAAGGCATCCAAGCACACCACTAAACTATCTTTTTCCATTAATGACACCTTTTGTCATCAACCAACAATCTACCCTTTAGGATCAATTCCATCTCACTTCTAATCTTTTCTTTGACATCAACGACACTTACATTAATGCCAACATCCTGCTTTCCCAAAGTAGGTCCATCTCACCTCTAATTCTCTTTCATCATGCCAACAATCTCCCTTGCATAATTTCCCCTTTTGACATCAATGACAACAATATTCCAACAATCTCCCCCTTTGTCATTGATGATAAAACTAAATTCGCAACTTGCAACCAATGGTCTAATACCAATGATGGATAACATCTGAGCTCATATCTCCTTTGCTCATCCTTATGAGTATTGCATACTTTTCTCCCATGCTCCATTTTGAGCATTTTCTCAACTTTTTCCCCCTTTGACATCAATAGAAAAGGGTCACACTCTTGAACATCTTGTTTCAGGTCACCATGCTACTTCAACCTTCACTTCTTAGCAATGGCAAAGGGATTTTTTCTCGCCCTTTGACTGATACTGATTTATTCTCTCATACCAAATGTTGCTCTCAACCTTTAACTGCAATGGCAAAACCAATTCCTTCAACTACTTAGTGTTGGAAATGTATGTCTCAATCATCATAGGCCGAAACCTCTTTAGTAGCCAAGTCGGTGTGACAGCTCTTATGTTTGGCCGACGAGCAGTTTGAAACACCTTTTTTTGTACAGGTTGTGACTTTGGAGGAGTCTCACCGAACGGTTACACTTTGGAGCCTATCGCTGTGACAAGAAGCATTCGACGTGACCTCTTACCACTCGTAGAGACCTTTGGCCGATAGGCCATTCTATTGCTTATCGTTGAGACCCTTGGCCAAAAGGCTTCATTTGGGAAGAAGTTTCGGTGATGTGTTAAAGTCTTGCCAACAGTATGTTTTGTATTGAAGTCTTTGGGATAACTAAAGGGCTCTCGCTATGATATCCCAACGAATAGTTAAAGTATCACCGACAGCGTTTGGTTTAAAGTCATCGAGGAAACTCTCGCCAAAAGGAATACTATCGGTAAGAAGTCTTACCGATGTGAGAAAGTCACATCGACCGCATTCATTCGGGACAACTCAAAGGGCTTCGGGAGAAGTCCCAGCGACATTGGTGAGTCTTGTCGATGATGTTGAAGTCTTCGGTATAGCTCTTAGCGAATGGTGGTCTCGATGTAACTTAGAGATCTTGGAGTAAAGTCTTAAAGAAGGACATATGTCTTGGCGATTGTTGATGGCTTCGGGGTGACATAAGAGATCTTGGAGAAACCTCTTGGCAATATTAATAAGTCTTGCCACCTAGTGATTGGAGCTCGGTATAACATGTGACTTCGGTATAACCCTTGAAGACTCGGCATGAGGTCCTGGCGAAGAATGATACTCTTGCCGAATGGTAAACACACATCTATGAGACTTTTGGACCTCGCTATGATCTCCTGGCGAAAGCAATAGGTCTCGCCGACTATTTGGTGCTTCGGTGTAACACATGAAAGCTCGATAGGATGTTTTGCCGATGGCTGCCGATATCGATATGAAGACTATGTGGCATCGGTGAGACATTGTTAGTGTCTCACCGAGATGCCAACACAGTGTGAACTCTTTTGACCATTTGATCGTCTTATGTGGAGTCTCTTGGACCAATAGGAGAAGTCGAATATGAACAGTTGGAAGATTGTTCACTATGACGGTTCTGTGAGGAAGCTCGACGGACATGGAACAACATGGTTATACTCTGTGATTACAAATTGTGATGGGTTGGTTTAATCAATAGTTGTAGGATCAGTTCGAATTGTATCAGTGGATAATTTCTATTCTGTGAAGACTGTAACGTGAATGTTCTATAACAAGGTTGTTCATGGTGAATGCTACTAAAATATAACATCAAAAAGATAATTCTAACATTTGTATGTAATCTTTATTACTATAATACAAAGTTATTTCTCTTGGTGTGGTGGGTTTTTCTCCCGTAAGGGTTTTCCCACGTAAATCTGGTGTTCATCTGTGTTTGTCAAATACTCTGTTTTTGTTATCTGTTTCATAATGCATCTTAATAGGACTGTAATTGAGCAACTTAAATGTATATCTACATTCTTCCCTGAGGTTTTGACGTTCGGAGAGTTGTTTCCACACCTTGGCTTTCCTTACACTTAGTACCAATTAACACTATCTAATGCCAGTTGAAGTGCCATTACATGCTCCAAACTAATCAAGTCTGATACCAATTGCAGATGTTTTCACTTAATGCTCTATACCAATTGATATTCTAGATTGCACTATAAGGAAAACTTAAGGTGCAAAACAAACTCTCCTAATGTCAAACTATAATGCCCTAAACTTAACACTCAAAATACAATTAAGGACAAAACACAACCATCAAATTTTGCTCAAGAACACTTGCAAAACTCATAAAGATGCTACCCAAGAAGGCACTCCAAGGAGGGATACACCATTTGATCAGCTATAGATTAATATATTTAGTTACACAACTAAATTTCTTATGCTATCCTAAGAGGGTTTTCAAATGGGGACAAGGAAATTAAATCATCAAAACAAACTTATATAGTTCAACCAACACATTTATAAATTGAAGGCACAATCCAGTCATAAGCTAAGCAAATACATCATATCATTATGAACTCAAAGTAATAAAAAAAAACAAGCCTAGAGCCCAAACCTAATTCCTCAGGGGCTCGTCTCTAAATATCTTGCCTGTGTATATAATTCGTAGAGGAATCGTAGTTCGACACTTTGAACTTTCACACATTGGATTGGTCAATAATGTTTGGTCAATAACGTATTAACATATAGGTTCAACTCACCACTGATCTCACAATAGTTTAGTAAATACATAGAATAGTTAGCAATAGGCTTAAACCAACACTAGTTGGGTCGACAGTAATGTATATCATCAAAGCTCTCAAATCACAAGATACTATAATAAGGGTAAACAAGATATTACCATTGGTAATCCCATAGGAGCTCCCAATAAATTTGAAAACAAAGGATGATACAACCAACATTCAAATAAAGTCTAGTATTATCCCATACAAGTACAATTGACCTATTCTTCACAAGGATATTATGCGAATGAATTCCCACAAAAAAAGTCATCACTTAAACACAATTATATGGTTTTCTCAAGAAAGCTCAACAACGAATAGATACACAAACTCTCTAGGTAATTTCATTTGAGAATAATAGTGTAGGTGGACATTGATTATGTAGAAAATGCAAATAATACTCAATCACACAACCAATATAATGCTATAACAATCTACTATCTTAATTGTTGGAGTAGATCTAATTAAGAAAGAAAAAATGATAATAAGTCATTTTAACAACTTTCAGTTTGTTGATTGCAACGAAATAGATGATATTAAAACAGCATTAACTTTCACAATACTAAACAAAAATTTAAACTTTAATATGATCTGGAAAGGGGAAAGACCAAAGATTAAAACCCAGAAATTGTTTAATGTCAATCTCAAATATATGCGAGCAGTTTTTTTTGCAACTCAGCTCACTAGACTACCCAAAAACAACAATTAACAACATAGCAACATAGAATTACTAACCACTCAAGAAAACCACTCACCATGTAAAATTTGCTTAAACATAAACTCATTCTTTCAATTGGAAAATTGGAAAATATGCATATTTGAAGTTAATCATTCACAAATAAATGTTAGTAAGCAAATATTGTAGTAATTATTGCAATCCATAAGAAATGAATGGTTTTGTTATACCATCTAGGCATTCTAGCTTAAAAAATACAAATTACATATAAAACATAAGTTCACCATCTGTAGAATTTTCCTCTTTAATCACTCATCATGAATGAAATAAATAAAAATGATAATAAAAATGCCAATTCTATTTATCATATTTGTGCAAATAAAAAAACATGAACAAATTAGCAATAATATATTGATTCCTAGCTAGAAGCAGCCATTTCAATGTTTAATATCCTCAAGCTTTCATTAATATCTATGTTTTCAAACTAGGATCATATAAATAAATCAAAACTCCATATCTCAAAGCTCAATAACCCAACAATACTAAAAGTGATTAATCCAAAAGTTTGGAATTTTATTTAGGTTTTGAAAACATATGATGCTCAAAATTATCATCACAAATTGGATAAATTGCAAAGGCAATATGTGTCAAAGATCTGAATGTTAAATTCATCTCCCAGATTTTAGTTCGCAAAACTGTAACAACTCTTCTATAAACATAATACCAAAACACATGTGGATTGTAAATAAAAGCATGACAAGAATACAGAGCAGAAAATATTGATCTAAACATGCATGAAAGAAAATAATGCGTGACAAATAATCAAGATTAAAAGGAATTGGTCTAACCCGATATTCCTTATAGCTCACTACCTGTGCATATTGCTCACATGAATTACATGGGGATGATTATATTTGTTTGGCATGCTCTGCAAAAAATCTATAAGGCCTCCCTTCTTTAATTATATATTTGCAAATGACTTTGAGCGAATAGTAGCAATAAGATTTTCAAGAACTCAATAATCATCCCGACAAGAATGGAGAGGACTATATCAAGTATTATTCCCCTATAAAATAAAAGAACAACAACCAAAAAGAAATTATTTCTAAAACTCCCCCTTAGAATGCCCTCCTCATGTCATGTTTTTTTTTTCATCGATTGTTTCTAATGATCCACTCTTAACACATTCATCTAAACACATTAATTGAAACCTCACTATTGTTTACTATTTGTACAATACTAAGTAATGGGTACTGTGCATTCTGAACTCGCAAGAATACACAAGTTTAAGATATGAAATAATTTACAAGGTCAATTTCAGTTCCAAAAATGCTTGTGTTACCAACCAAAAAAAAAAACTAACATGTATAAGAAACTAACTAATCTCTATCCATTTCAGCCATGGTTAGAGGGAAGAGTCTCCTCCTTACATTATCACTAGTATGTGCTCAATTCAAATTCTGAGAGTTTTGATTAATCTACAACAATGTCAGTTGAACAAAGGGAATTTAACTTTGTACAAATTCAATGAAATTAACTGTTACAAGGTAAAAGACTTAAATTCTAAACTATCACTGGAAAGTGGTTAATTTAAATTTTGAGAGTTACTGCAAACATTATTCCCATCAAAGCTGGAATAGAGTAGAATCAGCCCAACTATTCAATAACTTCAAAATAAATTCAGCATAGGAAACCCTACACTCTCACAGAAAAAACACACCACTTCATTTTTTATGAAGTTTTTAATATACTATTTATTGACAACAATTGGATTAAATGGAGGCAACCAAACAATATGGAAAAATCAGTAATAATTCAACAACAAAATAAATTACTTTAAAATGATAAGAAAAAAAATTTAGAAGAAAGGTAAGCTATAACATACTCGGCTAAGCATTTCCAAAGTAGAACTAAAAGGTGCAATCTGCAAACCAGAAAAATGAGTCACAACCTCTTGTAACAGCGTAGGGTCCTTGTCCCTTTGAAGTAGCAAGATGTCCTTGTTCTTTCAAACTTTCTTTCCCCATTTTAATTATTGCCACCAAACTTGAAGATGACCATTAAAATATGACTCAACATTTCCATTAACAGGTCAACACTCACTTCGAATGTCTTTATCAAAAGAAAATAATGGCAAGTCCTCTCCAAGGACAAGCAGATCACCAACACCATCCTTGAGGGCATAGCATGACTTCTCAAGCAATATATATATTTTATGAGCTTGAGCATAATAATATAATTGATGCAGTAAACTATATATTTTATTTGTTAAAGGAAAACACAATCTTCAAACTGTCACGCCTCCATTATCAGTGAAGAACTTCCAATAAAAACATGATGAATTTATCCTGCAGACAGGCCTATAAAATGTGGGTGCAGAGACAAGTAGTGCTACTCAATCAAATCACATGCTCTTCCCTAAAACACGAAGCCTACCAATATTGTCATCCCACCAACATTTACATGGTTCTCCCCAAATTGCTGTTGCTTCCCCTTTCACCCCAGCGCTGTGTGTTGTTGTTCTCCCCCTCTTCACCCATTTATTTATTTATTTATTTATTTCCCTTTTTCCCCTAACTTTCCATCCTATATCTTATTTATTGTTTGCAAGAAAATACATAACTTCTCCACCAACCACTTGAGGCAACTATGGCTGCAAACTTGATAGAGAAAGAGCGAAATAAAAGCTTTGAACTCACTCTTTACTATATGCAAGAATATTGTCTCCACCTTGAATGGTAATTGTGTGATCAAAAAATAATATGCGCAATAGATTTAAAATAACTACTATTCAAACACACCAATAAGACATTATATCAAAACAGAATATAAAAAGTAAAGAAATACAAACTCTGTATTTTGCTTCAAATGTCGTCCTATTATCCTCTATCTTCAGTGTTTTTATTGATTCCAGCTTTTGCTCTCAGATTGTAGGCTAGGCTCAACAAACTATCTTCCTAAAGAATGAGATTCAAATATGATGCATGATGCAAGATTAAGCTATGATGTGGAATTGAACTAATATACTTGAAAGTAAACATGATGCTATAATACTAGATGACTTAAATGCATGAACTCTAATTAATTGCCTATTACCAATGCTTGGATTCACACAGGTATTTATAGAGTTTTTCGAATGATTCTGATTGGCTGTCTTGATTGACAGTTGTGATAATTCCTGGCAGATCGAATGGTTGAAGAAGGATGAAACTGAAGAGAAAATAAAAGAAAACTTGAAAACAAGATTTTTCTATTTTTATGACAGAGAAGAAGATAAGAAGATAAGAAGTCATCTTTCTTTAAAAGAATAAAAGAAAGATTTAAAAGCTGATAAATAATGAATTAAAAATTCAATTATTTATTTGTGGAGGATATTCAGCTTTTTCTTAATTAAATGAAATATTTAATTAAGTTTTTAAAGCAGAAGAAAGTTTGTGATAAGAAGAAAGCTTTAATCAGGATTTTTGAAGAAAGCAGAAGATATCATATTAAATAAAATATTTAATTATGATATGAGAAGAAAACAGAAGATCTTATAATTAAATAAAATATCTAATTGTGATTTAGAAATAAAGCACAAGATCTTTAATTAAATAAGATTTATTTAATTAAATCACTTTTATGAAATTAATTAAATAAAATATTTAATTAATTAGAAGAAGAATTTAAAATAGAAGAAAGGATAATATTTAAACTTAATTAAATCAAAAGATTTAATTTAAATTCAAACAGTGATAATTAATTTAAATAAATACATGTATTTATTTAATTAATTAAGTGGAAATATGAAAATAATTAAATAAATTAAATTTATTTAATTACAAAGGAAGAATAAGATGAATGAACAATATAATTAAATTAATTAAATTTAATCATATGTAGAGGACTTTTAGAAAAATTAATTAAATAATAAATATTTAATTAATTGCCAGGATTATAGACATGACCATTTTTATGTGTATACATTTTGCCCCTCTTTGAAGTGATGTGTGAAACGCATTGCTTCAAAGAAAATAAAAAAATTTCCCCTAATATGTTTCTGATTTTTGATGTCGATGATGCCCCATCGGGAGGTAAATCACGGAAGATGATATCGAGAATGATAGGGAAACAGTGATTTAGCTCTCGATAGATGATGTTTGTGATGGCCTGGTGAAAAATAATATGAAAAGAATCAAAAATGTCATTAACTCCCACCCTAAAAGACCCTTATAAGGTAAAAGGGGTAAAATGAAGTGTCATTTTCACCCTGCTGCTACAGTAAAAAGTGAGCTCTAATAGTGACTTGGCGAGATGGAGATCTCGTTGCACCGGCATAGATTTGAGCGAGCGCGCCGATACCAGAGACCAGCTACGTATGGACCACCGGTGAGTGATTCCAACCGTTGTTTATTGCAAATTTTGTATTTTGAATCGATTTTTCAAATGTTTTGGATCGGTTGTTAGTTTTTCCGCACGTTTTAGCGCATATAGGAAAAGTTTTAGCACATTCGACAAATTCCCTAGCGCATATAGGAAATTTTGTAGCGCATATAGGCGCGGGTTAAAAATAGATCCGTTAGCGCATACGACAGATAGAGTAGCGCATCTAGGGTAAAATCAGCTAGTTTGATCCAGTAGCGCATCTAGGGCACAGAATTGTGCATATAGGGCTAGGGTGTGAAAATGATAAAGTTGTGCTTTGGAGAGTTAAGAGTGGCACATCCGCAGGATAGAATAGCGCATCCCGAGTTTTAGCGCATCGAGGAAACAGTTTAGCGCATATGAGAAAAACTTTAGCGCATTTGTGTTTTAGCGCATATGAGCAACAGAATAGCGCATTTAGGAAATTTTTCACAGAACGCTTGTGTGATGAAAAATGTTGTTTTAAATTGCTTCCTTAGTCAATAGATAGATGAATTGTAGTACCATCATGCTGTTATAATAGAAAAATCTGATAGAGAACTGATAACTTTGCTTTCACAATAGAAAACAAAGAGATAGCTGGTAACTTTGTGACGAACAACAAAGAGTAAAATGATTGATTGATTGATGTGTGTTTGATAACTTTGTTTCTCGCGATTGAAAAACAAAGAGTAGATGTTTAATAAATTTGCTTTCTACGATAGAAACCAAATAGTAAAAGTTTGCATTCATGAATGAAGTACAAAGAGGAAAAGATTTGTGTGCTGATAAATTTGCTTTCCTAAAAAGAAAAACAAATAGTAAATGATGATAGAGTAGATTGATTTGATATGTAGATAGATTGATGTAACACTTGATATGGGTCATTGATTGAATTTGCTGGATAGATAGATCACATGATGAATCTGATTAATGTGTCCTTTGTGATGGTCAAACAAAATAGGAGGCTTTTAAAAGCCTCCAGATTAGAGAGTGGTTCCCACTATGTTGGGAGCGGATAGGAGAGCTTACCCCTGCCGAGTTACAGTTGATAGCGGATTGTGGATTGGGACCTTTGTTGGCGATGACACGAGGCATTCGGGCCAACAGGGGACTGTTGACCGCTTTGGCAGAGAGATGGCACTCAGAGCATAACACCTTTCACTTGCCGACTGGTGAGATGAGTGTGACGCCCGAGGATGTGTATAGGATTCTTGGGATTCCAGTTGTTGGTGCCACAAGGAGATTGGTGGTACCGCGGCGCTACAACGGATATGTAGCGATCTGAGCATATGTGGTTACTAGATAGACTGGGATGATTTCAGCAGGTATCCAACCTTAGTCGCTGTGTTGGCTGCATTTATTGGAGGCTTCCTTGGACCGGACCATCGGTCGAAGGGATTCGCAGTTGGTTGGCGTAGGATGCTGGAGTGGTTGGTGACACAGCCACAAAGCTTTGCCTGGGGGAGCTGTGTATTGGCCGACCTGTATCATGATCTCCATCAGGTTGTCTACAGAGGATCCACGAGTTTGGCGAGTGGAGTGATGTTGTTATAGATCTGGGCGTGGGAGCACATTGCAGTCACTAGACCACTTTGCACGAGAGATAGGCCAGCAAGGAGGCCCTATGTGTATGCATATTCTAGTGCAATTGTCCAGCAAAAGCTAGGCAAGGTAGAGTACTGGCGACGAGTATTGGATGATATAGATGCAGTGATATGGAGACCCTACACAGATTGTGAGGCATGAGCGACTGATCACTTAGAGATGCCATTTGTCTGCAGACCACGATATTTGATAGGGCGGACTCCCTTTATCATTGAGAGATTTCTAGCATTACGTGTCCTGAGACAGTTTGGATTTACACAGGGGATGCCCCAAAGCGTTGCTCATTATGGGCGGCGCAAGGGTGATCCAGGATGGGGGCCATGCATTGGATACCAGGCAGCATACATAGAGTATTCTACCTTACAGCCCGAGGTATGGACCGACAGGCCAGAGGTGCAGGATGCAGGGATGACAGATGATTATGCACAGTATTTTCATACGCATCCATTTCCATGATTCACAGTGCCAGATGAGCCACAGGCGATTGGGGTAGCGCCACAGCCAGGGGCAGGGATACAGGGGGATGTGGCTGGTGGAGAGCAGGCTATGGGCGGAGGAGAGGAGGGAGATGAGGAGGAGGGAGAGGAGGGAGAGGAGAGAGAAGATGAGGGGGAGGATAGCTCAGATGACGGGGATGATGGAGGAGATGATGGTGGAGAGGAGAGGCGGCAGAGGTTGGACAGTCTGGGTAGAGCACAGATTCTACGGCGAGCCAGATCAGATGGCAGACCTCGGACAGTGATTAGGGTGTCATCCTCTTCGCAGCAGGCACAAATAGCTACATTGCAGGGTTAGGTTCAGACCTTTCAGGGACAGCAGGCACAGCTACAGAGCCAGCTAGCTCAAGCTCAGAGTGTCATAGTGCAGTTACAAGCACAACTTTCACAGGCCCAGACACAGATACAGGCTCAGGCACAGGCACAGGTTCAAGCTCAGGGTCAGGTACAGGTACCCGCCCCAGATTCACAGGTGACACAGTTGGTAGCGGAGAGAGATGCTCTTAGATGATGGGCACTGGAGGCCGAGGGTGTGGCACAGAGACTCATGGGTACCGTAGAGAGTACCTCATTATGGGAGGCCATTGCAAAGGGATTTGAGGCAGCCAGAGAGGCCGAGTACTACAGAGTTCGATATGAGGAGTTGTGTCCTCCTGAGCGTCGAGAGCCTTACCCCCGATCACAGAGCAGGACGAGGACCCAATCACGGACATCGACAAATGGCAGAGAGGTTACAGGGCCTCGTCGGGATCTTGATGCAGGGACTAGTGGCAGGCCCCCTCCTTCCGGACCAGCTCCTTCAGGAGCATCTACCAGCTAGTGTTTTTGGGACTGATATATTTTGCACATATGCAGAGCATGTATATTGAGTTTTGATCATATCTCATGTATTATGTTTTGAACTTTTTAGTTTCATTGGACATTGGACACTTGTATTATGTTGATGAGCGATGATATGCAGCGGCGATGTTTTTGATGATGATATGTTTGTGCATTTTTTATGTGATATGGATGCTACTTGTGTGCATGTATGATATGAGATGGATTTTGATGTGTTTATTGTTTTTGCGGACTAATCTTATGATGCAGGATGATCGAATGATATGATGCAAATGTTTGTGATAATGTATATATGAGTTGTTGATTTTTGAATTTTGTTTCAAATGCAGAAATGAATAGTGTGTGTATGAAATGTATCATGGATTTGTGATAGGAAAATGATAGGTAATGAATGTGATACTGATAATGATAATGATGAAAAGATAAATGATTTGTTTGGTAATGTTTATGTAATGAAAATGGCAATGTGATGATAAATGAAATGATATGAGATGATGATGATAAATAATAGTAAATGATAAATGATAAAATGATAATGATAGAAATGATTGAAAGAGAAGTGAGAATGGTAATGATAACGATAATGATAAATGATAAATGAAAAATGAGAATGATAATGATAAGGATAATGATGGATAAAGGATAATGAATGATAAATGATAATGATAATAAAATGATAATGATGATGCATGATAAAATGAATGAATGATAAATGAGAATGATGATGATAAGGATAATGATGGATAAAGGATAATGAATGATAAATGATAATGATAATAAAATGATAATGAATGATAAATGATAATGATAAATGAGAATGATGATGATAATGATAAAATGAATGAATGATAAAATGAATGAATGAAATGATAATGATAAAATGAATGAATAATAAAATGAGAATGATGATGATAATGATAAAATGAATGAATGATAAATGAGAATGATAATGATAATGATAAAATGAATGAATGATAAATGAGAATGATGATGATAATGATAAAATGAATCAAATGTCCAAATGTCCTCCACAAAGAGTTCAAAACTATATGACAACCGTTAATACTTTCATTCAGCCTTTCAAAACACTGATGTGAATCCAATATGCAGATATATACAATGATCTAAGAAATATGCAACTAAATGAAACTAAACAATTTATTGAGCCTGTTATAAGCCTTCTTGAATCATCATAGAGCATTTAAAGTGTTGGAAGTATGTACAAGCATCATAGGGGAAATTAGCGCCAATGATGACCAGAATACAACTTTCATGAATTTTGATATAGCAAGCGAACACAAGCATCGAGATATATTTGAGCCGAGATGACCTGAGCATTTCTTGCATGAACAGACAAAGATTAACCACCTTTCTGATGCAAATGTGGAACTGTCATCAATGATATTGCTTTGGTCATCATGTCCTGTGACATATTTGCATCAGATTGACTGTTAACCTCAAGACAGCAGACAAAGAAAAATCATTCTCGTTCCTTGCCACTCTAGTTCAGTACATCATCGAGTGTGCTCCAGAGTTATGATATCGAAAATCAAACAACCTTTGGTCAAACATGTAATACTGTTATTTCATACATTATTCAGATTTTTAGATCATCTAATAGACAATGATATGGTATCTGCTGAAAAGTGTTTCACGAGAAGGCTCGTTGATCAAATAAGGTTTCGCGTGAGTTGATTGTTTGTTCGTATGATCGAATCCTATGACATAGTCCAGCTATTTTAGTATGCTCTAAAAGTTAAGTGCCCCCAGTTGAGTTTTTTTGCCCCGTTTATTGACACAACTTGCGGAAAGGAATATGTACAATAATCAAGCCATGGTAAAACGTTTTATCACTCTAGGCAAATGACCGCAGGATGATGCGATAATAACCCTAAGATGCGGAAAAGGATGCAGAAAAAAGGAAAGCTAAAAAGCCAAAATGCGAAACAGGAACTAATAGATGGAGAGATACAGATAGCGTCTGTTTGCCAGATTTTCACTTTCTGTATTTATTGCATTTTTCTGATTTTTATTTTATTTTTTTCATATTTTTCTGTCAGTAGACTACCTGTTTGCCAGGTTTTCACCCTATGACATCTTTTTGATTTTTTTTTTGAATTTTTCTTTCAATAGACTACCTGTTTGCCAGGTTTTCACCCTATGACATTTTATTGATTTTTTCAGGACTTTTTCTGCTGTTTTTGTATTTCTTCAGGACTTTTTCTGCATAAACATAATATTTCTTAAGATGCATGCTGTTGATGGGTTCGTCAAACAGGTCTCCTTCTGGCGTTGATAACTTGTATGCTCCTGAACCATAGACTGCAATAACCACATAAGGGCCTAGCCAATTTGGTTCAAACTTTCATTTCTTTTCTCTGTCTTGTTGATTGCGCGGGTTCTCTTTCAGAACTAGATCACCCACCTGAAAGGTACGTGGCTTTACTTTGTGATTATAGCTGCAAGACATCATTTGTTGGTATGCTTTCAAATGGTCAGCTGCTCTCTATCTCTTTTCATCTAAAAGTTCTAACTCTTGTAGTCGGGAAACTCTGTATTCATCATCTATTATGAGACCTTTTAGTGATACTCTTAGTGAAGGTATTTCAACCTCTAAAGGCAATATGGCTTCTGCTCCATAGACAAGTGCAAAAGGTGTTGCTCCTGTTGGCGTTCGGACGCTAGTTCTGTAAGCCCATAAGGCGGGATTGAGTTGAACATGCCAATCTTTCCCTGAATCATTTACTATCTAGCTAAAAAGTGTATAGTCTTATTCGAGGCCCTGCCTTGGCCCATTCCCTTGTGGATAGTAAGAAACGTTGGAATATCTATCTTGAATATGAATCTTTCACAAAGTTCAGCCATCTTGATTCTTGAAGGTTGACCATTATAAGCAATAATAGCGTTAGGAATATAAAATATGATTTAGGAAGTCCATGGGGATGAAATTTTTTTTCCAATGACTTTAGAGAGAGGTACCACCTCAATCCACTTAGTGAAATATTTTGTCGCCGTGATGATGAACTTATGCCCATTTGAGGATGAAGGATGAATTTTCCCTACTAGATCTAACCCCCATTGAGAAAATGGCCAGGTTGGTGTGAACAAGTGAAGTTCTTGTGTAGGAGCATGAATAAGATTCCCATAAATCTGACATTTTGAGCATGTTTTAACAAAAGTGAATGATTCTCTCTCCATCATAGGCCAATAATAACCCATTCTAATCAATTTTTTGGATAAGGTTAGTCCACTCGAATGAGTACCACAAATTCCCCCATGAACTTCTTGTAAAGCTTTGTCGGATTCGTCACGGTCAAGACATCGAAGTAAAGTACCATCAAGACCATGGCGATAAAGGGTATCAGCGATAAGGGTGTAGCGAGAGGATTGTCGGATAAAGTTATGTTTTGGTTACAGGATAAATTCGGTGTAATTAAAATGT
This sequence comes from Sequoia sempervirens, assembly GCA_007258455.2. Taxonomy (NCBI): domain Eukaryota; kingdom Viridiplantae; phylum Streptophyta; class Pinopsida; order Cupressales; family Cupressaceae; genus Sequoia; species Sequoia sempervirens. The sequence continues at coordinate 74,184,868 of VDFB02252616.1, forward strand.
CATCTTTTAGGTAGGCATAAATTTTACCATACCAGGGGGAATCGGATCCTACCAAGTGGCAGATAATTTGGCTTTCGGGTATGTCATAAGCAGGTGTAAATAATTGTTCCACCAGAAATTCATAGCGAGTCTATTTTTCTGGGAGTTGTACCAATGATGCGATCGTAGCCATAGCGTCAGTCGCTTTGTTATCAATCCTTGGAATTTGTGTGAACTAGATGTCCACAAAGTACTTCTTGAAGTCATCGATCATCTTTTTGTATGGCAACAATTTGTCATCTTTAGTCTGATAATCATCATTGATTTGGTTAATGACTAACTATGAGTCACCATAAACTTGTAGCTCGGTAATCTTCCATTCCAATGTTGTCTTTAGTCTAGTGATTAGTGCTTCATATTCGGCTATGTTATTGGTGCATGGAAACATTAGCCTATATGACTGAGGAATGGTATGTCCTTGAGGGGTGACAAAGAGAATGCCTGCCCCCGATCCATGTTGAGTAAAAGAACCATCAAAGTATAAGGACCATAGCTGCTTAGATTCTGCAGTGAAAACATCAGCATCTGGAAATTCAATGTGCAAGGGGTGCTCTATTTGTAGAGGAGCATCTGCTAGTTGATCAGCGATAACGTCCTTGATTGCTGCGATCAACATAGTGGATATCAAACTCACTCAAAATCATGACCCATTTTTAACCTTCTGTTGATGCTTTGCCAAGTAGATACTTAGTGGATCAATTTTTGAAATAAGATTGATTGTATGAGTTAGCATGTAATGTCAAAATTTTTGTAAACAAAGAAGACTATTGCTAAACAAGCCTTCTCAATGAAAGTGTAGTTAGTTCATGACTTGTTGGTGTTACGCTGATGTAATGCGTTGCGTTCTTTCCTTCATGGTCTTCTTGTGCTAATAATGCCCCAAGGATGTCTGGTGGCGACAATACTCTTGAGGATCAATGGTTTGTCTAGATTTGGTGGTACTAGAACTGGTGGGTTCATTAGGTACTGCTTGATTTGTTGAAATGCCATGTCACATTTGTCATCCCACCAAAAAGGAACATTCTTATGCAGGAGATGTGTAAACGGTAGACTTTTGTTGGCCAATTGCGCAATGAATCTTCTTATGGATTGAAGTTGCCCTTGTAATGATCTCAATTGACTGATGTTCTTTGGGGGAGGCATCTCCATGATTGCCTAAAATTTAGCAGGATCTACTTCAATTCCCTTTTCTAAAACTATATATCCTAAAGTTTCCGGATGTGACCCCAAAAACACATTTCTTGGGATTTATCTGAACTTTCAGATTTTCCAATCTTGCAAATATTTTGGACAATATTTCCAGATGTACTTCTCTAGTGTATGATTTTGCCAATATGTTGTCTACGTAATCTTCCATGAATGTATGCATCATTTCATGAAAAATTGTAGTCATAGCTCTTTGGTATGTAGCCCTAGCATTCTTTAGACCGAAAGGCATGACATTCCAACAGTAAGTTCCCCATGGACAAGTGAAAGTTGTTTTCTCTTGGTCTTCTAGTGCAATTTTGATTTGGTTGTAACCAGAGAAACCATCCATTAATGAATACATGGCATGGCCAGCTATTAAATCAACTATAGTGTCAATGCTTGGAATCGGAAAGTCATCCTTAGGGCAGGCCTTGTTAAGATCTCTGAAATCAGTGCACACTCTAATGTGTTTATCCGGCTTTGCTACTAGGACAATATTGGAGATCCATTCTGCATAGGCAATTGATCTTATAAATCCTGCATCTAGGAGTTTCTTGAGTTCCTCTTTAACGAGTAGTGCAACATGAGGATGCATCTTTCTGAGTTTTTGTTTCACTGGTTTAGCTCCTGGTTTGATAGACAAATGATGCATTATGAGATCAGGATCAAGATCTGGCATGTCTGCATAAGACCAAGCAAAATTGACTTGATTTTCTTTGAGAAATTTCATGAACCCTGGGATTTCATTATCTGTCATTGATTCAGCTACCTGTAGAATCCTTGGATTATCTATAGTTGCAATATTGATTTCCTTTGTAGGCTCGATCAAAATGGGTGATCGCTCATGATAGTGCTCTGGGAGAGTGTCAAGAGTCCCATCAGTTGGTGCCTTGAAAATGTTTTCACCATCTGATACGCTCTTTATTTTATCTTTTGTTTGATCTAGCACTGCCAGATTCTGGTTTTCACCACTAGATCATTTTTCTTTATTTTTATTTTTGCAGCTAGGAGACTTGACACTCTCCTGATTAAAAACTTTGTGCTGAAAATCGCTAGTGGAACAATCATTTGCATCATCTGCGGAAAGGAAGTTTATGATAGCTTCGTCATTTAGAAAAATAGGTATATCAATAGGTTCAGTTAGATCCCAGTCAATGAGATCATGATGGATTAAAGGTAACAAGTCATTTGGTCATGTGAAATCGGCGATGGTTAGGGTCAAAACAGAGTTATCGGTAGGATCCGAGGTATGAGGTAGATCAATGATGGTACTATTCTCCTGATAGTCTTGTTTGTTAAAATCTAACTCAGTATCACTAGACTCATAGTTGCTTTGTAGTTTAGATTCTTGTGGTTGGGACCCTGAACCTTCTCCTTTGATTAAAGTTGGTGTATATTTGTGTATGACATCTACCTCTTTGTCTCTCCAAAATTCATCATCATGGATGGTGTCCCATTCATATTCAGCAGAATTTGTATCAGAGTTATTTTCTATGAAATTCAGGATTGATGCCAAACATGCCTCCTTCTTATCAGAACCTTCTTGTAATGTAAAGACATTCCCCTATGATTGGTTGGATGGAGTAGAGTCATAGCCTAGTCCAGTTTTATCATATGCAGCCAGCCCTAGAAGATGGATAGGCTCGACTACACCTTCTTTTCTTTTTCCAATAGGGCCATTTTCATAGCCCATCTTTTGCATGATGGAATATCCTTTCCCATATCTGTCAGTTGGTAAGGTGACATTTAGAACTGTTTCATCTTCATCCTTATAAAGCCAATTCAGAATTGTTGTATCTTCAGGATCCCCAGAGGGAATTTTTCTTTGATAAATTGTCCATTGAACTTGGTAGTTGGTTCTGTTTGTAGTTGTGCTGATGTTGATGCTACTGATATCTGTTGTTGTGTAATAGAAGGTTGTCCATGTGATCGAGGTGATGTAGGTAGATTAGCAAGATAGAGAGAATATTCCCCAACTCCACTTTCCTTGAACTGCAGTTTCTTATCAAAGCTTTTGGCTAATTGACTGATTTATGTATCATTCTTAGGAGAAGTATTAGCAAGCGCTTCTCGATTGTTTGGAACCAAAGTATCCTGACTAGCTTTGATGTTAGCACAAGTTTGGGTGTTTGAATTATCAGCTGATATAGTGATTTCCTGTCCGTCATATGGAAACTTAAGACATTGATGGTACGTGGACGGAACAGCTTGCATTTCATGGATCCAAGGACGACCCAACAAGATGTTATATGCCAGATCTCATTCTAATACTTGACAAAAGGTATTTTTGATAACAGGTCCCACTCTGATTGGTAGCATGATTAGACCTTTAGACATTCTTTCCTCATCATCATAGGCTTTAATAGTAATCTTTCTTCTAGGATCAATGGAGTCAAGTTTCTCCCTTTGATAATTTGGCAAAGGATTGCAAAATGCTTGGTGATCTTCATTGGATTTTTGTTGTCCTTCTACTGTGATAATGCCATTGTCAATTAGGTCTTGAATAGCATGCTTCAAAGCTTGACAGTTGTTTGTACGATGACCTCTGCACCTATGATAGTCACAATAATAAGCTTCATTCCATGATGGAGGTTTTACACTAGGTTCATAATTGCATTGAGGTGGAAAAGTAAGGACATTTTTTTCCATAACCTCTTTGAAAGCAGATTCCAAGGATTGTCCTAGCGGAGTGAAAGTTCTCTTATTAGAGAAGAATGAAAAGCATTGTGGGTTCGTGTTTGAGGCATTCCCTAAGGTGTTGTTGTTGTTGTTGTTTCCATGGTAATTTTGATTACTGACAGTCCCTTGATTGAGAGTAGGATTTTGATTCATGTTGTTCCTTGGTGGGGGAGGATTGTTTCCTTGATTCATGACAGAATTGACATTGTTGTAATTATTGTTACAAGGAGTATTTGGAGTACTCAGAAAAAATGGCTTAGTCGAGACATGATTTGTATCTACAACACCATCATTTACAATGTTTTGTTTGCGAGTCCAAAATTTAGATTTGTCTTGATTGTTATAATGGTTAGATGAGCTAGGGTTGTCCCTGTCAAGTTTTATTGTCCCTCTTTTGACCAAAGCACCTTCAATGGTGATGGCATCCTCAATAAATTTCTCAAAGGAAGGTGGACAATGTAGATTTAGGCGATAGCTCATTTTTGTATTTAGGCTATTGATGAAAGTAACCATTTTTTCCTTTTCAGGAACATGCTGTGGGTACCTAGCAAACATTCTTCTCCATCTTTGAAGAAAAGTAGTGAAAGGTTCACCAGGTTTTTGTGCAACTTTGCAAAGATCAATCATGGTGATTTGGTGTTGGATGTTGTAGGCATATTGTGTTATGAACAAATTGATCAATTCCTCAAATGTTTGAATAGGAGGTGTAATCTTAGATAACCATTCCATAGAGTTAACTCCAAGGCTCCTAGGGAACAATCATAGCAAGTAAGTGTCTTCATGTGCAAATTCTAAATTCATGTTTCAGAAGTCTCTTACGTGATCAATTGGATCCGATTTCCCATTATAACGATCAAATTTGGGAATTTCACAATGTTTAGGAAATGGAATCATATTGAGACTTCTATCAAAAGGATAAGGACATATGTCATCAAGAGTGTATTTCTTTGTTGTGGTTCCCCCTTGTAACTCTTTGATTTGTCCTTAGAGTACCTTAAATTGTTGAGTGAGAACAGTAAGATCAGATGGGGATGTTTCTTCTTCTTTGCTCTTTAATTTCTCAGTATCAAAATCCTTAGGCAGTTTAGATCCTTGATCAGCTAGGAAGAGAAAATACTTTTCTTTGTCACGTTGTAGGATCTTTTGTATGGCTTTAAGAAACTTGGGGTCTTGTTCAGCCTCTCTAATGTGAAGTTCTTCCTCTTGCTCATTGTCACTATCTACAGGATTTTTGTTCATGTCTTTGTACTTATGAGATGGATTTTCCTCTCTATCAGCCATATTGTCGTAACTGAAAAGAGGATTGTGATTCACACTAAAATGAGGATTACCACGTTCACCTTCTTCTTGAATGTTATGGGTAGGACTTTCTCGTTGAGACTCTTCATCTATTTTGTTGTATTGAGATCTTGTAAAAATAGGCATATGAAAGAAATCTTATGATATGATCAAAAGGTCACTGAAGGATTTGACTAGGATGCGTTGAATATTCAATCGAAGGTTGTGGTATATTCTCAAACTCAAGAGGTTGATTAAGATTGTGATGTTGAGATAATGCTAATCTTTGATAATAAGCTTGAGTAGCTAAAGGTTCTACAGCGTAATCGTCAGTGAATCCTCTAATGTAGTCTTGGTATCTATGGAGAAATTTGTGATAATGGAGCAAGACGTGTCAACTCTTATACAAAAATTCTCTGCAGTCTAAGGTTTCTTTGTAACTTAAGTTCGTTTTGGGTTTCTTGATCCTATTGAAGACTGATTTCTTGACGAACTTGGTTGATTTCCACTTCCTCAACATGGGAGAGAAATGTCAAAAATTTGGGTTTGTAAAATTTTTGACAAAAACCTAAAAGCACTATTTTGTTCCCTAAATGCGCTGCAGAAAGAGGTATATGCACTGGAGAAAGAGTCAAATGCGCTGCAGAACACCTTGAATGTGCAGAAACAGAGCTTAGATGCGCTAAACCAAGAAGTATATGCACTAAAATAGTCCCTAAATGTGCTGGAAAATTACTCAGATGCACTGAACTAGGAAGTTGATGCGCCAGAACAAATTGTATATGCGCTATAGTTTTTCCTAGATGCGCTAAAATAGTTTTTCAAAGACAGTTTTTGACCAATTTTGAAAATTGTCAGCTGAAGTTTTTTTTTTCATGTTCATTTTGGATGATCCTTTATCTGAATTAATGTTCTTGAAAACACAGCAAACAGTCTAATTTAAGTTGATCGTAACCAAGCACAGAATAAGACAAAGCACAACCTAGG